>JAPDHH010000224.1:0-600000 GCA_032158285.1 Phytophthora sansomeana
TACTATTGATTCAGAAACATTACGTCGAAGTGCGCAACGCAACGCGTGCACCAGCAGTTACAACGCGCCATCAAAGTGAAATTAATTTTCGTTATGCTATGGTCTTACTACTCAGTACACACAGCTAGAGTTAGCTTACCATAATATGCACCGCCCTCAGCTAGGTAGCTGAGCTGAATCACTTGTCACTTCCGTCCCAACGGAGCTGTTTCAACTTGACCGTGAGCTGGCACTGCGTCTCGCGGAAAAGCTGAAGACTGCTGTAGTCCTCGATAGAGACGATCGACCCCGGGGGTGGTAGCTCAGCCGAGTCGCTCTGCACGTTCCAAATCGTGGCTGTAAGCAACAGAGAGTCAACGTCTTGACGATTGGCTTCGTAGTTGGTTCGAAACAGCTACAACACAAGTGGTTAGTCCATTAACAAAGCAACAATCATGATCCCCCACATTGACGTACACGCAGCATATCATCAAAGGACTCTGGTGTTTCCACATCAACGAAGTGGAGCCGGACTAACTGCCAGTGGTTGTAAGTGTGGTCCGATGTCCACAGCAATTTCATACGAATAGCAACCTTGCTGTTTTGGTCGTTGCTTCGCAAGAACTGCTGCAGATCTAAGAAGTGTGAGGTAGGTAAGCAAGTACAATAGGTTGGTGTAGCATAAGCGCTCTCACCTTCCACCGCAGTAATGACGGTTGTGGCTGGTTCATTCGTCTCAGTCCTCGATGCCAGCAACTGCATCATCCGCTGGTACGGTGAAATTGTTGTCGTTGACGTGCACACCGTGGGGGTCGGTTTGCTGGGAGCGTGAATGGGCAGGATAGGTTGGTCCGGCGACGTCGTAGATATTGGCGTGCAGGCTACGAGGGTCGAGTTGATGGGCGTCTGATCGGACAGTGCCGATTTGCATGTCTGGATGCTTCCCCTCGTGAGCACCTTGGTCGGTTTCCGGGGAGCGTGGGTGGGCAGGACAGGCTGCGGCGACGGTGATAGCTGCGGCGGCGATGACACCGTGGATGTTGGCGAGCACGCTGCGGGGTTGGATTCGGTGGGGGACTGAATGGACAGGGCAGGTTTGAAGTTCTGGATACGCCCTCGCTTGGACACTTTGCTCGTTGCTTTTGACATCTTGCCAGGTGCTGCAGATGCGCGCTTGTTCGCCATTGTAGGAAAGCGATAATGACTGTCGAGCTCCTCCGGAAGTCGTGCTTCGGATTCATCGTCGTATGCACGGGTTCCGCCCAATGGTTTCCAGCAACTCTGTGTGAGGATAGCGCGCGTGCTTCTACAAGTGTCTGATCTTTCAAATAATGGCCCGCTGCATGAAAAGCATGGATGGAACGATTTTGAAGTTGTGCTACAGACTCATCTCCGTAAGTCTTCTAATAAACTCGACAGGACACTGCAGTTGCTACATTGCAGTCTGCGAGTGCAGTGGCTCAGAGCTTTTGATGTATGCTGCTATGCATTCCTGGTGTACCCTGTCTAACATGCCCTAGCCTGCTTCGGGTCGACGGCGGATTCATCCAGCTTGCACGTCGCCACCACCAGCGGCTACTAGCCGCACATCAACGCTTGAAGGGTATGGAACCCTTTGATAAGCCCCAACCATCATTTCCGAGGTATGAGCAGCACACGCACCACGGCAGTTTCGGCCCGCAAGTCCCATAGATATAATGGCGAGACAGTGTTGTAGTGGCGCACGGTATCCAAGCTGTCGTACCAGAGCTGGAAGCCTAGCCAAGCTGGCTGGAGCTTCGATAGGGTGCATATCTTAAACTATAGAACATTGTCCATGAGAGGAGATGAGATTCTCAGCTCCGGAAGCCTAGCAGATATGACTAGGGCACGTCGCCACCACCAGCGACTACAATCCACACTACGACGCATGAACGGTGTGGAACCCTTTGATAAGCCCCAACCATCGTTTCCGAGCTAAGCCGCGCGGAGGTGAGCAGCATGCACATCATCACGGCAGTTTCGCGAGTCCCATAGTTTTAATGAGGAGACAGTGTGGTAGTATCCAAGCTGTCGTACCAGAGCTGGAAGCCTAGCCAAGCTTTGACAGAGTGCATATCTTAAACTATAGGACATCGCCGACGAGAAGAGATGAGATTCGTATCAGCCCCGGAAGCCTAGCGAAGCTGACTGGGTGCATATCTTAAGATATAGGACAGTGATGCTTACGAAGTGACAAGTACATAGTTTTTATTACGAGCCATTGCTAGCGCTGTAAGGTAGAAACGCCTTAGTACTTAACGCTTATGCTCTACAACTCTCTCGTTGCTTATTTCCCAATTTCCTTCCTACCCAACAACCACAGCATGCAACAGCCCCAAAAGTTTGCTAGCAGAGGCTACACGGTTTTCCGCGAAACCGTCCCCGTGGCCACAGTGAACGAGTTGAGGAATCTGGCCCGCTACAGCAACGACTTGGTGTGGTACAGCACGGTTCGCGACGTTGAAGAAGGCCGCATCCAGGCAGCGCTTCCTGACGAGCTTGCACGGAGTCTATCGACCGAGTACAAGCGGCACTACAAAACATTCTTCCCTACTGCGCACCCCAATGATTGGCGTTTCCTCAAAATTGTTGCGGGGGCTCAGACCAACCTCCTCGACGCGAGTTCAAGTCCGAAGACGATGTGCTGAACCCGTGTTCGGTGCCGGGGAGCATAATGGTGGCCACTGAGGACGAGACGTTCATCTACGGTTTTGGATGGAACCAGCAGATCCCCTTTCGATCCAGCAGGAAGCTGATTGAGCTGAGCAAAGGGGATATCATCCTCTTTCGAGGCGACTTTATCCATGCGCCTGTCGGCTATCGCTCGAACAACCTCTGCCTGCAAGCATACCTGGACGTACCTAACTACGACCGCGCTCAGTGCCACGTCCCTCGTGTTCTGGACATGGTGGACGACACTGTCCCCAACGATGATCCCTTCTGCTACGTTTGGCACTGTGAGTTCTGCAGCACGGGGGCGCGGTCGATGGGCAAGCACATCAACCGCTTTCATTGCTTCAAGTTCAAAGCTCCCAGTCGCGCTATGGAGGAGTAAGGAGGACGACGATCCCTTCTGCGACGTTTGGCGCTGAGTTCTACAGCATGGAGGTGCCATCGCTGGAACGGCTTTCACTGCATGAAGCTCGAAGCCCCCGGCCGCACTATGGAGAAGTAAAAGGTGACTTTAATCAGCACTACGTGTCAAGTACTTTTCATTCCTGTTGATCAACTAGCCGCAATCAATATACGTACTGTTTGTTACGTCGAGCACCACATTCACGGAGGCGACAACAGAGCAGGAAGACCAGCATCCAGAATGAGCTCGACGTTGCAGCAGCTTGAGCCGCTCGCCGGCGTCGGAGCGTGTATGCAAGAATCGGTGGGGCAGTGCTTTTCACGTCATCGGATATGACGGTCTCATCGAGTCCGTATTGCAGGTCGATTTCCGGCGGTGCCCAATGAGCAGATGTGCAGTGCAGCGATCCTGAAGAGGTCTTCCATGCCTTGTTGAGCAGAAAAGGTTACTCTCCAATTTGTTGGTAGCTGCCCTCGACCGTGCCGGGCAGCTTATCCACGCCTGACTGGTGGCCAGAAGCACCGCTCTCAGTGCTAGTGATGATGAGCTCCCCGTGCAGCAAACAACGTTCTATAAGCCACCGCAAATACCCCATCTAGCTATAGGCGCATTTGTCGACAGCAAACGCACGCCATCCCCGAAGTGGTGCTGGGCGTGTTTACCAGAGCGAACCCAGGTCCGTGATGTACGACGCAGTACTCACTGTTCAAACTTTGCTACCGATACGCCGACACAATCAGCGTCTATTGCCGTCTACCGCAACGAGTCTAATGTCGGTAAAGCGGGACTCCAGGATCAAGTCTTCGTGACCAGCAAATTTGTCGCCCTCACACCCGATGAAACTATGACGAGGGAGTGTGTTTCGGCAACCGCAAGCTCGGACTCGAGCATACCGACCTCTACTTGCTCCACACCCCTTTTGGTGGTGCCACACGAATTGGCAGTGCTACACGAACTGGGGCCTGTAAGGCACTCGAGGGCCTGCCGACTGACAGAGTCGTGTGTGACATTGGCGTGTCAAACTTTGGACACTGCACTGGTGGATTAGCGATGGCGCGCATGTGGTAGATAGGATGATGAGCCCCGATTGGGGGTGTATTTCATTTCTTCAGAGTAAGGCTCTGGGCATATTATTGATGATTAATTATGGTTTCTTCAATTTTTCGATAGTCCGGCAGCTAAGACGCTCTAGACGAGCCTCTTCAGCCAATGCAGCTTTAGACGGATGGGCCCACTCGATGATATCAGCGGTTAGTGGTGTAAGTGTCGCGAAGGCATCTCTCGACGTGACTCTCGACACCAAAAGGTAGGGCTGTTCTCTTTTATTGGCCACGGCACCCTTAGACCTCCATTCGGTGACCACCATGCCGTCAAGAGTCTCCCCTTGGACTTTGTAAATAGTTGAAGAAACAGCACAAACAAGAGGGAATTGTTGGATGCGGACTGACAGTGATCGGGGTACGCCATTGATGCTACTCGCCAATGCAATGCTGCAAGCACCATAAGCCTGTGCGTCGAAAAAAAGCGGGAAAATGTCGGTGTCACTACATCCCAGCATAGCTGTCGCGGACGGCCCGCGCTGAATGCGCACAATAACCGCTGGAGGAGCGACACTAGGTACTTTGACTGTCATATCAGCTGCACTGTCGTAAACCAATCTAAATGTCGTATCAGGGTGATAGATGATAGCCTCCAAACGGCCAAGGGTGCCATTTGCTACCATTTTGGCTGCCCGGATGTTCTGGGTGACCTGGATTGGCATACCAAGTATGAGATCCAAATACGGCGCCATCCGACCGTATTTGGTATCAGGCAAAGACATCAGCATTCTCACTTCTGACCGGCGGAGCGCTGACAGCTTGTTCTTAAAATTTGCTACTACACGAACAGGGTAGTCGCCATCCGGTAGCAGTTTAGCTGCAGTCGAGATAAATAAATTGTTGATCGCAATTCTAGTTGAGTTGTCAGGAGTAACGAACGTACCGAACGTTCCATCGACAACGGCATCATCGAGAGAACTTTCACTCGCCAGTACACGAGAATTGATAAGGTCAACAAACGCAGGGGTCCAGATACCAAGACGGGCTTGTTGGCAACCTTGGCCCCACTCTGGGTCTTTGCGAAAACGAACGCACTCCTTCAAAATCACAATTGTCTTAAACTCGCACCACAAATGAAACCCAGCAATTTCATCGGCCGAAGGTCTTGCTTTTGTGGACGGATCCTTGTAGATCGGATCTCCTCCAACAGGAGGTAGTTGTAGGAAATCACCAATTAACACAATGTGAACTCCACCAAACGCTACGTCAGGTACTCGCTTTGCGTTGCGTAAGCGTCTATCCAACCGCGTCAGCTGGAATTTCTTCAGCATGGATACTTCGTCAATTATAATCAAATCCAGGTTTGCTAGTGCATCGGTCGCCCTCTTCTTCCTAATTTGTAGCAGAAATCCCGCTAGTGTCCGACCTCCGATCAGCGTAGCCGCCTTACCTGTGAGCGCAGTTTTAACAAGGCATTGCGGGCGTTCCCAGCTTTCACAAAGAGCTTGAACAGCGTCCACAATGCGACTCTTACCCGTGCCACCTTCGCCACCGAGAAACATAAGCAGCTGGGTTTCACGCAATACTGATGCAAGAGGAAGTCCGTCTTCATGAAGAGTCTCCCCTCGCCGCCATCGAGATAGCATTGCTGCCCCGATCGCTTTGAAGGCATAGTGCTGTCTTTCGTTTAATGTAAAAGCTTTCGAGGTGTCTGAAATCGTCGCAAAACTCTTGCGTAGCTTAGGATCACTAGAAAACCTTGCTGAAGGCTGCCACTCCGTGTTGACTTCACCAAGTGAGTCACCTAAAAGCTCAATGATTTGTACATCCTGGGCCGTACCAGAAGTAGATACAACAGGGGCCAGCGCATTGTCGGTGTCCAAGTCCTTCACCCACTTTTTCATCACTTCAATGGGGGGTAAGCTGGTGAGTGGACAGGTGGCAACTGCATCACGCACCAGCGTCTCAGCGGCGTTCTGAAGTATGCCACGATTCTTGAAAACATCTATCATGGAAGAGATACGCTTTTCAGGGAGCGGTGACGTTGGACACGCGGCTGGATCTAGCGCCGAGCTCTCCAAAACGATATCGGTGGCTCCATCAAAATTCCACAAGTGAGATAGCAGGTTTCTGTCTGCTCCGTCCTCTTCAAAAACTCGTTCGAACGAATCGTCATCAATGTTATGATCGGCGGGGAAGAGCTCGTCGCTATCATCACTCAAATTGCAGTCAGAATCTTCACCATCGTTCGCTTCTCGAGCAGTCGTATGAATTTCGCTTTGGCACTTAGCCTTTTCTAATCCACTATGATAATCGTCCATGTTTTCCATTATAGTCCGGACAAATTCGCTGCGCTGGGGTTTCCATCGCTCAAAACTATCTATCCACACTTGCTCCTCGGTGGCTTCAGAATCACCGATCAGAGTCTCCAAACCACGAAAGGGTTTGAAGAGTACTAATGAAAGCACTGCATATTTACATCGCTTCTCAAGTGAAGCTTCTTCTGAATTGTCCGGTAGTCTAAAACCTTGTAGCACTGGAACAACTTCATCGTATCTTTTGCCGAGAGAGTGTGTATCGAACAGCGGGTGACCGTCAATAAAACTTAACTTTGAATTTGTTCCATTTTCACGCTTTTTCCTGAAGTACTTCATAGCAAACTCATACATGTTCACCTTCTCCAACGTTTGAGGTCGAAAAATGTAATCATCCAGGTAGGACACGGCTCGAAAATTGGACGCTGTCATGTCATCACCATCATTGACCAGGGTGCACGAATAGTCCTCTGACTTCATCAACTGCCGAATTACGTCCCCCACAGGCAGCGTCGCGCACCGAGCGCTCGAATAACAACAGGATCAACGGTAGAGATAGAGAGCTGCTAGTGGTCCTGCGATTTCTTGCCGATTGGTAAGATTAAATACTAGTGCACCTACTCGTTTGCGAGCCACCGCTAGCCGATCATGCGCTCCATCGACACCCTCAGTCATGTCTATACTTTCACGGTTTTGGCGACGTCTTAAAGCAGCCACTGCCACTGCCACTTGCGAATCCACTTGTTTTTGATGCTTCGTAACGTACTTACAGCAATAGTGTATTCTATCAGTGACTCCACTCCCCCCAGAAGGAACTGGATGTCGTGGTTGCATTTGAAAGTCGCCATAAGTTCGTAGTTGTAGCCGTTCATGAATTCGTGGCCCAGTGTTCGCTTCAACTCTATACCTTCTGCCCCGAAGGAGGTACTACTCACACACGAGGACGCGGGAAACGATAACGGCAGAAGCTGTCATTCGAGGTTGCTTTACTCTGTTTAAAGCAACTTGATGTGTGACTCCAAAAATGTTGGTTTAGCAAAGTTGCTAGAGCAGAAACCATGTAGTCTAGTGATTGGCGGGACATTCGTCCATCTGATAACGATGGAGGCGATATTTCCAATAGCCGGGTAAGGCTGTCGTTCCGAAACGGATCGTCATCGCTGTTGCATAGCGACACGCGATCGTAATTCACCTGATGGAGCAATTGCAGGGACATAAGTTCACTTTCGTGATTCTGCTCTTCACTGCAAAAGCTGGCATGGGCTGATTCCCGCTCACTAATGATGTCCACGGCGTGTCGTTTTGTAGGGCGGCAGACGGCTTCCACTACCGATTGCACTTCAATTTCACTAGCGGACAAAGGCCGCTCCCACGTAGGCCAGTAATGTGGTCGAAACTTCAGCAGCGTATTGCGTAGAAGATGTTGCGAGCTAAACTGAGCGTTGCATTGACGACACTTAACCAATAGTGGTTCTGCTGGCTTGCATCCAGACCGCGCTATCCGTTTTCGCCGCTCCTGCGGATCCTTCCTTGCAAGGTCAGGTATTGGCAGCCCCTCTAATTCAGCGAAGTCAGCACCACAGCTAGAGCAACCGCATTCATCTAGCGAAATTGGTATATCATTTCGCACAATGCTGTCAGCGTAAGAAGCCACTTTGTCACGAAATGCGTTTCCTTCAGGTGAGAGCAAAACCCGCTCCACCGCCGACGAGTTCTGGGGGCAATGGTTTAACCAGATGAGAAAATGTATATGCAGAGTGCCGCGTCCTTGAGTTTCGACCATGCCGAAATACGCTGTGACGTCACCAAACAACCCGCGAAAAGATAACTTCTTCCTCGAAGCTGGGTCAAAACCCAGAGCGTACCGGATGAAGGCATCTACATGCCGCATGAAAATCCGAGCCGACGCACAATCATTTCCCCGGCTGGCTTCACGTAGGTTTGCTTTGCTCGGTAGCCGAGCTTCCAGTGTATCAAAGAGCGTGTCAAGCGATGAAATTCCTGCGTACTGAGCTAACACAAGTGAATTATCCGTGTTAGGTGTAAAGGTGACGAATAGAGCAGGCAGACCGAACCTTGTCTGGTAAGCGAACGCCTTGTAGCGGCATTGAGTTCGCTCAGCGTTGCTTCCCCATACCGACCTAGTGCCAATTTCCACTGTCTTCAGAAATTTCTGTGCAACACAGTCACTTGTTGGCCTCCAGGGCAAACAACCCTGACGCCTCCGCTCATTTTCCAGTAGTGCGTGGCCAAGTTGCTCACCACTAAGGGTTTCATAGCCATCGAGAAGGTTAGGAAAGCGCTGACAGCGGAAATAGTTATGCACATACATGTTCCGCAGGGAAATGCGGTCGAAGGCCACCAAAGAGAAAAGCTCATCCTCTGCGAACTGTCTTCGACTAAGCATCGTATAGTACTTCACGCATTCTTGTACTGACACTGCGATCTGCCGAGGCTCACCAGGGTGTCCATGCCCGAAAGGGAATAAATGGGGAAACATACGAACCCAGTAACTTCCCAGATATGTCATTAGCAATTTGGTTTGATCTGCGAATCTCAAACGCACGTTCGTCATCACCATCTATTGTCGCTGCTACCGGGTGTTCTCGAACCATGACAGGTGTGCCATCATCTGCTAATCCAATTCGCCGCTCTATCACGCTGGTCTCATTGTCATCACAGGTTACCCGCCACGCATCCGACTCACCGCGAATGCCTTCTTGCTCTCTGCTCATTGCATCATCGAGCACGCCTCCAGGATCTGAAATGTGCTCAACAAACGCTAGTTCCACTCCATCATCTGTGTATTCACAGCTTAGTACAGACTCGTCCTGCATAATACCCTCGTAAAGACGGTTGTTTGCCTTGTAAAATGCAAAAACGTCCCGCACCTTCTTATTCCTGATCCTGTGAAGCTTTCTTACTTGCTCAGCTTGTGCCGCCGTGAACTCACCAACCATCACCACACGATAAGCCGCAACATCTTCGAGTGAGCGCGGTAGCAACGAAATCGGGGGCCCCGGCGTACAATCAAACGCGATGCAGTGGGATCTGATGCATCGGTGTCTGCCACCCCTCATCACTCGTGTCATCGCCACAAAATTTGAGAGTTGGGTCATGAATCGCTCAGGAATAGTCAGGCCGCCCAAATTATCAGGGAGATTCCCCACGTAGAACCCATTAGCGATCGCAAACTTCGGTAGCTTTCCCCGCTGCATCGAGCGGTCGCATTCCAGGCAAACTGAAAGCCAAGCGCTAGGATAGCCATCGTCATTCATGTAGAGATGTATTCCGCGGGGAGATACCATCACACCATCCAGTACATCTAGCTTCAATGGCGAGCGATATTGCTGTATTAGAGCGTCCGGTAGCTGGTTATTGACCCCACTGAGGCTCTTCTTCATCTGCTTCAGGTAGCCCAGGTCGGTATCTTCCACACGGCGCGAATCTTGACGAAGCACCAGCCGGTCGCAAGCCGTGCAGGTGCATTCATCGAGTCCTTCTGGTCCCAGTGCTCTTTGAAGCTGCCTCATGCGCTCAGCTCTTTCATCAGCGCTGATCTCGTTGTTAAAACCGGCGTCAGCACCAATATTATTGTCAACGCTGCCGTCGGCACCAACCTCCTCTTCAATGCCATCACCAATGGTCTCCTCGGTGGAGCGTTGCAGGAGTCTGCGTTTTCGCTGACGCAGGCGACTTTGCTCTTTTCTCCTCGCCTCGTCCAAGTGTCGTAGCAAATTGCTGCTGTTCTCACCACCGTCACTTTCGCCATCCATCGGCAGCACCACGGCAGCATCCGCCGATATGCTGGAGAGCATTTGCAGATTACTTGCACCCCGCAGACGGTTCAAACACGCTTTCCAAAGCGGGAGAAACACCTGGGCCGCTGTGGGTTGCTTCGCAGGAGCGGCTTCGTAGCTACCGTTTCCACTATTCGAAATGCTCGTCGTCTCGAAATCGCTGTCTGGTTCTCCACCCTCCATCTCCAATTCATCCGCGACGCCCCGTTCCCTGACTCGCTGTGCTCCTTCACCTCCCAACGCTCCTGTTGTGGTCGTAATACTGCCCAAGCGAACGCCTCCCTGCTCGTAACCAACTACGCCATCTCTGCTCTGTTGACCTGGGTGGTTTTGACGGAGCCGGCACTGCTCCTGATGCCAGCGATCAACCTCCCGCTCTCGAGCTTCATCCAAAAATCTCAGCAGGTCGCCGTCGTCGATCGACCGTCTCCTCTTGGCACGCCGCATGCTGCCTCGCCGGCAAATTCGCGAAGGAAAGCTTCATCGGGGCCTGCGGCAGCAAGCACGCAAGTGGTTGGGTCCTGTTCAAATAAAAAGGAGACGCATTCCTGGCGTACCTGTCTCGTCGTCTGTAAAATGGCCCAGCTCATCCCACGAACCCATCTCTCCGCTGCTGTTGTTGCTGTAGGAAGCCGTAGCTAGTCTTGCATCTGCGCAGCTGCCATTGAAGTGCATGTCCTGTTAATAAAAATAAGGGCCATCCCGTTCATTTAAAAATGGACCAGCCCATCCCACCTGGTCGTAATTCGTAGGTGGCGGGGCAGCGCCAAGCGGCTTTGCAAGTGCTCTCGCCTTCCGTGGTTGCCTCGGGTCCCGCTGTGCACGCCCTGGTTGAGCGCGCATGCTCCTCGGAGGTGCCGCCCCGAGCGCGTGGTGATCTTAAAGCAGCCCCAGTCGCTCAGTATCAGTCAGTACCGGTAGTCAGCAGTAAGGAGTTGAGATGAGGCCCTGCATACAAAACCCAATACAAAGTGGTGTACGAGTTGTGTATGGTGCTCGTACCGTCGGCCCGGTCGGTAAAATCGCAGCGTGACAGGGCGTCGCCGCAGAAAAGTTGTGTACGAGTTGTGTGGAGAAAATACCGCCGACCCTCGGTCGTGACAGGCGGATCCCATATAAAAGTGGTGTACGAGTGGTGTGAAAAAAATACCGGTATTTGTAGCCATCGTGACACAAACATGCTCTACTCTAGACACAGTTCTTAACGAACTGTGAGCTGTGCAGGTTCGGACCTCGGACAAATTCGGATAACCTTTATAAACTAATGAAGTATTAGATTTTGCAATCATGTGTGGTCCCCATCAAATCAACACTCATACAAAAAATCAAACTGCAGGCGGCGGGTTGGACTAAGGACAGCGGCATGGACGTCGGCTGCGGCCCGGGGGAGGTGACGACCTCTGTGGCCAGCAACAGCAGCAGCAGCAGAGCGTGGCAGGCTCCGGAGAGGTGGCGGCCCTCGGGGCCAACAGCAGCAGCCGTGGTATTGGCAGGCTGCTGCTATATGTGACGAACTGGGTGGGCCTTGGTTGAGCGGAGGGGTCGGAACGGTAAGGAAGTGGAAAGGAATTGACACTTACAAACTTTTGTATGCAAGATGACTAAAAACATTGGCTTGTAATTGTTGTGCAAGCTTCAAGATCTACGAGGAAGCAAGACGTGCATCGCTTTGATCGGAGTTACGTCTTGGACTTGGCCTTCTTCGACGAGCTTGTGGTAACGTTCAATACGATGGTTTAATTTACCTTCAGCATGCATGCGATTCAGAACGTTGACGATTGTTCCAACTGACTTTGCCGTGATGTTTTCCCCTTTCAGAAATGTGTTGATATTCGATTCCGCCTGGCGACCCAGCTCCAATACTCGGTCCTTTGCATCGATATCGCTGCCAGCCACGTTATAACCCGACGGTAAGAAAATCCGCATAAACGCAACAGCTACTTTGCATTCGTGGTAACGTCTTCTGTCTTGGTGTGTAAATGGCGCTAGATTACAGAACCATTCGTACCAGACAGATGAGAGCTTCTTGGATCACGAACGCGTCCGCGTTGGTGGTGCGAGAAGTGGGTCTCCATCGGCGGGTTTTGAGGTCGCCTGGGTGTCTGTCGAAGTCAGGTCCTCCAAGCACTCCACCCGCTTCCCAAGCGATCTGATCTCTCCGGTCAAGCTGGTGATGAGCTGTGATTGCTGCTCTAGTAGTAAGGCTTGTTTCCGCAGTAACTCATTTGTGCTCGATTGCTTGTTCTCAGGCTGCGGCGGCTCCGCTCCATCGTCCCCACCAGTATCCATTTCGATATTGTTTAATGGTAACAGCCCATGCAGCCACTTCCACGTCATTGATTTGTAACTGAAGCATTGCTTGGTGTACATGTTGAATGTAGGGCGAGTAGCCAGCAAGCTGCTGCATATCGTGAAGGTGAAGGAGGGCTACAGCCATTAGCACCTCGGCAACATCGTCACGTTAGCTGAAAGAACCGGAAAAACCTTGTGCCGACGAGAAAAGCAGAGACTGGAGGGATTTGATTCGACGCAGCACCACTTTGTCGAAACACTGAAGGTTCGGTAGCTTGAACTTTGCTTTCACGTCCCATCCAGCTAGCTTTTTACCAACCTGTTGGTCCTCGTGTGTTGTGCTAACGATATAATTGAACGCTTTTCTCACTGCCGTCATGCTCCAGCCACCCCTACCCAGGATCCAAGGCGTGCTGATCTCACTGCTGCCGTTTGCATTTTGGGCAGCGCCTCTCCGGAAAGAGTGTGAGGATAAACCCGTTGTTATCGCAGTACCATGTTTCGCACATACCGGACCCCATTTTTTGGGAAGGCCATTCACGTACGCGTAAATTCCTGGCACTACCACAGGTTTGCTTCTTGGGGTTTCTTTGGTAATGCTTGTATGCTGAACCAAACCGGTATTCGCTCGACCATCGAGCAAATCTAGAAGCGGCATGTTGTTATCGAGAGTTGGTTGTGTCTCTTGGGAGTCACGAGGAAGGTGATCCAGCAAGTACTCGCTTGGAGTCGATTGCATGACCGTGGCGACAGCGATGGCATGAAAAATTGTCAGGGTCGTGAAATAATGAAACCCCTTGGTTTGATGCAGATTTCAGTCGCTGGAAACTAATGAACAAACAACCTCCTGTAAATAAATACACCACAGCATTAGAAAGCACTAGACAATTTCACTTCAGAGAAAAAGTTAATGCATTCTTGCCTGGGTATACTGCAACACGTTTCTTTGTTAAATCAAGCGTGTCGGAGGAGCGGCCGAGCAAATACCACAGCAAATCTAGCAACGCGACATCTTTGTAGTCTTCCGGTGATGTTGCTTCCTTGAGAATAGCAGTACTGGGCGAATGTAGGTCCTTTTTCGTACATGGAGTTGCTTGATTCGTGTAGTCAGTTCCGCGTTTTGCGCAGTATTTGGCCAGAATCGACGCAACCTTTTGGAGCTGTTTACCCGACACCGCATTTAGTGCTGGAAACAACTCCACAAGATGATTCTTGACGTTGCCGAAGTAGCGTGCTACTGAGGTTTTAGACAACAATGAACCCTTGGTGGTTTCCTGAAAAGCAAGGAACATCGCAAACTTGTCGAGCACAATGTAAAGCGTATCCCCCGTCATGTCTGTACCTACCAAGCCACGTATCTCCTTTAATGTGAGCTTTTCCGCCTTTGCAAAACGCTCGAAGACGTTAAGCGCGGTGGAGCGCGCCCTTTGCGAGTTCCCGGGGATAAGAGCCTTCGTCGACATCTGCACCCTATTTGAGTGGCTGCTGCTCTGACTCGTCTGCCAAATCCCCAAGAACTTGATTAATGTCCGAGAATTGATGACATTTTTCAGATATTTTTACACTTGCTTTTACTATCGAAATATCGAATATTTTTGAGAAGTTCGGACAAGATATGTCACAAGATATGTCCGAATTGTCCGAGCTTTCGAGCAGGCTTCTACAAGGTGATTTGTAGATTGGTGATTGGTTGAAAGTAATGCAGGCATAGTTCTGATTGGGTATAAAGTAGTGTGATATTCTAGTGTGATATTCCTCTTGTCCGACAGGACACGCTATTCTACCATACTAGTAATAATTAATAATCACCATTTCGTAAGTACAATCTGGAGTTAGAGGTAGATGTAGTTTTGACTTGAGCTTGTATACCGACGGAGAGGATATCGCTATCCGGGGTCCAGTGTCACTACAAGAGGATTGTCTGTACCTTCACCCCAGTTGTACATGCACATGAACTGCCGACCATTTGTAACTCTTTCGAGCTGCTCGGCGCAACCGTTTCTTGTGCTTGTAATTTTTACCAATGAGGGATGTTGAACGCGCTGCTGCGTTATGAACGACTTCGACTCACGAGTGTCTTTATGTAACGCTGGTCCGAGCCGTGCTTGGACTTGTGGTGCTGCTCTGAAAACCAAAACGGTGTTTCAGAGGACACTTCCCGTTTAGCATGCCCGCTCGTCTCTCTTGGTTGGCGCCTCCAAGTAGCTGGGTCATCATCAAGGCACATGTAGGATAATGGCAACAATACAACATGTGATCAGCAGCGCAAACGAAACCTGTTTTGTACTAGTAAATTGCCTAAAACTATCAAATCGTAACATACGGCAAACACCATCATGAAATATATTCAGTTTGTTTCCTGGCGGCACGCATCAATGCTCACGAATGGAAAAGAACACATTGCAATTAAATGCCGTCTCACAGCACATTTCCCGCTTTGGGTCATGTTCATTGATATTTCAAATTGCAGCTCCTGTAGCGAGGAGGAGGTGGAAGAGGTGCTTGGGACTGGCGGGGAGAAAGCAAAAGTGCTGGTCTCCCCGACCAACTGCCCTGCAGCCAAACACGTGGCTGAAGGAGTCCCTCTATTTAATAATACCCTTGCTAATCTGTTGTACCGTAACGGTGGTACAGTATGCTAATCTGATACAATTGATGGATCGAAGTCTTGGGCCACTTCTCCTTGAACCGCTCTTTGTTGTTGCGTCTTCATCCTAAGTACACCAACTCAAAGTTGTCGAGTTTCTTCATAGGTTGACGGCAGCGCTAGGGGTGTACCCCGTGATCTCCTTGTACTACTTGGCGGTTCCTACCAGTGCTGCGCAAATAATCATGGTAAGCGGAGGGAGTACCACTGTGCCCTTGTACCTCGGCTATGGTCCATAGTCCATTGTTGGAAAAAAATTCGAGCTACACTACCGAGTTATCTTCATCTACCATATGCAGTTGTCGCTTTCGCCCACTACTCGTAGAAGCTTCTCTGCGTCGCAGGGCCCGCGCTATAGTTGTAGCATCCTAAAACGAGCGATGTAGCGTAGGTACAGAACTAGCTCCAGCGTTTTCGGTAGCATAGACATTCTGTGACTCGTGTATACCAACCCAGCTTCGGAGAACAATCGCTCCACGTTGTCGGAGGTGAGGGGGGTCCAGTCAAGGTTGCCATACTTCGGATCGAGTTACACACGCTTCTCGTCCAATGGGAGCAGGAGTGACGTCCACGAACACAGAAGCGAGGACACCAGCGCGCTGAACTTGATTGAACACGTCTTGTACGGCATCGTGCACGTGTGCTCGGGTGAGATGGTCGATGAGGTTCGTGTAACCTTTCCTTCTGTGGCGTTGCAGAGCTTGAACTCGTACTGCGTATCGGACAGTTTGACGTACTAAGCGTTCGCGAGGTCTCGGTTTGAGGCAATGAAGCTCATGATGGTGGGGTAGTTGGCAGAGAGGCTTGGGGGCTTGACAGGAAGTCAGGAAATGAGATGAACAGCAGAACCTCTGTAGTGGCGCTGCATGCTTGCACCAAAGAAGGTCGGGCTTAGTATGCGAACTTGGCTCGAGAACGAGCTCTGCTGCTCTCACAACAGTAGTTTGTATACACTCCAAAGGGGTGGACCCTGGTGAGACAGCTCCATTACCTAATGGTAATGGATAAAGGGTATTGATGGACCATGACCATCGTCTTTTGCGCAGGATTGGTTTCAACATGTAGAGCAGTCGAGCCATTCATCGAGTCGAACGTGTCACTATTCTCCAGCACATTTGCGGGGCACGCCCGACCTAATGCCGGAGTACATTCATCCGCCTGCATAGAGATCGCAGTGTCTTGAATAAAGTTGCCCTCCACAAGTACGAGTGCGTCAGCACCCGGCTCAAGCGGCCCAGTGCAATGTTTTACTCTCCCTTTAGCATCTGGCAGAGCGGAATAACAGCAATTATCCGGATTAACTGCAGTTGACAAAAAAGCAAGCATGAAAAATCCACGATAATAATATGGATTTTTCAAAATTTACAAGTCAATAGTACTATAATAATAGTACTAATCTCGGCAAGTACTTTGTAAATACTATTTCGAATAATCCGAGTACTTCAGCCGCCAGAGTCTATCTTGCGTTTTGTATGCGGAGGAAATCAGAACGCCTCTTGACTTTTGCAGAGCCGATAGGCAAACACAGCATTCGTCGCATTCGTCGCGTACAAATATCCCGAATTCGTTGCTCAAATGTCTTTTGAGTCACATCAATTTGATTTTCAACGCACAACTATTTGTTCGACTGTACTAATGTTTTGGCTTCAACAATCTTTCCTTCGTAGTACAGAAGATCGAGCTCTTAAGACGCATTCAACTGTACAACACTTTGCTGGGTAGTGCTATCGCTCGCAAGGTTTCCCTGAGAAACGCTATCTCCCACATCTGATAACGTTCCAACACCGAAATTGCTGGACGATACAGAAGATCGAGCAGCCTTGCCCGGAGCGTAGCCCGTGATCTCCTTGTACTTCTTCACCGTCTCCAATGCGCGGTTACCGTTCACGGATTCAAACACACCACTCTTCTCCAGCACATTGACCGAACACGCGCGGCCCAGCGACGCACTGCAGTCGCCCGCTGTCGAAATGCTCGCCTTCTCCTTGTCGGCCTCCATGGGCTCCACCGTGTCTTCGAAGAAGTTACCCTCCGCCAGCACGAACGCGTTCTTACCCGGTTCAAATGAGTGACCGGAGTTGTCGGCCCAGTAGTTGTTGGCGATGTGCGCCACGACATTCGCATTCGCGCTTGCCGCACCGATGATCTTGGGAGAACGACCCGACGTCGAGTGAACGAAGTTGTTCAGGAAGCTGACGCGCAGCGTCGTGCCGTCCAGGATGAACCCCCAGTAGTGACGGCCATCACAGGAAGTGGACCAGTCTGTGTGGCCGTCAAAGTCCGAGTTGCTGATGGTGAGACTGTCGACGCCGGCAAACCCGCTCACGAACATTTGCCTGCCGACGCGCGAGATCTTGACATGATCAATCCACACGTTTTTCATGGCTCGGCCCTTAATGCCTTGAAGGTAGATGGCGTCTCCGCCCCAGACGTACTGCGGGTTCAGCTCGGTGATGTGAATGTTTTGGATGATGATGTTGTCTCCGTTAAGCCAGAGTCCCTTGCCCTTGAGCACGCCACTCTAGCCCAGACCACGGAGAGTCTTGTTGCTTCCGACAACGAGCGCGTTCTTGGTGGCGTTGTCGTACGTCACCTCCACCTTGACTTTTTGGTCGCATCCTCCCGTGTGGGTGAGCGTGGTGTCGCCCGGGAACAGGATCAGATCCTGGCCCTTGAAGCCGTTCTTCTTGTCAAGGCATGCCGTGTTGGACTTGGGTTGGCAGCCTATCTCCGTTGTCGTTCCTTCCGTACCTCGGAAGTCGAACTCCTTGCTGAGCACGATGACGCGTGGTTTGTCGTCCTTCAATAGCGTCTTGAGCTCGTCGGTGGTCTTGGGGTAGTCGGGTGTCGCGCTGCCTCCACCAGTGGTGCCTGCGGCGAAACCCTGTGCTTCACCGACAACTAAGGCATGAGTGATGGACTGCGCCACGAGAGCAGCCACGACCAGAACAGCTTTAAACGTAAACCACCGTGCGCGCATTGAGGTTGGCTGTCAAATTGGAGAGTGAGGAGGTTTTCGTTGAAACTTTCGCAGTGCAGACTGACTTCGTAGTTTCGGGTTGGTTGCAACTGAGCAACGGCGTTGGCCCCAGCGCAGAGAGAGCCTGCAGCTTAGAGAGAGCAGTAAAAGATACAGAAACAGTAAGTGTTTACGGAAGTGATCATTCCTTCCGCTTAAGCATATGTGCACACAATAAGCGACAACAGAAAAAGTTGTGCATTGTATTTTATTGAAGATTTTATGCGCTAGAGTCACCAAAACGTACGAGCGCTTTGCACGTGCTTTTGGCTGCTCCTAACTGAGTGCGTCGATCTTGAGTCAAGTCAGCTGAAGAGGCAACTGTCTCGTGCGTTTTAACTATAAGAACTTAAATGGAGAACGAGCTTTGCATTAATCGCAACTTCGGCTTCACATGTCAGCCTACGAAATTCTCGCCAAGTTGTAAGAGATGTGCTGTGATTACTTGTGGGTATAGTTTTGCATTGTGAACGCTCATTTGAACGTCGTTCGTCCACAGTCAATAGTCATGAATGATTTACGAGTACGGCGGTTATCAGGACAGGACCTTCAAAATACCCCGTCTTCTTGTAGCAGAACTCAGTCCATTTCTCTGTTTCGTTGATGCTGACTCCGTATTGTGAGCTTCACGGGCACTACCGTTGATCAAACCCGGGGTAAATCACATTGGTATGCCCGGATAGCAAGGTATCCAGTCCACAATGGGACAAGGGGCATTGGATGCAGGGTCGCCAGCCGATCACCACTTGGTCTTTGGCTTGTCTTGAGCCAAGACTCTTGACATGGCAAAGTATTACTGGACACTTGATGGTCGATCTTGGTTGAAAACATGCGGAATCCCGAACCTGGCGCAACACTGGACGAAGAACCGCCTTGGGCTTGGTCACCGACACATGAAAGTTGGAACAGAGTCTCAACGAGAGAGGAATGATTTCTGAACCAAAGTACTGTAAAAATGTACCGTCCTTCTATTTGGAGCAGTATATAGCGGTTAGGGTCGCTTCGCTCCTCAATTGCGCGGCGTTTGCACCGCCAACTTCGCTTCGCTCGTGGCGGGCAAGGATCCCGCGCGGATTAGATAGAACCTAATACTTAGACATATTCCTCCGGCCTACACGCCGTCCCCTGACAGACCTCCGCTGCGCTCCGGTTGTCAAGGCGCCTCTCTAAGGCCTCAACGGGCCTCAATTGGGGTCACCTAACCGCGATTTTAGTTCAGAAGTAAGTATGCGAGTTTATTTTTTAGGTTTTCTCAGTCTCAACGACTTCGAGATCGTCTGCACGGCTTGTTTGCTCTTGGCGGCCAAGTTTTGGCCTCAAATTGGCCGATCCAGCTAACGTTCTCGAGACACAACGCAGCGAAAAAATCTCCCTGGACTACCGATACATGTACATGTACAGGAGTTGGTGTTGCGGTGAGAGGGCCTCAGGTCTGGTAAGAACGCATTGTAAGCCAATTTTCTGGGCGGGTAGTGTGGCATGTTGGTTCAATTGTGTATTTTGACACTGCGAACCAGCTCTCGGTGAGTCTTCGTCGTCGACTGACAGAGCTGCTTCTGGGATGAAGTGGTGGCGGTGACACTCGCTACGATAGAGAAATACTGTAATCGGAAAGCAACATACTGGGACATATTCAATTCAGCTTTGTTCAGGCTGCTTCAGAACGGCAAGCACCTGGCAAACAGCTTCCTCAACCAACCAGGCCACCTTTCGTGAAGTACGTCACCAAAAAGTGCAGTACTACGCGCGACTGAAAATGACCAGTCGCAATACTCAGCCCGAGCTTTCCAGCAAAAACGCAAATCCTGCTCCCATTTTCCCGTCAATCATCCTCGGTCTCCGCTAGCCGCCCATCGAACTGCTCGCCCCATGACGCATTCCGGAACTTGCGAGCTCGAGAGCAAGATGGACGTGCGTCAGGTGCCAGTGGTCGACATTGGAGCGCTCATGGCGTTCCCCAGTGACGCGGACGTGGACGACGCACTGCGCAACGCCAAGGACGGCGCAATCCGTAAAACCATCGAAGAAGTGCGAGCTGCGGCGACCGAGTGGGGCTTCTTCTACATTGCCAACCACGGACTCCCAGAGCAAGAGGTGGACGAGTTCCAAGCAGCCATGAGGTCCTTCTTCCAATTGCCAATGGAGATCAAACGCACGATCCGTCGTAGTGCCACCAACTCCCGAGGGTACTTTGATGACGAGCTTACCAAGAACAAGACCGACTGGAAGGAGTGTCTGGACTTTACCGGAGTCGACGAGGACGAACCGGTGAGTGACAAGCACGAACGGCTGGGAGACGACCAGAACCAGTGGCTCCAGGACAAGGACCTGCCCGGATTTCGAGCTGAAATGGTCGAGTACTACAACAAGATGGAGTACATCTCTCGTCGTCTGTTGAAGGTGTTCGCCGTGGCGTTGGGCGAAGAGCCTGCATTCTTTGATCAATTATTCCATGGCGATAACTCGAGTTTCTTGAGACTGAACCACTACCCCGTTGCGCCTGAACCGGAGAAGACCATGGGCGTTTACCACCACACGGACGCTGGAGCGCTGACGGTGCTGTTGCAAGACGATGAAGTGGCATCACTCCAGGCGTTCCACCGTGACTCGCAGACGTGGACGCTCGTGCCTCCGCGTAAAGGGCACGTACACGATCAACATTGGCGACATGGTGCAGGTCTGGTCAAACGACAAGTTCGTTGCGCCGCTGCACCGCGTGCTTGCTAACGGTGGAGCGGATCGATTCTCGGCTCCGTTCTTTTACAACCCGTCGTACAAGGCCCAAGTGAAGCCCATCGTGGTGAAGGAAGGCGAGGTGGCGAACTACCGTCCGTTGAGTTGGCGCGAGTTCCGTCTTGCACGCTTCCAGGGAGACTACGCTGACAGCGGCAAAGAAATCCAGATTGGTGACTTCAAGATCAACGGACAAATTGATGTAGCGAATTCGTAGGCGCGTAACCCGATGATAGCAGTAGTGAATTGATACCGAAACAATACGAGATCGCTTGCGCTTAGACCGGGAGGGATGCCAGGAGTCGACTTCGGTTTTTCGTATTGTCTGATGGCTGCCGTCGGCAAGCCATCAGACACTACGAAAAACACCTTGCCGTGCTAACTTGCTGAAGCCCGTTTGCGTGTGTGGGTGAAAGTACTCGGAAGATGAAGGTTGTGAGAAGGTTTTGGTAATGTTACCTGTAACTCAGAAGACATTTTTGGCCGAATTAAAGTTTGTGATGCCCTACTGGATACTTCGTATCCCTCCCGGTAAAAACGAAGTTGTCACTGGACTTGACTGCGCTGTGAAGTTGTGCCAATGGTTTGCTACAGTGTGCAAGTTTTCTTGGATCGCCGTACTATTCTCCAGTTCAACCCGTAGACTATGGATAACTACATTGAATTTCTCGTGTAGTTGTTCGCATCAAAGATACATTTTTTTCGCAGTAAATGTGATAATGTGTTCTTTGCTGGCTTTTATGAGATGCTTAGCCCCAACAAGAAAAAATTAAGGACAAAAATTAGGTCCAAATTTGAAGCCAGTCGTTTGCAATCAGTTTTAAATAAATTAACTGTATATTGCCATCAATAAAGAAGTGCACAGATTAGATCTTTGCAATGATACTCATACGAGGTCGTGAAGATGCGTTGTTGCTGCGGCGCAACAAAAAGAAATGTGTCATTAATATGATATCGATTTTCGCGTTTGTCCTAAAGATTAGGTCAAAAAGTACGATATCTACCAATAGAAAGCGGCTTCACAAAACGGGAGATATGCCACAGTACACGATATGATATAACGGACACATCGTAATTAAGGCGACGCTCCGTGCTCAATAGAAATTTCAAGTGTTTTTTGGTCCTCGGGTTTAAGGACAAAACACCCTGATTTTAGCCTCTGCTAACTCATTTGGTCCTAGTTTATAAGGACAAAATTTGTTGGGGTTAGGTGAGACTCAGATGCATTACAACTTGTGCCTAGGCGCGGATTTTGATTTTCTTGTTAATCTCGATCAATCGATGATCACACCCACATGGCTACTGTACTGCAACTCCTTCCAGCATTTCACCTTTGTCCGCCGTGCTGTCTACGAGTTAGCGACGTCGATGGGGCCGTGGATCTTGAAATCGCCAATCTGGATTTCTTTGCCCTTGTCGGCCACATTGCCGTGGTAGCGCGCCCGGCGGAAGTCGCCCCAAATAAATGGACGATAATTCGCAACCTCGCCTTCCTTCACCACAAGGGGCTCCACTCGAGCCTTGTTCGACGGGTTGCTGAAAAAAGGAGCCGAGTATCGGTCGGCGCCTCGGTTGGCAAGAACACGGTGGATTGGAGCTACGACCTGATCGTTCGACCAGATCTGCACCATGTCACTGATGTTAATGGTGTAGGTATCCTTACGCGGAGGCACATTGTTCCACGTCTGCGACTCGCGGTGAAAAACCTGTGTGACGTAGTCACGATTTGGGAGCTGGAACTCCCGCTAAGCCAACGTGTATTCGTTGCTTAGAATGCAAATTGCAAAGTGAACTTCCTATTCTAGCTCGAACGCTTTCGCCGGTCATCTTGACCGCCCAGGGAAAGCCGTTCTCCTAGTTGCAGTTGCAGTTGTAGTTGTAGTTTCCTCTTGCATGTAAATCAACCTGCCAGCTGATTTAGCCTGCTGCTGCTGCTGCTGAAGATCTTCCGGATGTGTTCTTGCTGAATGAGCCGTCCTCACCCCAGAAACACAGGCTGCGGTGTTGGGGAAGCTGACCAGATGCCTGTAGGTGCAAGGCCATCATCACACTGCCCCCCCCCAGCTTTCCAACCGCATCTTGTTAGTGACAGGAGATGTGACAGGCTGTCATATCTTCGTATCCGACTCGTCACATTATTTGTCATAGCCGGTGCAGCAACTTCAACATGTTGCAGTGTTACAGGTTATTTTTTGAAATTTGCAACGAAAACTAATCCAACTAATCAGTGTGTCCCAAACACAATATCGGCCAATCATCAAAGCTGAATGTTGTAAAGCTGAATTGCATTGTACAGACTGCTTTTTATAACATATCACACTTCGTACACCAAATTAACAGCATGCCAGCAAGTCGTGTTGCAATTGCTAGCGTCCTGTTGTGTTGCCTAAACCCACAAGGTCCAAAACCTCTTCAAGTCGATCATTAACTTCGAAAGGAATGAGCCATATCTCACTTCCAAGGGAGGGTTTCACAGTGGCGCTACTTGGTATCGATAGCAGAGGTTACGGCACGCAGCAACATGTCGTCATTAGCACTGTTGGCGTACTGTAGCAGTAGCTGTGGTATATCTTCACTCATGGTCTTCAAGGGTTCCCATGAATCCTCGATCGTTTCAAGACCCAGCCACTTGACCTTGACTTCATACGCCTGCATGCCGGTGTTCATCCTGTGCTCCACGATAGCTTCTACAGCCAGCAGCGTTCCTTGTGATGCAATGTGGTCGATCAGCTCCTCGCTGACGTTGAGAGAGTCATCTGCATACATTTTCAATCGAGATGGGTGCACGTCCATAGTGCTACCATTGATCAAGTGTTCCACCGTGAAGTAATAGTCGGTACTCCCAACTACTCGATAAGGACCAACCCACATGATGCGCAACTTGTTCGCGTTTAATTTTTCATCAACACGTGAGCGTAACACGTAGTCACCAACGGAGAAGTTAACCCGTTGTTCATAGTGTGGTCGTGCTCTGTACCGATCGGCCTGTCGCTCCCGCTCAGCTTTAACGGATTTGTGCATGTTTTGAATGTCCGCTCGCAACTGTACCAGTAGTTGATCAGTTTCTGGCCTTGGTTGATCACGTGTCAGTGTACACGTCTCTTCCCTCCAGGAAGAAAAACTGTGTTCAACGCACTGGGGCAGGGGAGTCCCGTAAATAGCTCCACTAGAGCATGGTTAGCCTGAGACGGTACGGGAGAGTGATTGATGCTGGCTTGTACCAGTGGCAGCAAATATGGCCAATCGTGTACGCTCAACTTCATCTCGAGTGCCAAAGCTTTCAAAACTTGCAAAATATCCCTGTTTACGCGCTCCACCGATCCATTTTTCCAAGGTGAGTATGCGAGGATAAACTCTTGCCTGCTCTTAAGTCGACGACTCAACTCGGCAATCACCTTGCTCGTAAAATGTGATCCCGAGTCACTGATCCATAGACTAGGTGCCCCAAAGCGACTGTACCAGTCCAAAATTGTAGTAGCTGCAACTTCTGATGTGGGTGCATCACACGCAACCAGCTCGACAAAATGGGTCGCTTCTTCCTTCAGGACGAGAGCATAGCGTGACGAACCAAAGGTTGACACCCAGTGTCAAAAAATCCCAGTGCAACGTCGCGTTGCGTTCATACGTGTGGTGGACCTCACTAAATGGCCGAGGAATTACCACACCACCCTTAACGTGCAGGCAGAGTAGGCACTTCTTACAGAAAGCACGCACTATCCCGCTGAGACCGTTAATGTAGAACAACCGGCGAACGTGGTTTGTCATCACGTGCATGCCGCGGTGTCCATTTCGTCCACAGTGAGCGATGACCAGCAGACGTTCAATCAAATTTGTCGCTTCACTCGGTATCCAAATCAAGCCATTCACCCGCCACAAATCTTCACTGTCTACCACAGCACCCTTCGGCGCGCCATGTAGTGCTTGTGTGCGGCCGATTTCATCCACGGTAGGCCACACAAAACCATCTTGGTCGAGTGGGCGCAACAGAGTGGGTCCGTTTGTTGTCGATGCCGAACTACCTCTGCGTTTACGTTTGGCTCGTGTAAAACGCTTGATTGAGTGAATTCTAGCCGTGGGCTGGGGCTTGCCTCCCCACCGTGAGATTAGATCCGCCCAAACGTTATGAATCCCCTTGATGTGTTCAATAGAGTATCGGTATTCCCAAAGTTTCGTAGAACAACGCAACATTTTCCCTCGAACATGTCGTTTGAGTTCCTTGTTCGGCGAGAACAAGTAGATGATATTGCGGTGATCACAGTACAAACGAAAACCTTGTTGTCGCAGCAGTAGATACTCGAGCCTTTCACATGCGTGCACAATAGGGTAGGACTCTTTCTCGATCACACTCCAGTTGAGAGCCGACCCAGTAAAGCTACCCCCATACACACTAGAAGCTCGTGTTGTTGCTCCTGAATGGGTACATCCGGTCTCCACTGCGCTACTTGCGACACAATTAGCCCCCAGCCAGTCTCCGACGCATCCGAGAGTAGGCAGAGCTGTTTCTCGGGATCAGGGAACGTGAGGATCGCTGAATTTCCCAGCAACGCCTTCACTTCCTCAAATGCAACTCGTTCTTCGTGAGTAAATCCGATTTGAATTCCCGCCGCTACTCGCTTTGTTTTCTTAGTGCCTGCCAGTGCAGTGTCAAGTCGTTCCTGTAGTGGACGAGCGACTCGAGCATAATCCACTAGACCAGCTCGCATCCAGTTAGTCGCGCATAGAAATTGTTGTAGTTCAGCCACAGTCGTCGGTTAGGGCATTTCTAGCAACGCCCGAATGCGTTCCGGGTCGTGGCCAATACAATCTTTATTGATGATTCTACCACACCACTTTACTTCCGTGAGGAAAAGAGCACTCTTCTTAGGACTCAGAATCAATCAGTACTCGTCGAGCTTCGTCAACACGGCTTCAATGGCATCGACAAGTTCCTCTTGTGTGTCTGCGAATACAAGTAGGTCGTCGATCCACACAATCACACTCTTGTTGACCAAATCTCCTAGAACCATATCCACTGTCGACTGGAAATGTAATGTGGCATGCTTCCTTGCGGGACACGAGTGGGGGTGAACACTCCTTTATCCGCCATGTAGGACATATACTCTTGACAGCTTTCGTGCAGTGGCAATTGCCAAAAGCCTTTCAAAAAATCGAACATGGCGTAATACAGCTTGCCGCGACAATGTTCTAGCGCCGCCTCCAAACTCGGCATCACTCTAGCGATGGGTTCTATCATTGAGTTGAAAGGTCTGTAGTCAGTTGCTTGCCTGAACTCGCCTGAGCTTGGCTTCTTGACTGGAAGTGCTGCACAACACCAGCGACTTTCTCGGTTCTCGTAAACCCAGCCTAATTCCACCAAACGTTTGTTGAACGCTTCAAGGAAAGCAGACTTGTGTGGGCTGTACTGCCGAACCTTGCATCGGTACGGTGAGGCATTTGGTTTGAGCCTTATCTTAAGTGGTGGCACCCTGGCAGGTGGGTCGTCACCCAACTCAAGACGCCATCCGCCATACTTTCGTACTACATCGTACAATCGCGTCATAATGTAGTCATCCACCACACCGCGGTCAATTGCGTCGCGTACGAGAGCATCAACCACATTCTCCACGACTATTTCCAGCACAGGTTTACAAGCTGGGAAACCAGCAGGTTCATCGAAAACGACATCGTCATCTGGTCCTCTAACTGCGAGGTACTCCAATTGCCGGTCAACGTCAATGCCGAGCTGCGAAAGGAAGTCTTTCCCTACCAGAAATTCATCTTCGTCAGCCTCGACGATAAGACATCGCTTGGTATTTTGGCATCGTACCGGGCCTGCAGCCGTGTTCAACGTTAGGCGCACATCAATTGCGTGCGTCGACGTTACCAACGTTCCACCCACAGCTCGTGATTCGACAGGCTCATCTAATTCCACAGGTTGAAGTGTTTGATTTAAAGCCTGCAATTGCTCAACGTGTTTCCGAGAGATGACGTTCCAGTCGCACCCACTATCCGCACAGTAAGGTAGTTCCAGTATGTCGTTAAGCAGAACCGTAGCCCGTTGTTCATCGTTCGGAGGAGAAGTAGGTTCAAGGCGTATGGCTCTAAAGCGTTTGACCCCACTGCCTCCTGCTCCTTTTTTTGATTTCCTCTCCGCCAGCAATTTCTCCTTGGCGGCTTCATCAAGGTCGGGACACTGGCTCAACCAGTGGTCTTTGCCGCAGTGAAAACAACCACTCCGTGGCTTGCTCTCTGTTGAAGCCCTTTGTGGAAATGCTGCAGTTGTCGTCGAGACGATGCGTTGTTGCTTCACATCGTTACGTCGTCCTCCGACGACTACCCCCCGGGTGTTGTTTGCACGGAATGTTTTGTCACTATCTCGCTTGGGCTTCCGCTCAGCATCCGGATATCTTGGCTGCTGCGCAGACCGTTTAGCAAGCATATTGAACATTTTTTCCTGTTCGAGCGCTTTGTCCTTGACAAGGTTGTACAGTTTGTTCTCGTCCGTTTTGCAAGACGCATCGACGAGTCGGAGATGCGTGTCAATTGCCTCCCGCAAAGCCACGGGTTCCAAGTGACGTAGAAGCACTTTGCACTTCTCCTTGATACCAGTCACAGTAGAAAAAGTACTCGTCAATCCATGTTGCATGATCACTTCATCGCACTTCATGAAATAGTTGATGACTCGCGCTTTCACATCACGATCGCGGAGGTCCATCTTCAACTCAGTTTTGAAGAGCGAATCGATGTCGATGATGGCATCATTCATCACGTTGCTGACAATTTTGTCCAGCTCAGCAATAATGCGCTCCTCCGTGACATCTTCTACAGTCGTGTCCCATTCAAACTTGCAGAGCGTTTTCAACAGGTGTCTGTTGAACGAGTTCTTCACACTTCGCATTGCCTTGCTTATATCTTCCCCCGTTGTAGCACAACGAGCTTCAACGGCATCTTCGTACTCCTGTCGCTCTCGTTTCCACTTCACTAGTGCTTGGTGCGAAACGTCTGTGACGTAGGGCGGCACGAGAGAAGACGAAGTGACTGGAATCGTTGCCGCGAAGGTGTTCTCCGCTTCTGCAGTTCTTGAGTTCCTGTCGGTTCCGGTAGCTGAGTCGATTCCTGGGTCTTGCGATTGGCGCCCTCGAGTCGATCTTCACGCGTTTTCATCGTTTCCACGATTACTAAAGTTAACTTTGTGACGTAGTCACGATTTGGGAGCTGGAACTCCCGCTAAGCCAACGTGTATTCGTTGCTTAGAATGCAAATTGCAAAGTGAACTTCCTATTTGCAATTTGCAAGAAGTGAACTTCCTATTCTAGCTCGAACGCTTTCGCCGGTCATCTTGACCGCCCAGGGAAAGCCGTTCTCCTAGTTGCAGTTGCAGTTGTAGTTGTAGTTTCCTCTTGCATGTAAATCAACCTGCCAGCTGACTTAGCCTGCTGCTGCTGCTGAAGATCTTCCGGATGTGTTCTTGCTGAATGAGCCGTCTTCACCCCAGAAACACAGGCTGCGGTGTTGGGGAAGCTGACCAGATGTCTGTAGGTGCAAGGCCATCATCACAACCTGCAAGGACGCCACTTCATCATCCTGCAGCAAAATGGTAAGCGCGCCAGAGTCTGTGTGGTGGTAAACACCCATGGTACCATCCGGGTTCTCGGTTGCCGGGTAGCGATTCAGACGCATGGTGTTCGAGTTGTCGTCGTGGAAGAACTGGTCGAAGAATGCGGGCTCCTCACTCAGAGCAGCAGCAAACACCTTCAGTAGACGTCGCGAAATGTACTCCATCTTGGTGAAGTACGTCTGCATATCGCTGCGGAAACCTGGCAACGTTTATCGTCGACCCACTGGTTCTCATCGTCTCCTATTCGTTGATGCTTGTCATTAGCCGGTCCGTCCTCGTTGGCACTACTAAAGTCGAAGCATTCCTTGCAGTCAATCTTGTTCTTGGTGAGCTCGTGCTCGACGTACCCGCGAGCGTTGGTGGCACTGCGACGGATTGTGCATTTGATCTCCATCGGCAAGCGGAAAAAGGACCTCATGGCTGCTTGGAACTTGTTCACCTCTTGCTCCGGTAGCCCGTGGTTGGCGATGTAGAAGAAGCCCCACTCGGTCGCAGCAGCTCGCACTTCTTCGATGATCTTGCGAAGAGCAGGGTCATTGCCGTCACGCAGTGCAGCATCAGCATCAGCGTTGGTGGGGGAGAGCCATAAGGGCTCCGATGTCGACAACAGGAACTTGACGGACGTCCATCTTGGGTTTGGTTGATTGCTCGTGGTCTCGCAAATTGAGGAACGACTTCAGATGCTATAACTAATAGGTGAACGCACCTGAGCACGACAAGCGGTAGATGTACTGTAATTGCTGTTGCTCATGCATGACGTCCAGGTGGTGGGTTCGAGTATTGACGTTGCTGCTGCGAAAGTGCTGATTGGTAGCAACGTACATCAACTCATCCTATCTGGCAGTTTGAAGTTCATCTTTGCGCAAAATCAGGCATTGCATCCGTATTGAAAGCCCATACTAATACGAATCCGCTCGTCACGCGCTTTTGACAGCCATGCACAAGGGCGTTATGTGGACCATTTTGATAGGGTGGGGGCGTGCACAACAGTTAGTCCTCCAGTGCAGACAATACTTGCAATGTCGTCGGTGGTCCTCTGGCATAGAATCTGCTGCAGGCTCGTGCCAATGCCCCGTAGGATGCCTTACTGCTCCTGTTGCCGCGGGTACTTTTTGTATCGTCGGCGAGGTGTCGAACGGATGCGGCGTCGCTTCTTCTTCTTCGGCTTTTCACCAGCCTCCTCCTCAACTGGTGGAGGCTCTCGACGTGGTGGAGTGACCTCTTGTTGGACATCTGCTCGGTGCTGCTGCAAACGTCGTCGGACGTCCACGTCGACTGCTTGTCCTAGCGGCATCTTGTGCAAAAAACGCCATTAATCGAAACAGTAATTGTTGAGGATTGTACTGATCTCCCCGTTAGTACTTGAAGCTGTACTAAAGCAGGGCGTGAGACGAACTGACAGAAAAGAGAACAGAGCTTGAGAAGCTTCACTTCCGAATAAACCAACAAGCACAAAGGTGGCATTTGCTGCCCAGTTGGTGTTGACTTCTTCCTTTTGCTCGCGCATCTCTCCAAGCACACACGCTCAGTGCGCTTCAGGTTATGAGCCCAACGGCAGAGGCTAACAAGGGCGTGAAGGAGTCGAAGCATGAGCAGAAATCAATCCCGCCGTTTGACGGCACCGACTTCGAGTTGTGGCTCGAGCGCGTCAAGCTCAAGTTGCAGCGCAAACACCTCTGGAAGTACTGTATCTCCGACCTTGCAGAGCCAGAGGAGAGCAAGCAATCTGACCATGAAGATTGGATCACGAAGACGGCCCGAACCAAGGAGATTCTGTACGAGTCGATGACGAACCAGATCATGAAGACAGTGAAATACGAGCCAACCCCGTACCGTGTGATGGAGCGTTTGAAACGTCGTTTCATGGGGAAGACTTACTTCAAATTTGCTGAGGAGAAAATAAAACTAAGTCGACTTCGTCTTGAACCCAATGGAAACTTACCTGATCATTTGAGCGAGATGCGCCGGATTATGGAGACGATTTCGGTGGTTGGAAAACCAGTCGATGAATATGACAAGCCGGTGGGTTTGATTGGCTCGTTACCGCGTGATTATGACAATGTCGTCCAAACGTTTCTGGCGAGCCAGACAACCCAAAATCCGAACGACCCACCAAACTATGAACAGCTCGAGCAAGCTCTGGAGGCGGCCTACGACCACAACCAAGCGTTAAAGCTGGAAGGCGCCAAGGGTACCGATGAAGGTAGTGCTTTTCTTGTAGGTGGCGGTCGCGGTCGTGGACGAGGTGGTGGACGCGGCCGAGGACGTGCTCGTGGTGGCCGTGGACGCAGTTCTGGAGGCCGTGGTCGAGCAGGCCAAGGTAGCAGTCATGGCGCTGGTCATGGACGTGGCAGCACTGAGAGCAAGCCAAGTGGTGGCTGTTTTCACTGTCACGGGGATCACTTCATGCGTGCGTGTCCGTATCTAGGCAAACAACCACCAACGGAAAACCAAGAGGAAGGCTCAGCGCAAAAGCGCAGCAAGACCGGTGGAGGAAAGAGTACCAAGTCTGGCAGTAAGAGTCGTGACGGAAATGAAATTGATGATTTACGCTTACGTTACTACGAGTTTTGTGAAATTGAACGCGAAGGTAGCGCACAGTGCTCGTCTTCGCTGGTATCTGGACTCTGGATCTACTAGTCACCTGACCAACCAAAGAGATGATTTTGTCTCGTTTACCCCGCTGAGTGCAATGGTGCAAACAGGAGGAGAAAATTGGTTGGAGGTGGTTGGCGTTGGAGACGTCAAAAAGGAGTTCGTCACGCCTTCGGGTAGACACTCCATACTACTGCAAGGAGTACGTTATGTTCCAGAATTACAGTGCAGTTTGTTTTCGGTGGGAAGACAAGCATCACGCACGCTGGCACCTGGAGATCGAACCCGATGCCATTTTGACGAGGAGGAATATGCAGACGTGCTGCTGCAGTCGTGCAGAGTGAAAGCATATAAGGATGAAACAAACCTTTATCGCTTGAACTTGGAGAGTTCTGTAGATGCTGTTCTGATAGCATCAGCCGCCACTCATGAAATGCAGAATGTGGAGCTATGGCATACTCGTTTCGGACATCCAGGACGGAATGCATTTAATGCATTGTTTCGACACACTCGGTTGCCAATGAAGGACTTTGATTTGAGACAGCCTGAAGGTTTTCAGTGCCAGACCTGCGTGAAAGGGAAAATGACCCGAAAGAGTTTTCGATCTCGTGGAGATGAACCAACTCGACAGTGGTTAGTTGGCGAGAGAGCACATTCAGACATCTGGGGCCCGTACGCTGTGAGCTCGTACTCGGGCAATCGATATTTTGCCGTCTTCGTCGATGAAGCAAGCCGTTTTACGACTCTGTTTCTACTAGCAGAACGCTCTGAAATATATGAGAAGTTTGAGATTTACTACGAGCGTGTGAAGACGCAGCTGAATGTTCGTATGAAGGAATTGCGAATGGACAATGCGAAGGAGTACATCAAGCTGGGATCAATCTGCAAGAAGAAGTACGGCATGGAGTGTTCTCCGTCGATTAAGCATACACCTGAGCAGAATGGTGTGCCGAGCGGATGGTGAGGACAGTATCTGAGCGAATGCGATGCCTCTTGAATCATTTCGAGCTGCCACAAGAGTTGTGGGCAGAGGCTGCTGTGACTGCCGCATTTTGTGTGAATATAATGCCGAATTCCACAAGAGAGATGGAGATACCGTATGCGATATGGTACCGTGAGTTGCCCTCGTATTCGCGTTTGCGCACTTTTGGTTGTGCAGTGCTTTCATTCGAAAGATGGACGCAAAGGCTCGGGAGGCCATATTTGTCGGGTACAGTCGCGAGAAGCGTGGCTATCGCCTGCTCGACAGTCATACGCAGAGAGCGTTCTACAGCCACACTGTTGTCTTCTACGAGAGCAAGGCAGGTCGAATTGCTGTTGCAGCTGAAGGAGCGACGTCAACGCAAGTGTCGTCAGTGCCTATTCACCAGTATTTGGGTGTGGAGAGAGCTGCTGTAGAAAGGTTACCTGCGATGCTCGAGGCGTTAAGCACTGATCAAAGTGATGATCAAAGTGATGAAAGTGGTGAAAATGGTGGGGCCAAAGGTGATTGTGGATTAAACCACCGTGACCTGCCAGGTGGGGCAGTAGGCAATCGGAGAGATGCCAGGTCAGGTGGGGCCGCAGACGAGAGTGATGCTGGGTCTGGTGGGGCCAAAGCACCTCAAGTGCCTCAAAAGCGGGTGCGACCCGAAAATGAAGATGATCATGTGGAAGTGCGTGGCGCTGAAGGTGAAGGTGAACCTGGCGATGTGGCAGTGTGCGACACTGGACCACACAATAAGACGAAAAGGAGAAGAAAGAATAAAAGCAGTGGACGATGCAAGGCACCAGCTGCAGTGACTGAGTCACAAACGACAACGAGTGAGATGTCGTCGACAAACACGAAGCGGACTTCTACTTCGGACACTTGCAAGATGAAGACAGCAAGTTCGGAGATGCTGCAACCTCGTGAAGGGCCTGGCACGGAGTGTGTACAAACCTCCTCGTGCAGAACTTTACGAGAGTATGTGGCTAAGGGAGGAAAGCGCACAGAGGACTGCCCAGTAACTCGGAGTGGTCGTGCAAGCAGACCGCCATCGTGGTTTGGTGATTACATCTACGTTGCCTACTCAGATACAAATTCGGACGAGGGCGAGAGTGCGTCTTTGTCGTGGAATAAGGCTCGAGAAGAGATGCAGCGCGAGATGGCTAAGGAGCAAGCGCTCGCATGGTGGCAGGATTACTGTTGCTTGACAATGAGTGTCATAAAGGAGCCTGAGACGTATCGTGAGGCAATTGAAAGTGAGCAGTCTGAACAGTGGAGACAAGCAGCTCAAGCAGAGTATGATGCACTAATTAAGAACTGCACGTGGGAGCTGGTTCCACGCACAAGTCGTATGAAGGTGCTTCGGAATCGTTGGGTGTTCCGCGTGAAATATCTTGCAGATGGAGAGATCGACAGATTTAAGGCACGATTGGTGATTAAAGGCTTTATGCAGCTTTATGGCGTTGATTATCTGGAGGTCTACTCACCTGTGGTGCGACTAGAGACTTTGCGAGTGTTGTTGACGCTTGCAGCTGTGTGGGACTACGAGGCTCACCAAATGGACGTTACCACAGCATTTCTCAATGGCAAGATTGATGTGGACGTGTATATGGAGCAACCTGAGGGGTTTGAAGTGCACGGACGTGAAGACTGTGTGTCATTTGCTCAAGAGCTTGTATGGGCTAAAGCAAGCCCCACGCGTGTGGTTTGAGTTGCTGAAAGCTTTTCTTGAGGAGCAGGGCTTCACGTTGTTGAGGTCAGAGGCGTGTGTGGCTGTCAAAGATATTGATGGTCAGCTAGTGTTCATTCCGCTGTACGTCGACGATCTGATATTGTTCGCCCCTAATATGAAGCTGATAAATGAGATGAAGAAAATGTTCTTTGAGAGATTCGAGATGAAGGATCTTGGAGAGCTTCATTACATTTTAGGCTGGGAAGTCACTCGCAATCGAAGTGAGCGAACCATTTTCATCAGCCAGCGCAAGTACGCTACGTCAGTACTGGAACGATTTGGCATGGAGAAATGCAATGGCTGTAAGACGCCGTGTACGGCTGATATGAAGCTGACGAAAAGCATGTGTGCTGCGGACGCTGACGAGAAAGATCTGATGAAGTTGAAGCCATATCGATCTGTGGTAGGAAGTTTGATGTATTTAATGATGGGGTCACGCCCGGATTTGGCCTATTTAGTTCGCGAATGCAGTCAATTTCTTGAAAACCCAGGAGTTCTGCATTGGAGAGCAGCAAAACGAGGTCTGAGGTACCTACGTGAAACTCTGGACTATGGCATTCGTCTTGGTGGACGAGAATGGGCGGATCAGCAGTTAGATCAACACCTGCAAGCATTTGCAGATGCAGATTTTGCAAATCGAGTGGACGATAGGAAATCGATTGCAGGCTATCTTACGAAGTTCTGTGGAAGTGTGGTTTCGTGGAGCAGTGAACAGAGAAACAGAGAAAACTGTTGCCTTACACACTACTGAAGCCGAGTACATGGCTTTGAGTCTTCTCGTGCAAGAAGTTGTGCACCTACGACAGATGTTGAAAGAACTGCGAGTTCCGCAACATGCACCCACTGATGTTTACGTGGACAATGAGAGTGCTACGAAGCTGGCAAACAACCCGGTTTTCCACAACCGCACGAAGCACATTGATGTACGCCATCACTTCATACGGGAGCGTGTGAAGAAGTAGGAGATTGCAGTGTCTCGTGTTGCTGGAGTTGACAATGTAGCAGATGCTTTTACTAAGCCCCTACCAAGAGCAGCTTTTGAGAAGCACAGGGCTGCTATGGGACTAATGCCAAGAGCGAACTTCGATCAGCCCAAGTATAACGATGGTGACCAGTAAGTGGAGCTGTTGAGGATTGTATTGATCTCCCCGTTAGTACTTGAAGTTGTACTAAAGCAGGGCGTGAGACGAACTGACAGAAAAGAGAACAGAGCTTGAGAAGCTTCACTTCCGAATAAACCAACAAGCACAAAGGTGGCATTTGCTGCCCAGTCGGTGTTGACTTCTTCCTTTTGCTCGTGCATCTCTCCAAGCACACACGCTTAGTGCGCTTCAGTAATCAAGCAAAACTAAAATTACCTAATTGTACCCATTTCACGTAATTCCGAAAGTTACAATACCAAATGTTCCCATTTCACTTAACTCCGAAAATTTCATTAACTCGCAGTTTGTATGCCGCCAAATAACTTCCCATGCAGTTCGCCGACGGCGTCTCCCATCGCCCAGAATCCTTCGGGCCACGCGCCTCCGAGATGCCAGGCTTGTGGCGAGCAGCGTGCGCGTGTTGCTGTGGAAGAACTGGCGCGTGAAGCAGCGCGAGAGCCGCCTGAACCGCGGGCGCGCGGCCGGCCGGTGGCTGTACCCCGCGCTGCTGTCGGACGTTGTGGTGCCGCTTGGGCTCTTGCTGCTGCTGATCCAGAAGCTGTGCGAGTACAACGCGCAACTGGTGACGCCCAACGGCCTCGACAGCTTGCTGGGGATGCGCGCCACGCAGGAGAAGGAGTTTCTGCAGACGCAGCGCGCTCTGATGACGCAAGAGGGTGACGAGGTCGCTGATCTCGAGGTTAAGCACGAGTTTGCGTCATTATTGATGGCGGCAATGCCGCTGCTGCTGAGTAAAAGCAACCAGAGTCTGGCGATACTGCAGCGCCATGAGACGCAGTTGTTTCTGCAATATCTGGACAAGTAAGTGGGGATTTTATGCTGTTTTATTGGGGTTTTAGAGGTTGATTGACGTGTTTTTATTATTGTTTGTGATGTTTTTACAGCCAGTATCCGGCGGCGGAGGAGTTGGGGATCTCGAGTTTCTTGGAGAAGACGAAAGTGGTTCCATTTGATGAGACCAAGACGAACGACGAGGCTGATCAGCTTTTACTCGAGTTTCCGAAAGCTAGTGGACTGCACATTTATGCTGGAGTGGATGTGAGAAGGACGACCGCTGGAAGTGAAGGGGAAGAATCGCATCCGTTGGAATTGCTATCTCTGTTTTACCAGAAACGACTGAAAGATCCGTCCGAGGAAGCTGGAGACGACCAACTGACCAGGTTTTACGCCAAGGAGCTGGCGTTCAACAGCAGCATCCCAATGGTTTTCCCAAATGTCATTCCGTTCCAAATGGCGGTTAATACTTTCATCCGTAATAATCTCTCAGCGGCCTACGAGATTGCGTCCGAATTTACGTTGCCACCAGCGGACATTGTGTGTCATACAGTGGATAAGATGCTGGATGTGGCGGGGCTGCGGTGGTCGGTTTTCCCGACGAAATCACCTATTGGACACAGTTTCGAGGCGTGTAAAGTGGCAGTGACCAAAGGAGAATTGTCGGATAATGTTCGCCGTTTCTTGTGGAATCTTGTCGTTCATGCTGCTTCAGAGGACGAGCTGGACAATTTGAGCGTGGCAGCACTGCCGCGTCGTCCTGCGACTACAGTCTCTGGACCCCTTGAAAGCAACATTGTGTTCTATATGGCGTATCTGTTTTTGTGGCCTTACGCGCGACTGGTTCGTGATGTTGTGGGTGAGAAGGAGAAACAGTTGAAGGAGTATCTGATGATCATGGGCTTGCCCGCAATGTCGCTTTTGGTTAGTTGGTTTTTACTCTACTTCCTGGCGTCCGGAGTCGTGTCGCTTATTGGTATGTGGGTGCTCAGTGACACCATGTTTGCTGCTACCACAATGGGGAACTGGTACTTTTTCATGCTTATGATGGCGTTCGTCACGAGTATGCTGCTATTTGGTGTTGCCATCACGCCGATGTTCACCCAGACTAGGACTGCAGCAGCATGTGCCCCACTGCTGTATTTGGTCTTAAGTGCCGGAACCTTTATTCGTTCGCTGGTGGGTCAAGATGCAGTCGCATCATCCGAATCGCTAGCTCTCACGATAGATGTGCTCGATGCGATCAGTTCCCCTGTGGTGTTCATGGCGTCTTTGCATGATGTGCTGGCATTTGACGCGGTAACAACAGCTCATAGATCGATCACGTGGGAGACAGTGGCTAGACCGTGCCGCCTGATGGCACTGCAAAGTCTAGGGTACCTGCTTCTTGGATGGTACTTGGAGAACGTATTTCCACGGACATACGGGGTTCAGCAGAAGTGGTATTTTGTGTTTCAACCATCGTACTGGTTCCCTAAATCGACGGATACAGCGTTCTCCGATGACGATGATAAGAACGAGTCTGTGAGGCTAACCGAAATGAGTCCTGATAACTTTGATGAGCGAATGGATGACACGCTTCGGGAGCAGCCACTACGAGAGTACTTGCGGCACTTTCAACCTTCACTCTTTGTGCAGTCCCTTTCAAAGACGTATTCCAACGGCAAAGAAGCATTGAAGAACGTATCGTTTGGAGTGAGGAAGGGTGAAATCTTTGGACTGTTGGGTCCTAATGGCGCCGGTAAAAGTACAACCTTGTCGATTTTGTGTGGAATGTTGTCGCCCTCAAGTGGAGATGCGTACGTGGGTGGGTCGATCAGTGTTGCATCCAATCCACAAGCAGTGAGGCAAAGCTTGAGCGTGTGCTTTCAGCAGAATATCCTGTTTGACGATTTGACCGTTTGGGAGCACCTGTGGCTGATGTGTGCTCTCAAATCAAGTCTTGGGATTAAAACTATCGCCGAGGAAAACTGGCGCAGCAAATTGCAGCACTTTGGACTGGATGAGAAGCGTGACGCACTATCTAAAACGCTTTCTGGTGGTCAAAAGCGAAAATTGTCGCTTGTACTAGCGCTTTTAGATTCGTCCCGAGTGGTGCTGCTAGACGAGCCTACCGCTGGTATGGACCTGAAAGCTCAATTGGACACGTGGGATGCATTGAAGCGTACCGTGAGTCATCGTGCTGTCATCTTGACCACACACTCGATGCATGAAGCGCAGGCTTTGTGTGAGAACATTGGTATTGTTGCTGACGGCAAACTGAAGTGTTGCGGCTCAAGTTTATTCCTTCGGAATCAATTTGGTGTGGGGTACAAGCTCACGGTTGTGCACCAGGAAGACTTCGGACAAGACGACGAGATGAACCAGTTGGGCGGGGCACGACGCCAAGCATGGGCTGAAACGCTCATGGCTACGCTAAGGAAGTATGTTCCTAACGCCACAATTGTAAGTGACAACAAGTGGGAAACTCGTATTCAGCTGAATGATGGAGAAGAACGGCACTTTGCCGAACTCTTCAAGGATCTTGAAAAGATGAAGCAGGGTGGGGTGATTAAGCGCTACGCCATTGCTGCCACTGATCTTGAGGATGTGTTTGTGAAAGTGACCGAGGGTGAAGACGTTTACTACCATGCCAAGGATGATGTGGAGACTGATGATGCTACCGAGAGTGCTGACGTATTGCGTTCCTCCGACGATAACGGGAAATCTAAGGCCAAGATGCAGTGGCAACCCAGCAGCATCGATAGGAAACTTTCTGGATGGCAACACTCAATCTCGCAGCTCCGTGCGCTTATCATCAAGCGGATGAAGATGACTTCTCGTGACAAGAAGTCTCTCCTCGCTCAGTATGTTTGGCCAATTGCCTTTTTCGCGATCATAATGGCAGTGCTTCAGCACATGACCTCTTCTGGTGGGTCCATTGAGACTGTGACGGACTTACAGCCGGTTGCAAAAGAGACGTCATTCTTCGTGGCTTCTGCGCCGCAGGTGACTGATTCGGTTGCCGCTATTGTTGCGCAAATCGAGAAAAGCTCCCATCCAGTCGTGTTCGACGAGAGCGCTACAACTGAGCAGGAAATGCTGAATGCAATTGCGCGCGAAAACTCAACAACGTATTTCGCTGGAGTTTTCGTGTCGGATTTGAGCTGGATAGACAATTCTCTGTCCTCCCCTGGAATGGCGTACTCGCTTTACTACAACGAAACAGTGCGTCGTTCATTACCTGTTACGCTACAGTGGATGTCTCAAGCATACTGCAAGGCCCGCTCAATTCAAGAGAACACACCTGATATTGACACTTGTGACCTCGTTGCGAAGAGAGGTATCTTCCCGATTGACATCAAGATTGGCGGAGATGATGAAATTGCCGCTGATGAAGACGGCGACATGGTTGTGGACCCTGATGAAGCTGTTAATGTTGTTCGACGGATCATGGTGGCTTTCTATTTGCTGGTGACTCTCAGTTCCATTGTGTCATTCTACATCACGCCAGCTGTGAAGGAAAAAGAGAATGGACTGAAGCGTCTGCAGTACCAGCATATTGAGTCTGCCAATGCGTCATTTACTTACTGGCTATCCAACTTTATGTTTGACTACACGTCGTTCATACTGGCGGTCAGTATCATGGTCATCATACTTGCGGTGTTTTCTGCGTCGCTGACCGAGGAGATCTTACTCGCGTTGGTTATCTCGTTGGTTTTGTTTGGCCTGGCAGTGATTCCGTTTCTGTACTTGTGCTCGCTGGCGTTCGCGTCCCATTCATCGGCCCAGTCGATCATGTCGTACGTCTCGATGTTCCAGATCATGGCAGCGTCGATTGTGTTCGCGCTATCTATGATTCCCGGGTTATGTGTCAAGGTGAACACCATTGCCTACTTTTTGCAAGTGCTACCACTGTATACATTTGGCATCACCGTACTGGATATCGTGACTGTGTCCTGGGCTCCAATGCGGCGGCAGTGCGTTCAGTACAGCGATTCCCTTGATATTACGAACCCATTTGCTATGTTGGCAGGGTTGGACACGCATGCGTCAGTGTGGGATTGGGACGTTTCTGGCAGCAATTGGTTTGCCCTTGCGGCGTCTGCCATGCTATTCATCCTGTTCCTCCTGGTGCTCGACCAGTACCAAATGTACCCCACTGTAGTGGAGCTTCAGATGCAGCGATTTCTGCGTCGTGTTCAGCGTTGTTTGCCGTGTTGGCGTAGTTATGGTCAAGGCTACACCGAAGCTGACCAGACTGGTGGTACCTTTGATGAAGAAAGTCCCAACGTGGATATGGTGCGTGCCATCCGAGTTTCAAAGGTCTTCAACCCCCGAAAGAAGGCCCCAGGCGAGAGTGCGGTTGATGAAAACAGCGAAGGTGCTGCTGCTGTGTTGAACGAAAGCGGTCAGGTGGTGGCTTTGAACGACGTCAGCTTCTCGGTTGAAAAACGAGACTGTGTGGCCCTGCTAGGCGTTAACGGCTCTGGGAAGTCGACGATGTTCGAGATTTTGACGGCTGGAGCTGCACCTACTAGTGGCAGGGCTCTGATTGATTTTTGTGACGTGACAGCGGAGCCTCAAGCCGCTAGCACGAGATATGGTTATTGCCCCCAGGGCAACATTCTCTTTAACGAGATAACTGTACGCGAACACTTGGAATTGTTCTATCGTCTCCGTTGCTGTCGACGCAACGGATTGCTATCGGAGGGCACAATTATCAACGCTCTCATGAAGCGCCTGGATTTGTTCCCAGTTGAACACACCGCTGCAGGACACTTGAGTGGAGGTAACAAGCGACGACTGATGCTGGCATTGGCACTTCTAAGTGATCACACCTCCCTCTTGCTTTTGGACGAGCCTTCGGCGGGCGTGGATGTCGTTGCTCGACGTTTGATGTGGCGTGTACTGTACGAGAAGCGCCAAAGCCACGAGCGCACGAGCTGCTTGTTCACGACTCACAGCATGGAGGAGGCTGAGGCTGTCTGTGCGAACGCAGTGGTGCTGTTCAAGGGAAAACTAGTGTGGTGCGGCAGTATTCCAGACCTGAAGCAGCGTGTCTCGCGCGGAATCTCGATCAGTGTTCGGCTGGACAGCGCAGCCATCTGGGATTCAGAGCAGCTACAGTTTTACACGGAGCAGATCAAGCGCTCAATTAAATCCAGACCGCCTACGAACTCTCGCCGGGAAGCGTTGGAAAAGAGCACCCTCCCGTTTCAGGAACTAGAGGACGCCTGGGAGCTTTGCCACGGTCTTTTTCACCACAACGGCGACGCTGCCACATCTGCAGTCTCCCGGCAACTTGGTAAGACGTGGCTGGAAGGACTTCGATCCCGTTTCGACTCGGACGACAACGTGCCAAGTTCGTCCACGGCACAATCTGAGGTAAAGGTGCATCCGAGTATCCCGATCGTCGAGTTCCTGCAGGAATGGCTCGTGCAGGAAGCATTTGCACGCCTTGAAACGCAGCTCTTCAAGAACGAAATTACGAGTCGATCTGGCGAGTCAGTGACGTCTGCGGACCTGGAAACTGCACGGGGCAGTGGTAGCAACACCAGCGGCGTGTATGAGACCTCGTGCTCGGACAAGTTCGGACTGGCGGAGGCGTTTGCCGTCATGGAGGAGAACAAGTCGCGCTTCCACATTTCGCACTACAGCATCAGCGAGTTGTCACTCGAGCGCGTGTTCGAACAGTTCACGTAAATAGAGAGTTTTTTGATATGGCGATGTAACAAGCTGCTACATGTAGATATAATAACCATGCACTCGACTGTTTTCCTGCCTGGGATCGACTTCTGCTGCAATCTGAAGTTGTGATCGAAGCACTTCAGCTTACGGGTTGGTACACTGTCCTGTCCCATGCAACGTGAAATACCATTTTCGACCAATCGAATCGCTGAACCGTTTTCGACGGTTAAAGGTTAACCGGTCCCGCTCGACCCCACCATCCATTTTGGCAACATGCCGACCACTGCAACCGTCAGAGCACTCGCAGTTTTCTCGCCTCGCCCACAGGACCGTCAACAAATGATGCAACCTCTACAACTTTTGTATTGGGAGTCTCTATTGCCTCAAGGAATGTAATGATTCGAAACTCATGAATGTCGCCGCCCCAGTCTGAACTATCGTGTCGAGTACTTCAACGCACAGTGATTAACAGCTCTGTGCATGAACATTCCGTCCAAGTGTATTTTGTGTATTGAGTGTGATGATGACAATTATTTAACCCAGCTCGCTTCGAGTCATATTTGCGATGAAGAGAACTGTTTCCGAGGGGTCACTCCCTCTTGGCTGATCACTCTGTAGTCTGATAGTTTGTGTATCTGTATGAATTCGGTGGAGTTTGTAGCCTGGACTGGGTGAAAGGCTGCGAACGACCCGAGCGAGTGCGAGGAGTATGGTGATGAATCAAACTTATCCCTGTCCGACGGTTGGAACGCATTCCTCCGAACGTGACGAGAACCAAGCGTAACTTTTCAATTTTCAGCTGAATACTACAGTACTCGCACCAGCATTAGAACTCGGGATTGGAATGAGGAACACTACAGGTGAGAGCGCGGCTTCCGTTTTGGAAAGCTGCGCTCACAATTAAAGGATCCAGTTGACTTCATAGTTATCTGACCAATCCCAATACAAACCATATTCATAGCCGCAGGCTTACGTAGCTCGATGCATTTCAATGAAATGCATTTTCATAGTATTCCAACAAGAATGCGGCACCACCTCGAAGAATGCAGGTCTTGAAAGTGGTGTACGCCACACTTCAAACGGCTTAACTCCTCTGATTCGTCAAAACCATGCCCTCTGTGGCCTTCTGATTCGCTGAAATGCTTGTTTAGTCGGTCTCAGCCCTCCGTCAGCCAGTATCCAATTGAGATGGCGGCGCGGGTCGGAGCGAGCTCCCGTCACGGCGCCAAGAAGTGGCTGTCGTCGCTCTTCGGGGAGGCGGAACACGCCACGTCGTCCAAGTCGGTGGCCAAGGAGCGGCTGCAGATCATTCTGGCGCACCAGCGAGGCAGCCAAGTGCTGGCGGGCGTGGACCTGGCGGCGCTGCAGCAGGAGCTGCTTGAATGTGTGCAGCGCCACATTAAGGTTGCTAACGGCGCCAATATCAACATCGCAGGTTCGTAACGGGGCTCAGAGTTATTTTCGGTGGTGATAGCGTCATCATAACTTCTTATTTGGTGATAACGCAGTTAAGAACGAGGGCCATTTGGACATTTTCGAGATGCAGGTGCCGGTGGACGGCGACAAGACGACCGACGGTAGGAAAACGAGTCGGTAAATGGACAACTAATGGGTCTTCTTGACACTGGCGTTCATTATGCGGAGACTAGGTCTTAAGAGAAACAAAATAGTCGCGTTTTCAACTACCGGTAGGGTCAAAAAAATTTTTATACTGATAGGGATACGGTAGATGATACGGGTACGTGGCTGGCGTGCTGGTCTTCTGAAAACTAACCTTGAGTTTAGTACGGATAGTAGTCGTCGAAGGGCAGCACTTCGAGGTGGCTCACGCTGTCGAAGATCCACGTGATACGCACGATGGGGATCTGGAACTTGTGCCACTTGGATTTGGCTTCCCATGGAGACGTCGTCTTGGACACCACTCCGATCGGCGTGCGGCGAGAGCGCTGTTTGCTGTTGAGCTTGGCAAAGTTGTCTGCTTGGACGACGGTACCACCGAAATTGTTCACCAGCGTGCGCACCGAAGCAAACTGGAAGTCGAACTCTTTTTCGGACACAAGCAGCACGAACGAAAACATTTTGAAAATGCTGTTGCGCCTTCCAGTTTGTACGCGACGGATACGACCCTCGCGCGGCTTCCCCACTGCGTCGCTGTAAATATCGCCGATCATTTCGAAAGGCTCCTCCGTCAGCCATCTACCAGCAGCCAGACTAGCTGTGACCCAGGTGAAATCCATGACGAAAGTACCTTCGGCCAAGGCACGCATGTACTTGGCGGTACGCTTGCACCGCAACTCGTCCACGTCCACGGTATTGATGGCCCCAATAGGGGGCACAGCTTTGGTGATCAGGTGCGTCACAGACGTACAAAAGTGGCCGGAAACGGGGTCGTGCTTCAAATCGAAGTCGTGTCCGAACTTGCCGCCAAGCTGCTGCGTAGCCTCTAGCACGCGCTTCACCTCTTCCCGATTGAGATCGGAGCTTACAAACACAAAAGCGGTGCCTCCACTCGTCACAGCGGCTCTTGAACTACCATTTGACGTATGCATAGGAGGCTTCGACGATACTCCTGAACCACTTGGTCGGGTAGCTCCAGCAGTAATTTCTGGTATAACTCGGTGCGTAGAGCTTGCAGGCTGTCGATCCACCTTTGACTGAGGATCGACGTCGCTACCATTTGCTTCTGACTGGAAAGCAGTGATGGCACTCCGGAAGTCATCACTGGCACGCTCTTTCTTTACTGTAAACAAGTCGCGTAGTCGCTCACAGTGCCGTGTAGGTGGTGGACTCCTGGGTTCAGGCGTAGCAGGTAAGGGGACAGCCGGCTTCATCTCGTATTCTTCTTCTTCTTCTTCGTCCCCCTCCTCCTCTTCATCTTCCTCTTCATCCTCCTTGTCTTTTTCTTCATCTGATGGTTTATAGTCTTCATCACTGGATAATTTATCTTCCTCTTCTTCGTCATCATCATCATCCGAAAATGTTATCGCATTCCGGCTGACTGGCACTGCATCCTCACCCTCGTCCTCATTCGAATCGTTTTGGGACAAATCGATGGCCGACGCAGCGCTCTGGCCATTCATTTCACGGTAGTTATCCTGGACACTAGGCATACGGAGTCGCTTACGCGATGGCGATGAAAGTTGCCCTTTAGCGTGGGATGTCATCAACACCCTCCGCTTAGCTTTCAAATCTGATCTCCGATCGTCGCAATTATCACCATTCCGTGAGTGGCTCCGCCGTCGGAACGAAGCACGTAAGTCAGGCGACTCCAGTATGCTTGTAGACGACGGCATCTGGGTCATCTGCGTCATTTGTGTCAACATATCTCCGTCCTCCTCGTGCTGCAGCGATTCTCTTCGTCGTTCCTGCAATAATTCATCGAAGCCGGAGCTGTTATGCAACGATCGTTCCAGCTCCAAAAGCGACGCACTGGCATTGTCATCTCCATGGTGAATCCTTTCCCACTGGCTCAAGACCTCGCGTTGCTTGGTAATCCGGTCCAAATAACTCTCCACCTCTTGTGTCGCCATCAAACTATTCGGCTGGGGCGATGCAAACGCAACCTCCTCCTCATTCTCCTCTCTGTGTATCCGCGTGTCCTCACTCGTCACCGACGCTTCATCCAACGACACAACAGGTGGTTTCTTCTCGCTCTTTTCCCTCTCACTACTGCGTCGATGTCCATTACTCTCCGTCCTTCCACCAACACTAACTCCATAATCATCAGGCAAGTCGCTGCTACTCGACTTCTTCCAATGCGCCGTACTCCCACCCTGTCTGCCTCCATAATTCTGCGGCAAATAGGGCTGTTCCAGCTTGAGTTCTTGTCGAATCTCCTGCGTATCAATGTGCCACTTGTGGTTGCCCACTCGGCCTCGAGAGCTCTGTCTCTCTTCCTGTTGACTGTCCTCACTGTCCTCCACTGCTCCAGTGCCACTAGCTGCTCTGTGGAAAGCTCTGTCTGTGTCCTGTACTGTGATTTTCTGGGCGTGGTGCGCTGGGTCCCCATTGAGACTCTCGAGCTCCTTCTCCACACCCTTCCAGGCCGCCAAAATGCTCTCTAGAAACTGATTCCGCGTCACTTCACTGGGTCTCGTGGGTAGGTGGCAATTGGGACATTGCGTGTGGTTCTGCTTGAGGTGGAGGAGGATGCAGGGCCGGCAGAAATTGTGTTTACAGTCGAGACACTGCGGGTCCTGGAATATATTGCCACTACAGTTGAAGAGCATTAGGCGATTGCGGGACAAGGAGAGCACGCACAGACACGAGCGACCTACCATAATGTGCAGCGCAGCTGCTCGCGGATGAGGCGGATGGCCTCCAGTCGTGGTGACGACAGTAGAGACATGCACGCAGCGACGAAGGCGACCGGGAGCTGGAACCACCGAGGTGGTTGGAAATGTGTGACTGGTGCGAAAAGGACAGTACCGTGAAGAAACAGATGAAGAGCATGAATTAGGTTGCGGTTGAATAGCACGGCTACATTTGGAGCTAACATGGCTACATTATGGTTTTGTAGCTGCAACTACTTGGGATGTTCACCATTCGTCTCGGATGATGGGGAGGGAGACTGAGAGCGTTTGAGTCTTGTGGTCCCATTTGGCTTGGCCTTCGAGGTGACGCACAGCGTACGGTAAGTGTAAAACGAGTTTCCTGGTGGAAAAAAAGGCAAGTTGAAGTGGATGACACTCAGATTCATACCATGAGAGCCACATGGACCAGTTGATGCAATGGTGCGTACAATGTGGACGACAAGAGGAGCAGTTTCTGCCGTTTAACATCGAGTTCGATGTCGTCGAGTTGGTGGTCAGGACATTCCACTCGCACCACCATCGCCTCGCAGTGTGAAGACGATGGGTCTTTGTCGCTTAGGCCAAGAAAAACGTCCTCTGTCATGACGCTCTGCTTGTAGAGGATCTCGAACCTGATGAGGTGAAGAAACGAGTGGGGTTACTGATTGCTTACTGCGGAATTAGCGAGTTGATCGTACTGCGGGCGAGATCGCGTTTCACAGACGTCGTCGTCTTCGTCGTCGCTTGGGACTTCATCCATCGACCAGATTGCCTTCGGGTCTTCCTGACGAATCTGTCCGATAGGACGGGTCACTACAGTAGATGTTTAACATCAGCACGTAAAGGTTAACAGATTAGCGCAATAGGTTGGATTTAACGTGTCAACATTTTGCTACACCTTCTGGTAGTTTGGCGGTGGAGGCCCCATTGAGTGTGTACGGAGTGACCTGCTGCCCTTGGTTCTGGTTCTGCCAATTTCAAGGACAAATTCTTAGCAGGTCGGTTGCCAAACATACAAACTCGTGGTATGAGCTGGTAGCATGCCACAGCAATAAACTTTTGTACCTCTTCGTAGTCGTCCAGTGCATCCTGACAGCCTGTTAGGAGATCATTCAGCGCTAGCAACTCGTTCCCCACGGCTTCCATCTTCCCTATTAGGCTTGATACAACGTCGATTGAGACTCCAGATCCCTAGCGCCGCGTCATGTGCGACTTTTCATTCGGAAGTGTCGTCCAGGAAATCAAAATACGTGTAAATGTTGACACCATTTCTTTGAATCCGAGCTTCATGATCGAGTAGTGTACGTAGATCCAACTTCGGGCAAGATCACTCTTAGGATGGAGGACATCGTCCACCTTAAGCACCTTCGAAAACATTTTCAGGTTCGTTTCGTGTTTTTGATGGCCAGAGGGGTATCGTCCCAATCCCGTCGAGCGCTATTTTCTCTCGTCGCTACGTAGGTTTGCTTACCCCACTCTTGGCCTTATCCCATTGCTACCGAAGTTTGGATGTTGGGAACAGGGTCAACAATAGGCCAGGGACAGTAGAAATTGCAGCAAATGGAGAGTCGAGTGCTTCCGAATTCGTGCGTTAGCCGCAACGACAATGAAGAGAACAGCAGCACAACCAGCAGTGGCAACTCGGCCCCAATGACAGCGATGGAAGAGCTCCAGCACCTTTTAAACAGCGATCCGAGTGCAGAACGAGTTAGTCTTCGAGGTCGACACCTTTCACAAACAGAAGCTGAAGAAGTACTCACTTACCTACAGAAACATTTTCCAAGACTAAGGCATTTAGATCTACGTGACAACGATCTGCATGAACTGCCACAAGACTTTGGCGCTCGATTGCCCAAGCTGGTAGCGTTGAACCTCCTGAACAATAATTTTCGCTTCCGGAAGGGGGCACTTCGCAATCTTGGAGAGACGTTGCAGCATTGTCCTTGTTTGAAGAGCTTGAGTCTGTCGTTATCGAGTCCTACTGAAGAGCAAGTGTTGCTGTCCATGCTTCCACGATTGCGGATCTTGAACGGAACACCGCTACCATCGACAAGATCCGGTAGTGAAGGCAACCCAGCAAGTCCGACATTGCAGGAACTTCAGGAGTTTTGTGCTTCACCATCGATGAAACTATCATCGACACCACCGAATGCATTAGAACCTACCCAGACACTCCCAGATACTTCAAAAGCTACAAGTCTGGGTCCCCGACGGAGTGCGAAGAACAGTGTCCGTCCCACAGAACTACCTGCAAGTATTTCCGATGACCGAACAGATTGGTGCAAACTGCTGAAAGTCAATCGCACGCAGGCTTCTAACGCTGATAGGACTACCGCCCCACCACTTTTGCGCTCTGGATCCATGTCGAGTGCCGTCGTGTCTACAGAAACGTTTCTACAACAACTGAAAGCCGTCGTTAAAGCCTTTCATGAATGTGACTCGCTTGATAAAGCCAACAACACCTCAAAAACCAAATTATTCGCTCAGCTGGATCGGCACGTTGAGTTGTTGGCCCAGCAATTAAAGCGTCAGGAGCCCGAAGAAGGCAAAGGAGAGCTATCAGAAGCAATGATACAGACCCGATGGAGTTTACTAGAAGTTTGTGCAATGTTTGGATCCCAAAAAGTGGCTCAGGCGGATGCTGGACTCGGCGGTGGCTTTGGTATGCTGCTTGCGATGCAGAAACAGCTCCTAGCAGCCATGCAAGCTCAACAACGAGCTGCTCAGAGTCAAATTCAAAGTCAAAATACTTCTCCGGATGGATCAGCACAAAACCAAAACCAGCTTAAGCTTTTACTTGACGTGGCTGAGGGCCTTGAAAGTGATTTGGAAGCAGTGCAATTGCGGTTGGAACAAGAAACAGCTCGACGGGAGCAGGTTGAACAGGAAAACTTGGAGCTAAAACGCGAGCGAGGAAGTGGTAAAACTATTCAAAAGGCTGGTGCTTCCAGATCGATGACAACACGAAATGGTAGTACTGCCGACAGTCTCGCCACTGCTGCACAGCCATCTCGGCGTATTCGAAAATACAACAGCGAACGTGCTGGACTAACATATACAACTTCAGACCATGCAGAAGGTGTTCGAGAAGCAGAGATACCAGCCTATCCTTCAACACAAGTGACGGTGCCACCCGCACCCCAGCCATCAGTCATAGTTCGAAGTCTATCGCTCAAACAACTCGTAGACCTCATCAACTGTGTGTATGCATCCAAGGTCAAATACGATGTGCGTGCCACCACTGCCGGCGCACCGCGTGAAACTATGGAGCAACATTTGTACACTTACTTGAACACTCGATTCGGGCTACCCAAACTCATTGTGGACTACGCCAGTGCCGTCTGGAAAGCTGCAGAACATTTTGCCCGACGCGAGAACGACGCTGCAGTGTTCGTCGCACTACTTCGCAATCGACTGGACGAAGGGTTTCTGGAAATCAAGCGGAAACTGCAGTCTGCTCTGGTGGAATTGTTGCAAGCATTCTTCTCTGCTAAATATCCGATGAAGCAAGGCAAAGCCATCGCTGCACTGGTGCAAAACCGACTGGATGGTATACTTCACGAAGAAGAATGGCGTAACCTGCTTACTTATCTCTATGAACCTCAAGACGTAAGTTGTCCTTGCAAAATTGTGGATTGTACATTATTATTGACCTCGTATTTGTTTTAATTGAAACAATTGAAGAGCGCAGCACTGATGCGTTTGGTGCAGCAGAAAGCCGAGAAGTATCAGACGACCCAAATGCAGGGAAAGAAGCTTCAACCAGGCGAGAAACCAAGTCTCGCTTTGCCTTTTACAGATTTCGAGCAGGTTTTGTACGGTTACCAGCTACAAGGACGACTGGATTTGCTTGAAGGTTTTCGCAGAGCTTTTGAAGAACTTGACACGGAGCGTGTTGGTGTCATCAACAGAGTACGATGCCATGCTGATAATTGATTCGTTGTGTTTGTCTAGCGTTGCTAAGATGGGTCTTTGAATTGATTTAAGGTTCGATTCATCACACTAACTCGGCGATTGGCACCTGCAAAGGTAAAAACAACTTGTTCTCACCTCACGAGCTTAGCAGGCATCTAATGACTGTGAATGCTGATGGTTGTGCAGCTCGAGAGCGCCGTGACTACACTCATTGAGACGTTGGATCCGTTCAACCACGATGTGATCACGTTTTCAGACGCTGCAAATGCTTTACTACCTGACATTCGGCGTTCCAGCGCAAAAATCAGCTCAAGCACTGCGTCGCAAGCAAAGATGAAAAAGAACACCACGTGACATGGCAACAGCTTGAACGATAAGTAAAAATGTGCGAAGATACTACGACTTTACGAAGTTATTGAAATGGCGTTCCTTCAATTAATAACCAGCTTCAAAAAGCTCCCAGAATGCATCACTCTCCTTGTTCTGGCATTCAATCGTCAGTGATGGGGTTGTAATGCTTTCAGGGAGACAGTGAAGATGCTGAAGTTGCTTCCGGGCAGCTTCGACAACCGTTTCCGGCGTAAAAGTACAATTTGTACCAAGCCACACGTAGCTCTCAGTTTGTGAGCAAAGCAAGAAAGCACTGTCAGGCGTCAGGTCCTCTGAGTCGTAGTTTTTTAGCTGGTCCCACAAATCCTCACCGCCCTGTTCGCCAATTGCTTCCAGTATGAATAGCTGCGGTGACGCAGATGTTTCACTCGTAGGGAGTTCTCGTGGACTATCTGACGTAGGATTGTAGCTGTTGATTGCCATTCCAGTATCACCATTTGTTTGCGTTTGAAGTTGAGGCGTTTTATTTGCCGAGTCCCGGCTCCATTCGAGCTCGACACCATAGCCAAAGTAATCGACATCCGTTCCGACGTGCCCGTCAGTATTTTCTCGTACTTCAACAACTTTCATTTGGCTCAAAACGCCACTAGATGGTCGTACAAGTCTCTGTAAGCGAAGTAGTTGTTCAGCTAACTTCGTCGCTGTCGAAGCTGCATTTGGTATCGCACATTTTGATCCGCACCAGACTACTAGATCGGTAGAAGCAGTTGGACTTTGAAACACAAACGTGCCTTGAGACCACAGAAACCTCTGCTCATCTTCGAGAGTCTTTACACTTGCGATATTTTGTCGTTGCCGAGAAGAACCAGCGCTTGGATCGAAGCAGCGCTTGAGAACTAGACAGCCAGGATCGTAATTGGAATGTGGGGCCAAGCGATCCAGCCCATCCAGAGCGAAAGCATCATCTGCTCTCATCGCTTGTAAGTCTTTCTCCCATTCAAGAAGCTGGCATATGAAACCCGCGTTCGGGCTTGTAATCGCTCGCTGACGCTTCACCATTGCTGCAGCTTCGTGATACGACAATTGTTGCTCTAGCATTACGTAGGCAATCGCAAACGCGCAGGAACGCGAGACTCCTTGATGACAGTGAACCAACACTTTGTCCTTGGCCAAACTTTCCTGCGACTGAGCTCGCTGTCGACAGTTAGCAATATACTCCATTACCTGAGGTAGGAACGGCGTCAGGTCTTCATTGGCATCATCTCTCAATAGCAGTTTTAGGATATCAAACTCTGAATCACAAGAAGCGGAAGGCATCTCGACGCCATCTTCGTAGTGCTTCAGTTCACCACAACAATTGATCACGTGGGTGATCCTTAGAGCTCGTAACTTGGCTGCATCTCGAGCCACTCGTAGGTTGCTCACGTACAGAAAATCTGGCAAAATCTCCGAGCAAACGTCTGCAAATGCCTCCAACGTCCGAGACTTGCGCACACTCTCAGGTACCACAAACCGATCATCTGTTCGTTCCAAATTGTGGAATGCACGAACGACTTCACTCGCTTCCGTACTTAGTCGAGAAGTAATTTTCTCTTGCAATTGCAACGCGTGATCAGGTGGAAGTATCTTCCTAACAACTGGAATAGGATCATTTGTGGACTTGTGCACGTCTTCTGCAGCGCTTGGACGGTCTGATCCAGCGCTCCACGCCTCTGCAATGGACACGGACTCGGTCTTGGTCGAACTGGAAGCTGCACCGCCTGGGACCGAGGGCAGGACACTTGAAAACCCGTCGCGCGACTGGCCGTTCCCCATTGTTCACGGGTTTGCGACTGCCGGAATGTGGCTATAACGGAAACCTATCGAATAGGTATTCGTTTGAACAGGAGAATAGCTTTGAGAATGGTAAAAATGAACTTGGTGTCTAATTATCCTGTGCAAGACGCCTACCGCCGACGTGTTCACATTTTGAATTTATAACCATGGCAAACTGGCCATCTTCGCATTATAAATTAGCAATTCTATACTATCTACACAACTCTTGGCCGCGTGCTAAATGACAGCGTCGTCCGATACCCTCACAAACCCAAGTTCATCCGAGTTTCGAGGATCGTCGTCCTTGTACTTCCTGGTCTCCCACCAGAACGCGATAGCGTGTCGCCGTTTGAAGACGAACGCAGCAGCAACAATTGCCACAACAAATGCCGCTACTCCTGCAGCCACGTAAACTGCCGTGGAACTCGAACTCGACGAGTCTGCAGATCCATTGCTCGTCGTCTTCTTCTCGTTGTCGGTCGACGGTGCTGAAGTCGTGTCTGACTGAGGCTCGACTTGAGCGTTGTCGTTCGATTGCTCCGAGGAGTTGGAGGCGTCTGTCGAGTCTGAGGAGCTCCCAGAAACTGCCGAGCTGCTGGTATCGACCCAGTAGTCTGTGGCCGAGTCGGACGCGGCCTGCGACGAGTTGTCAGCACAAAATATCACCTGAAACTCAACACCAGCGCTGCAGCTGTGGGTCCGAGCGTCCTGGTCTGGATACTGGTAGGCGTCATCGCAGCCATCTTCTAGACAGCTCAGCACTCTGCAGGGATCCGACGAACTGAGACCACCACCAGTACTGGGGACGATCTGCATGGCGACATTGAATCCGGTGCCTCCAGTCACGGCCTTGCAGTCCTCGAGACTAGAGCACGATCCCGGCTGGTCAAATTGCAACGAGCATACACATTCTGTCAATTAAGTTGCCTTTTTTTTGAAGCCAAGTTGCTTTTTGCACGTAACTTACCCCAGTGCCGCCTGACGGGATGATGGAAATGTCGAACCACGTACTGGAATCGACATTGGCGAACTCGGCCTCTGCAAATGTCAACAAGGACAAGAGAAAAGTGAGCGTTTGCAACAATCATTCACAACCGGGCTGCAGACTGCGTACGAGTCGCTTGGTACGAGGCCCCGTATCTGTACGCTGCATTGCTGCCGTCCGCGAGTTCCAAGTCGTGACTGCCGCCTTGCTCGATGGAGGTGGGGGTTCCGTGGCTGCCTGATGTAGAGCTCCATGCTGCCGTCGCAGAGGTTCACAGCCTGAATTTTGGTAGCACCACTCGGCGCCATCCACACCGTCGCCAATAGCAATAGAGGGAACATTTGCAATTGGTCTCCGCTGTGTGGTGCTGCTGCGAGCAGTGCGGGACACCCACCGCCCAGCCTTTTGCGTTGTGGGCATGTGTGTTGCCGTTTCGGGCGTTGATTTGTAATGGGAAATAGGGTTGCAGCAGCTAAAAACACGGACTTCAACTTAATCAAAGTTGCTGTATTTGAGGATATTCATTAATGCGTTGCATTCAACTTGATTCCTCTATTGCCTCGTATAGGTACGAAGTCGAGTTACAAAGGGTCATGGATTTGCAGCGGAATGCAATGGGATTTCACACAAGTGTACGTTTGAGGCGAATGCAAGTCGCTGCTCTCGCTTCGAGCCTAATGAAGTGGGAAAGTTTTTAATGCTCCTTTGGCTCGATCCATCAGCACTTTCGGTGTGTGACAATTACATTGGACAAGTCCGCGCCACATCTTGTGGACGCCGCGAGGCAGCCAGCATTTTGTTTGGCACGTCTCGACTTGGACAAGACGACGGCGCGCTTGGAAGTGCAATGCGACTGTCGCATCGCATCAAAAACACGGCTGTTAGAGGGGCAGCAATGGTATCAATGCAGGTAACCTGGTCATCAACGCGCTTGGGCAACAATTAAAGTGGCCGTGTATGGGTCGATGAAGACAGTCAGTAATGACTGCGCAATACACACTGGACCACATGGTGTCCACTGTTGGTGGACGATCTGCAGTGGCTTCGAATTCGAACGTACTGGTGCCGCTTGGTGCGCAACACTGACGTGGAGGGTATCTTCGCGGTCAAGTCCGCTTGGTTTCGATTGTTCGTGCTGATGGACGAGTGTCGAGGCCCTCCTGAGTGGTCTGCAGCATTACTCTCCTATACATGGTGCGCAAGGCGAATGCACCGCAAGCAGATTGACAGCACGACACGGCTTAGTTGATGCAAAAATTGTCTATGGCTTATAATACAGCAACACAATCGGCTGTGGATCTATGAGTGTTGTCTAGCTGGTGCGCAGGGAGGCAGTGCAGCGCCGAGGACACTTGGCCTTGGTAGGGGTCGGCGTCGCAGCTCCGGAGCCTCCCGGGCAGAAGGTCACGTCGACTTTGGGCGTCGTGTCCGGGCACGCGTGCGTCTTCCAGTCGTCCGTGGGATACTGGTAGGCGTCCACGCAGCCGTCAGCCAGGCAAGTGACCGTCGTGCACCCGGACGGTGCGATTTGCATGGGCGTGTTGAAGCCTACGCCGCCAGTGAGCTGCTTGCAATCATCTAGCGACGAGCAGTTTCCAGGCTGCAGTAACGATGCAAGTTAGGAATGTGCTTGAGCCAAAATCAATCGATAGGAGCGCACTTACTCCGCTCTTGGGCCCAGTCGGGATAATGCTAATGTCGTACCACAGAAATCCCCATGAAACCGAGAACTCGGCGACTGCAATCGTCCAGAAAAAACCATGACATGAGTTGCAAGCCTCCAGCCCAAGTGCAAACCAACGATCAACTTACGTGTAGCCTGAGGGTTCCAACCATTGCGAAACATGCCACTGAAGCCCTCGTCGAGCACTCGAGTCGTGCTGCAACCTGGATCGATCGTCTCGGTGTACGTGTTGTTGTACAGACTGATACTCGTGTCGCAGAGGTTGTAAAAGTTCACGGGAATGGCATTCGCCATGCTAGGTGAGGCTCCCAAGATTGAAGCGACCAACACGTAAAGTTGCATCGTGGATGGAGAGGTAGTACTGTAGCTTGGGTATTGGTAGTTTGCTTGAAATCTCTCAATGATTCATCTCCATCGATGCCGACAGCCCCAGCATATTCTCGTGCAAGTCGACAAGACTGGAAGCAACCAGAAGCTTGTAAGTATCTCGTCCTCAAAGTTTTCCTAAAAATACGGGCATTTTTCAGTGGATTCAAATTCGAGGATGAAGCACTCGTATTTGCTGTTGCATCCTGCCAAGTCGAATCATCCCTGATTGATGCCGACCGAAGACGAAGATGCCAGCAACGTTCGTCGTGCTGCAGCGCAATGCACTCCCACAGCATTCCAAGTTGGACCTAGTGCATTTTTCCGTCTTTAAAATATTACTCATTACTCGACAGATTTTAACACAAGAAGTCATCCAACAACACCAACATGGTTGCTTTGGGCTGGAGCGCTTACATAGTGGGGATTCGAGTCACGGGGGTCCTCATGCCCGAGAAATTGTCGAGCCACTCGAGGTCGTCCTTGGGAGACGCAGCGTCCATTTGCTGCTTCTTGCGACGCATTACGACCACAGCCGAGATCGCGCCCACGACCGCGATCGCACCCACCGTCGTGGCTACAATAGTCCCCGCTGAGGTTCCTGCTGATGAGGCCGTCTCGGTAGTCGTGATTTCACCGTTCGAACCTGCAGACGTGGGCGTGTTCACGGTTGACTTGGTCGAGGTTGTTGTGGCAGCAGCCGTTTGTTTGCTGGCCTTGTTCTCAGGGGGAAACGTAATGGTTTTCCCACTGAGAGAACCCCGGAACGACGAGGACGACGAAGAAGATGACGCACTGCCAGCCCACGACGACGAAGGTGGGGGCTGAGCTGGGGTGGATGTAGGGTTGGCCACGGGCTCATCCGTTGTAGGGCTCTCCGAAGGAATCGTGAACGTGAACACCTGTGCGGTGGTAGGCGTTGGCGTGGTGGTGGTTGGTTCCGGAGTAGAGGTGCTAGTAGTTGGCACTGGTGCCGGGGCATTGGTAGTTGGTACCGGCGTCGGAGCAGCGGTGGTCGGCTCAATCGTCGGCACCGGTGTCGGAGCGGCGGTGATTGGCACTGGGGTTGCTGTCGTCGGCGCCGGTGTCGGAGCAGCGGTGCTTGGGGCTGGCGTCGCTGTCGTCGGCACCGGTGTCGGAGCGGCGGTGATTGGCACTGGGGTTGCTGTCGCCGGCGCCGGTGTCGGAGCAGCGGTGATTGGCACTGGAGTTGCTGTCGTCGGCACCGGTGTCGGAGCGGCGGTGCTTGAGGCTGGCATTGCTGTCGTCGGCGCTGGTGTCGGAGCAGCGGTGATTGGGGCTGGAGTCGGTGCGGCGGTGGTTGGTGCTGTCGTCGCTGGCGCACTGGTGGTAGAAGTTGTGGTGCCGCTGCCGCCTGGGCAGAAGGTCAAGGTGACGCTGGCTGTGTCCACACAAGAGTGGGTCTTGCCATCGTCACTCGGGTACTGGTAGGCATCCGCACAACCATCTTCAAGACAAGTGACGGTGGTGCATCCAGAAGGAGCGATCTGCATGGGGGTGTTGAAACCGGTTCCTCCTGTCACCGATTTGCACTCGGCCAGCGACGCACAATTGCCAGGCTGCGCAGCATGAAGAGTCAACATGTTGAGTAGACCGCTCAATTCAAGGCTGGAATGGGGATGAACTTACTCCAGATGACCCCGTGGGGATAATGCTGATGTCGTACCAGGTGTAGCCTCCAGTGATGGAGAACTCGGCCACTGCATGAAACATGTCAGAACGCTCACTCACTGATAGCAAAAGTTTAAGCAAACGTACAAGTTGCTTGAGCGTTGACACCGTTCCGGAACATGCCACTGAAACCGGAAGAAAGCGTCCGGGTCGTGGTGCCACCCGATGCAATGGTCTCCGAGGCGGAATTATCGTACAGCACAACGCTTTCACTACACTGGTTTTGGATGGTGAGCGGCGTGGCTTGTGTCGTCACAGCCAGCACAGCAAGTCCCGGGATCATAAACTTTACTTGCATGGTGTGAAGTGGCAAGTGTACGAGTCTTGATCTAAGGGTATGTGCGGCCAAGGGCGAATTTGAAAATGACCCGACTATTTAGACGATACCCACGGTGGACCACGACGCTGCAGGCCCATGTCGGGTTCGCCGCGAGGCAACAGTGCGCTTGCGTGCGCTCTTGACCCTGTTCTGGCTGTCAAATCAGTCACGTTTCGTGCGTCACGAGGCGAAGCCGCTTCGAATGCTCGGGTGCCGTCCCAATCAAAGTCTCCGATGTCGCACAAGCAAGGAATGGAAACCAGGGGCCAACAGGGAGGACCACCATCCCGAAGGCATCAATGCAAGCCAGGTAAAGGAACACCCCGCCACGTACGTCAGTCAAATCATCGCCTCAGTCAACAGGGTGGGACTCGCGTGCTTGGCAAGTCGCTACGCTTGACAAGATCGCTGATGGGTGGACGCTACGCTCGCTTTCGCCGCTCGCGTGTCAAACGGGTCAAAAAGCTACACTTTCTATTCATCTGCTATCCTAGTGATGCGGACCTTACTACGCGTGCATGACGTTGATCTCGCCTCGGGGCGTCAGGATTCCTACGTACGAGGCGCCCGACACGGATAACTTGGGCTCCATGGCGTCGAGCTGCTGCTTTTTCCTCCTCACGATGAACACGGAGGCCACCGCAGCTATGACCACGAAGGCACCTGCAATAGAGACTGCGAGCGTTCCCGTCGACGCTCCCGAGCTCTCTGACTTTGTGGAGACTGTGTGGTCGTTGCTCGCTGCAGAGCCATTGCTATTGCTCGTGACCGGTGTTGGGGTGGGTTCCGCCTTCGAATCCACCGAAATGGTGGCGTCCTGGGCTGAGATCTCGCTAACGGGCGAGGATGAACTGGAGGAGTTGAAGGTGACAGCATTCGACAAGGAAGACGAGGAGGAGTTCACCACCGTCGTCGGCGTCTCCGTCGGCACGGTCTGTGGCGTTTCGGTTGCGACAGGCTCAGGTGTTTCAGTGGGGGTTGCCGTCGTGGGCTTTGGCGTTGATGTTGTTGGCTTCGGAGTAGGAGCGTCAGTGGTCGGCACCGGTGTAGCGGTCGTTGGCTCTGGGGTTGGAGCAACAGTCTTGGGAGCCGTCGTCGGCACCGGCGTAGGTGCAGGGGTCGGAACTGGTGTGGCTGTCGTCGGCACCGGGGTCGGAGCTGCCGTCGGTGCAGCGGTGGGTGGTGCTGTCGTTGTTGGTGCGCTGGTAGTCGAAGTGATGGTGCCTGATCCGCCTGGGCAGAAAGTTAAATCAATGGAGGCCGAGTCGGAACACGAGTGCGTTTTGCCGTCGTCACTCGGGTACTGGTAGGCATCCGCGCAGCCGTCCGCCATACAAGTGACTGTGGCACACCCCGACGGAGCAATCTGCATCGCTGTGTTGAAACCGGTTCCTCCCGTGACGGCCTTGCAGTCTGCCAACGAACCGCAACTTCCAGGCTGCATGGGAGAGCAAGACACCGTGAGTGAATTGAATTGTTATGGAACGTCGACCAGCCCAACTTACCCCTGTCGACCCCGTTGGGATAGTGCTGATGTCGTACCAGGTATACCCACCGGTGATGGAGAACTCGGCCACTGCAGTGGAGGAACCAACAGCTCGTCAGAACAAAACCGTCGTCGTAAGGAGTATATCAAATCAAGGCGAACGTACAAGTGGCTTGGGACCCCACACCGTTGCGAAACATTCCAGTGAAGCCCGAGGCTAAGGTGCGAGTCGTGCTACTGCCCGAGGCAATTGTCTGGGCCGCCGAGTTGTCGTAGAGCTGGATGCTCTCACCGCATTGGTTGTAGACGTTCAGGGTCGCAGCCTGCACCACCGCCAGGCTCAAGGCGAATGTATTCACGGCTGTGGCGAGCTGCATTTCGAATTGCTACCAAAGACGCAGTGGATTGGTGTGTGGTCTAGATCGAAAGTAGCGAAGTGAGCGAGTACCGAGGGCGGACCTCCCCGCACGACAGGCGCCAATGGCTGCCGTTGCAGGCAGGCCACCATGCACCTCTCCTGCACTCAGTGTCGCATCGAGGGGTGGCCTACACCGCACGCTCTTTGAACGTGAACCGCCATGCGTGCGGAAGGTGAACGGAATGTTCACTTCAAGGGCGTTTCCTAGGCCACCCGTTTCCTGTTCAAGAAATGCGAGGCTTGCGATCGTGCAGACCACGGTGTTCGGACGGACTTGGGGTGCAAGGTGCAACTTGTCGAGCTCCATATCCTGCGGTGTGGGACGCCCGGCGGTGATTTCCCGCCACGCACTTCACGGCGTTCGATCTTTCTTTCGTGTGGTCGACGAGATTAAAGCTGCTGAGACAGGCGAAAACTGAAGTTTGGTCCGACTATCGGTACAGTGTACCGGTCTCCCTTTGACTTCGGTTATGCACTGATCGACACGACGCGCTTCTTTATGCTTTGCTAGACTGAAGCGCTGAAGCCACCTTGGTACGTCTGCACACTCGAAGCGCAGCGATCGGCAACGGCGCTGCTCTCTGTTGGAAAATGTGTGCACAGTTCATACCGAGAGCGAGCGCTGCACGTCTTGGGATTTGGCGAGATGGCACGACACTGTCGTCGACAGCGCTTTAACATGCAGAAACGCGGCGGCAAGCGCTGGCAAGCAGCACGGCGCAAGCCGCCAAGCACCAAACCAGCCGATTGCCTTTGATCTGGCTGTCCGAGCACTTGTTTGGCGCGGACCGACTTGCTAAAGGCGACAAGGTAAGATTTGGTAGCATTCATCCATTCAGCAGCAGTTCGTAAAGGCGGCATGAAGGTCTGCCGAGACAACTTCAATCGGAAGCAGCACAATTATTGCTGAGACCTATTTCCGCTACCAATAATTGTAGTCGGGCCGCTGACTGGCTATACGGCGCGACCAGACGAAAACTCTGGCATACAAAACGCAAGTCTGCGTGACAGGTGCATCAACTGAAGTGGAAAAGCGAAAATGATGAGAAAGGAATGGACTCGAGATGTCTCGATAGAGTCGAGAGTGCAAGGCATTCTCGTCAAAAGAGAGCACCAACACGTTTGATTTCGTAGCGTTTGCTGGAGGCGATCTCTATTTTGAATTGAGTTGTGCACTGGCCGAATGGCCAAACACACGATTCAGCGATCCGAGCCGTCCGGAAACATCAGACAACCGTTTTTGATTTGGAGGGACCAAGTTGCGAACCACGACAACAACAACCAACCCCGACAGGGCTTAGCTCCGTTCTTGTTGCTGGTATTACTAGTGTAGCTAGTACTCGCAACGCTTGCCTTACGACCCGACTTGCGAGCAGCAGAACGAGTCACTCGTAGCTTTTATAGGAAGCCGACACTACGCACCTGCCGCCTGTCCTGCGCACCGAGAGATCAGCGCGAGCGCCAGGTGGTGGCGCATTTGGCATGGGCGTAGAATCGTAAGGCGCGGTCTGAATGGATTTGTAGCGGCCAGGCAGTGTCGTGCCCAGGGTATCCGCTGCTAGTCCGCCCATATCGACAAACGCCCCGCAGCACCGACCAGCAGCGCTTTGTACCATGCAGATCCAGGCTTCCGTCGCCGCGCTGTCGCTGGCGCTGGCCGCGTTCGCGTCCACCACCGAGGCTTCTGTGCCCGTGACCATCTACAACCAGTGCAGTGAGAGCATCGATCTGTACGACAACTCGGCCACCGAGACCGTCGCGGCGGGCGGCACCACCAGCCGCACGTTGGCCGAGGGCTTCAGCGGCATGTTCCGCAACGGCGCCAACTCGCAAGCCACACGTACGTTTGGCTGCACAGCAGTGTCTCGAAAGAGATTCGGCCCCTCACCATTTCGTGTTGATTATCTTTGATTCTTGCAGTGGCGGAGCTCTCCGTGACCGGCGGGTTATTGTGGTACGACATCAGCATCATCCCCACGGGCTCGGTTGGCGTAAGTGCTATAGGTCTTCATGGATATGGGGGGTATCGATATTGACGGTTGTGTGTTGTGTTACTTGACAGCCTGGATACTGCTCGTCGCTTGCGGACTGCAAGGCCGTGACGGGCGGAACGGGATACAACACCCCCATGCAGATTGCGCCGTCGGGATGCACCACCGTCACGTGTCTCGAGGACGGATGCGCTGACGCGTACCAGTACCCCAAGGACGACACTAAGACCCACGCGTGCTCGGACTCGGCCTCCGTGGTGCTGACCTTCTGCCCGGGAGGCAGCGGAGGCTCCAACACGCAGCAGTCCACGTATGCCCCGACGACTTCGGCCCCCCACCCCAGCCCCCACTCCGGCGCCCACCCCAGCACCGACTCCGGCCCCCACCCCGGCCCCGACACCGGAGCCCACGACTCAGGCTCCTACTGAAGCACCGACCTCGGCACCTACACCGGCCCCCACCCCAGCCCCCCACTCCAGCACCAACGCCGGCCCCCACTCCGGCCCCGACTCCGGCCCCCACTCCGGCCCCGACTCCGGCCCCCACCCCGGCCCCCACTCCCACCCCGACACCGGAGCCCACGACTCAGGCTCCTACTGAAGCACCGACTCAGGCCCCGACGGAGCCTACGACGGAGACGCCTACTAGCACCCCCGAGGTGACGTACGCGGCTTCGAACTCCTACGTCGGGCGAAGAAGAGCAGGTGGCGGCGACCGTCTTACCAAAGACCGAGTCCAAGATGGGCACGACCACAGTCGCTACGGCCCCAGCAGCTCAGACTGTCTCGGCGCCTTCGACGTCGACGTCGTCCAAGGCGGACAGCGGCGCTGAGACCGCCAACACGCAGACCACCGATACGTCGTCCACTGGTCCGGCTACCTACGTTGCCACTAGTCTGGGCTGTATGGCGGTGGTTGCCGCCGTTGTCGTGGTGGCCGTCGCCCGTAAGAAAAAGCAGGAGCTGGACGCCACGGAAGAGAAGGAGTACTCTCAGGAGGACCTTATGACCCCCGTGACACAGATCAACGTGCTGTAAGTCGTGCGTCCACTCGACTGAGGTCGTCATCACCCCAGCCGTACTACCGCAGTGAGTACACCACCGAATACTTCTCGGGTGCTCGCTCGGCTAGACAGTTTTGACAAGGGTATCAAGCGTTGATACGGGCGACAACGCGCAGAGAGTTCGCTGTGGCAGTGGTGGAATTTTGTATTGAGTCTGCACCAGACCAGTTTATTGAAATGATGATCCTTTCACCGTTGTCAAACAAGTGTCTTATCCATCATTTCGTGTTCATTGCAGAATAGGTAGGTACTACGTAGTAGATGAATGAGGCGCGTGCCAACTGAGCTTTTTCAAATTTGTAGGCAGAAATCACGTTGGATTCAAATAAAATAAACACCTAGAACCGGAGTAGAGCGCCCTGCAAGCCCTGACTCCTTCACCAGTAAGCATTATGCTTGTTCACCAACAAGGCTGGCCATCGCTACCTCCTTGATTTTCTTCGAGTTTGGGCGGGACTTCGACTCTTTGGCGTTCCCAGCGTTCGAGTCGACTTCCCAGTCCTGATCCATGTCTTCTGGAGCTGATCCGCCCAGCAGAATCTGTGTGCAACGCGCTTGAAATCGACGGCAGTACGCAGCAGGTGCAACGGCAGAAATGCCGCGAGCAGACTTGCCTAGCAACACCTTACCGGCCTTCTCCAACTGCTTCTCCCAGTCCCATTGCTGCAGAATGTCGATAATACCTACGAAGTACACTTCGTGGTCACCTAGCGGAGCAAGATTCTTGCCGCTGTGGGGTTCTTCCAAATACATCTCCCGGTTGAACACCTCGTTGAAATCTGCACCGGGAATGTCCGTCGCGCTGCCTGGACGAGGGGCACGCAAATGGCACTTGTGAACACCGATGAGTAGCGAGTAGTCCATGATCCCAATATCTCGAAGAAACTCGCAGTCTGAAACAAGCTGAGCATGTAGATGAGATGCAACACGTCGAGGCAAATGCAGAGATCGAGCCAAGTCCAAGTCCTTGAAAACGATGTCGGGTCGGTGAACATGAAAGGGAAACTGCGGCACGGAGCGATCATCCATGGCTGAAGTGCGCCACCATCGCCAGTGTCCACTGCAGCATTCGGAGTATCGCCCTCGTCATTGCAGCCCCCGAAAACGTACGTCGCATCACACTCGGCGCACGTAACTCGGTCACCGCGCTGCGGCCGACGTGCACGACGGTCCACCCATGAACCTTTCACGTCGTACTTCTCCGTGATCGTTGCAGTGTGGTGTTCACTGTGCAGCACATTCGACATGACAGCAAAATAAAAGTTTCGACCGTACAGCCGAACGCGGTGGCAGCCAAAGAAGCGGATAAGTCGCGAGTGCGGGTTCGCAGTCAAGTAGCAGGCGTACTCCGGGGCCATATCCACAAGCGCCCGGCATTCTTTCTCCTTGAGACTTTTGACGAGGAGCGAGTTGTCACCCGAAAAGAACATGAAGGCACCACTTGAGCCGGCACTCACACGCTCCTTGGCTGTCGTGCGGAAGCTGGCCAAGTATTTCTCGTCCGAAAGACCAAACGCCAACCTGATCGCACGGAATTCACGCGGAGCGTAGTCGACAAACACCTTCGGCTTCGGGTCATCCGGCAGAAATTCACGCCCCACTGCGTTGCTCGGGGAAGGCGCGCCCATGGCAACTTCAGTACTTCCACTTCGGCCACGGAAGACACCTCGTCCTTGACTGAACGCCGAAGTTGCTGTGCGGCGCAAACCAGCAAGTACGGTCGAACGAGTCGAGCGTCCTTCTACTGTTGGTTCGTCGGAGGACCTGGAGCTTTGGAGCTCAATCTCCTGTTCAAACAGCTCGAAGGGGACTTGAGATACTGGGTACAACGAAAACCTGCCCGGGGTTTGGTTGAACGAGCGGAACGTGACACCGCTGGCTGTTAAGCTGGGTCTCATATCCGGTGGGCTTTGGCTTCCTTGGCTGCGGCTGTGCTGGAGTTGAAGAGGCTGACACCAAGTATCCGAAACTAAGGTTGTAGTCGCGGTGAACGAAGTCGGTCGAGGAAGGTGTGCTCGACCACCCCCAAAAGTGTTCTCACCTTCATATCCAGCTATTGATCGACGAAGAACGGCAGCAGGTAGCGCTGTACGAGGCTCGCAGTACGCTCGGGGTGACGAGAGAATTGTGACGCTCTGCACGTGGGAGATGAACGTGCTGTTAACCAGTGTCGAATCTCTCTCGGTACCGACGAGAAGAGTTGTTTCTACCAGTCCGCCGTCGCGTTCTCGCACCGCTGAATTGGCGGTGCCATCCTCGCCAAGTACGGCTCCCCCATCGCCGGCTGTGGCACTTGATGACCTTGCTCGCTCTGCTGACCGAATAATGGCTTTCGTGATTCCACACACAGTGTAATAAATAATTTCTCGTTGCAAGGTCTCGTTGTTTTGAGAGGCTTCATACGACTCCACGGTCGAAGCGTCGAACGAAGATGAAGACAAGCGGCTTGATCTCGCTGTTGATGGTCGATCGACTGCCGAGGGTAACGACGGTAGCGAGTGTCGTTCCTGAAATCGTAATGCGCCACTTTCACGGACGCTTTCATGTGCGTCGTAAGCCACCGCTGTGGATGACGGCGACATTATTGGAATTTCTTGTGGCGCCAGCACGCCCGCCTCCATGGACATTACTGTAGCAGATAGGATTGCAGCATGGTTAATCCTCTGAGCTCCGATATCTCCGTTTGATGACCCCGAGAGCGACGCTGACTGAGATGAACCCGATGCTGATTGTCCTAAGGATGGTCCGTCGTCGTCTTCTTTGCATTGGTGCAGGCCACAAAGGAATGATCCCAACGCACAGCACGGTTTGTTCACGCTGAGCCACACAACACCAGTGATGAATCCTTTCGCGGTGAGCACGAAGTGAAAAAATGCGTTTAAGAAGTTCATCCCTCCATCGAGTTGACGTGAACTCCTCCACTTGGATATTGGCGAGTGCACTGGCATTCGAGCGATAGACGAAAAACACCACCAACAGAACGAGCCACGTTGCATTGAGCGCGTGTACGTAGATGGCCATGCGCTTCATTAAACGTCGGCGTGCCTTGAGTGCAATGATAGTCCCGCTGTTAGATCGCCACCAGCCCACAACGAGGCTCAGTTGCGCCGCGACGACCACAAACACAACAATCGCGACTAATACGCCCCAAAACTCCAAATTCAGCTCCTGCCACTGCGCCAATCTTCGAGTTCTGCTAGCCACGGAACTTCCAGCATCCGGAGGTAGCAGCGGAAGTGTCAACGCCACCGTACGGCAAATCTCAGCGTCCGTAAGTTGGAACTTGTCTTGAAAGTATTGCGAAAATAGAGCGAGCGGCATCACGATGCTAGTCACCAACGAGAACCCCCACACCACGATATGATACAGCACCAATTGGCGCTTGTAGCTGGCAAACGGGTTGGACACCGACACGAAGAGATGCAAAATAGCAGCTCCGAACCAGCCCACGCCTGCCAACAACATAAACATCTCCAAACTCGCGGCGACGCTGCAGGTACCAACCCGCATGGGTCGACACTCTCCGTCCTCTGCACTGCACAGGGTGAACACGTGAATGAGCGTCAGTAGAGCGAGTCCGAACTCACTGAGCGCCACATAAGCCAGCAGTTCATTGGGTCGTCGTCTCAGTCTCCTCCTTCTCAGGAAAGACACCAGAACCAGCAGCGTGGTAACTAAACTCAATCCTGCACCCAAGACAATGGGCGCGAGCGTCTGAATCTGCTTGGGGGCTGCGAAACTCACTGCAAAGCACGCGGAGAAGAGCACAAAGCTCCCCACCCAGAAGAGCACGCGTCTCCAGCGTCTCCGTTTGCGTCTCCACGTGGTCAGTCGAACCGGCAGCTCCGTCTTCTCCTGCGGGCCCGGGAGTTGCTCCCGGCGCTGCAACTGCGTCGTGGAGCCTGCAACTTGAAGCTGTTGACTGGACGGTCTCCAATCCGTCGAGGCCGAGGCGGACACGCGCCCATTGGCGCCTAAAATGACCGACAGCGCGTGCGAGTGACTGCGACTGCGGATGGCTCCGTCCGCCAGTAACTCGAGCTCCTGCGAGCTGCTCCTTGTGGGGGTGACCACTTCCTGGTACTGCGGACTATCGAGAGCCATGGCGGGACTTGGAGGACGCAGCGCTCGTCGCGGCGCTGACATCCTGATTGGAACCAAGTAAGGCGGAGACTGAAGTGCTAGGAATATACGACAACTAACGCGACGGAGTGCGAGCTTTCTGCACCTTTTCCAACGGCTTTATGAAGTGTTCGGACTCGTGATTGGGTGACGAGATGGCTACATGGCGTTGGTAATGGTAGAGGTGGCCTGCTGCTTGGGTTGTTTACTGAGGACACTGGTAGATAATAATTACATGTATAGCCTCGGCACTTTACGGACATCGTGCTCTATAGAGCCATATTGAGGCCGACTTTACGGCGCTTGATACTTGAGACGCAACCACAACCGATGGGTGTGCGATGTGCGGGCTCTCGGTCGAAGTGGGGCGTCGGTGGCGCTGGGCCGTACCGCGTACCACCGGCAAACGATACCAGCTAGAGGAAGAGATTTGACGGTTTTCAGCTTTGTTGTTAAAAGCGGCAGGCACGTTTCCCATTCGGACCATGAGGATGATGCCACAAGGTCATGCGCGACTAAGACCAATGCATTCACCACGAAACCGCGTGCTACTTCAGAAACGATCGTGTGGACGTGGGGACACGTGAAAGTCTGCGTGGCCGGACGTCAGCAGCTAGATCCGAACACCTCCGCCCTCTTTCGCTAGCGTTCACTGCGTTGGTTTTGGGCAGCTTCCTCACGCACAACCTCCGGTAGGTCCATCGACGGCGTCCGGCGAAGCGGAAGCTCGAGCTGCTCGTCGTCTTCGAAGTCGACTGGAGGTCTGCATGGATAACATCATCTGTTAGTCATCGTGGCCACTTCAACATCAAGTGAAGCTTCAATACGGACAGGAAGTCGGCGAACTCTTGTCCGGGAAGGTACTTGGCCGCCACTGCTCGTCGCGCTTCGACGTCGCTGCCGTGCATAACGAGCGCCTTGACTTTCTCCTTGGACGTCACTTGCTCGTCGTCCAGCTTCTCGAGTTGTAGCAGTCTCCGGAGAACTCGCGCACGATAGAACACCCGCGAGGCTTGCGCCTCCACCAGCGGGCACCCATGTAGTGAGAGCTGTCCGAGGTACCGGAGACCTGCCAAGCAGTTCAGCTCGTTGATGTCTGTCACGAGGTTGTGCGCGAGCTCTAGTCGCTGCAGACGAACGCAATCCTATCCCACATATGAATGAACACAACACGTTGGCATCTCAAGCAAGCATTGGACGCTTGAAGGTTAGCACGCACCATAAAACTTGACAGCTTTTGGAGCTGGTTGTGAGCGACATCCAAGTGGGTCAATCGTGATAGCAGCGCTACCCCAGAATCAATTTCGGTGAGCTGGTTGTGGCTGAGCAACAGCGTCTCAAGCGCTTGAAGTCCGCGCGGTGATTCCTCACCAGCTACCAAGCCGCGCATGGACGTCAAGCGGTTGTGTGAGAGGTCCAGCAACCGCAGGAAACGAAGCTGACTTACGCCCGATATCTCCTCGATGGCGTTGTGTGCCAACCGAAGTTCCAGTAGGAACGGATGTGTGTTTGCAAGCTCGTGCCGAGGCATCGATACGATCCGGTTCTTGCTGAGTGTAGCCTTACGGAGCAACGAGCCAATCCAGCGAGCACCTTCCACCCACGCGTTGCCTGGACAGCACTTTGGCACTTCAAAGTCTAGGATTTCGGTGAGATGATTTTCTTCGGCATCCAAGGTGAGTAACAGCGGAATGTGTTGCAGTGGCGTTAGAGTCTTGAGCTCGTTTTGGTTGCATATCAAGTGCTGTGATCAAAGACGAACAGCAAGTTAAGACCAATGATTGAGATTCCTTCGGCATTCGAGAAGTGCTTCTCACCTGGATGTGGGGAAACTCGCGAATCGCCTCGATATCTGAAAGACGCAATCCCGTAAGCGTCGCTGTCGTGTAAATGTGCGCTTGCGTGAACGGGTTGCGTCCCAGAACACTCAGCCGCTTGGTGATCTGTTCTCGCCTAAGAGCTGCTGGTTCACTGCTCTCCACCTCGTCTTCAACGGCTTGAGGCTTTGCATCCTGATCCGCTTCATTTTGCTCTGGGGGCGATTCATCCGCGGACATGTTTTCCTCCATTTGATCAAGAAGCGCGACTGAAGGACGCGGCGAGTGGCGTTTCGGATACCTGCAGTCAAATCGACCACCACGAGTGGCAAACCACTCAAAATCACAAACGCAAACGCACCAAGCCAGCCAGATCATTATTACCGCAAACTACTGCGTGTACTTTGACGTGGAAAAGCAAGCACACTACACACAACCAAAAACCGATGCGGAGAAGCTAGTGAAAAGGGTCCACGTCGTGAAGGTAGCGAGTCGAACGCTGGAGAATGGAGGCGTACCCATGTCATGGCTCTAGTAGATGGCTTACAAACGCGCACTGAGCGAGTTCGGAGTGGACACCAGCACGGACACGTCGCGGCACGAACGGTCTCCCATGTCGATGGGGCTCTTGGTCTCCATGTCCAGTGCCTTCTTCTTCTGCTGCACACCGTAGATGAAGCCACCCGAAGCAATACCGGCCACGCACCCGCCAATCACGAAAATGTAGGTCAGCGATGATGTACTGTCGTCCGAAGACTTGGTCGTCACTTTCACAGCTCCGTCCGAGCCGCTCGATCCGGTAGCAGTTGTGCCCGTCGTCTGCGTGGTTGTGTCATCCGTCGACGCAGTGGCGGTCTTGGTAGCGTCTCCAGCAGCGGCAACACCAGCGTTGCCCTGGCTGGCGGAACCAGCGCTCGCACTGGCGCTGCTCAGCGTGAAGTTGCCAGCGTAGTTCTCTGTCTGGACCTGAATCCCTGTGCCCCCCGAAGCCGAAGCTGAAGACGAGCTCGAAACCGGCGCTTCCGTTGGCGTCGGAGTCGAAGTCGCACTTGGGGTGGGCGTAGGCGTAGGAGTAGCAGTCGGTGCAGCCGTCGTGGGCGTCGGCGTGGCAGTCGTAGGCGTTGGCGTGGCCGTCGTGGCCGTCGGCGTGCTGGAGCTCGTGGTGCTGCTAGTGCTGGTGCCGCCGCTTCCGCCGGGGCAGAACGTGACCTCGAAGCTCGTTCCTTCCGGGCACGTGTGAGTCTTGCTGTCGTCGCTCGGGTACTGGTACGCGTCCGAGCATCCGTCTGCCTCGCACGTGAGCACCTCGCACGTATCATCGCCAATGTTGTCCTGCGGGGTGATCTGCATGGCCGCGTTGAAGCCGGTCTTGCCGGTCTGCGCCTGGCACGCGCTCAAACTTGTGCAGCTGCCAGGGTCCGGCGGGATAATACTGATGTCGTACCAAGGGGTGCCGTCCGAGTCCACGGAGATCTCGGCCACTGCACAACATGAAAGGCAACAAGTCAGAACAATATCCGGACGGTAGCCAGTAACGGTCGGAATGGCACTTCAAGCAGGTCAACAAGCACTTACAGGTGGCCTCGTCGGACTCGCCATTGCGGAACATGCCCACGTAGCCATTGGCCAAGGTGCGCGTCGTGGAGCTGCCCGAAGCGAGCGTGGTGGTGGTGGCGCTATTGTCATAAAGCGCCACGGACTCGGAGCAGCTGTTGGAGATGGTAACGGAGACCGAGGCCTGCACGGCGGCCAAGTAGGCCGACAGGCTGGCTGTGACCAGGGCGAAGCGGAGCATTGGTTGGAGGATATCGGCGACCTACCGCAGCAGGCAGACCGATGGGTAAGCTGTTTCTTTCGCCGGAGAGGGAGGAAAAGCAAAGTGAAGGTCGCGCGTGACTGGCATGCTCGCGGTTGTTGATCGCCAGTGGCCGGTTGCGTGCGAAGCGTGCACCATGTGGCGGTCGGCGATAGAAGTCGCGCCGCATTGTATTGACGGCAAAGGCGAGCCGAATGATAGGTGGCGCACTGTGGAGACTAATGCAATGTTGGGATTGGTCTCAGTGAGACGGAGCCCGTCGTCTCGTCGACGCCACTCGAGTTGCAGTCCGCGATTGCTCGAGGTTACACATCGGCGGTCGGACCACGCTGCAGAATGGAGCACTTGAACGGGAATTCTTTTCTTGGTGAAGGTTAGCGCCTTTGCCGGCGACTTGCACTTGGAGCTACAGTACCTAATTGCAGATACAACCGCGCAATGATCGGCGCGGCACCTCTGACGCTTTTCGCCAGCGGCAGGGGTGGAGTTGCAGCGGGGATAGCCCCGACGACGTCCGTCTCAACAGTTTGCAACAGGATTGGGTGGTGCTGTCACACTGCGGCTCACTTGCGGAGATGAAGTTCCATGAATTAATCGCCAAGCCAAGGAGGTTGTGTGACGCCTGACGCTGGTTGATATTGCTCATGTGCTCATCGAGAACGTTACGCATCCTCGAAAGGAAAGTGAGTGTCCTCCGAGTGCCAAAGTGTGAAGCTCGACCCTGGACGTGTCAGTCGTTGCAAATTACTGCGCACTTCGGACAGTGACCGAGTCGAGTCGACTACGACTGCCAACGTAATGAAAGCCCCAACTACATGTACGAGCAATGCGACTGCGTCAATACCAAGTGACTTTTACTCTCCACTGGAGAGTCTCCACTGACATGTGACCCAACTCATGTATCGATATGACAGCTCCAATATCATGTTCAACACATATCCATTGTATCAACTATTGCCGCCAGCCATTTCGCCCATCTAGACACCACGATGGCCAGCTCCGCCCCCACGTCCACGGGCCTCGAGAGCCCGGAGGCCCTCGCGCGCCTCAACGCCACCATCATGGGCGAGCGCAACCCGCGCGGCATCCCGTCCGCCGTCTTCGTGGTGCGTCCCCTTCCGCATTATTGACAATAGATCGATCCATAATTGACAATTCCCGACCCTATTATTGTCAATTATTGACACTCGTGACCCTACTATTGTCAATTATTGACCCTATTGTTGGTATTTTCAACCCTATTATTGTCAATTAGGATTCCGTGGACACCTTCATGCTGGCTGCCGGAGTGGACAACATCGAGCCGCTCGTGGGCGCACTGCAGCAAATGTACAGCAAGTACAAATTCATGGAGACGAGTCTGCAGAAGAACCGCGAGACGTTCAAGCGCAAAATTCCCGACACCCAAAAGGATCTGGACATGGTGCGGCACCTGATCGCCAAGCGGGACGAGGGCGAGACGCTCACGACGCAGTTCAATCTGTCCGACAATGTGTACGCCAAGGCGGCGGTGGACTGCTCGGTGGGCAAGGTGTGCATCTGGTTGGGTGCGCAGGTCATGGTCGAATACCCGTACGAGGAGGCCCAGGAGCTGCTGGAGAAGAACGTGGCTTCGGGCACGGAGAAGCTGGTGCGTGGAGCTGTCGATGCAGAGCTTTACGAGCGCTGAGGGGCGAGTTTTGACCATGTGGTGGTGATTTTTGTGCAGGGCCAAATTGAGGAGGATCTCTCGTTCCTGCGTGACCAGATCATCACGACGGAGGTGAACATCGCGCGCATATTTAACCACGACGTGCGCCGTCGCCGCCAGGAGAAGGACGACAAGCTGGTTGCTGAGCTTGAGGCCAAGTGAGGAGGCTCCCGTGGCTGCGGTGCCTCAGCGTAGCAGTAGTTCGGCCTGTAGCTGTTTTCAAAGCACGTTATGGTGTTCCTCTTGAAGCTCACGCGGTTGTTCTTTGTTTGCTGGAGTTAAAGGGTATGACCAAGGTGCTGGCAGATTCGTTGTGGTGTTGCTGTAGGGTCATGCTGGAGGTTGTGACTTGATCATTGCAGAATTAGATCTAACACCCGTAGCTGAAGCGTCTCTTGGTGAACGACAGCAATGGACGGCGAGGTTGAGACGACGGAGGTGAGCTGGGAAATACGTCACCATGATGATAGTGGTCAGGTGTACTACTGGAATGCAGTCACGGGGGAGACATCATGGGAACCACCACCACATCTCGATGTTGGGGAAGAGATGCCTAGTGCTGAAAGCATATCTCATCCATGGACGCAAGCATATGACGACAACGGTCGACTTTATTATTTGAACACGGAAACGATGGAGACGAGGTGGAATCCACCGGATTCAGGTGAGCAGCAAGATGAAGGTCTCGTCACTTCCGAATCCGACGTGTTAGCGGTAACAGGAGGTCGAGGTAGAAGACCATCAACCGCTGAACAAATGGACGAGTTGAATCGGCTGTTAAGTGGGGAAGGTGATGAGGAGGATGAAGAGCCACCTGAAGGCGTGAAGGGCATTTTCGAGCAGCACGGATCGAGCGAGAAGCTCACGAGTCTCGTGCTTGATGCTTCCTCGCCACCTACGGAGAATGCTGCGACAGACAATGACACTTGCGCGTGGATGATGTTTATCAACGAAGACGACGAAGTACCCTACTACTACAATAACACCACTGGCGAGTGCTTATGGGATCCACCTGAAGAGTTCCTACGCTTTCATCAGGAGCAGCAGCTGGAGCAACAGCAGCAAGACCCTGGTCTTGGCGATGAAACTGGTGCTACGACTGAAGTGGATGCCCCAGCAAGTAATACCAGCTTGGATGATACTTTTAATTCAGAAGTCGACGATGATGCAGGTCCCATCAACATGATTCAAGCTGCGATCACGCCAGAGTTCGAGGAGAAGGTTCGACAAGCTATCGCAGCTATCTCCAGCACACCTGTAGGTTCCAGCAGACTCGTGCTCTTTAGCACACCAACTCAACAGCAGCTCGCGCCACGAACGGGGCGCTCGGCAAGTGGAGGCTCGGCTCGAAGTATTCCAAACTCGTCACGCCCTCGCAGTGCTGCCTCTCGCCCATCATCTGGTGGAACAGTTAGCCGTCCTCGGACTGCTGCGCAGTCTAGACTTGATTCACTACCTACAGTCGAAGCGTCCTTCTCACTTGAAGAGGAGCTAACGTCGAACACTGGCGAGGACGAGCTTCAAAGCGAAGTGGCAGCGCCCATTGTTGGCGAACTTCCTGTAACGAATGAGCTAAGCGATGAAGACCCGTTTCGTTCTGACAGTCCATCGGAGAATGTTGAGGACACCCAGAATGAGGAATCAGATGACAATGATGAGGGCGCAAAGATTGGTTTGATGCCTGAGCTTGATAGTGAGGAAGTTGAAAATGAAGGAGTAAATGGCACTTGCGAGGAAATGAAGATTGACGCGGTGCCTGAGGAAAAATCTCAAGGGGATACACAAATTGATGAACTGGATATGACGACCGAGATTGGCGCTGTACCAGAGGAAAAATCTCAAGGGGATACACAAATTGATGAACTGGATATGACGGCCGAGATTGGCGCTGTACCAGAGGAAGAAACGCAAGGGGATGCACAAGTTGATGAACTGGATATGACGGCCGAGATTGGCGTGATTGGAGGAGACGTGGTGACCCAAATTAATGCACGCACAGAAGATGAGACCACTGTTGAAGCAAATATGGATGTTTCTCTAGTTAACGATGCTGGCAACCAATTGCATGAACTGACCGACAATACTGTCGAATCTGGCGCGTTGACTGCTGTTGCTTCTGGATCAAACGAGCGGAGTGATATTGCTGAGGTTGCTGAAGAAAAAATGTTTTCTGTCGCAGAGGAACTACCAGATAAATCATACCCCAAAAAATGCAGTGTTGATCTTGCCGCACTAACACTCCAGTGCATGGCGCGTTGTTTCATTGCACGGCAGCGTGTAAGTCATAAGCGCGAGGAACGAGACAATGCTATCGGCGCTAAGGTGACGGATAGTACCTTCGAAAGTGATTTCTCAGCTGTCTCGAACGGATTGGAAGGAGAGCAAGGCAACAACTCGCAATTTTTGCGGGGCCCTACACAATCGGAAGAGAAAGACGTGGAAACAATAACTGGCGTTGCTCCAAGTCAACCGTCTCTGACAGCTGATATGGACAGGATTCCTGAGTCTCCAGCTAGTTTTGACCTGCAGCCTCAGCTCGAAAGCGCTCGAGGTAATGCACGTGAGGTTGAGGAGTCAGCTGCACTTGCACCAAGTGTGGATGTTGCATCGGTTCCTGATACTGAGAGGCCCCCATCCAGCACACCAACTCAAGCCCAGCACCCTCTTCGAGACCGTCAATCCATCTCGACGCGACTGCCGTCAGCGCTGGATGTCACAACTTTTTCCCGCCACGACGGAGCTTGGCATCTTCGCGAATTGCTCACACCGAAAGCTCTTCAGCCCCTACTGAGCCTGTGGCTATTACACGGAAAAAAGTCGAAATCGGTTCACCACCTCGAGCACGTCGGGCATCACAACAAGAGCTTCTAGAGCAACAACAGGTATTTGAGGCTCGAAGAAAAGAAGAGGAGCGCGCTGAACGTGCTCAAGTCCTCGAGTACCAGCGAATATTTGCGGAAAGCAGGAAGGCGTTTAAGACTGAAAAACAACGCTTGCTAGAGGAGAAGCTAACTCGGGACACTCAGCGTGAGCACGATGCCGAGATAGAAAAGCGAACAAGGATTCAGGTCCAGCACGAGCGAGATAACGCACGTGCTCGTAAAAAGGCAGGAGCGGGAGATGAAGCTCGGTTGGTGTGGAGTCATTTGAAGACTCAAGGTAGGCCGACTGAGCAGAGCTTGAGTTTGTTTCGTGATGCGTTGACGCAAGCTCTGGATTCGACGCAGTTTTCCAACAACATGTGTGCTGAACGAGGGCGAGAGCTACTCGAACGCATCGAAAGACTGCAGAGAGCAAGCTGGGAGGTTGATTCGAAGCTTGAAGCAGTCGAGTTGCGTTTACTCTCAGAGCTGCGTCCGCTTACGGATCGCCAACGACCATTGCAAGCGAAATACGCTGCGAAACTTCGTTGCCGTCTCGAACAAATGCTACATACAGTTCAGTCGTGGCAACGCGTGCTGGATGAATTTGAGTCCAGCAAACAAGAGGGCTCAACCAGCAGACACTGGAGCGCACTTCAAGCTCGTTATGACCCGACGTCAATTGTGTATTCGAGCGACGAGTCTCGACGTCAGTGCATTTTGAACGAGTGGCGTGGAGCGGCGGGGGGAGACTCGCTACTGCACATGGCAGCTTGGAATGGCTGGGAGGAACACGTCCGCTTGCTCGTCGAGGAAGGAGCAGACGTGAATTTGGTCGATTCTAGCGCCAGTCACAGAACGCCACTGCATGAAGCTTGCCGTGGTGGCCATGCTGCTGTCGTGGAGCTGTTACTTCGCTCCGGTGCTCGACTAAGCGCAGTGGATATGAGTGGGGACTCCGCTCTGCATGTTGCTTGTCGAGGAGGCTGGACTCGTGTCGTCCGCGTGTTGCTGATGGCTGCCAATAATCTCGGAGAGGAAGATAAACCCCTCAAAGGAAGGCAGCCTCTGTTTGACGTTGGAAGCATTTTTTAATCTCCAAAATGGTAAACAGCGACGAGCAATTGAAGTGGTGACGTTGCCGTCACTTCTCGAGGAATTGGAGAGTACGTGGTGAACTGAATTTTGTGATGCTGCTGCTTGTTAAAAAACTAATTTGTGTTTGTATCTGCGATGAATCAGATTTTGCTTACGAGTTGAATGGCGATGTGAAACATCATGTGAAATAGTGTACAGCAAACCGCTGCTGTTCTTTATCTCAGATAGTCTTGGGACGTTGCTGCGTAAACGTGCACGCGTTTGGAACATTTTTACACTCACTTGAAGCGAGCAACTCGAGAGTACATGGACAGCTCGATAAAAAGAATAAGTGCCTACACGAACCAAGCTTCCAATTCCTTTCCGTCTTGTGCGGAAGGTTTTGGAGGGTATGCACGCCGCTCGACATTTGCGTGACTACCGGTAAGGTCAAGACAGACAACAGTGTACATGTATGGCAAATGATGGATGAATTGTATTTGACAGGAGATACTAACCGATGATTCTTGCTGTTAATCAAGCGAAGACCTGGTGGATACCCGTGAGGCACGAGCGACGCATGGGCTCGGCCACGACACGATATTTTACCTCCACACACGTGTTAGCTTTGAAATCCTCTTGTCTGTCGGTGCTTCTGCTTTGGCCTCCTGCACAAATGGGTCGCTCTCGATGTGGTTGAGGCGATCCACAAGTTGTTTTTGTACTTGGTTTCGTCTTCAGCAAACAGACGTGTATGGACCATGGAATGAAGTGACAGCGACGTCAGGTGGTTCAAGATTTCTGTCATGACCGAGTCTGACATCATACTGGGATTGGTGGTCAGCCAGCTCGGAGGGTGGAGGCCTTCACATCCACCGGATAACGTGTTTGCTCTCGTGACGAAATGGTCTAGTTGACCATAGTTCCACAGTTCCACGACAACAGCACCATGATGTTGCTCGTGGTCATGGAGTCATCGAGCATGTAAGCTATGGTGTCGTTGAACGCTGAGAAAGGAGGTCGAAAGGGAGTTTGAACGTCCTCATAGTACGTACGAGTCGTTGACAGCCAACAATTTTGCCGAGGTGTCCGAAGGTCAAGGGGAGGGCTTTGGGGTGGAGCTGATTGTGACGAACAACTGCAATCGTACGATGTTTATAAGAGAGCGCCTGGTCTCCGAGGAAATGCACCCGTGCATGCTGTCTACGCACCCGGACGACAGATTGGCCACGACCATGATGGTTGGAGGGGGCTCACAAGGAGTGGTGCTTCGAGCCGCGAATCGATGCGTTACGTGGAAGATGCAATTCAGTCAGTCATTAGTCGATGCCAGACCCCCCGGAATTTCATCGGAACCACCGGTGCGGCAGGCCACAGGACTGTGACAACTGTCGGCTTGTCCGCTTTGATGGTCGTGTAGGAAGTCATTAGATTGTTTCCACTGATTCGCGAAACTACTTTTTACAGTTGTAAGGCTACTTTTTATCTGCATTTCGGGATCGCATGCACAAGTTATCCGGATAGTTTTTGACGGTGCAAGCAGCAAAGTAGAAGGCAGGATATCAACTTTTGAGTAGGTAAACGAGCACAAATATGGGATTGGGCATGCTGGAGACGCTTTGTGAAATTTCTGTTAGCAGTAGTAAAAACGTTTGGAGCTTGAGCGCCATCCAGGTACTGTGCTCGTAGCTGCAGCCAATTTTCTCTTCACGATGTTTGCAGCGATCGTTGGTATACAAAGTTGCGGCATGACCTTCTGGTAGACGATCGTTTTCTCGTCATTTTTTGCCATTTGATGGCGCGTTGAGAGCGACATCATAGTAGCTGACTGAGGTTAATTGACTTGGACTGAAAGTGAAAGAAACCACCTTGATGCTGAGGGGTACTGACTCAGCGTCTTTGTGTTGTCATTTGGCATTTTTCCAATTTGTTCTTCATGCGAACACTGGTCAAACATGGGTGGTTGTCCGACGACCAGATCAAGCAACGTGGCGAGTACGTTGCCCGGGGGCACTCCCTGCATCGCTTGTTGCACGAATGGGTGGTTCTCTACAGCACTCAATTGATCCGTCGTGGCCTCCATCCCACGCGGACCGTTCGGGACAAGCACTGTATGCTCCACGTTGGTGCCATTGCCGAGGCAGACTTCGTCGACGATGTCGGCGACAATCGAGTGAGCGGTGATGGAAGGAGGGTGTGTTGTCAGCTACACCGGCAGCAATACATCCCGAATTTTTTCAACAGCAAGAAAGCCATGGTAGAGCCCAAGAATCTTGCTGGGTCCGTTGTATCCGCCCTTCGAACGGAGAGGTAAGCAGCAAATGCGTTGAAGGATGAACTAAAGATATGAACTCACGCATTTCGGTTCAGGTTTCAACGATCTTTGCGCGGTTGGCTCGGGGACGACAAGTCCATAGCAGACACCCAATTTACGTTCTTGTCGCTTCATCAAGTTACTCTAAACGATAGATTGCTTCGGCAAATGGGAGATCTTCCTCAACGTTCCAAGTGGCAGCTGGAAGAGGTAAGAACTATTCCATTCTGTGTTGTCACTGGAATTGGTATTAAATTGAGACGATGTGTTAATGTAGATTAAAGCGGTTCGTGGAGCATTAAGCTGCACATGCAAGAAACTCAAACACTCAGGGTGGGTTTGCTCCCACGTCGTTGCCTCGTTGCATCTGCTCGACAAGATTAACATCGATAGAGCAATGGACTCCATTCCAATGCGCGGTCAGCGTGGGCGACCGAGAACACTTGTTGGTGGGCTACGTCGTGATGTTGCCATGGATGCTTATGATATAGACCGCCTCATCGGCATCTTCACCCAGTCCCCAGGGCGGCCCATGAAATGGCCCGTTATGCACGAGTTCGAGATCAACGACGGTGACGAGGCAATCACAGATCGCAGAGTTGGCCAGGTTGCTGGCGTTCATTTGTGCCCCAAGGAGGGTGTCTACATTTGGACAGCAACATTTGTTGACGGAGGAACGATGCAGTATAAGGCTGAGGAGCTAGCTCACGCAATTCGCCTCGCTCACGACATGGAGGCGACGAGCTAGACGCTGGGGATGTCGTCTGGTTCTCGACATGGAGGTGGTGACAAACAGACATGGATGCGGTGACAAACAAGGTGCAGGAAACGTATTCGTACGTCTTGCCTACGTCTAACTACATATAGTTTCCATTTGCATTAACTTGAGTCTGTGGCTCAACAGGTTGTAATGACCATGGCTCTGAATAATGTGTTGTCACCATTCAGCAATGAATTTCTGTTGCCTTAAGTTCGCAACAGGCATTCAGCAGTGGGCAACAGATATTCAGCATTTTAGGTCCGCAACAGGCGTTCAGCATCTGAACAACAGATATTAATATTATTCCTGGGAACACACAGGCATAAAGAACGCGACAAACAGAAATATACTGCCTGCACCCAGCTTTACCTCGGTCCGAACAAACCTGCTTCTCCTGTCCATACCGAGATCCACTTCCAGTAGCGCCGCTGCCCCACGCCAATGTTATTATAAGAGCGCACTGACGTCGAGACTCGTATAACGAGCGTGAATTATGCTTCTGTATCCGCTGGCTGGGTTGTAACCAAACCTCGGCATTTGCTTCAGCTACGAATACTTGATGGTGCTGGTCTTCGAGAGTGACAAGTTGTACCAAGTATCCGAACTGGATCATGTTCGACGCAGTGGATGCTCTTGTTAACCCTCCTTTTAGTCAAAGAAGCCGGTGCACTGCACCGTGCAGACTATCCCCGGGAGGTGATATCGGCAGCGCGCCCACCGATAGCTGCAGCGAATGCCTATACAAACTTTTAGATTAAAAAGCACATGGTGGTTTGCAAAACAAGGAGCTGTACACACAACATCGACACTGAAAAGTTTTGACAAATGTTGATACTATACTAGGAGCCGGTGCGCTATCACATCTCAATCGACCCAACACACATGACCGCCGCCAAGACCGCCGCCAAGACCACCGCGAAGGCCACCGCGAAGGTCACCGCCAAGACCGCCGCCAAGACCACCGCCAAGGCCACCGCGAAGGCCACCGCGAAGGCCACGACGCACTCGGGCTCGGGCAACACGCGCAGCCCTCCCTCGTCGCCTCGGCCGCAGCTCAACCCAGGTCGGGGAGACGCGCCGGCCAGTGCCGGTGTCGGCTACTCCGGTGTTGCCCGCCCCCAGCACCAGCATGAACGCCCCCACTGAGGCTACAACTAGAAGCTCGGCGACGAAATCAACCAGTCGCACCACCGATGGATCCGTTGCGGCAACCGCCAACGCGGCAGCAAGCAGTGGCCGCACAGCAAGCGGTAGCTGCACAGCCGTTGCCAGCAGCAGCCCGGAAGGCCAAGCCTCCACCACTACGGCCATGCCAAGGCCTGCTCTGCCTACCAGCCGCGTCGCTGACGCCTTAGGATCCACGATCGCGGTCGAAGCGGCCGGCGATCGTTCTGATGCGATGGGGGGCGGTGTCAAGGCGACCAGCACGCGCTCCGACGACTTGGTCACCGACGGTTCGGCCGAGACAGGAAGCGCCGGCTGTGATACTGTCGCTGAACTAGCAACCGATGCAGCCACCTGCAGTTCAGGCTCGGGGACAAACGAAGGGGAAACGATGCTTTATTAAGGAGTAACGGGAACTGCAATGATGATTCCGCTCGCGCGGAAGCGACCAGCGGTATCCGAGCTGCTTCATTATTGGGAGTGCAAACCGAATTTTGGAACGAGGGATACACCACTGTTACCGGGTTCTATTAAAGATGAAGACGTCAAATTGGTGCGAAATGCAATTTCGCGGCTTCACCCCGCACGCTTCTTTCGTGACATTTTGGACCCCCACCGCTGCCAAACGCGGCTTGAGCTGGCCCCGGGTGAGGAATCCCCGGTGTTCCACATGATACTCGAAAAATTGATCGAGTTCTCGTCCAAGGTGCACCCGACGTGGAGCGATGTGGAGGCGCTAACGGTGTTGCACACAGAGGGTGGAGCCAAAGGAGAGTTGTTGCACCGCGATTTCCAATCTTCGGAGACTACAGAGGCAATTAATTGCGAGGAGTGGGTACAGGCATCGTTACTATTGGTGCTTGAACCTGGTACCAAACTCATACTGGTACCGGAAGCGTTTGCCGGCTCTGTTTATAAGGAGCATTGCATGGTTCTAGACGATTTACATCCGGGTGACTTGCTTGTGTACCGTGGTGACTTACCACATGTAGAGGCGGCCAATGAAGAGGAAAGCGTCCGGATTCAGGGATACGTCAACGTGGACAGAGTTGACCATGATGAGGGAGTGGTGGAGCGCGTGGCCTGGGCATTCTTTCGATGCAATTTCTGCTTTAAACGGTGTGATGGTAAGCGTGGACTCCGGAATCACGAGCGCTATTGCGATGCTAATCCGGACAAAGAAAAAAATGCCAAGAAGCGCAGGCGGAACAATGAAAAAGGTGCGTATTCCACGAAGTCTTCTTGTAACATACAACTGCGAATTCGACATCATAACCCGGCGTTTTTCAACGTTTTGGCGCCACCAATGCTCCATACGAGTGTGTACTGTCATCAGATCGCCGGATGAAGTACCAAGCCATCCCTTCATTGTCGAATGATATCCCTCAACTCTCGATGTTGCATGCATACCAAAGTGGAGAGCATTGTCCGTCCAACACCGTACAATTCGGTACTTCCAAATATCTAACCAGACATCATCAACATAAGCAGCCTCAGCTGGCGATAGAAAATAAAGTTCTTGACGACGAAAATTAAAATCTTCCTCAGTCGTGGCGTTCACAACGCGCATAAAAGCCTGACAGAACTCTTGATGTGAGATAGTATCAGCTAATTCTCCAGTCTCTGGATCTACAGCTTTCGGAAAAGAGTTTCTTCGAGCGTGAGACTGTACGTCTTTCAAAATGTGCCACAAACACAATAATACGGGAGTCAACGGAAAGACGACCTCGAGAGCGTTCAACAAAGCGAGGTCTCTATCCACCAAAAACACTTGAGGCCCAGGTATATCATAGCACGACTGTAAATCACGAAGTTGTGTCAAAGCCCACTCGTAGTCTTGAGTTGTCTCGCCGCGAAGAAATTCTTGCGCAATATGAATCGTGGTATTCATTCCAGTCACCCCCACGATATTCAAAAGCGGCATGTTGAAACGGTTTGTACGATATGTACAGTCCATCAATATAACATCATAATTCTCACGGTAAATTTCGATAGCATCAGTGAAGGCAACGAATAGGTGTGTCAATCGGCGGTTTGCATCGTGTTGGAGACTCACGTGGAATGGCCCCTCCTGCAGTTTCATCAGCAGGAACTCAATGCGAGATAGTCCTCCCAATACCGCAACGCCAGCGCGACTTCGTTCGTTATAGACGTCTCTGGGAACGAGCAATATACTCGGGTCTTCAACAAGTAACCGAGCAATAGTCTGCCTTGCCGTAGCACCTGTCTCACTATCCACTGCAATAGCAAGACGAACCGCGTCGCTGCGTGTTGCCCTGCGGAGCACCGGGTGCGATTCAGGGTGAGATGACGGTGCGTGGTTATGTTGAGTTGCACGCCCTCGATGTTGCAGCTCACAATTAACTTGGCCCGAATTACCCGTCTTGCGTACCAGATATACCTCCATAGGACAACCACATTTTCTCGAGCTCGAATTTGGGCGTACCCGAGACGAAGTTCCATCATTCTGAACGCGAGGCACTCCGTGACGATCGCATCCGTACCGGATCAAACGCTTTTGATGATACTTGTCGTAGCTAGTCCCTTTGTATACTATTGCATACCCATGTCGAAGCGCAAACTTATTCAGCGCCTTTTGAGCTTGGACAGGTGATTCAAATACGTGTTCCGAGATGCATGACAGTAACCAGGTTCCTCCCCCTTGTTGATGACCGGCTTGCCGCGCAATGGTAGCAGTATTCAGAACCTCACACGCCTGAGAGAAATTGATGTCTCGAGCTGGTATAGCGGCGGAGCGTTGAGGCTGCGAGATAGCGGTCTCAAGGCCCAGCAGACCTATTTGAGGTAATCTCCGTCCAGTGCTAGATGGCTCCGCACTTTGACAATATACTCGTGGAAGATGCAGTGACTCGGCCATCGGGCCCAGCAGCGGGGCAGGCGGAAAGCTTGGTGTGCTCGACGATGGCATTCCAAGAGCCTGGTGGTTGAAGCTCGATGGATCAAATCTAGGCGTGGGAGGGTATGCAACATTGAGGCGCGGCAACATAACCTGAGTGTGACGGAAGGGCCTCTGGGGACCATGGATTGCCAGCGGCATATTCGAGGAGCTTTGGGTGCGTTCCATTTGGCTTCAATTCCGCTGTTGACGTGCTGACAGACGAGACGATTCGTTTGAGAGGCCGCAGTCTGGGGCTACTGACAGCCATCCAAGCTATAGCTGCAACTTTTGGTAAATAAGGACTTTCTGTGTATTGGGATAGTTCAGTCCTCGCTGCAGCTATCGTTGGGCGCGCTGCCGTTATCACCTCCCCACTACGCCCCGATGTGCAGGTCTCCGCCATCTGCCGTTCAAACAATACTTGTGCTCTGTAAGGACAAGTGATCACGAGCCGCCATCCACCTCACCCCAGTGATCATCCTGTCGACAGCAGCTTCCCAAGCCACGAGAAAACCCACCGGGAATAGAGCAAGCCACCCTCGATCGAAACTGAAACCTTGTCATTCTTCACTTGGTCTCCACCGACCTGGACACGGTCTCCGTTATCACGAAATGAGCTCCAAACGTCTTCACGACGTCGAGATTCGGACTTCGTGCGTTGAGTTCGACTCGTTGGCCACCCCCGAGACTCCAAAAGATGGTTTCAAGTCCCCCGTGCTCGAGGAAGAGGACGAACTCGTCCCGCTAGGAGCTTCGTTCGGACAATTACTCGTCATTGCGATGCCTCGTATGGCCATCCGAATGGCGTGGGCAGCGCAGTGGTCCGCTTTGGGGCCGTATTTACAGACGATGTTGCCTCGGTACGCAGTGCAGCTCACGCAAGTTAGCGGACCTCTTTGCGGTGTCTTGATGGCGCCCATTGTCGGCGTGTACTCGGACCAAAACACGTCGAGGTTTGGACGTCGACGCCCGTATCTCGTGGTGTCTGCAGTCGGGAGCATTATCTGCTGGATCTTCATGGGCTACACGCGCGAGTTAGGAGATGCCTTAGGTGACATGGGGACAGGAAAACAAGGAGAAGTCACGGACCGCAAATGGACAGCACTGCTCACGATCCTCTTCTACCTCTGGATGGACATCACTGTCAATGTCGCGCAGACTCCTGCGTTGCTGTTGATCTCCGACTTTGCTGGTAAACGGCAGACCATCGGTGCTGCATTAGGACAAGGTTGGTCGACACTTGGAGCCATTGTTGTGGCGGTGTACACGGAGTTGTTTGGCGCGGCGTACAATTCGATGCATTGGTTCCTAGGAATGCTGTCTGTCGTCATGGCAGTCTGTATCGGAGCAGCATGCTACGTAGCGAAAGAAGTGCCGCTGGATAAAATGATGATGGAGAAGCGAACGTGCTGTCAGAACATGACCCACGCGTTCGGCTCCATTTACATGGCTGTACGCACACTTCCTGGGATGCTTGCGGTGTATTTCACGGTGATTTTCCTCAACCAGTACGGCTTTGCAGCGTACAACGGCAACAAAGGAATGTTCTTTGGTCTCGAGGTTTATGATGGAGATGCCACGAATTCGGCTACGTGTGGCGATGAGTGCTCGGAAGCTCAGCGTGACTATACTCGTGGTGTGAGACTTGCTGGAGGACTCGGTGACATTTTGTTCTGCATCGTTGGGTATCTCTATTCGTGGGTTCTCCCTCCGCTAGTGCGACGTTATGGTGCTCAACATATTGCAACTCTGGCGACACTTCCACAAGTTTTACTGATGCTCATGGCTTTCTGTGACGTGGTGGCCTTGGATTTGATCATTGTGGCGCTCACGTCGATCACAATTGCAACGTTCTTCGCATTGGTTGTGCCTTTAATTGTGCACGTGTTTGGCCACAGCGCCGATATTGGCGTGTACGTAGGCGTTATGAATTCCGCGAACTCTTGCGGCCAGCTGCTCAACTTCATTGTTGGTTCTGCGCTGGTGGAAACGTCCATGGGCTATAGGTTACCTGTCTTCGTAGGCGGCGCCGTCAGCTTCATATCGTTCACTGTCTGCTTATTCTTCTTCAGGGTCAAGATGAACTCCATGTAACACGAAAAAATAATTTTACAAACTTTCACCTCCTATTTTGCTTTTTCAGAAGTAGATTCATCGAGAACTGTCCTCGAGAGGCGGCAAATGCGAATCTGGTCTCGGTTCGGGTATGTAAAGATCTGCTTCCCCATCTTTTTCATCGAGGAAGCCGTGATATCGATGTAGTCTATGCGGTGCGCTGCGAGCTGATCAAGGAATTCCTGAAATGTTTTCTGGTTGCGAATGGTAGCCGCGAAAATTGCCACGCGCTGAGGATGCTGTGCTGTGCTGCCTTCATCGTTTCCGAGGAACGATTGAAGGACACGCATTATAGCTGGGAAGACAGCGACATCATAGACACAGTCGCCTGCAAGCAACACATCAGGACGTTCGTCGTCGTGATCTTCTGGTTGCCACGTCTCCCAGTCCAGCGTCTGCACCTCGACGGGACACAGGAACTTGCTAGCATTGACTTCGACATTGTAGCGAAGGTTCTGCATGACGTTGGGTGCGTAGTCAGTGAGTACAATTCGCTTTGATTGACACACAGAGGCCAGAGCGATCCCAGTAAAGCCCACACCAGCTCCCAGCTCCAGCACTTTCCTGTCACGAAACTCGCTCTCATGCGCGATGACGTACTCTGCGAGAAGCCAACCAGCTTCCCAGAGCTTGAGCCCCACTTCGTTGAACACCGACGCCACTCGACAAGTCACCACAACGGACGAGTCGGTAGTTGGCACCGTGTATGAAACGTGGTGCGTGGCCTCGGCGTTGAGCGTATCGTCCGCCAATTTGGCATTCAGCACAAACTCCATCAACGCCTCGACAAGTCCGTCATCGGCGTCTGCATTCACCTCTTCAATCTCTGTCGACAACATACACAACAACATCAATCACCACATTTTACTCAACTTGGTCTCAGCTAATGGACAAGTTCCCGAAATTCAGTGAATTCGTCTACTGCCTCACCTTCCAAATAACTTTTCAGAAACCTGTACGTGTATTTCCTCTGCGGGGCAAACTCGTCACATACGGGATCGTTCACAACCTCCTTCATTACTTGCGCCTACAAGAAAATACAATAAAACATCCCCACATTTGAGCATTTCTCCATTTTCCAAGGTTGAATTTCCATCCCGCACCTGAAAGTCCAGCGTCGCCCAGCGTTGATCCTCTGCAAACTGCGTCTTGAGCATTGCAATCACACTGCGCACAGGTTCCATGGCGCGATAGGCCTCGACCACGCGCTGCAGCTCCATGCTTGTCAAGTTCTCTACCGTGATATTTGTGGTCTGTACCCCAAATATCACAGTAGGAACGGATGGCCACCATCCTTCAGATCAAACACCCCCCCCCCTATATCCTCCTCATTCGTGAATTTTCCAACGAAACGTCAGAATGCCGACCGACATGAGCAAGTTCCAGCTGGTGCAGACCGCCAAGTTCTCGGTGCTGCACCCCGTCAAGGGCGCCAAGCCCATGAAGACCATTGCCGCCCCCAAGAAGGCTGCTCCGGCGAAGAAGGCGGCGGCTCCGGCCCCCAAGAAGGCCGCCCCCGCCCCCAAGAAGGTCGAGGAGGAGGACGACGATGACGACGACGACCTGTTCGGCGACGACGACGAGGAGGACGACGAGGCCGCCAAGGCGCTGGCCGCCAAGCGCGCCGAGGCCGCCAAAGCCGCCAAGAAGGAGAAGAAGAAGCCCGTGGAGCGTTCGCAGGTGGTCATTGAGGTGAAGCCGTGGGAGGCCGAGACGGACCTGGAGGAGCTGGCGGCCAAGATCAAGGCGCTGCCCATCGAGGGTCTGTCCTGGGGCGAGGGCCACAAGCTGGTGCCCGTGGCTTTCGGCATCAAGAAGCTGCTGGTGCAGTGCATCATCATCGACGACCTGGTGCTGCTGGACGACATCACGGAGGCCATCGAGGGCTTCGAGGACTACGTGCAGTCGGTGGACGTGGCCTCCATGAACAAGATGTAAGCTAAGAATGCACAGATCCTGTTCAAGGAGCGCTCAATTAATGCATGTGCACTCCCGTACACCTATTGTAAATGGTATCCTTTCGTCTTACGTTGCGCTAACGTTGCTCATCAGCAACGAAGTTGCTGAAATGTTGCAATTACGCCTGTACGTTGCTGTAATATTCCCTTACGTTGCGCAACGTAAGTCTCGCAGCCAGTCGCCAAAAAGGCAACTACCGATAGCACTAGTATCACCTTCCTAGGTGGATCATGTTGGAATGCCAGAACTGCGGCGCCGTGGGCGACTCGTTCTTCAGCGAGAACTACTTTGGAGAGATGGTGTGCGAGTTGTGCGGCACCCAGAGCTTCCTGCAGGCGCGTAACGAGACGCAGGACCTCGAGGACATGGGCATGGACTTCACCTCCGCCGTCACGACCCTCAAACGGACGCACCGCAAGCACAAGAAGAAGCGCGACGCAGAGGGCAACGTCATTGAGACGGTGCGCTACAGACGAGCCAAGAAGGAGCACGCAGAGAAGCAGAAACCGCAGCTGCCAGCGCTGGCGGACGCACTCATCGCCACTCAAATGGTGTTGGACGCCATGGCCAGAGCGTTGGTGAACCGCGTCGGATCCGACACGTTCCCGAGGGACGAGTACTTCAAAGTGGTGAAACAACTTTGGTTCAAGTTCTTGGAGACGTGGGCGGTGAAAGGCACCAAGCCGCTGCTGCGGTGCTACAACGAGTTCTTTTTGTTCTGGTCGAAAGAGGACGCCGAGAAAGTGGAACCGGCCGTGACGCTCGACTTGCTGGAGGAATGGGACGCCAATTACGAGAAACAGAAGGCGGTGGAGGAAGGACGAGCTGTGGAGGAGGAGGAGGAGCAAGTCAAGGTGGAGGACCCTCTGGCCAAGCACGTGGAGAAGATGCAGGCGCGAGACGCCAAGACCAAGGCGCAAACTGCGAACACTAAAGCTCGACATTCAGACACGATGACCAAGTTCTCGATCGTTGATTTGCTGGGACTGTTGATGATTGCGTCCCGTGTGCTCAATTTGGGCTTGATGCCCAGTGATTTCGCGGACTGGGTGGCCACGGGAGTGATCCCGTACCATAACGCGTTGGCGACGTGTTGTGCGGACGAACCGGAAGTGCGAGAGTCGGTCAAATACGTCTACCATTTCTTCCTGTCCGTGATGCTGCGACACAGAGCCACCCCAATGCACATTGCGTACACCGCACACCACCTGCAGTATCACATGGGATTGCGGCTACCCCCGCTCAATGTACCGTTGACTGTACATCGGATCTGTGGAATTATGGGCTTTCCTAACGAAGTATTTCGCAATTTTCAGTGGATTGCAGGTTTCTTCAATACCGAAGGAGATATGCCTGAACCGCCACTGCTGCATCAATCCGAGATCGATGGGTACCCTCGGTTCAAGCGCAAGTACACAAAGGCAGATCGAGACAGAGTTGATGCAATCCTCGAGTCTGAGATTGGCATTGTTGCTCACCTCGTGGTGGCAATAAAGATGTGTGCGAATTGGCACGAGTGGATTTACGAACGGAAGCACAATGAAGAAGAAGACAAAAGCAAGCCCAAGGCGCCGCCCCTTGCTGCAATAAATGAACCCCACCTCCTTCCGCGGCGGGATCTCGATGCATTTACCAAGCTTGCGCGTCAATTTCTCGTGAATCCTGACCGTCCTGGCATCCCGGAAGGACTTCAAGAGCACGTTAGCAAACTAGAACGGATTCATGGATCAGATGAGCTCCCGACACCTGAAAACGATTCCAGACAAGACCACGAGCACAAATTCAAGCAGAACGACATCTGTGCGTATCCAGCTATTCACGCTAACGGAGTTCTAGTCGAGTCTGATGAAGCTATTGAAGAGCGTATGAAGCGTCTTCGATCTCGAGATACCAACAGCGACGCGACCTCCGACGAGGGTCAACATCTCAACGCGTTCTTCTACCCAGTATTCTACCGAAGCGTAAGTATATCTATCCGCAGTGCCATGCATCCGGCCTATGAGCATGTGCTGGAGTTGCTGTGTCGGAAGATTAATACTCCGATTGCATCAGTGCTGGGGCGATTGGCAGAGCTCGACAAGAGGATGCAGAGTTTGGTCTACCACTTTGAACGCACACCGTTCCACGTGGATATGCTCAAGGAGGGGAACAAGAAAATGAAAGCTGCTCGAAGAGCCAAGAAACGGCGAACAACGGCAACTCCTGTGGTAGCCACTGCTCCGTCAGAAATGGTAAAACCGGAAGCGCGTGAAGAGTCGAGCGAGGACGAGTGAACACTTTTATGAAGCGTCGCGGCTAGCGAGTCGAGATCCAACTTGGAGAGCAGCGTCAAAGGACAATTGCAAGTTCGTACTCTAGCTAGGAACAAATAACCAAAGATGGTAAGGCACGAAGACAATAGAACTGATAGAGGTAACGTGTGTTTGCTCAAGCTTGCTGACTTTAGAAGCGTTGCTGTGGCTGTAGACTACGTGTGCTCAAGCGATCAAGGCGTGGGTAAGCAACTCTTTGGCGAACACGAACGTGAATACATGAATTAACCGTCTCGATGCAATGCAGGAAGCGAAGAACTCGGCGTCAGCTGAAGAATCGGCCGTAATCAAATTGTACTGTCAGATGCCTCCGATAGCGAAGCTCGACAATTCCCTCAACACACTCAAAAACTGCGAGTACGTACAGTTCCTATTGATTGTAAACGTTTCTGTTTTTGACAAACTCGTTGCCTGTCTTGAAGGCAACTATCGCTATCAACGAATGGCATTGACCGTCTCATCCCTCTCTCGGGAATGAAAAAGCTGCGGATCCTGTCACTAGGACGAAACCAGATCAAGAAGATTGAGAAGTTGGATGACGTGTCCGATACGCTGGAAGAGCTCTGGTTATCGTATAACGTCATCGCCACGCTGGACGGGCTTTCAGGGCTCACGAACCTCACCACACTGTACGTATCCAACAATCTGATCAAGAGCTGGGACGAACTCGACAAACTCGCGAGTCTACCCAAACTCCGCGACGTCCTGTTCACTGGAAACCCTATTTACGAGAACTTGAGCAAGGAAGACGCTCGACTCAACGTGCTGAAGCGGATCCCCAAAGTTGCAAAGATCGACGGTGACATGGTCAAGCAGACCGAACGCGACGCCGCTCTAGGCCAATAACCACGTTAGCTAGAAACCAGTTCGGATACTTTCGTGGACACTTGAATGAGCTTCACTGCGGCTTTCATTTTGATTTTCCGTTCACGTCACACATACCAGGTAGATGCAACTACACGACTCCATCTTCATCTTTACTTGCCGTTCTTAAGATACTGGAGCATGTAGCTGAAGTCCTTCTTGCCGTGGCCACTCGAGACCATCATGTTGTAGAGCTGGTGCACTTGGCACGTGAGAGGCACCGACACTTCCGCCTGTTTGGCGCAGTCCATGGCCAGCCCCAGGTCCTTCCGGTGTAGTGCAACTGCAAACCCTCCTTCGTAGTTGTTGGACGCCGGCACATTCTCCATCAGCCCTGGGTACGGGTGGTTACTACAACAGCAAAAAGCATCAGCATCAATCCCAATCCACCACCGACATGTCACTTTACTTACACCAACGTGGACCAGCACGACGCCGTGGATGTGTCCATGATATTCTTGAGGATCTTGGGGTCAATTCCCAACGTCGTTCCGAGGTTCACAGCTTCAGCAACAGACGCCATTTGAATGGCCAACGCCAGATTGTTGCACAACTTGGCAATTTGTCCCGTAGCTACAGTATCAAAGACATAAAGTAAACCACTTAGAAACACACCTCATCCTCCATCTTCCTACTTGACGTACAACTTCCACCACAATGCACCAAGTTCTTCCCCATCGCTTTCAACAGAGGCTTCACTCGTTCAAACTCCTCCTGTTCTCCCCCACCATGAACGTCAACGTCCCGTTCTGAGCTCCTGCCACACCCCCAGACACCGGAGCGTCCACGAACGTTGCACCCAACTCGTGCAACTTGGTGCTCAGCTTCTTAGTGAAGATGGGGTCGATGGTGCTCGAGTCCAGCAGCAAATGTTCACTACGTAGGGCCTCGTGGATGCCCTTGTCGCCCAGGTAGACGCTCTCGACGATGACAGTGGACGGCAACATGGTGAGGATGGTGTCGCACTGTTCCGCCACCTCTGCAGGCGTGGAAGCCGCCACAGCGCCACCCTTTTCCACCTGTTTGCGCACATTGTCGGGTACGGGATCGCACACGACGAGTTTGTGTCCGTGTTTGCGGAGGTTGTCGGCCATGCGTCCGCCCATTTGCCCCAAACCAATGACACCCACTTGGTTCTTGGACAATACAGTGGAGAGCGCCCGGCTCAACGTGGAGGGCCGAAGAGCGGGCGAGCGGAGGTACACAGAGCGCAGCATTTCGATTGCTGGGGAGGAGGAGGAATGGCGAATGACACAAAATGGCGTCCCCTGGTTGACGTATGGAGCTGCTCGCTAACTTCAAGTTGGGGAACGTGGGGACCGTGGTCGGTGCTAAGTACGAAACTCAAGCTGCAAGCGATTGTTGTTGTGTACGTTGCTTTGATGTGCTGCACCATTGTTTGGATGCCATTGTGGATGTGATGAAGGTTGGTTGGGAATTGGTACATTGAGTTTGTTGTCTACCTTAGTGGTTTTGTGTTTCGGAGGTGGTGCCTTTGAGGAACGGGAGGATGTAGGCAAAGTCCTTGTGGCCGTTGCCTTGCTTCACCATCATGTTAAACAGTTGCAAGACGGAGTTGGTGAGCGGGACGGACACTTGGGCGTTCATGGCGCAGGAAGAAGCGAGTCCGAGGTCTTTGCGCATGAGCTGCACTGCGAATCCGCCTTCGTATCCGTTCGACGCGGGGACACTCGGCATAAGGGTGATTCATTCCTACAAGCAGAAGCAAAACAACCAATTGGTGAGTTTGATCAGCGTATTGGAAGATAATGTTGCAGTCATAACACAACGCACGCGGTCGATGACCAGCAGCGGGAGGTGGACGAGTTCATGACCCTAGGTAACAAGAAATACCAGTCAACAGAGACGTCAGTCTTAGGTTATCAAGCACTAAGTTTCATCCTCCGTTTCCATACTCAGCAAGCACTTTTGCATCAATACCAAGAGCCACTCCAACGTTGGTAGCCTCTGCGATCGACGTCAGTTGAATTGCTGCTGCCAAGTTGTTGCAGAGTTTGGCGATCGGACCCGTAGCTGGGTAAATCAACAGCACAAAACGACATCAGTCCAACCATCCTTCACACAGATCCCCCACCACTTTATAAAGACTGCAACTTACACCTTCCACCACAATGAACCAAGTTTTTCCCCATTGCTTTCAACAGAGGCTTCACTCGTTCGAACTCTTCTGGTTCTCCCCCCACCATGAACGTCAACGTCCCGTTCTGAGCTCCTGCCACACCCCCAGACACCGGAGCGTCCGAACGTTGCACCCAACTCGTGCAACTTGGTGCTCAGCTTCTTAGTGAAGATGGGGTCGATGGTGCTCGAGTCCAGCAGCAAATGTTCACTACGTAGGGCCTCGTGGATGCCCTTGTCGCCCAGGTAGACGCTCTCGACGATGACAGTGGACGGCAACATGGTGAGGATGGTGTCGCACTGTTCCGCCACCTCTGCAGGCGTGGAAGCAGCTACAGCGCCACCCTTTTCCACCTGTTTGCGCACATTGTCGGGTACGGGATCGCACACGACGAGTTTGCGTCCGTGTTTGCGGAGGCTGTCGGCCATGCGTCCGCCCGTTTGCCCCAAACCAATGACACCCACTTGGTCCTTGGCATCCATAGAGAAGGATCTGAGTCGTTGCAATGCCATGGAGACATTCGGACGCTGTCGGAGCGGGGGAACGCAACGTAAGACGCTCGTAGCGGACATGACACAACTGCGCCTGTACTTCAACATCGAGATGGCTACATCGATGACGTGGTATTTGATGTGCACCACACTGCGACAACAAGGAAAAAGTGGTCCATTAAACTCTACCAGTAGACGGCCATCTTAGGCTGAAAGCACCGTATCCCGTTCGCTCTGCGAAGTTTCCATAAAGTGTAATGTAACTTAGTTCTCTGCGAAGTTTCCATTAACTCTACCAATCAACTGTACTTTGCTGTCTCTCGTGATGAGGCACCAACTCTCCAGCACTAAAACGTTGCAGCTCTTGAAGCTGTTCGTGTCTCTCTGTTCTGGTTTCTACGTCATGACTAGAAATTATTATTTCTAGACAAGACTCGTAGCTTGGTGACGGTGTCGGACCCTCGTGGCCTTGCTTAGTTGATGACGTCCACCAAGAAGTCGAAGATGTCCGTGTTCCTAATGGCCGTCTGGATGTCCTCTTTCTGCAACGTCCGCCGCTTGTTCTTCTCCGAGTAGCCCCACGACCGCAGCGTCAGCTCCAAAATGAACATCTCGCAGGCCTTGGCGAACAGCACGGGCGCCTCGGCACTGATCATGCGGACGTCCTCGTCCGACTTCATGATGCGCTTGATACGCGCCAGCGGCAGGTCGTTGTGGTTCTTGAAGTCTACAAAAGAATTGATCATACTCAAAAATTAGTCCATCAGTGATTGAAATCCCTAGTTTTTGATGTACGAGACCTTGTTCACTGCCCACTTCGAGCTGCTCCATCTCCAGCAACTGCTTGGCCCAAAAAGACTTGAGCTGCTGCTCCATTTGCAGCTGGTGCTGGGCCTGTTCGGCTTCCGTGAGTTCCACAACTTGGCCTTCCATTGGTGAGTTCTATCGACGTCAATTCGAGGCAGTGGGACGCAATTCCAACGCGGTTAGGTAGGAAAGAGTCTTGGCTACTAGTTGGGAGGTGAAGGGGGCACGCGAGGGGCGGGCGGGGCGACGGACACGAAGAGAGAGCGACGCCACTTGGGGTCGGAACTCGACTCTTCAGCTTTTCCAAAATGCAGACTGGGCTTTCGGTTAAATATTGGTGTGGTGTACGTAATTCATGTGGAGTTCATTGACTTCAAGGTAGTCATGGAGACGAGATGGCTACACACAAAGTGGTACATGGCTACACTTTGCCTTTTTACAAGTTGCTGTTGTCGGTCTTCTCGTCGCGCATTTCTCTCTGGAAGCAGCAACAATAGCAATGATAAGTGCAATTACAAGACGAATAAATTGAAGAAATGACGTACTCGGATGCTGGCGCGAAGACGCTGCAGTTGCATTTTCTTCTTGTCGATGGTGGTCATCGGCATTCGAGGAGACTGCTCCAAGTGATCTGCAGTTGGACCCTTTCGAGGTGATGCAGCGGGTGACGGTGATCGCGTTTCATCCAGATGCAATGTCAGTATCTGGCTTACTAAATCACTTGCACCGTCCGGGTTGAAATCGTCCTGTTCGTTGGACGCCCATGGGCTGCATTGGTCCATCGCCAGACTCGTCGTGCTGTCTTCGTTGTTACTTTTCAGCGCTGGCTTTGGATGTTTCGGTCGTGGTTTCGCTATTGGTTTCTTCCGTCTAGAGGCTGAAGATGCAGAATTGTTACGTCGCGCCAAGACGCGCAGGAGGCTCGCTTCTTGCACGGCAGCAGCGTTGGAGTAAGTGCGACTTGGATTCGCTGGTGGCTCGACAACAGCCCCATCCGGGAATCGGGTGAATTGCACTGAAGTGTTGATCACAATTCGCGTGACAGGTTGAAGAGATGTCACGATGATACGCAGGACATGTCCGTAGAGCTGAAAACAGGAAGAAATGTGTCAGTATCAAATCGAAATACCAACTAAACAGCTCGAACGGTAAACAAAACGTACGTCACTAGGTCGGGTCAGACCTGGGAAGTACAAGAACGGATTAAAAAATCGAGTAGGTTCCGAAACTTGAAAATCGTCGAACAGCAAGCAATTTTCTTCGTCCGCCTGTGGATGGAAACCATCGTGCATCGACGTTATTAACATACGCAGACTGTCATAAATTTGTGTCAAAACTTACCGTGAGATTGTCCAGAATCACAGTTTTGGCAGGGGTGACAGAAGTGTCGGTGAAAGACGCCTGGAATCGCCAACTTATCAAGCGTTCGGGGTGTACCAGTCGCAGCTCCAGCATGTAGAAAGAAGGATCATCCGGTTTGGAACTGGGGAGGGGGTACGTCTTTTCACTTTCTCCAACAATCTCAATTTCAGGTTGTGGTTGTGGCTTTGGCATAGGGGTTGGAGATTTCTCCCTTCTTTGATGTTGGATGGTTTGCTTACGAACGGTAACCACTGGCCGCTGACGATAGATTTTGCGTTTGAGTTTTGAAGCTTGTTGGTGATTTTCATTTGCACCGACGGCGGAAGGAGTAAACCAATTTTTGGGTTGGTGATCGGCGACATTAAATGATGCCGATCGGCATCGTGTGCTCAAATAAGCTTTGCTTTTCTTCGGCTGCAATCCTGTTGATGTCAGCGGTCGTTTTGGTACGGGCAAGGCATTGTGCACTGCAGAACTCAAATCCTCTGTAGATCAAGAAGACCCAAGAACATGAGAAACATCATACAAACTGGCAAAATAGCGTACTTACCTGTATCAGCCTTGATTTGGTTATTCGTGTGTTGGTCATGTGCTACACTTTGGCTTGGTATCCATTCTTGCTCTGGGCGATCATCTTGTGCATTACCGTGCAGTAGCTTTGATCGAAGTGACTTCACAACACCCAATTAGATCGAGATAGTATGGATTTGAAGTACTAAACGTAGTTTACCTCTCGAGTGGGAGATCCCGATGCTTGTCCCCAGTTGACGGCAGATTCAATTTCCTGTTGTTCAAACCATTAAGTTAAATATTACTGTAGTGTTCGTGCTGTAAGCCAACCGGCGACTTACATGCCAAGTTTCCTGCAGAAGCTGCTCTGCTCGTCTTTGTTTGGGGTCGACCCACTTGCATGAGAAAATGTCAGTCGAACATTCATCTGGATCTCTCCTTCCAGTGCTAGGACGTGGTGGGGATTGTCCTCGTCTCTTTTCAGATTTTTCTTCTCGAGCAGTATTCGGTTGCGATCGACTTGTCCTGTTAATGTTGGTGTGGGTTCCTGTAGATCGTGTCACTATGCCTTTCACGGGGTTCAAAGTAGGAAGCAGAGAGGTTGGCTTCTGGGTTTCTACAAGTTCACGAAGTTGCTCGGACGACGCAACTTTCGGGGTGCGTAGACTTTTCGACTTCGACAACATCTTAATGGTACGGTCCAACACCTGAAACTTGGCCTCGATGAGGCTGCACGACATCGTTGATGGCACACGAAATTCTGATGATGAAGCTGCGTGGTTGCAAAAGCGATGGGCTATGTTTAAGCAAGAGATCGATGCACATTGAAAGACAGCATCACTAGTATTTTTGTTTCTGTTGCATCTCATTTCGCTGGCACTTCGTGAAACCCCTTCTCCTCAATGAACACTTACAGATTTTCAGGGGAGTCCGATGTGTCAAACATTAGCCCTTCCATGGGCTGGTTGTCTGCCGACTCGTCAATGCTGCAGTGGATTCCAAAGCTGCTTGAAAAACTCAAGATTGGTCGTTGCACTGCTGAATCCCTACATTCTGGGTTTGTCGTGCTTGCATTTTCCGCTGCAGGTGGTGGAAGTACTCGACGTGGCTGTCTTCTCCAGGTCTCTCGAGCTTGATTTTCCACTAAGAAGGACACCAGCATCTCTTTCTGCAATTGTTCAGCATCTGATAACGCTTGCGCTTGGCCAATTTTGTTTGCACACGTGAGCGGCATGGCATCGTCCTGCATGATACCAACCAAAGGAGCGTCAGCGATTAGTGTGCCATAATGAATTCAGATTAAGCACCCACCGTAGCGATGGCATTCACATCGGCACCATAAAGAACGAGTAAATACGCGATCGGGTACAAATTCTTGCAGCACGCGACGTGGAGCGCAGTGTACAGGTCGGACTTTCGTTGCCAATTGACGTTAACACCAGCATCCAAGAGGAACCGAATGAGGGGTTGAACGTCATCAGTATTTCGACTGTCGATGTTCTCGATAACATTGTGCAGAACATCTCGCATGTAACTTTGTTGGAGATCGAAGCCGTTGACCAACATAAATCGCAGGATATCCAGTCTCTTTGTGTTGCAGGCCTCTCGGAACATCCGTACGGCATAAAATATGAGCACTTGACCCTGTCACGAGTAACGTTAGCAATTAGTTTGTATGATTGGAGATGGTGGTTGGTATTAGTCTTTGTACCTCTTCAAGGTGCTCAGCTGCACATTGAAGTGCCCGCAGGTTCCCGTTGTGGGTAAAGTCGACGAGCAACTTCCCGTTGGCCACCAAATTGGCTGCAGACTCCGGGTCTTGCTCTCGCAACTTCTCCAACCTCTTGATTTCCTCCTGAGGACTTCCAACGCAGCGGAACGCCATGGCTGGTGCCTCCACCTTTTTGGATATGAAAGCGTCTTTTCAACGTGGTGATTGTTCACTTTCACTAGATCCGTTAAACGAACCGAGTGGAGTTTGCAGAGCAAGTTGAACTGCACCATCGCTAACTCACACTCCAGCCAACTCGACAGCAAACTTCAACTGCTACCGCCGCTTTAACACACAGGAACTCAACAATTTCGACTGGTGAACGAGGTCTCGCTTCAAACGGAACCACGCATCAAAACGAATTGGTTAGTCTTTCACGCGTTAATCTCCAAGTCATGCGGTACGGTACCGCAGCTCCAGCACGATTTGCCAGTCACTTCAACTTGTGCTGCTACTATTATATCCAAGAGCAGGAGCAAGTCTTCACCAGAGACCTCTTCTTCATGATATCGATTGTCATTCTCTAATTTTCTCCAGTGAACACAAGCACCTTCAATCAATTGTCAAGTGTTCCTGTCCGAGATGAGCAAGGCTACGACATCCACGTGTCCCCCAAGCCTCGTAGCGTCCAAAACGACGTAGACTCGTCCCCGTCTCATCCGTCCATTTGGTTGCTACTGGCAATCTCCATGCCTCGGATGGCAATTCAAATGGCGTGGGCGGCTCAGTGGGCTGCCCTACCTGTAAGTTTTGGCAACTGCTGGCTTGCATTGTGGTAAATTATAACTGTGTCTGACAATGTTGTGGTGCTCCTTGTCAATGTTGCCATTAGGTCGACGATGCTGCTTCGGTTTGCAGTGCAGATCACTCAGTTCATCGGTCCCATTGCTGGTGTCCTTGTGGCTCCCAGTGTCGGCGTCTTCAGTGACCGCAGCACCATGAAAATGGGTCGACGTCGACCGTTCCTGCTTGTCGCCGGAGTCCTCAGCATCATTTGCTGGATTGCCATGGTATACACGCGCGAAATGGGCGAAGTTCTTGGTGATCACGGCGACGGCACGGACGGTGAGGAGACGGATCGCACGTGGACTTCCATCCTCACAGTGTTTTTTTACCTCTGGATGGACATTACCGTGAACGTGGTGCAGACTCCGGCCATGCTCCTAGTCGCTGACTTTGCCGGAGACCGGCAGACGAGGGCGCAGCTCTCGGTCAAGCGTGGGCGACGTTGGGGGCGATTTTGATCGCGGGGTACATCGAGTTCTTCGGCGCCGCCTACAAGACGCTGCACTGGTTCATGGGAATGCTGTCGGTGACCATGTTCATCTGCATTAATGTCGCTGTTGTGTTCGCGAAGGAGACACCGTTATCTCCGAATGACGTGGAGGCAGTGTCCTCATGCTCACGGGTGAAACATGCATTCGCTGCGGTTTACCACGGAATCCGCACACTTCCCGGGGTGCTGGAAGTGTACCGGCTCGCTTTCTTCTTCACGCAGTACGGCTACACAGCGTACAATGGCAACAAGGGCCAATTCTTCGGACTCGAAGTGTACGGTGGAGTGTCCTAAAACGCAGACAGTTGTGACTCGTGCACTGCGGAACAGGATGCCTATAACCACGGTGTTAGCGTTGCTGGAGGTCGAGCAGACCTCCTGTACAACGTCATGGGCTACTTGTGCGCTTGGGCTTTACCGTTCGTGGTTCACAAGATTGGAGTCAAGTGGGTCCTCACCATTTCGGTTCTGCCTCAAGTTCTGTATGCCGTTATGGCGTGGGTGAGCAACCCTAGCTTCGACGTGTTTGTTGTTGCCATGACGGGCATCACGCACGCGGTGTGGTTCGCGCTCGTTGTGCCTGTAATTATCCACGTGTTTGGCGAGCAGGAGGAGATCGGAGTCTTCGTCGGAGCTCTAAACTCTGCGAACTGCTTTGGTCAGCTGCTCAACTTTGCCATTGGCTCGGTGCTGGTGCAAACGTCCCTCGGTTACAAGCTGCCGGTGTTCGTCGGAGGCATCGCCAGCTTCTTCGGCTTCTTGACGATTTTGATTTTCTACAAGATGAAGATGTACAGCATGTAGGGAGTCTGTTATCGGTGGAGAACATGCAGCAAGTGGCGTTTATTTGCTTGTACAAGCCAAGTTGAACATCCGCAATGATCATTAAAGTGTACATTTCTGACTAAAACTCACCTTGGTGATGTGTTAATCGACTACCCGCATCAATGATGCGTGGTTTCGGTAGACTGCGTTCCGTTGAACTTTTGACTAGCCCAGCACCACGAAAAAAAAGAGAGCTTGGCGTAATCGACAAACTCGAGATACAAAAAGCTGTTTGCTTCCTACATGTATCAAAAACTGAAGCCAATCTGGTGAATTTCGGCTTGAAGCAGCGTGCTCACGAGAGCAAGAGCGCTTGAATCCAGTTTCTGCTCGCCCAGCATCGTTATGGAATCGACAATCAGCTGCAGACTAACGAGCATAGCACAGGTCTCACTTCAACGTGGCACCGCGATTTTTAATCTCCACGCGCTTTCATCAACAGGACGAATCAGATGATACACGAAGCGTTTGGACGTTGCCCTTCCATCCAGGAACCGTGTTTTCCAAACTCAAATCGAGAAACTCGTGTAATTTTAGTTTGTAAATGTTATACCATTCCCAGAAAATAGGTTCTTGGTGCAAGGTGGCTGCGGATCAAAGTGCATGCACACCCATTTCCTGTGGGAATTTGACAAGAACAGTATAATTTCAAACTTAATCGGCAAGAACAGTGATTTCCTCGCCAGTAACATTAGGTTGCAACTCACCTTTGGCCGCAACAAGACCAGTATAATTATGATTTTGGGAGCGACAAGAGCAGTAAAGTTGCGGCTGGGGGAGATAGACTAGTCGAGCCCGTTAGAAGCTGCCCGTCCACTTATTAGGACCATGAGTTACATGTACTCGCCGAGTGTCCAGTCACTCGTCCAACCGCTGCATTAGCATCGCTTGGCAAGTGGTTCTCCTGTATCGGAGGCGCACCCTAATCAAGTATTTCTCCTTGGTCTACAAAGCGTAAAGTTCAGTATTAAGTTGCTAGTCGCGTCGCTAATTATAAGCTACTGTAGTCTGTAAGGTATGGTTGGGAATCCCAGGTATCCCAACTTGGGATCGGAGCTTCCTACGAAGAGCTTTGTGCTGGAGATGTCATTGCATACTACCCCGCCCGGCACTTGGACCTGGAGACTTGGACCTGGAGACCCCAACACTCTTCGATGTGCGTTAATTCTCTTGGTAAACCCAGCAGAGGAATACCCTGTTCATGCCGAGACGTGTGGAAGTCCTGTGGAAGCTAAACATGGTGCACCGCGAGGAGACGGCCGCCATTCATTTGACCACCAACTCCTCACCATTAGAATTCTATAGAAATGCCTGGTTGCGAATGCCAGAAGCGGGGGCCTTAGAGCGTTTTGTCCAGTAGTGCTAACCTTACTTGTACTGCCGGGATAATGTTGCTGGTGGTAACCTGCTGTCACCATCCGATTATACTGTTCTTGCCGATTAAGTTTGGAATTATACCACTACATGTACAGCTGGCCACAGTTTTGGCAGAGGAGAGTCAAATCGGCTGGGATTACTTGGACGGATAGTGCAGCGATTCATCACCTCAGACCCAACTTCAAGGCTTGCGTCATGTACCACCTCCACCAACGCAACGAAGTCCGTATTTCTGTAAAAAGTTCTGGTGTTTAATGCTTATAGGAAGAAGGACACCTTAACAAAACATACAACTCAATCCGAAGCGCGAAGGCTTTACGTAGTAGCTATTGTAGTGATCCATACCCCCCACGTGGTTGACGCTTTCCTTGTTTTGCGGTGTACAATTGCCAGTCACCCTGCCCAGCTTCCCATCTGCTCCAGCAGCTTTGCCGTTCGTGGGCACCGCTCGTGCAGTTGGGACTCGGGTGGCTGTTTTCTCGCCTGCAGCCGATGGTTACCGGCTTGTGAAGATAAAGCGGCCTGCTGCCGGTGCGTGAGGCTTTCTCGTTGGTGCATTAATTTCTCATTCTACAATTTGCGCTCGTGAGCCAACACCACTCCACTCCAAGGTTCCAGCTCAATCCTAACGATGGCAGACGTCGAGAAAGGCTACGAACTTCAAGGCTCTCCCATGCCCGGCAAGGACGGCGTTGAGCCCACGCCGCTCTCGCACCCGCCGATCTGGTTGCTGCTCGCGGTCTCCATGCCACGAATGGCTATTAACATGGCCTGGTCCGCTCAGTGGGCTGCTCTAGGGCCCTACCTGTAAGTTGTGGCAACTGCTGGCTTGCATTGTGGTAAAGTGTAATTGTGTCTGACAATGTTGTGGTGTTCCTTCTCGATGTTGCCATTAGGTCGACGATGCTGCCAAATTTTGCGGTCCAAATCACGCAATTCATCGGCCCCATCGTCGGTGTGCTGGTCGGTCCCAGTATCGGCGTCCTCAGTGACCGCAGCACCATGAAAATGGGTCGTCGCCGACCGTTCTTGATCGTTGCAGGCATCCTCAGTGTTATCTGCTGGATTGCCATGAGCTACACCCGCGACATGGGCGAAGCTCTCGGTGACCACGGCGATGGTACCGACGGCGAGGAGACCGACCGCTCGTGGACCTCAATCCTCACGGTGTTCTTCTACCTCTGGATGGACATCACCGTCAACGTGGTGCAAACTCCGGCTATGCTGCTGGTCGCTGACTTTGCTGGAGATCGCCAAACCACCGGTGCTGCACTCGGTCAGGCCTGGTCAACTTTGGGCTCGATCCTTGTCGCCGGATACATTGAGTTCTTCGGTGCGGCGCACAAGACGCTGCATGAGTTCATGTGGATGCTGTCCGGTACGATGATCATCTGTGTTAGCGTTGCGGTTGTCTTCGGCAAGGAGACTCCTTTGGACCCCAGCAAGGTGGACGCCGTCTCGACCTGGAAGCGTATCGGCCACGCCTTCGCGTCCGTGTACCATGGAGTTCGTACACTACCTGGAGTACTTGCAATCTATGGCGTTTGCTTCTTCTTCGTCCAGTACGGATACACGGCGTACAATGGTAACAAGGGCCAGTTCTTCGGCCTCGAGGTGTACGACGGCTCTGCCGAGAACGCCGACACCTGTAACCCGTGCACCCCGGAGCAAGACGCTTACAACCACGGAGTCAGTATTGCTGGCGGCCGCGCTGATCTGCTGTTCAACATTGTCGGCTACATCTACTCCTGGGCCATTCCGTACCTGGTGCACAAGTTTGGCGTCAAGTGGGTCCTCACGATATCGACCATCCCCCAGAGCTTTCTCATGATCATGGCGTGGACGAGCAACGTGACGTTCAACATCTTCGTCGTCGCTATCACCAGCATCACGCAGTCGGTGTGGTTTGCGCTCATTGTGCCGGTGATCATCCACGTCTTCGGTGACGACGAAGAGATCGGTATCTATGTCGGCGCTCTCAACTCGGCAAACTGCTTTGGACAACTGCTCAACTTTGCCATCGGCTCAGGCCTTGTCGAAACTTCGCTCGGCTACAAGCTTCCCGTCTTCCTCGGCGGTATCATGAGCGCTCTTGGTTTCATTACGGCCTTGCTCTTCTTCAAGATGAAGATGTACTCTATGTAAGGAGTAGACTCTACTTGTTCATGACCTAGCTTTGCATTTCCAGCCTCGACACCTTATAAAATACCAACGTATTGTTTTCCATTGAAAAAGGCTTTGCTTTGAATTCCTTTTATTCATCACGCAAACTAATTGGAAGCCTATTTACAACGAAAACATTTTGATCTTGAGCAAGAAGGCGGTGAAGAGCATACCAATGAAGCTCATGGCCCCTCCGAGGAAGATGGGAAGCTTGTAACCCATTGGTGTGTTGACAACCGCAGCTCCGATGGAGAAGTTGAGCAGTTGGCCGAGACAATTGGCGGCATTGAGCACCCCCACATACACACCGATCTCGGCATCACTCCCCAGCACGTGAATAATGACAGGCACGTTGAGTGCGAACAATGTGGTGATCGTGACGGTAGTGAGGACAACGATAGTGACGTCGACCGATACCGTTGTATTGAACGTCATGGCCATGAGCAGCGACTGAGGGATCAATGAGGCTGCAAGCATCCACTTAGCACCGAAGCGCTTCACCAACCACGGTAAAACCCACGAGTAAGCGTACCCCACCAGACTAAACGCGAGGTCTGTACGCCCTCCTGCAAGGCGAACACCGCGGTTGTACGCGTCTTGAGCCTCAGAGCAATTGGGTGCACAAATTTTAGCCCCCGTCGGGTCTCCACCGTAGACTTCGATACCAAAGTACTGTCCTTTGTTGCCGTTGTAGGCTGAGAAGCCGTACATGACGCAGAAGATCACGACGCAGTACTTGAGCAGCTCTCCTGGTAGAGTCTGGAAGCCGTTGTAAATGGAGTCAAAGGCATTTTTTACGTGCACCAATGTCGATTCACTCATCCGGTCGAGTTTCTCACGAGGTCTCTCCTGGCTGAAGAAGCACGCGACTGCGACGGTCGTAACCATCACGACCGACAGCATGAAGAGAAACCAACGCAACGTGAGGTGAGCCGCTCCAAAGATATAGATGTACCCGGAGACCATGACGGATCCAAGCGTGGACCATCCCTGACCTAGAGCAGCTCCGAGCGTTTGGCGTTCACCGGCAAAGTCGGCAATCAGGAGGTTCAGTGGTGTCTGCACGACGTTCACCGTGATGTCCATCCAAGTGTAGAAGAAGATCGTGAAGAAGATCGTCCAGAAGCGGTTGGTTTCTTCACCTTTCTTGCCGCTACCAGTGTCACCGAGTGCGTCACCAATCTGACGAGTGTAGCCCATGGCAGTCCAGCAAATGGCACTGGTGATTGCCCCGTACAGCAGGAACGGTCGACGTCTTCCCCATTTATTCGTGCTGCGATCGCTGAAAACTCCGACGGCAGGGGCCACAATGATGCCGGTGACAGGACCGATGATCTGTGCGAGCTGCACGGCGTACTTGGGCATTATGGTGCCGAGGTAGGGGCCAAGTGCAGACCATTGAGCCGACCACGCCATGCGGATGGCCATTCGAGGCATGGAGATGAGGAGCAATTGAGGGATCGAGGCACCGACGAGGGACTTGCGGTCTCCTTTGAAAGTGGGCGAGTGTTGGTTGTCATAGTTGCCAGCTTCGAGTTCCTTCGGAGTGCTGTCGATCATCGTGTCAAGCAGACTTGAACACTAGTGTCGAGGCGGGACAGGAGGTGACGCTGTTGCTTGGCGTGAGTACTGGAAGCGACGCGAATGTGAAAGTGAGCGAGAGATAAACGAAGAAGCTCGAGGACTAGACGCCCCCAAGAACTGCAAAACGGGATGCTGCAATGAAGCCAGTAGTAGGTGTTCTTCCACACCCTTCCTCCTGCCGGTAACGCGAACCAAAAAGACCGATGCGTCATGTAACGAATGCGCTTGTACATGACACAGAATGTGTCTGTGTTCAACTACGGCACGGCCGACCGTGAAACCAAGATGGAAATGGACGATCAGTACTACCCAGAAAAAGCTTTCGACGGCGTTTCAACGGGCAGGCGAACGGTGAATTGTCTGCAGTTGGTTCAGCAGTGGAGAGCCCAAGGACAGGCGGTCGAGTTAGGACTGAGCTCAAGCCGGAAGAGTTCTGCAACATGGTCGACATTTGAAAGGAGACCTAGGAATGCGAAACTGTAGAAATGACTCCGCCACCTTGTGCGAAGGGTGAAATGGTCGAGTTCAACTAGCGCCAAGCCTAGCCAGCCGACTGAACGTTTGAAATGTGCTTCAACACGCGACGTGTGAGGACAGTCTCACTTCTGGGTTATGGCGTCGAAAGGAGGTGAGTGAGCAGCTTACGATTGAAATACCCTGGGAGTTTCCAGAGAAATAGCTACCTTCGTGCAAACTGAACGCTGTTACAGAGTCAATAGAATATACAGTCGTAGGTCTTGAGTCTTCGATGAAAATGAGCCGCCGTGGGTGTCCTCGAAAAGATGGTGAACGAATGACTTTATAACCCCCTCGCCTGCTTTGACAAATGTTCGAAAAGCAGGAGCTATCTGTAGAAACGAAGTCTGGCCATGGTGCCAAACGTTCACAACCAATAGCTTCCTCTACTAGCCGTCGCAGCGTTCAACCTCGACGTGCATTCAGATTTCGAGTTTTTTGTGAGGTGAAGATGATTTCGGGAACCAACAGGTCCAGAAGCCACTTTGGACTTACTCACCTGAGCGGAAGACTCTACTGTCGATAACAATAAAGCAGCTCTGCAACATGGCTAGGAAGTTACCCGAGACTCCACTTTCGACCCTTGATGCCAAAGAACTTGCATCGAGGATCGGTGTTACCACCGCTTCAACATCCTTTCAAACGTTTTTATTGGTTTTACCCTTCAGGTCCTGGATAAACACGATCCTGTTACCAAGCACTAAAAGCTATACAAGCACAAACCTTCACCACACCACAATCCAGACAACACTTAGTTGTCATCACCCTCAACGTCCGGGTCCACGATCTGGCGCAGGGCATCAGGGACAAAGTCATAGGCCGCGCTATCCACCGCCGCGTAAGGTTCAATGAGGCTGGATCCATCGTCGTGGGCCGCCGCCTCGAGCGCGTCACACGCCTCCAGGAACGTCATGTTATCCAGCTCGTCGTACGTGAGCTTCGTGGCCTCCATGAACTTCTGGATACGGAAGTTGCGCGCCAACTTGTTGACCGTGATGTTGTCGGGCGACTGCACCAGCTCTGTATCCACGATGTTGATGCCGATCTCCGAGTCGCTCGTCATGCTGCGGCGGTTCCAATTAGCCGAGCCCAGCGACACGTACACGTCGTCCACGATCACCAGTTTGCTGTGGATGTACAGCTCCTTGGACTCCTTAGTCGAGTACAACTTGAACTTGTCCGGGTACGCCTTCTGAATTGGCGCCACCATGTCGTACAGGTACTTGGCGTACCCCGTGTACCCGGCCTCCACCGTTCGCTGCACAATGACAATAAGGCGCTCAATACTGGGCATCATATCCATGATAGCTTCCAGCAGCTCCGGTACGAGGATGAAGTACTGATCCTGGATGAAAATGTAGTTCTGGGCATTGCGAATGGCCTTGATCCGAGCGTGGAAGATGGACTGTTCACCCTGCGGTGCGAAGCCATAGTGGTCGTAGTCCGGACTGAAGGTGCGGCAGAGCTGCACGGCGTGCGTGCCGTCCTCCGGGATGTCCAACTGCGTGTCGCAGTCATCAATCTCCGGCAGCTTGGAGAACTCGGGGTTCTCAAAGTCCAAGAGGTCGTCCATGAGGTCCATCGACGGCTTCTCGTCCGAGTTCCATCGGTCCAAGAAGTTGCGCAGCTACGTCCTTCGTAGCAGGGCCCTCAATCTTGGCGTGGGCATCCAGCCAGCCGTTCCACAGACACTTGATGCCTGTGCGTTCACGGAGATCGGCCTGGTCGTGCTCCAGCGTGTCCCAACGATCGTTGGTGAGGTCCACGCCACCCACATACGCCACGAGGTCGCGGCCCTTGCGGATGATCACCGACTTCTGGTGGTGCGACGACGTGGCGTGCGGCAGACGGTCGTCGTACACGAAGCGTGCAGGTCCGTACTGCTCCGGCGGCGGCAGCGCGTTGATGAGGTCGCGCACCTCGTGGTTCTGCGCGCGCTCCGTGATGTTGGACCACACGAGCATGCGCCAATCAGCGCCGCGCTTGACGGCGGCCTCAGCCAAGTCGCAGAGCTTCGTGTCGGGCTCGTGCGGCTTGAACGGGACGTTGCACGTGCCCCAGCCCGTGAGGTACACGAGGTCTCCGCGTCGCACGTCCAGCATGTCGTCGGCCACGTCGTGGAAGTAGCCGGCGGACGCGGCGTAGAGCTTGACGCGGTTGCCCTTGGTGTACACGTGCATGCCCTTGCGCTCGTAGCCGTCGCGGGACGTGCGCAGCTCCTCCTCCGTGAGGAACCAGCGCGAAGGCTCGAGGTAGGGCTGGTCGAAGGGCGCGGTGGCCGCCTTCTCGGGCTTCTTCTCCTTCTGAAACGGGTCCACGATGAAGTGGAAGGCGCGACTGAGTCCGTCCATTGTGTTGAAGTGAAGGGGAAAAGCGACTTGAGCTCGAGCCGGCAAATGCGGAAATGAGCTGTGGATTGTGGGGAGATATCTTGGAAGGAAATCAGTTGGATATGCCGCCAGCCAATGGGAGCGCGAGGACGACAGGTGGGTTCAGTCTCTATGGCCATATTGGACTGAGACGGAGTCAGCGCATGGTTTGGTTGGGGAGCTATTCCGCACAGAGTTGGTTGCTGTGGCTGGATTTCCACTGGGGTGCTATACCGAGTGCATGTTGGTGAATCGCCATGTTGGTCACAAGATTCCTGGTTTATGCGCGGACCAAATCACTGTCGCCGAATTTGGGACTTGCATGCAGTGGCTCGATGTCGTTGACTATGGAGTCGACTTCCGAGTGGTGAGTTTGCATTGAGTCAATGCATACACGATTGACGCAGCAGGCGCTGAGATGTACATGTAAGTTGGTTGGGATCCGAGCAAGTGAAGTGTGGTTCCCACACACGAATTAGTCACCGCCTTACCACCATTTAGTTACGTTCCCCGTAGCTCAGTCACAGAGCCTCTGTGTACATGTACCTGGTAGTTGAACACCGGAATCTCGAGGTTTCGGATCAATGCTGAGAGCCCTATGCCCTCAATTTATTGTCGTATCCGATGGCTTTCACATTGTTGTGTGTTTTGGGGGCGAGGGTACTGTATGTAGTCTCAACGCTCGAAGAGAGTCACGTAGCCGAACCGGATCAGCCATGCAGATCTCATGAAACATCCTTTAGAGTCACTCCATCAACGCTTGCTGTCGGGTAAACATCATCGTAAGAGTCACTTACTCTGCTGTTGCAGGTCAAACGTGAGAGTCACTCATCAGCTTGCTCGCGGGTTCGGTACATTCGTTCATGTTGTGGCTTACAGATTTCGAACTCGAGTCTACGCGGACACACAAGCGTCGAACATGTCAGTAGCCCAGGCGTAGCGATCACTAGTGCGCACTACTCATGCTGCCGCAAAGATCCAAGATCTCCAGCGACTGGTGGAATCGCTCAGGATCCGATCATTATCGATTCCGCCACCACAATGACACTCCCTGTTCACTTCTTCTTGTCTCTCCTCGTCGCCACCTGCTACTTTTCGTATATGGTTCGAGCCCAGCTAGAAACCTCTCGAGCACCGTCCAAACCACGGCCCGTTTTGCTGCTGACGGGAGACTCGCTCACTGAGAAAGCCACCGACCCGGGGCAAAATTGGGTGGGTGACGCTGCTGCAATTTCGCTACAGGCGATCAACCGACATCATCGCTCGTGGGTTGTCAGGGTACAACAGTAAATGGTTCCTCAAGTACGCGATGCCGGTGATCGAAGTGGAAATCAACTCTGGAGCATACTCGTCCCCATCATTCGTCAGTGTTTGGCTCGGGTCAAATGACGCCGTGCTGAGGAACGGAAGTAACTCGGAGCTGCACGTCCCAATTGAAGACTACAAGAACAATTTAATTGAGATCGTGAGCAGGTTTCAAAGGACAGCTCCAGACGCGAACATTTTGTTGATCACCCCAATTCACGTTGACGACGCTGCCAGGATTAAACACTCTGTAGAGCGCAACGATTCAAGGAGAGGTCTTGTAGATCACTCGAATGCAAGTGCCAGGAGATACGCTCGAGCGTGTCGAGAAGCGGGTAAAGCTCTCAATTCTCCAGTGCTGGACTTGAACGCATTCTTTAATGCGATGTCGGAGTTGACTCGAAACGCGCTCCTGTTAGAGGACGGTCTCCATCTGAACGTCGACGGCCACAAGATCGTTGATGATCAACTTCGAATCGCTATGAAGAACCAATTCCCTGCTTTAGACAAGACAATGCAAGAGTGGCAGTTCCCAGACGCCAGCGTGTGGGCTATCGAAGACCCCTGGAAAGCAGACTTGTGAAGTTCCGAGACTGGTTTGTACTGCATGTGACGTGTGAGAACTGGCTGGATCATGTGATTGTGCTTGCATACGAGAGACAAGCACGGCGTGGCAATCACAAACTTTCCAGCCAACTGATTTCCTTCCACACGAGCGATGCGAAGCAAAGTATCTTGGATCATGGCAACCGTGACGATCAAAGCCATCGAGGAGTAATCCTCGTGGTTTCGACGACGTTGTCAGAGGAGTATCACTCATTTTCCACTTCGCCGCCTCGAACGCAACCACGTCCAGCACCATGTCATCCTCACCACTTGATGGATTGAGTCGCGCCTTCGAGTTCATCATCGACCCGTTCCACCTCAAGAAGAAAGCCAAGAAAGATGCCACCGCCCCTTTTGACCAGCCGTACCTCGAGCCCACGCGGTGGTTCCTCACTGAAGAGGAAATGCTCACTTCCAGGGCGGGTCATCAGCGTGAAGGCATTCAACTGTACTCGACCGGCAATCGCGTCAAGCTGTACGTTGCTTCGGCCGGTTACTTCAATGACGTGGCCAACGATATGATGGAGGTGCGCCATGGAGACCTCGTGTATCTCACTGGATGGGGCACGTGCAACGTTCCTTTCAAACCACTGGAACCCGACACGAAGCTCTGCGACTTGGCCGAGGGTGCTGTCAAGCGAGGTGCCGACTGGCGCATGCTCGTGTGGTCCAATCTCACGGAACGGGCCCAGAACCACGAGGTGCGCGACCTCATCAATGCACTGCCGCCTCCGGAACAGTACGGACCTGCACGCTTCGTGTACGACGACCGATTGCCGTTCCCTACCTCGTCGCACCACCAGAAGTCGGTGATTGTCCGCAGAGGCCGTGACCTCGTAGCTTACGTCGGTGGTGTTGATCTCACCAATGATCGTTGGGACACCGTGGAGCACGACCAAGCAGAACTCCGGGAACGCACAGGCATCAAGTGTCTGTGGAACGGTTGGCTCGATGCTCATGCTCGCGTTGTGGGCCCTGCCTCCAAGGACGTGGCTGCCAACTTTTTGGACCGGTGGAATGCCGACCCCAAGCCGTCACAGGACCTAGTGGACGACGTGCTAGACTTTGAGAACCCGGAGTACTCCAAGCTGCCTCCGATCGATGAGTGCACTACACCTTTGGATATCCCTCATGACGGCACGCACGCCGTGCAGCTCTGCCGCACCTTCAGTCCGGACTACGACCACTATGGCTTCGCACCGCAGGGTGAACAGTCCATCTTCCACGCTCGGATCAAGGCCATTCGCAATGCCCAGAACTACATTTTCATCCAGGATCAGTACTTCATTCTCGTACCGGAGCTGCTGGAAGCCGTCATGGACATGATGCCCAGTATTGAACGGCTCATCGTGATCATGCAACGGACGGTGGAGGCCGGGTACACGGGGTACGCCAAGTACCTGTACGACATGGTGGCGCCAATTCAGAAGGCGTACCCGGACAAGTTCAAGTTGTACTCGACTAAGGAGTCCAAGGAGCTGTACATCCACAGCAAACTGGTGATCGTGGACGACGTGTACGTGTCGCTGGGCTCGGCTAATTGGAACCGCCGCAGCATGACGAGCGACTCGGAGATCGGCATCAACATCGTGGATACGGAGCTGGTGCAGTCGCCCGACAACATCACGGTCAACAAGTTGGCGCGCAACTTCCGTATCCAGAAGTTCATGGAGGCCACGAAGCTTACGTACGACGAGCTGGACAACATGACGTTCCTGGAGGCGTGTGACGCGCTCGAGGCAGCGGCCCACGACGACGGCAAAAGTCTCATTGAGCCCTACACGTCGGAGTTTAAGCCTGGATTCAACCTCGTCTCGGATGGATGGCGTCAAGTTATTGACCCGGACGTACTAGGCGAGGAGAACCCGTCCAAGAAGATCAAGAACTTCGTTGACAAGCTGGCACCCCCGAAGTCGGAGCCGTAAAACACGTGCACATCGAGGTGAGCTGGATCTGCTTCCACTGCGAACTGTTCTTGCGCAAAGGATGGTCTGGACCCGTTTGGTTTCGCAGAAGCAGCAGCTAATCCTCAAGTATATGGCATACATCGGCGTACCGATGCAGAGCTCATGAAGTCAAACTCTCTTTTCAAGCCCCAACAAGTCAATAATCTTTTCAATCAAAACTAAAGCGAAGCTGTACAACTTCCTCGACAACTCGCAAGGAGAATGAAAGGAATGACCTCGTGATGGCGGACCAAGCGAACGCAGGATGTTTCCTGCGAGATTTGAACGCGTTTACGCCCGCGAGACACTCCCAGCGGATAATAATCGAGTCGGAAGCTTTCCAAGCACCATTTGCATCTCGAAACGTAAACTTTGTCCAAATTCTTGAGCTCGAACGGCGTCCTGGTACGTTTTCTCTTTTGCAACGCAGTCTCAACTCAATTTCTTTATCAATTGCTCTAATCTCCAGCTCATGCAGTGGAAATCCGTCGCAGATTATGACTCCTCCGATTCAACTTGCTCTGCTTCGTGCATCATCATGGATCTTCCGTCACTTGTGCAGAGACCACGGACGTCGCACAATCACATTTTGCGCCCGACAGCAACGTCGAAATGCTGCTGACTCTGCGTGCCAAATGCCTTCTAGTGGGTTTCCTCGCTGCTGCAGCGGTTGTTGCGTGGTTGATCATCGCATTAGCGGATACCAACCCCAAACTCCGTCCGGTGGTTCTGCTCACGGGTGACTCACTCACGGAACACGGCACCGACGTCACGAAAAGCGGGTGGGCTGCCATGCTGCAGGACAAATACTCACGAACGGCTGATGTGGTCACCCGAGGACTCCCAGGGTACAACACGAAGTGGTTCCTCCGGTACATTGCGCCGACCATCGAGAGCGAGATCCGGAAGGAAGTGTACACGACGCCATCTCTCATCACCATTTGGTTCGGAGCCAACGACGCTGCATTGACAACCGGGTACGACTCGGAGACGCACGTCCCAATTGAAGACTACAAGGACAACTTGAAGAAAATCGTTAGTAAGTTTTGGACGGTAGCACCGTCGGCCGACATTCTGCTGATCAGTCCACCGCATCTCAAAGACAGCGCCAGAGCAGAAATCGCCAAAGAGCAGAACGGAACCATCGACCGGATGAACGCCGTCACCAAGAAATACGCTCAAGCGGTTGTGGAAACGGGTGCTAGTATTGGCGTGCCGGTGCTGGACTTGAACTCGTATTTCAACGCCATGAACGAGTCCACGCGAGACGCGCTGTTGATATCGGATGGGCTGCACTTCAACTCCTCGGGTAACCAACTCGTGTACTTGCAAGTGGTAAAGAAGATATCGGACGAGTTTCCCAGCCTAGCAGCTAAACTCGAGTTGTGGCAGTTTCCGGGTGCTAATAAGTATGAAGACCAAGACCCGTGGACTGCAGAGGATGGATCCGGCGAAGGCCGATGAGAGGACTTACGCCTCGAAGATGAATTTTAGAAGTACTCACAGGGTATACAGCTCGGAAACATGGACGAAGCTCAGATCAAAGACGCCTGAACCATATTTCGGTTCTGCTCCTTTGCCGTGATACTTGTGCGACTAGAATTAGGTTAGAATTAAAAGAGAAGTAGTAGCATGGTAGTACAATTTCGTTTGTAAATGGCTTGTGGATATGCGAAAGCATTAGCAACAGCTGCAAAATTGTTTTTTCGTTCTGTCCTCATAACCGCAAAAGCAAACTGCCTAAACTGCGTTAGGCCTCTCAATCTCAGTCAACCTAGCAAAATCCAGGATGAAGCCACCAAAAGGAATCGACTACTTATTCAACTTTGCCCCCGCCGTTCAAACTCGAGTATGAATGATTCTGCCTCGAATCTTCAACCCTGGCTCAAAGTCTACGATACTTCACTGCTTGGTGTTGGTTCCTGCTACCATGAAAACGGATACTAGCTTCTACAGTAGATACACTGATAACGCTCAAATTGAGGGATCAGTGCTGGCTCGCCCTGGCAACTGTACTATAGCATTCATTTAAGATCGTTGACAGCTGCAGTCTCCTGTCTACGGTGTGAAGTCACCACTTGGAGACCTTGAAGCGCCGTTTGTTGTGGGCGCGACTAGGCAAATTCCTGTACATGTAGTGGATACATGGACACCACTAACTGTGTCCAATGTCGACTAGTTCCTGTGAGCACAACTGAATTTTACACGAAGACGCAATGTCATGGGTCACTCGTGTAGTTTGCGGTCTCTCAATTTCTCTTGCAGTTGCAACAGTCCTCGTTTGGTCGGTGATAAACTCTACTGTCAACAACTCCGGCTCAAGACAAGTTTTGCTATTTGCTGGCGACTCACTAACCGAAAAGGGGACCGACCCCATCGCACAAGGTTGGGTTACGCTGCTGCAATCTCGATACACTCGTTCCGCTGATGTCATTGCGCGAGGACTCTCGGGTTACAACTCTAAGTGGTTTCTCAAAGACGTCGTACCGTTCATCGAACAAGAAATTCGGGCAAAGGAGTTTGCCACCCCATCACTTATTGCGATTTGGTTGGGGGCGAACGACGCTGCACTTTGGAACGGCAGCAATTCCGAGACTCATGTTCCGATCAAGCAATACAAGGAAAACCTGGTGAAAATTGCGAGCGGTTTGTGGATAACGGCACCTACTGCCAAATTGTTGCTGATCACTCCACCGCACGTCGACGATGCTACCAGACTTGAATTTGCAGTAGACCAGAACGACACAAAGCGTGGTTTACTGGACCGGACGAATGCCATGTCGAAAGAATATGCTCGAGCTTGTGTGGAAGCCGCTGGAGTTCTTGGTGTTCCGGTGCTAGATTTGAACTCGTACTTCAATGCTATGCCCGAATCGGAGCGAAACGCACTACTACTCGATGGCCTTCACTTCAATGTGTCCGGCAATCAATTGGTGTATGAGCAACTGCAGAGCAAAATTGCAACGGAGCTCCCTTCGCTGAACGACGCTCTTGAGAATTGGCAGTTCCCACCAGCAAACAAGTGGGTGGGTGAGGACCCGTGGACAGCAGGCAGCAAGTCTGATGATGGTCGATAAAATTCTTTACCATTGAAGGAGCGATACCCATTTCGGCCAACAACTAAAGTAACATTGCATTACAAAATCGAGCTCACCAGTAGGGGGTATTTCAATTGTCTCGTGACAGAGTTAGGTTGCCACTACTCCAATCTACTACTTCGACCTGCATCACCGACAGTTCCAGTGTTCCCCACTACTTTCAACTTCCGTTTTCAGGAGTCCACGGGTCTTCCGCCACATACTTGCTCGCCGCAGGGATCTGCCAAGTGTCTAGCGAAGTGATCAGGTCTGGGAACTCACTTTTGAGTTTGCTCTGGAATTGTTGATCGACCACTTTGTTGCCCTCCGTGTTGAAGTGAATTCCGTCTGTCAGCATCGCGTTTCGAGTTGCTGCAGGCATGGCATTGAAATGGGCGTTCAGGTCCAAGACCGGAACTTGAAGTGTCTCGGCCACTTCCACACAAGCACGAGAGTAGTTTCCGACCATGGCGTTCGAGCGATCCACAAGACCTCGCTTCGCATCCGTTCGTCCAGCTGCGTACTTGGCTCTAGCCTCGTCGTCGATGTGTGGAGGAGTGATCAGCAACAACTTGGCACTTGGGACTATCTTCTGGAATCCGTTGACGATTTGGATCAAGTTTTCCTTGTAGTCTTCGATTGGGACGTGCGTCAACGGATTCCAGAAGATAGTCACCAATGTAGCCAAGTTGTTGCTGATCCAACTTGTGACGAGTGACGGAGACGTGAAGGCTCCAGCACTGATCTCTTTTTCAAGTACAGGCAGCTGGACGAACGGATGCGAAGCGAGGTCTTGTGGATCGCTCGACACGCCACGGGTGATGACATCGGCCGAGCGGGTGTATCGAGCTTGTAGTGGAAGTGGCCGAGACACTTCAAGAGGGGTAAGTGCCTTGTTCAGTGAGCGAGTCTCCCGTTAGCAACAACACTGGACGAGAACTGGGTTGGGTACCCGAAGTCACTTGAACTGTCGTCTGGGACTGCACAGATGACCCGAAGGTGGCTATGAGCGTGAAGAAGACCAGCAAGCCACGCATTGTGTGTGCCATTGCGTCGGTGGCGTCGAATTGGGTTGTGCGGTTGGTGAGGAGTGGACTCTGTTCATCATCCATGTAGTGTGCAAATCTGCGAAATCAACAAGCGCGTGAAGCTTGAACTGTATGTACATGTACTCGCGCCTTGAACGTGCTGTGGTTGGGAGCAGATCTATAGGACTTTCGTGATCCAGAGCGAAGTAAACATATGAACATTGCTGGGACTCACCTCATACAACGTGAACCAGCGTTCGACAACTTGCGACGACAACACCTGTTGTTGTGTCTCTAGTTTATGATTAACCTCTCCTGTTCTTAGGCCCATTCCCAACCGCAACTTTTGGTCGCATGCGGTCGCATGAGGCCAAATACAGGCCGTTGATTGGTTTGTGGGGTTAGGTGGTCGCATGCCAAAAAAGTGCAGAAAAGGACGCTCATGCGGCGACTTCGCCGCATGCAAGAAATTGGTCGCATGAGAGTGATTAGGGCCGCACGAGGAAACACCAATCAGAGCACAGACAAAATCGACTAGCAAAATAGGAGAGAATGGCTTCAACGTAGACTTGCTCGGTGTTCTTACAATACTTTTTTCTTCACCAGGAACACAAGAGACTTAAAAAAAACACTTCCGGCCATTCACGTCACGTCCGCTGTTATTCAATGTTTTGCCCACTTCCTGCTTCTCTCTATCTGTCTGGCCAATCACGTCCGTCCAAGGAGACCGAGTTTTGCACTGTCATTTTGCCAACTGTCGTCTTGGTCATGGCGTCTAGTCGGAGGAGAAGCGGCAGACCTATGCGTGTCGTTCGTGAGCGGATCAAATGGGCTACGCACGCCGAACGTCTACTTCTTGAAGAAGAGTTTAAACAGTACTATCGAATGAGTTTCGCTGGGTCTGACAGATTATTAACGCTAATTGGACATGAATTGGCAATTGACCCGTTGCAGTCTGCTCGAAGAGCTCTTGGTGAGCCTCCTGTGTCTCCGGCGGGCATGCTTCAGACGTGCATATCGTGGTTAGCTGGTGGGAGCTACCACCATATTCGAATTATAACGGGAACAAGCCGCTCTGGATTTTACCGAATTGTTCATGCAGTTTTGAAGGCCATCACTTCTTGTCCAAGTCTGGCACTCGATTTTCCGCTCACTAATGACGCAATGGAAAACACTGCTGCTGGGTTTTGTGCTTTGAGTAGAGTTCACCGGAGCCACATCGCTCTCGTCAGAACTCTCAAATGCAAGCAAACGCTCTGTTAACGAAGTGGCTGCTTCGTTTGACTCGCTGCTGACATGCGGGTAACTAAACAGAGACGGAGCCATCGCCGCTGGATGGCTTGGCAACACTGGTGGTGCGCTCGAAGAATTTGCTCCGACGTCAGCAGTAAGAAGCTGCTCATACATGCCTGGAGAAGACGAGCGGTGTTGCAACATTGGTAATCCAGTCATTCGCTGCGGCGTTAGACGCTCTTGTAGTTGCTGCGTAGTGTGAACACGTGAACCTTGTCCGGGGAAGAGAAGTGCGGAGCGCTCCTGTGGCGTTTGTGCATCATTGAGTTGACCGTGACGTTTTGGCGTGAACTCGAAAACGATTTCATCCTGATCAATATTGCCAGTCAGACACAGACATACGTATCAGTAGTCAAAAACCTCATTACGACATGTATATGAAGCAAGTGCTCGTACAGGTGAAATGCAGCCGCGAGGTGCTCCTCTGCGCGTCGCTCTGTTGGTTTCTGGAAAATGGACGCTCTGTTGAATCTGTCGGATAGCCCACCAATCAGTGATCATCGCCGATTATCCGTCCAAATTTGGTCGCATCCGGTTTCCCAACCGATGCGGTCGCATGCGACTATATATTACAAAGCTGTGCGATGCGATGCGACCGCATGCGGCCGGTTGGGAATGGGCTTAGGTAAGCTTAGAAAGGTTTCCAAAGGTAGATGCGCAGAAAACACGAAGAACTGGCAAGGCAATACATGTGTACCCCAATAATCACAATACATGTACAAGGTCGAAATATAGCATTGTACATGTAGGAATGTGGTGACACCGGGTGCAGTTCAGTGGTCCCATCTCGTTCTTGATCAACCAACAGGTCGTCAAGTTGCTCTCGAGTATTACTAAGTACATGGTACTGTACCTTCGCCTCGAGCTTTGATCGCCTTTCGTACAGTTTACGAGTCGTAAACAACCCAAATGCTTGTGCATGTACAAAGCGGTGGATTGCGACTTAGAATCCTCAAGGTTTCAGTCGGGAGACACCACACTATACCCTCAAAATGAGGCCTTCAATGTCTTGGGTAGGTGAGACCTTTCTCATGACCACTACGATCACCTGAAGGCTGAACCGTTATGTCGGACAAGTTCAGAAATCCGTTACGACTAGTTGAAGTTGGTTCGTGTGCAGCTCTGACTTCCTCATTCGCACTCTTTTACTGCAGTCTCGAATATATCCTACTGACGTTAGATGATTGGGGTTTCCAATGCAGTCGCAGCATCCACAAGAGACGCAGACGCTTCTGAAGGACCGCCGTGTTGTTCGTCATCGGTTTGGGATCTCCAAACTTCGAGCATGGGAGCTCCGAGTTCTCCTCGTGTCGCTCACTGTGTTTGTAGCTGTCTACGTGGCGGTGGAGCTGACTAAGAAGCATCGTTCTAATCCGGTGGAAGCAGAACTCAATTTATTCAAGCCACTGTTTGAAGCTCAGGCTCCTCCCAATACTTTATTCCCGTACACCGACGAGCAGAGGACATTCCTTCCTCCCATGTTCATGGCTCCTGGAATTGTCGGGTCTAGACCGATCCCCACTAACAATTGGTGGGGCAACATGATCGCCGCCACGCAAGAAGCCGGAGTTCAGCCGATCTGGGCAAATCCCTACTCGCTTCAGCCGACACTCACTACTGCACCGTACGGACTCACAGTGAGCTACCCATACCCGACACGAGTCTTTGGAGGTGGACGCTCAGGGAACGGCATCGCAGACAAGTTTTATCGCCATGGACATGTGCCGGACGTCACAATTTCATCTGAGGAGTTTTCCACTTCTCCAACTTTTGAGGTGTTCGACTGGGATGATCTGGGTGTTCAAGTACGATTCAAGTCGCCTGCTAGTAATGCCAGCAGCTTGGAAGCAACTCTCGTGAGCGGAATGGCTTTTGTGACTGCGAAATATGCAGCACTCACTCCAAAAATTGTAGTTATCTACGCCATTCTCACCGTAAATGGCCAGGCAACAGCATCAGGCTTCAGTGCCACCGATAAACGCTTCGTGCTTACGTTCAACAATGGGCAGACCTGGGCGCTCTACTTTTCGTCGGAAGTCACTCTGCAATTGAACGGATTCTCGACTCTTGTGGCAACAAACGGGTTTACTGGTACAGTGCGTGTGGCGTTGATCACCGACCCATTGAAATTAAATGTTTTTGATGAGACTGCCAGTTGCATTCTCGAAGGAGGCAACGTGGAAGCACAAGATGCAAACACGTACGCGTATGTGTGGAAAACGAGTGGATTTTGCGGAGCACCCGGTGGGTTACTCCACTACGCTCAAATTCACCACGTAGACACATTGGACAGGACGACAGCAGTAGAAATCGACGGTGTAATGGCGTATTCGACCACTCGAGGACCAATGCAGGCATTACGAACCATCACACCTTCGCCAATGTGGAGGTTTACTGACAACACCGCCATCCCAATATCGTTTTATCCACCTCGTGAACCAGCAGCCAGTGATGTGAAGAAGTACAAGATGAAGGAAATGCTCGGAAAGGATTTCGCTTCCAAGTGGAAAATATCTGTTCACGGCAGCTACTACTTCAACGGCAAAGCCGCTCAAAAGTATGCGTCATTGTGTCTGATGGCCGCTGATACTTCTGTAGTTGGAACTGGTACTAACGCGGCAAAACTACTAAAAAGATGCTTGACAAAGCTAAAGGCAGTTCTCACTTCATTCCTCACCAACTCGTGGGAGTACAAATTGAAGTACGACACTCTATATCGCGGCATTTTGAGCTCTCAAGGCTTCGCTCTGAATGACGTCAACGCAGACTTTGGCAACACCATGTACAATGACCACCACTACCATTACGGCTATTGGATCGTGTCGGCTGCGATTGTGAACAAGCTTGACCCGACCTGGTCCGGTCTAGCAGAATTAAATCGCATGGTGAGTTTCTTGGTGCGCGATGTAGCGAATCCGTCGTGGAATGATCCCTATTTCACGAAATTTCGCAGTTTTGACTGGTTTCGTGGCCATTCGTATTCACATGGAGTTTTGTCGTTTGCTGATGGAAAAGACCAGGAGAGTTCATCAGAAGACATGAATTTCCACTATGGGCTCGCTCTATTTGGGCAGGTCACGGGTGATCAAGAGCTCGCAGCGATCGGACAGTTGATGGTAAAACTCAACGCCCGAGCGATTCAAACATATTTTCTACTGACCGATGCGAATCGTGCACAACCCTCGCTGTTCAAACCCAACAAAGTAACTGGAATTCTGTTCGACAACAAAGTGAACTATGCAACGTGGTTCAGTCCGGAGAAATACGCGATCCATGGGATACAGATGATACCAATCTCCCCGATCACAGAATACGTTCGTTCGTATCAGTTTGTTGCCGAGGAATGGGATCAAGTGATCTCTAAAATACCCGATGTGGTTCATGATAATTTGCGGAACCCGTGGATGTCACTGCTGTACGCAAACTACGCGACGGTCAACAAGACAATTGCACTTCAAAAACTGAAGAACGCCAAGATGGACGATGGTCTGAGCCGATCGTGGGCACTTTACATGGCAGCGACGAGACCGGATCACTGAGAGTGAATCAATGCAATCTAACCACAGTGCTGCCTTGAATTTTGTAAAACTCTTTAGCTATCGAAGAACAACTTTTACTTTACACAAATACGACCTGCATAGCTTTTTACCATCGAAGCCGTAGTTCAAATCCAACTTAAAACCCAATTGTGAAAGTGTTTTGGCTGTGCTAATTTGTACTTTTTGTATAGTGCTATGGCGATAGAAGAAGTACTACATGTAGTTTTCTTTTGTGAGTTTCATTGCTCAAATAGTCCTCACCCCACGAGTCGCACTTGACAAAAGCGTAGCACGCCTTCATGGCTTCTGTGAGGCGTTTGTTGCTAGCAAAAGGCTACGATGAAGAACTCGAAGCTCTTCAAAAAGTGTTGCAACCTCAAGTATCAAGTGGAGAACTGCAGTTGGACCTAAACATTTTGAGCTGCGAGGCTCCCGTCTTGCAATGTGAGAGCGATGTCGAAAGTCACAACCACTCGCAGTCGTTACTGGGAGATCTGCTTCTTTACGTGGTGGTCCGAAAGTTTGGAGCTTCAGATTCTGCAGGTGGTAAACAAATTTTAGGGATCGACCAGCAAATAATCGACAACTGGGATCATCGTGATGCCCAACAACTTGCAGAACTTCACAACTTTATCGATGCAGTGGACAGGTAAGTTAAGAGTCAATTGTTGCTGCCTTGTAAACTCTAACCTTTGATCTATCGACCATAGCATGCTGCTTAATAGCGAGTGGAATGATCACTCTCTATCCATTCTCAGTAGAGTGGTGAAGCAAATTCAAGACCCTCGAGCGCGCCAACGTTTTCTAGCTTTCTCGTTTCAAGTAGTTCGGAAAGCAGTGCAGACAGAGATCTCACTTGTTGAGAAATCTGACGCTAAGCTTCTTGACGAAGCGATTCACCTGTTGTTATGTGGACTGACCGACTTGTGGTCTGCAATTCGGAAGGACTGTGCAAAGAGTGCGGCCGTTATTGTGTTTGGCTTTCCATCTCAAACTCACATGGAGCAATTTATGGACAGTTTGTTCGGTGTCGCTATCGGCTCCCGAAGTGTGAGCGCTGATAAAACTCAAGTGACAGCGTGGACTGAACGAGAAGGAGCTTTACTGGCACTTTCAGTTCTTCTGCGATCCATTACAATGGACAGCATCTCGCCCCAACTCCCAATTGTCGGAGATGCCAAGACTTCTCAGGTTAAGGACGATATCAAGAGCATACTAGGTGTCCATCAATCGACAGCAGTCAGATATCGACTTGGGTCCAGTGAGCTAACTCAATTGCCGCGGTGTCTAGTACAAACGTTGAAACCAGCCATGTATCAATGCCTTCACCACGACCAGATCAGTGTTCGGCAGCTTGCAGCACAATGTTTAGTTGAATACGCCACACTTTGTGAAGAACCAACACGACTACTCATTTTTCAGGAAGTGATCAGCAAATTGAATCGCATGAACCGGAACGACAAAGTCACCGAGAGTGACAGTACCGACAATCTCAACGAGTCGGAACTGTTGGATGCATATGAGGCTGAAGGCTTATTGGATGTCCTAGCTCGGATGGCTCCATGTCTTCCTTCGGTTTTCTTGCTAAAACACTGGAAGTTTGTTTTCCCGACTTTGGAGAAATACGTCATGCACATTGCGTCCAGTGTTCGTCAAAAGAGCAGCAGTGTTGTGTTAGCACTGGCACAATTATCTTTGAGTGGAGTCAAGCAAAGAGAGTCTACGCGTGCTGAATTCCCAGCATCTGGCGGAGCCTCCTTGATATTGTTTGTGCAAATGCTGCTTTCTCTATCCAAGAAACGGAGCGATGCAAGTGGTTTCTGCTGGCAACAGCGAGAAGGTCGGCTTTTGAGCATTGAAGTCCTCCTAAACGTGCTTGGTAAGAGTCTTTTGGATTGTAAAGCCAACGAAATGTTGAGGTGGACTCCAGAACCTACGAAACTTCGACAAGGACGATCGAACTCTCTTGCTGCATTTTGCTGGGCACATGAGCAAGCTCAATGGGCAACATGGACGCTAGATGATGATGAATCGGAGGGAATCCACGCTGCTCGACCTGAGAGCGTGTCACTGATCCAGGCTATTGGCGCTTGGGTGGACTTGAATTGTGGCAAAAATGGTTTGCCTAACACAAGCCAAGACTTCTGGTTACAGGTTCTCAGTGGATGTATCGCTCAAACGAAAGAGGCTTTTCAGTCCTCACAATTTGAGCTTCGCAGGATCTCCAGACAACTCCTTCCTGGGCTAATGAGGCTGGTGATTTGGACTGACCAGCTCAATTCGTTTTCATCAACAGAGTTTGGAAGTGAATCTCTGGATCTGACCTGGTGCTCTGCTTGCGTAAAGTTCATCTTACTGCACCTGCGATTCTTGGAAGAGAGCGTTCATGCACGTGGTGGCTCAAGTTCTTTTTCGCAAAAGCTAGCAGTAGACTGGGAACTTGTGTGGAACGGCATTGCTTCAATGGAAAGTAACGAGCAGAGCTCACGAGGTGATACAGAAGCAACTCTGGGTCAAATAGAGATGAAGGTTTTGATGTTCCTTTGCTTTGGAGGAAGGTCAGATCCGTCTCGTCGGATTGAGCGGGTTTTAGACAGTGCCCTACGGTTGATTCACGCTAATCTCCCCAGTAGTTTCCAGTTAGGCACGCGAATGGGAGAAGCCATGAGCTCGAATGGCTCTTTGGATCGTCAGATCAGTGTTTTCTTGATACCTGTCCTCCCAGCGCTTGTTTCAACACTGCAACACTTAGTTGAACGTGACGAAACCATGGATTCAAGCACGAAACATGGTGATCGATCACAAGAATCCAATCTCTCGTGGGCTACTCGATGGCTTTGTTTGGAGCGCATGCTTTTAGCGTGGTTATCGTGTGATGACATGCTCCGATGGATCACGATAACTAAAGCGGAAGCTCAATCCAAACTTTTGGAAAGTCTTAGCATACTACTGCACCTTTCGAGCCCTCGTCAAGTACCGATTGAGGTGGAATTTGAAAGAATTATTCAGTGCCTCGACGACATTTTCGCTGCTCCGCAGGCTAAGGTTGGTCGGACCAAAGATGCTACGTATATCTCGTTGCTTGAGATTTATCTGGGGTTGACATGTCCAAGTACTGATAACCGCTGCAAGGATGGGCTAGTGATTTCAATTGCCAAACTTTACAGTGAGAGACAGCACTCTCTCGATGCAATTCGTCTGGATGTGAAGCAAAATCACAGTTCTACTTGCCCAGCAGTTGAATCCTGGGACGACTGGGATGAGGATGAAATTCAGCAAGCATCACCAGTCGGTGAGGTGCGAGAACCTTGTGGTGCGTCTTACCAAGATAACCTGTTTCGAGAGGTGCTGAAATTGCTGGATACGAGCCAACTAGGCTTGTTTTACGAGGCGGTGTGCGCTATCGTTGGGGGTGATGGTACTGCAGATCTCAATCGCGATCACCTTGCACGAATGCAGCAGCAAATTGAAGTTTGTCTTCATCTCTAGCCATCCGCAACACAAACAAACACATACGTAGCATTAAAATCTTGCAAATGTATTTTGTCTTCACACTCTCTAGTCCCCGAAGTCCAAACTTAAGGCACTGAGCTCCACCAAATTCCACATCCACATACAATGCGCTAGTGCCAAACTCACAATCACCACCGAGAGCGCAACTTCCCAGGTCAATATTTCTTCAAGTACCCCATTTGCTCTTCCTTGAATTTCAGCATCAGAATTATCTGTCTCTGTCTCGGATAATATTCTCTCCGGTTCACGTCCTTCCGTAGTTTTGGTAGGCAGCTCTCCCGACTGTCGAAGTTGTTCATCTCCACTGCTTTCGTCCAAAATGGTTCTCTCCGGTTCCAACTCGCTTGAATCGAGTCTCTTTGCCCGTGGACCGTCACTTGTGAAATAGCCCACGATGATCTGGTTCGACAACGAAGCTTCTTCTTCAGATAGTAAAACGATCGCACCGAGAGCTTGGTCTGACATTTCAACTTGGTCTTGCGGGGTTTTCAAGCGGCTAAAGTCCATTTTTCTTCGAGGTTAAAGCGAACTTCTTGGAGATTGGTGATCTCCTGTCGGTCGAAAGCTGTCAGTGATAGTTCCAACCGTCGCTTTGATAGTATTTGGTGAATCTGCTTGAAGATCCCTTTTCCCATCTTGAAGTGTTCGTCGACAGTAATTTACGGGAAGTTTTCCATTCGCGTCCCGTTTTCGTGACTGGTGCAGCGGCATGGAGGCGTTGAATGCAACACAACGCACGATCCGCTTCGTGTGTGGGTCTTCCGATGAATCAAAAGAATATTTGGACACTGGTCAAGGTGAAGTGGTGAACGGGGAACCGAAATTGAAGCGACGACGCGTTGAGACTTTCGGTGTCGAGGTGCGACTTGTGGAGCTTATTCGCGACCTCGACGAAGCCAACGAAGACAATGACAAACACTACGGACTGTTCGTGTGGCCATCTGCACTTTTGCTGTCGCGGTTTGTCGCCCGAGAAGTAAATTCGCTCTGTCGAGACAAAGTTGTGTTGGAAGTGGGCTGCGGTACTGGTCTCCCGTCAATTCTCGCTGGGTTGTGTGGCGCTGCGAAGGTTTATCTAACCGATCGACCGGATGCTGCAGACATCCAACGCAACGCAGAGGCCAATATTCAACTAAACGGTCTCGAAGATCGTGCCAAGTTCATAGGACTGAACTGGGGTGACATGCAAATGTCGAATGAAGTGCTTGCTGTCTTCCAAAGTGTCCAAGTTATCCTCGCCGCCGACTGCTTCTACCAATCTGAAGGTACGATTGCAACTGAATCAACACTAAAACTCTAACTAACTCTCTTTTTCTAGTAGATTTTGAGAAAGTCATTGCCACCGTCGCGCTCATTTTCCGCTGCAGCGCTTCCAGTTCGTGCAAGTTTTTCTTCTCGTACCAATTGCGAAGTATCAATCGGTCGATCGCTCCACTGCTTTCTCGCTGGGGTTTAAGTGCGAAATCAATTGATAAGAATTTCTTTCTTACAACAGAAGAAAGTGTCGCGCAAGACTTTGACAGCATCTACCTCTACCAAGTGGAACCTAAAGTTTAGAACGCATGAATCATAAAGTGGTGGCTCAGCTTCGCCTTTTATCTTCTCTCTCTCCTAGTTCCTTAAAATTTCTAAAGTTTCCAAAGAGTTTGGAACTGTTCCTCCCACAATCTAGAGAGCGCAGCGTGGGGCTCTCGCAGTCGCCTCTTCAGCCTTTACAATAGGAGAATGTATGCTATTCCCCGGTCAGATAGATCCCAAAGCACGCGTGAGACCGTGGAGCTCTTGTGTCCACCCGTTGCCAAATAAGATCTCAAAAAAGCATTTAAACCCGGGGACTTCCTGCTGGAACTCGAGAGTATAATCGTTTTCTCATCCTCGCCACCAAAAAATTACTTAAATATAAACACACGCAGCTTAGAAACTCGATAGAAATGCCATCCTCCTTATCCACCTTGCAGACTTCTAGAAAATGCTCAACCAGCGTGTCATTCTCGTTTTTCATTGGCTGAAATCCTTCTTTATCCGCCAATCACAGTCCAGGAGGTATGTGGCCGAGCCTGCTCCACCGCACACCCCAATCTTCCAGGAAGAGATCATGTTCGCCCGAGTCGCTCGCGCCGCCTCCTTCGCCGCCGTGCGCCGCTCGCCCTCCGTGGCGCTGCGAGCGCTGCAGACCCGCGAGAAGTCGACGCTCGTGTCCGTGCTCAACGTACGTCCTTTAACTCGTAAAACCGCAGCTAAAACGCTGTATCATTCTCTAAAACTGACCTCTTTTTCGCTAATTCCGTCGTAATTAGCGCGAGATCAACGAGGAGAAGGCCAATTGCTTCGAGGAGGAGGACCTGGAGGCGCTGCGACTCAAGGTGGAGGAGGTTTTCGCCCTCAAGGAGACGCCTGGCTGCATGGACGTGCTGCTCGAGGGCTCCGTGGGCGCCGAGGCCATTAAGATCAAGTTTAACGCCCAGGATACGGTGGAGCTGGAAGAGGACGAGGAGTACGACGAAGACGAGGAGGAGGAGCACGACCGCGACCACAGTGACGAGGAATTCGACGAAGAGGAGGAGGACGAGCTCCCGGGCGTCCGATTCACGGCCGATGTGACCCGTGACAACAAGGGACTGCAGTTTGACTGCGTTGCCAGCAGCAACCTCACGGTCGAGCGCGTTCGCTATCTGAGCGACTTCGCTAAGGACGCGGAGGACGAGACGCTGTACTTTGGCCCCAACTTCATCGACCTGGAGCTCGACGTGCAGGACAAGTTCTACGGCTACCTGGCCGAACGGAAGATCGACGACGAGCTGGCCCAGTTCATCGCGCAGTTCGCCGACCTCAAGGAGCAGCGCGAGTACCTGACGTTCCTCCAGGATGCCGAGAGCTTCGTCAAGCAGTAAACACAAGACGCGTATTGTTTCATACTGGCTGCTTGAGGTTCGTGACGACCACCCCGCACAAAATAAACAGTTAGAGCCTCACTCACCACTTGTCATTTACAGTCCGGTATATGTCTGCAAGCGATCGGCTATTGCTTGCTCTCCTGTCTAACCTTGCATCCGAGACATCACGCTCTGCATGAGCTGCGAAACCTTCGGGTTCGACATGTGACGCATAGCGGCCGACGGGCCCTCCGTGTCCACGTCGCGGAAGAAATCTTCCAGGTCGGGGTCCGATCGCGCCGCCACGAGTTCGGGACTGTTCATGAGACCACTCATGTCGGGAATGCCACCAGCACCAGCACCCGCGCCAGGGGCCGTGGGGGCAGCGCCACCGGCACTGCCGCCAAGGCCGCCCATGAGGTTGTTGAGCATGTCGGGGTTCTGCATCATATTCTGCGCCATTTGCATCATCTGCGGGTTCTGCATCATGTTCTGGGCCATCTGCATCATCTGCGGATTGTTCATGAGGTCAGCAAGGCCGCCGCCACCTCCGCCCAGCATACTAGCCAAGTTCGACAGGTCCGGCATGCCACCAGCGCCACCTGCAGGGGGCGTAGGCCGCGACGCCGACGCAGAGCTCGCCGTCTGCACTTGACGTCGCTTGCGCTCAGCATCCGCCAGGCCATCGCGACAAGCAGCATTGGAGCTGTCAACCTCCAGTCCACGACGGAACGCGTCGATCGCACCGTCAAAGTCCTTCAGCTGCACCTGAGCACTGCCCATACGGGAGTACGCCTTGACGTACGACGGCTTTAGCGCAATCGACTTCTCACAGTGGTCGATCACCTCCGTGTACTTGCCCAAGTACATCAACGCCGCAGCCAAGTTCGAGTGGTAAATGTGGGACGACGGTCCTTCCGGCGACAACTGCAGCGCCTCTCGGTACAACTTGGCAGCTCCCTCATAGTCCTGACGACTCAACGCCGCGTTGCCCTGAGCCTTAACTTCCTCGGCCTTGGCCTCCTTCTCCTCCTTGGTCAATTCCGGCTTCACATCTCCGAATTTCTCCTTAAATTTGGCCAGCGCTTTCGCTGTACGCGTCGCGTGTTCACTGGTGCCAAGAGCTGCGTCCTTGAAGAAGCCCTTGGCCTCCAACTTGGCCACCCATTTCTTCCAGAGCTCGGGGTCTGCAGCATCCAATAAGAAAATAACCAGCCATCAGCGCACTCCATTAAATAATAAAAAAATCTCCACCACATACGCTTTTTGACAACGGGATCTTCGTCCGCCGCCTCCTTCTCCTCCACTCCCGTCTCCAGGTTCAGCGCCTTGAGCCCCGCAGCGAAAATCTTGTCGAACGAAGCTTCTCCATTGACTGCCAGCTGTCGCTTCTGCTCTGCGTCGCGCACATCCATGCCGAACGCCTCGCTAATTTTAAAATTTAATACAAATAAGAAATAAAATGTTAGAAATTTAAACATTTCTTTTACTTTTTGCAGCTTGTAGCGCGAATTAAATGGCGGGACTTACGTGAGACGGGAGAGCGCGGCGTCCACCTCCTGCGCGTCCACGCCCTCGCGCGTCTTGAGCGCGTCCACCCACGCCAGCGCGTTGAACAGCGTCGCCTTGCTGCTCTGGTCCATCACGTCCGCAAGTAAATGGAATACTCCCCTCGTTCTCGAAAGCCCATCAAATTTAATCCTGTGATTGGTTGGAAATGAATCTTTTTCAGCCAATCACATGAATGTATCTATTCGCTTCAACTAGAAATGGCTACATTTTGTATCAATGCAGGAAGAGGCGGTGGCGGCCAATGAGGCGGCGATTCTGGAGCGAAGACTCGAGATCCGCAGCAGTTTGAGGGCGCTGGAGAACTCCTTAAGGGAAGCGGGAGCTGTTACGGATGGGTACAATAGCGCGTACCTGTTGGAGCCTTCGACTGCCCATTGGAACCATTTCCAGTCGAATTTACTGTTCCAGCGCCGAGTTTTACCCGTTTCTAAAGCGATTTTGGCGCATTCTGCAGCGTCTCGCTTTGATTTTGACACTCCCGATGCAGTTCGACATGAGTGGAGAGTGTCGCAATTGGGAGAAGCCAAATGCCGAAGCATTTGGAGCCTTTTTGACGCCGATGAGGACGACGTCTGGACACACGAAGAGTTCCTCGAGTACATGGCGGCGTTGCAGTGTTGGGACGATTCCGTGGAGTTGAGGGCCTTTACAGAGAGTGCAGAGGTCTGGGGAATGTATATGAGTGATATGTGTGAGCTGGATGAGGAAGGTAGACTCACCTTTAGGGGATTTGTCATGTACCGAGAGCTGGTTGAGGATGAACGGCCGTTGGCTAGAGATTTGACAACGCTTGGGATTTCATTGCAGTGGGAGGATTTGGAGAGAGTGGAGGAGTTGAAACTGCTCTTTGATGAGTATGTGGATGATCCGATGGGGTCGGTGACGGCTAAGGCTGTGCAGTATTTGCTGGCTGAGACTCAAATCACCCTAACGCTTGACGAGACGATGGATATTATTGACAAGAGGTATCAACATGCACGTTGTATGAAATTCATACAGCAACTGAAGCGCACATTGCGTCTGTTTGGATATCGACAAAAGTCGGCGCTGCGATTCACAAACGAAGGACTCGGTCGAAGCGAGCTAGACGAGGAGCAGCCACGACTTTGCAAGGTTGGATTTTTGAGTTTGATCTTCTCCTCGTGGCGACCGGCAGTGAAAACGGTACGTGACTTCATGCATTTGTTGGTACTGTGGGAGCTGATGTTGTCTGAAAAATAATCGTGAGTGGGGCAAAGCGCTGGCGGAGGTTCTTTTTGCAGTGTCGTGTGCAGTCCTTCTGTGTTTTGAGACGCCTCAAGCGACGAGTTCAATGGGTATTTAGACACGTGCAGCAAGCAGCAGCCACAGGACTTTTATCTGCAAGTTGTTTGCCGTCTCGGATACCTGGGAACGATCGAGGCGATTACATGGTGAAAGTAGATGTTGGACCTAAATTTTCCACAACTGCTACTGTTCACCTTGCTTACAACTCGGATGCTGATTGTAAGTATGTTTTGTTTGCGTTGAGCGGACAGATCTAACAAAATGGAAAATGTTTAGCTGCTGCTACTCTTCACGAGCTGAAATATTTGGAGCGTGATGCTGAGTGCTTCCTGTACGTCGACTTTACCTGTCGGAGTGGCACAAAGGGTCAGTATTCGTGCTCGAACGTCTTTATTGATTTACTAAGTCAAAATACCTTGTGTGTTTTTGCCCATCTGACGGCAGAAAGCGATGCTCAAATGTTGGTTGAACGCTTAACGTGGTTTATTGGCGAGTATTTTAGCGACCATATCGAGTTGTTACCATACTTCCACCGATGGTTTGTTACGCTACCGACAAAAATTCAGTTACGCATGGGACCATCAAGTGGTGGGCCTGCTGGGCCGTCGTCTCCGGTGGTTCGACTTGTGATTCTGTTTTCAGGCAAGATGGATTTGTATCATGTGATGCAATCGCTAGGCTTGCCATCGTCGATGCAGTTTGACCACCTTCTGCAGAGATTTTCACTACGCTGGTTATGCAGCCATTCACTTGAGGACCTATTGGTGATGAAGAATCTTAATCTTGGTTCTGAATGGTCTTGCCGAACTCAAGTGGATCTACGATTGAATCGCCAAGCGTGGGCTCAAATTATCTCACAGGTTGCACACCAGCTCGAAGCTGATCTAGTTCACGAGCGCGAGGATGCAGAATATATCGCACAAGTGAAAGCTGAGCGCGAGCAGAAGAAAAATAAGTGCGTTGTGCCAAATCAGCGAAGACGTTCATCAGCATCGACGCAGCCAAATCATCAACATGGTAACAACGTCAGCGATTCTCAAGGCACCAACACTAATGTTGAGAGTCATCGGTATCTGCTGATCAAGTCTCTTCGTCGTGTCGCCCACGTACTCGAACACTCGCAGCAGTTAAGCTCAACATGGGCGTTTACGGACCTGGGGTCGGCACTTCGAGAAAACCAATGGTTTCGAAGTGTTTTATCTCCGCAGTGGCTTCAACTACTGACACACGTGTTGGAAACTCCTGGTGGCTTGGCTGGCGAGTGGAAAGCTAGAGGAGATTCGTTGCGAGCTGAATTTGCTGACACCACTTATGCTATGGCGGGTGCTGCTCGTCAGGCTCTAGGGCACCATCCATCGCCGCTTACTGGGTCTTCAAACGAGTTTACTCTCGCACCTTTCGCGGCAGCAGCGATGAAGAACCAACCGTCGTCGAGAGTATCCGAGACGCCAAAGCTGACAACACGTCGCAGTCATATTCAATCGGACGCGCCAAAACTGACATCACGGGGCAGCAACATCCAATATGATACCACCAACAATACTCCTGAAGCACCACAGGAGAAAAGCACGGAGTATTTGTTGCTTGAGTTCTACGATTTGTGTGCTCGGCATCTGCAAGGGGTAAATGTCGTGCGCGCTGAGGCCGGGACGAGTGGAGTCACGTGCATCTTTGAAGGCTGGAACTTTATCAGTTTGCTGCCCAGAATTCACCAAGGCCACCTTGCAAAGAAAGTGTCACTGGTTCGACCCGGCACGATTTCTTCTCGGCAACCACATTCCAGTCGAAGTCTTACCTCAGAAACGGGCCACTAGTTGCCTGGAAATACACGATTGATACAATTGCATTGCACTTGTTAGGCAGTTGCAAATTGCACCTTGCAATCGTCTTATGAATATGCTTGTTATACGGTGCTAAGAGTTTAAACATGCACACGTGAAGACTAGCGCTTGAGCAGATCAGACTGAGGTCTCAACAGAACTATACACGCCAGAGTATAGTTGGTACTGCCCTTGGAAAAAAATGAAAACCAAGGGTGCTTGATGCCATCATTTCTGCCGATGCAAGAGTTCTTCAAACCCCATGACCACAAGATCATACATCCATCCACTCCAGATACAACAAGCAGAGTGGTTAAGCTGAAGTCGGTTTGGGGAGTTGTCAACAGAACATCTGAGTACAGCGGGTCTCAGTGTTGGTGCTGTTCAATGTGTTTTGGCTGGAAAAATATCGTCACTCTTCAGCGTCACTCACTTCATTCCTATAGAAATGTACTACAGTATTTGGTTGATAGGCGGATGGTCAGTGTAACTATGACAAAATGTATTTGCTCACAGAAGGAGGAGAGACCGAAACGGTCCTCGCACCTTTCACCAAGTAACGTGTTAAGTATCTTCACCCCATCGCCAGCGCTATTGAAACGCTTAAATATATATACTACTCCACACTAAGTGCGCACCAGTTCGGCAGCTTCTTGTCCACGAGGCAAAATCGATACTGATGAGGTTGGAGAGCAGTGGTCGCGAGCGCTTTGGCGTTTCACTTGATGTTTGTATGCTAGGTACTGTAAGCTGACTGGTCAGCACGAGTCGACGCTGATTCGTCAAAATCTATCATTATTCCTATTCGCTGAAAAGATGTCAGCATTGTGATTGGCTTAAACCGAAGCGTAAAGTTGTAGAGTACTTTATGATGGAGGATCGGCTGCAGGTGCTGGACGTCGACGTGGCTGTGGATGCCCCCACAAGAAGCCGAACAACTTCCCAAGTTGCTGGCAATCAAACGATTGCGATTTGCAATAAAACTCACGTGGTTGCAATTGCAAACGGCCGCTTCGTGGACTTGTACACGTCAAGTGTCAACCCTTCGCATCCTTTCGCGTTCCTGCATCAAATTTCAATCCGGGAGTACGTAAATCACTCCCCAACCAGTCGAACAATTGGCAAAGTCGCCACTGGTGAAAATATTGTAGAAGCCACGAGTTTGGTGTTCCCCGTTCCCGGTTTTCTGCTAGTTGGGGCCTTCGTGGAAGTTTCAGAATCCGAAATTTCGGGATCGGACGATTTGATTGAAAAGCATCGAGAGATTTTGTTGTTTGGGTTTCGATTGTATGCTGGTTCGGTGTTGCAGTTTGCTGCTATTGGGAGTGGTGAAGATACTCGGGAGGCTGCAGCGTCCGTGCAAGTTCATTTGAGTTTTGTGGAATCGGTTGTGGGGATTTCGGGAACTGCGATCCAATGTTTGCAGCCTTGTCGTCGTGAGATGACCCCAGATGCAGGGGCAGTTGTGCTGCTATTTGATGGGTCGGAGGCGTTCGGAGTCTTTAGTTGGAAAGAGCGCTTTAGTGATCGCCAGGTGTGCTTGGGTCGGCTGAAGCAGAAATTTAGCAGATTGGTTTCTGCCGAATGCAGTCCAGATGGTCGATATCTGGTAGTTGGAGACTCTGGAGGACGAACGGCGCTGCTCAGTTTCCAGGACTTTCCTTGGGGCGGAGTCGAGGAATCCTCAACAGTGCAACACAAGTTGGGAGGCAAGCGAGTGGAACTGGGAGTGGCCTCTCGCTCCGGAGTCATCAAGCGCGACAACCCGCTGCAAAACGTACGGCTTATCCACGTAGCTGCTAGCGCTGGTACAAGTTGTGCTTATTCAAGTATGCGTTGGTGGATCGTCGGCGTACGTGATCAACAGATGCAGTTCATCTTGGCGGGGAAACGTGATGGATCATTGACTGTACGTGGCTGCCATTACCGTCGTGTTGAATTTGTCATTCGAGGCTGATCTGACTGACTGAAAATGCATTGATAGATATTCAAACTCATTCAAGGAAACGACGAAGCAAACTCTTTCATCGATTTGAAGATGGTTCAGGTGTGTTAAATTGTGTATCCATAACTTAGCGCGCATATCTAATCGGTGCACATGATTGTAAACGTGTAGATGTATCCAGGCTTAGCGTCGGGTACGCACGACGTGGTCCGAAGCATTACAGAGCCGATGAAAATTGCTGCATCCAACAATACCTGGTTTGAGTTTTACACCATCTCAGAAATGCGTTGGAGAACCTGGCGAATAACAATTGAAGAGGTGGATGATGGATTATCCAAGCGTTACCGAATGATTTGGCCTTCTGTCAAAGAATCACTTGAGCTCCCAACGTACATGGTGGGTTCTTTTAGCAATCGCACGCATGCATATTGTTTGTTTGACTAATATCGTTTTAAACTTGACGCGTTGTTGCAGATTCAAGCAAATACTTTGAACGGTATCGATATGTTTTCTGTCACTACCGAATTCTCACAAATTCTCGCGAAGGCACTTTCCGATTCAATTCCAGAATACGAAGCTCGGTACCCAATTGCGTTAGTGGTAGCCGATAATCGTTTACAGATGATCGGGCTATTGACTAAAACTCCAGTCAAAAGCATGTCAAAATCTGAAGGCAGTGTAAGCGAACTCGAAAACGATGCTGAGAAGAGCGATCACGAGGAGGCTGAAGAAGAAATTGTCGATGCCAAAACCGAGATGTCTGAAGACAAAAAATGCTCCAATGGTCCCGCTACGATTCAAGACAAGTACAAACTTCCACCTATGGAATGGAAGACCAAAGGCTCGATACCCGCTCCTGTCAGCCAGAATGGAGAGAGGAGTGAGCCCCAGAGAGTTGGCTCTGGCAGCACCACCCAAGTTTCGAAGCTTAGTCGTGTTGACTATGACAAGCGAGTGACTTCTGTCATGCAGCGTGTGGAGACTTTGAGTGGTGTCATGAAATCGATGCGTACGTCATTTCAACTCTTTTCCAGCGATGTCCAGCAGCACATGAATCTCGTTTCGGAACAGATCGAGGAAATTAGTCGACGACGAGTCACACAAGAAACTGCCCAGAGTTCTCGAACCTGAATACGCAGAAGCTCGCACTTGAGAATTGCTGTAGCAGAACGAAGTCATGGAGAAGAGTTTTCTTCAAGCGCAAGCTGAAATGGCACGGTTTGATGCTGGAACACGCCCTCATGAAGGCAAAAATGGTCCCAACAATCAAACACCTTCACCTGTGATCCCGCACATAGCGGACAAGTACGACCCCGATCATCCGGATGCTGATTGGGGAGGATACGTGCGGCGTTCGTACAAGAAACGATTCTATACGAACCAATCCTCGGTTAAAGATGTAAGATTTTCTTTTCATTTTGTTCGTGAACGTGTATTGAATCGTCCAATGCATCATGGTACGTGCAGAACCTAACTTACGACGAGAAAGGTGGCATCATGCCCCATGGCTCGACCGAGAGCTCACTGGCATCAAGAAAGAAATTGCTCGAGCCTCAGCAAAACTCATCAAATGAGCAGGTCCCAGGAATTCCCTTCCCCAGTGCAGTTTACCAGGTAAGCCGTTCAAATTGATACTTTCGTGTGTCGAAGGAGCTAATCCGATCAAATTTATCGGCAGGTTGGACCTGGGGGTGATGTAAATTGTAGTGATTGGAAGACGTAGGTGAAACGTGTTGCAGGTAGACATTGTGCTTTGCTCACTTTTAATTACTCTCGACAAATTTCTTTGTGTATAGATCCTATGCGTCGCAAACAGCGATGGAGGCGATGTCTAAAGACAACTACGTTCTTGGTACACGGCAAAACTCGCAGCACAAGCGTCGTGTGACACCAATGGTAAGTATCGACGTTTTGCTTGAGAAGAAATGGAGTTCAAATGCTAATTTGTTGATGTCCGTGAGCAGTATGAACAGGGTCGTGGGTCACGTCAAAACTCGGCTCGAGCTCAGTCCCCTTCATGGGGAGATAGTCAAGGTGTGTCACCTCCGCTAAGTGGAAGTGGCAGCAGTGGGTCACTTTCTGGGCGTCGTATTGATTCACGTCGTTCCTTGCTTGCGGGGATTGGCAAACTCGTCGCAGCAGAGGACCTTAGTGGAATACTACCGTGTGTACATCGCTTTGAGTTTCCTTGCAACACTCATACCATATTCCAAGCTCACGTTTTGACATTTGCAGACCACCTGAGCGTCATCTACCAGAGAGCTACACAAAGCAAGCATCGAAGACCCTACTTGCTGAAAACTAGTGAGTGAAAATTAGCGGGATCAAGTATGAAGTGCGATCTAACTTGACTTTTGATATACTCCGTGCAGCCATGGGACAACGTTGGGGTACACCGGTCGCCGAAACATGCCAAACTACTGAAGTAAAAACGATGTGATGTGGCCAAACGAGTTTAACTGGTTAAGAAAGTGACAGCGAAACTTGTGTCCACCCTATCACGTGTTCATCGCGCATTGATCACATTGAGTGCATGTCAATCCGTAGCGCCACGAAACTGATGATCGCCCCCAGGAATGAAAGAGCTCCACCAACGAACACTGGCAACGCGTACCCCATAGATGTCTCCACCAGTGCAGCACCAACCAGAAAATTAAGTAGCTGGCCAACGCAATTAGCCGAGTTCACAGCACCAACATACATGCCGACCTGTGCGGAACTGCCGAAGACATGGACGATGATAGGAACAATGAGCGCGAAAATCGTAGCCTGGGTTATCGCAGTGGAGGTGACAATTACCACATCCAAGGCGACAATCTTCGTGAACGCCATGACCATCAGCAGTGCCTGCGGAATGCACGCGATCGAGACCACCCAACGAGCTCCCAGTCGAAAAACCAGGAACGGGAGAACCCACGAATATAGGTACCCGAGAGCGTTAAACAGCAAGTCTGCGAGGCCACCAGCAATCTGCACACCATCGTTATAGCGTTCTTGCTCCGTTGTACAGTGAATTGGGCCGCAGATATCTGCATCCGTTGAGTTACCTCCGAACACCTCGATGCCGAAGAATTGCCCCTTGTTGCCGTTGTAGGCTGTGAAGCCGAACTGGACGCAAAATAACACGAGGCAATAAATTGCCAATGAACGGGGCAGCTTCATGAGGCCATGGAAAATGCAAGAGAATGCATCGCCAATGCGCGTCAACGTGCTCGGAGCTTTTTCTCCTGGGCCCACCTCCAAATCCTTTGAGGGTGGCACTTGCTCCTTTGCAAACACGCAAACAGCACCGACGGAAGCGATCATAGTCACCGAGAGCATGCCGAGAAACCAATGCAGCGTCAGATGAGCAGCACCAAAAATGTAGATGTAGCCCGCAACCCAAATGGAGCCCAGCGTAGAACTCGCCTGCCCGATGCTGGCTCCCAGGGTCTGTCGATCTCCCGCAAAATCCGCAATTATCAGAAATGCTGGCGTTTGGACTACGTTAACCGTAATGTCCATCCACGTGTAGAACAAAATCGTAAGCCAGGCTGTCCACGGACGAGATTCGTCGCCTGAGTCGCCAAGTAACTCGCCCAACTCGCGTGTATATCCCATCAACATCCAGCACGCCGCGCTGGTTACGGCACCATACAGCAAAAATGGGCGACGGCGGCCCCACTTGCACGAGCTGCGATCACTGAGAACGCCGATTGTTGGCGCTACCAGAATACCTGACAGCGGGCCGATCAGCTGCGTGAGTTGCACTGCAAACCGTGGCAACATGGTGCCAAGATATGGCCCAAGAGCGGCCCACTGCGCCGACCAAGCCATATTGATAGCCATGCGCGGCAGGGAAAGCAGCACGAGCATGGCCACCGAACACCCCGTTGTGTGCTTGGACTCACCGGAGTCGCTGAGGTCGAGGTGTGAAAACGTGGAGAATCTTGGAGGGTGTTCCGGCAACCCCAAAGCGGTGGATTCCCGTCGAGGCGGTGACTCCGCGGGGTTGTAGCGTGGCGTAGTTACTTCAATGAGGGCTGTCATCGCTGCCCGCAATGGCGTGGGAGTCGCAATTTCCTAGTGAGCGCAGATTCACGAATGAGCTTCTTGAAGTGACCACCACGGCTGGGAGTTCTCCGGCATTGACCACAGGATTGACATATTCAAGTTGAACAACCCTTTAGTCTCACAACGATGTCTCGTGGACGTGCGAGTACAACAGAGCAAACGTGAGCTCTCGGTCGTGGTGTTATCAGAACCAGATTCCAACGCCACCTCACAGACAACTCGCAGTATTTCCCTGCTTTCGCCATTTCACCAACGAGCGAAATCACCTCGCCGTCATTCTCCTGAAATTGTCCCTCTCGTGCTTCCGCGTGCCACTAGGTTGCTTTAACCGGGACCTCCAGTTTTGGTTTTGCTGACGGCAACGCGTAGATAGAACAAAACGTGTGTCCATGTCCACAACTTTACCTATTGAAGTCTGAGCAATTTACGCCGTTCCGTTGGATTTGTTTCCGCGCTCCCGCGCTTCCTGCATCGCCAGCCGCATCCGTTCCTTGGTGCGTTCCTTTAAATTCCTGAAAAAGGCCAAGTCGTCCTGCAATTCCACCAGTAATTCATGGTTCACGCCAGTGGTCTGCGCCTCTCGATAGGATCTGCGTAACTCGTGCAGAATCTCCAGCACTTCTTTCAAATGGTGCGTATCTCGATCTCGTTGCTCTGTCATTTTGTACCATTCCTGCAATTGCATTTTGGTTTTCCCAAGTCGAATGGACTCCATCAACTGATCCGTGACGACTGTTCTACAATTGCCACATAATTGTCCATCGGCTGCCACATTTTGAGTGTACGAGTTGGCGATCCCACTCAGAATCTCCAAATCGGTCGTGGGATTGGCCGACGTTTTGCCCAAATTGGGCGGATATTGCATGGGCAGAACGGGTACAAGAGGCGGTTGGGCTCCTTCATAGAATCCCTGGAGTTCCCCATTATTATTGTCGTTCTGAGTCTGAGTCTGCATCGTCATGGTCGGCAGCTTGCGTTGATTGGCCAAATTGGTGACGAGCTGGGGGTCGGTGTCGCCATTGTCTTCGTCAGTCGTGGCGGCGTCGCGTTTGGGCATTGGCGGGAGCCCATTTCCGGCGGAATTGGGTCCGTCGTATTTGCGCAATAGATCAATGTACCCACTTTTGTTGTCGTTGGCGTTTGGACCCTTTTTTATGGGGCGGATGCCACGGCGGTAGCACTCGGCGCGCAGGTCGTGCGCGCGGTGCCGCTCGTACGGCTCCTGCAGCCGCCGCATCTTGCTGTCCACGTCCGCATCGCTCGACAGCAGCGAGTCGATGTCCCCGCCGTTGCTGTGCACGTCCCCCACGAGAGCGCCGCCGCTCGTGTCCATTATTCGAAAAGAGGAAAATGGGTCCGTCCGTGAAATGGGCACTTTGTGTAAACTACAACAAACATAAGAGTGATGGTCGTGTAGTTGAAGTTGCCGTTTACGAGATAATAGCGAGATCTACTAGTACGTAGACGTCACGGATACGATAGCGCAGTGGAAACACACTGATTGAGCTGCGGCCCAACCACATGATGTACGATGGGACAGACCGTATCCAAGCAATTGATATTAGCCACGGCAGCAATCAGGTGCTCGTTTGGCATTGCTGGTAGCCTAGCTGGGACTTGCAGCGCTTGGCCAGTACGTTCTCCCAATTTTACGTAAATTGTGGATTGCACAGTAGCGGTGGTAGGTGTCCCAATCCATTTCCATTCATTCATTTACAGAAAACCCTATCAGGATATACCTGGCGCTGCTGTCAAGAGTGGAGACCTCTCCATGTTGCAATATACTACGAAATATGCATTTGCTTCTGTAGGTGGTTTACACATTGTTTACCTGGCACGTCTTAGGATCCACTTCAGTCTGACCGTTTGCTGCTCGGAGCAAAGATCTATGCAACCTCCTGTCGTTCTACGCTGATCTCGTTCTTCATTCTGCTCTCCAACCCCAAAGCCGTCGTCCAACCAATGCCAAAGTCACGGGTTATGAAGCACATTAAATTTTGACGCATGAAATCTGTGTGTGGAACATAAATACGTGGTATTCCGGAGTGGTGGTACGTAGTTGAAGTTGCGCATACACTCCTCTAGATGTCAACGGCGAGGACGATGCATCAGCGCCACTCTTCTGCTAAAATTGGGAAGGCGAGCTTCATGAGTATCGATGTCACCTTCCACGTCGCCAAGTACATCAAGGCAATGCTAAAAGAGGCTTTTTCCTATGGATCAGATCAGCTAGCTAGAGGTGTATTTCTGTCGTGTGGTCCATGGCTGAGCGAGTTCTTTGCCGGAGACCAACCAGTTCTCCATCCCACACGAGCGAAGCGGAAGACAAGTAGCCGATGGATCCGACGGCAGCAACGGCGCCACCGGATGCGGCCGCTGAAGTTGCTCGGTTGAGGACTGAGGTGCAAGCCAAAGACGAAGCACTGAACGCTCTCAAGGCCAAGACCAAGGCGTTCGTGGACAACATGCGGGGCCAACTGGCAACCGAGACGAAGAAGGTCACTGCTCTTGAGGAAAAGTTGAAGGAAGCAACTGCAGCAGCCTCAGCTGCACCTGCAGACAATGGTTCAGTCGAGAAGCAGCGTCTCTCTGAAGAGATTGAGAACCTGAAGAAAGAGACTGCAGCGCGCGAGACGGAGCTCAAGGCCCGTGCCAAGTCCTTCACAGACGCCATGAATTTGCAGCTCGAAGCTGAAAAGGACAAGTGCCGCAGCCTCGAGACGCAGTTGCAACAGAAAGTTGAGGCTCTTGCCGCTGCGGAAGCCGCCAAGGCTGCTGCTGAGCAGGCGAAAGAGATGGACTTCCTGTCTCAACCGGTAGCTGCTGGTTCCCACACCGACGACGAGTTCAACGCACTGCAATCTCAGTTGAATTCGGCAAACTTCGAGATGGCAGATTTACGCGAGCGTCTTCGCAACGTGGAAGCAGAAGCTTTGCAGTCGCCCCAGCAAGCCGCAAGTCTCATGCACGAGATGGAAGCTCTTCGTGTTTCGACAGAGCAACAGCACAATCAGCTTGAAGAAGAAGTCAACGCGCTGAGAGCTCGTGAAAGCTCGCTTGAATCCGCACTCAGCTCCCAGCAGACTCAAATGAAGACCGAGGAGAACAGCCAGCTAGAGGCTGACCAAGCCAGGCTTAAGGAGCTGGAGTTCCAACTTGAACAGTACAAGATCGAGAACCAGCACCTCCAGAAGCAGCTATCGGACAAGGATTTCCAGCTTGAGCAGCTTGACAGCTACCGCCGCAGAGCGGATGACAGCGATTCGAAGGTGCTTCAAACTCAAGCCGATATTGCCTCGCTCCAGAGCCAACTCCAAGCCAAGTGCGATGAACTAGCGTCGTACTCGTGCAGCAAATGTTCTGAGCTGGAGGACAAACTCGCAGAGATCACCCAGCTGTATGAGAAGGTCAACCTTGGTCGAAGCCGCAGCGACAGCTTGATAGCAGAGACCCAGTCGCAACTCGGTGAGATGCAAACCGTCAAGCAGCAGTACTTGGCTTCCCAGGAACGCCTCGATGATATGATGAAGCAGAACTTGACACTCAACGAGAAGATCTCTGAAAAGGAGATCGAGGTGTCCACACTCAAGGCCGAGATGAAGAAGTGGAGCATGGAGATGGCAGAGCTTCAGGCGCAGCACAGTACGCTTAAAACAGACACCACGGAGCACCGCCAACGCTCCGAGTCGGTCCATGCCGAGTTCCAGAAGGCGGAAGAGACTCTCAAAGAACTGCAAACACGTTGTGCCCAACTGGACAAGAAGAATCAGGAGCTCACAGCGTCCATCGACACCATCAACAAGGAAAACACGGACAAGCGTCAGAAAGCCAAGGCGTTAGTACAATCGCTGGTCAGTGAGAAAACAAGTCTTCTGGAATCACGAAGCGCGCTTCAGAAAGAGGTCGATCGTTTGCGAATGGAAGTCAACCAGCGCAATGTCGAGAACGACCAGCAAGTGAAGCAGCTTCGCGATGAGAACAACGAAAAGGTTGCTCACACTGCTGCTACAATTCAGAGTCTAACCGATGAAGTCGCCTCGTTGAAGCACGCCCTCACTACAGTTCAAGAGTCCGAGAAGGTTCAGCAGCGCGCGAAGGAACTCGCTGCGGCGAAACGTGAAATTGAAGACTCGAACAAGAAGCGGCTGGCAGCGAAGGCCGAGACGCAAAAACTCGCGGTGGAGCTCGAGAACACTCACAAGTGCCTCGACCACATTATGACGCACATTAATGCGAACTGCACGGAAAACGTGCAGCTCATGGCGATAGTTCAGGGTCACGTCAAGGAGGCGCTCGAGGTATTGGAGAAGCGCGCTGCTCTAACTGGCAACGTGAAACAGCAACGACCCGAGGACAACGATACAGCAGAAATTGTTCGCAATGCAGAGGCACTCTCCGGAGTGAGAAGCGGAAACGCAGTACAAAACCCTGGAACGAAGCGAGTCGAAGAAAACGTCACACGAGTCAGTCAGCAGGTATGTCCATACGGTTTTGATTTGTGTTGCTGCGTGTCCGTGATCTAACCAATTGTGCTGCCTTGCATCAGTTGAGACTGTTAGTCGACATCACCGAACGTCTGTGTGATATCGCAGTGGAGCAGAATGACACCAACCTGAAGGACGTAATTATCAACAAGCTGACGCAGACATTCACCCAATGCTTCTCCGAAAAGCTGATGACCGTCTACTCGAAGGCCGACGAGGCTGTGGGTCTATTGAACTCGCACGGACCGACTTCAGAGAGCGGCAACGCAGTCGTTCGACCGACCAGCTAAAATCCACGACAAGCAGCTCCATAGCTAACGCCACAAGTAGTTGCATACTTCTATGAACAAACATTTATCAACCATCTTCTGAAATGGTTGCACCGGTTTAGCTGGCCTCATCACTGTCATTCTGATCTTCGGTCGCCTCTCCATCGACTTCTTCAATTGGTGGAGTGCGCCCACCAGTAGATCCAATATCGTCCTTCGAGGCGAAGAGCTGTTCGTAAATTGCTGGATGTGCGCGACACTTTTCTTCTAGTACATCCATCAAAACATTTGGTTTCTGAGCCTCTTCGGTATGAGGCGTATCTCCCAGCTCTTGATTTGTGTCTTCGTCCTGCAGTACTGTAAGGCGCCTCATAACGCCCTTGCTGTGCTCAAGTATTTCCTCGTGAGCTGACAGAACACTACGACGCTCAAGTGCTGCAATAAGAACCTCGCCACTCGCTGCTCCATCCACTGCGGACGAAGGCGTCTCCATAGCAGTATGTTCTAGCAAGCCCACCAGCAGCTCTGCAACGTCTACCCACACGGCTGAAAACTTGGCGCATGTCTGCAGCTTCGTTAACTCTTCACACACAACATGTGAAAGTAGCTGGACCACGACCACGTGCGGTCGCAGAGCTAGCGGGTCTTTCATAGTCGATGGTCTCCGGCGACGATTGGTTGGTCCCTTAGAATCGTTTTGCGCGTGTGCATCATTTGTGTGACGATAAACGTCCTCGCCTTCAATGGAAGGCAGCTGTCTCCGGTAATACAGAAACGGTGAGTTTGTTTCCTCTTCGTCATCCCCAAAATGCAGTCCTCCACCTGAATGTTTTGGTCCACCATCATTTAGCAAGTCAAAGCCGACAGGTACAAGTCCGTACCGAAGTACATCCAGCCAAGCTACAGGTTTAAACGATTGTTCCGTTCCTGTATGCTCACGAAGCATATGCTTCAATCCTTCAATTGCCGTGACAACGAGGTCATTGGAAAGCTCCTGCTTAATCTGATTCAGCAGCAAGTGTCTCGATACAACAGCCATCCCACCCAAAAAGCGCAAGCGTTCCTCAACGTAGTTGGGTGCATCAGGTCGAAGTGTGTCGAACATGAAAAGAAGCAGATCGATTGGACGCGATGGAGGCCAGGAATCGTGTGGGTCGCGGGGCTTCATTGCAAACATAATCATCTTCGTGTAACAATCGCTGATGAGAATTTCATTCCCGTCCCCATTCCAGATCTTCTCCGTTACAAGACGCTCAAGTAGTCCGAAGGCATGTGAGGCTGCGTGTGGCATCCCTACAGACCAGCTAATTAAATTACAGATCGTCAACCAGTCCATGCGAGTGTAGCGCAAGTTGTTTGGTGTCACCAAGGTTACATATCGATCTAGTCCGCACATAATCGGTGTCAGGAACGGTCGAATAAGCTCGTCATCACCGCTCATTTCCATCAAAGTACCAAGAAAATTCACAAGCAACAGCCCGTTGCCATCACTACGCGTACGCGTAACCCAAGCAAATAAACCATTGATTGCCTTGTGCAACAGGAAACACGCGTTTTCGTACGTCAATCCACTTGGGCTTTGATTTGTAAGCAAAACGGGACGCAGGAGCTCCAACACTTGAGTATAGTGAGCTTCGAGAACCGCAGATATCCCGTCCTCATCATCTGCACCGCCATCAAAGAGTGAGCCGCTCAGCGAGATTACTTGGCATAACAAGTGTTCAAACAGCACGCAACCTCCTTGGCTCAGTAACAGTTTTGTCACCTTTTTTCGAACTTTTTGCGATTCCTCGTCAGGCCCGCGAAGTACCTGCAATATCTCGTCGTGCAGCGCCTCGATGACTTCAGCCAAGGCACGGGACGGTAAGCTCGCGACATTTTCCATCAAATATTCAAGGCGGTAAGGCTGCAATGTAGATCGAATCCACTGATCCGTTCCAAACTCGCCTCTCGAGTCACTATCACCTTCAGGTGACTGTTTCATTGGGGTTTTCCCCTCGATCACAAGGTCTTCTGTGTGCGAGGCGAGCTCTGCTGGACTCAGCTGATACTGCTCAAACCCCGGAGAAAGATGCGACTTCGACGGTATCACTGAACCAGAAGCGGAACCTCCGATATTAGAGTCAAGTGCTGATAGTAGCCACGCAACACCGCTAAAGAAACCACCAGTGTCACCATTGTCACCATCCTGGTCTTGAGCACTAAGAGCAATCTTTCTTTCCAGTTCTTCCTTATTCTGGTACACCAAGTCAATGAACTCAAGGCGCTCGTCCGGCGTCATCAGCTCCAGGTTCATGTCATCACTCGGGTACATAATGCGAGATGGCAGAACGTGGAACTCCCGCAAACCGCCGACAACGTGGAAGAAATACTTCCATGAGCGACTGTGCAGAGACAAACTGCAGGTGCTGGCAAGCTTCAGCACTGCCGCTGTTGCGACGGGGGCACTTTGATTTTCGCAGTACACCCAAACGCCGTTTTCGCGACCATTGTACCCCACAGGGTAAATGTCAGATGAGAGCAGTGCGGTGTATTTACAAAGGCGAACAAACAGCGCATTGCAGTGCTCCACTAGCGACAAATGAGACGCCACTGCGGCAGACAACACTAAACCGTTGCATGCAAGCTGGAGCGCGCTTTTCTGTGGTACGTAGTGCATCTCATAGCTGGTACCGACCGAAAGGTCCTCAATCCGTGCTGCGTCCTTTGCCTGTGAATCCACGACAAACTGCTGGAACACGCCACCAAAAGCTCTTACGAGGCTTTGCTGAATCAACTCGAAGATGTGGCGATCATACTGATTGCCTGAAGAGGCGTAGAGAGGTACCAGCCCATCAAAGTCATCCCGTTTGTCCCAGACTCTGCGCTTTGGTAGATCTGTAGAGCCATTAGCGGGACTGGAAGCACTCTTGGTAAGGCGAGCTTGCTTCATCGTTCGCATGACATCCGGTGCTAGAGGCGACGACATACTTTGTGTGACGCCAATGCTACGAGGAGTGCTGGATGATCGTAGGTGCAGCGATGGATGATGTACGATCAAGCGGGAGTTACGTGGGTCGCTTTCTGCCTGGTTGAGCAGGTCCTTCCACCGATCACTTGTCACTTCGCCGTGCTTGCCGCCATCTTCAAATGTCTTAATCTCGTCCTTTGCAATGGTATCGTACAATTCAGTCAGGAAATCTTCGGGCAGATCTAGGCCCTTAGAAACCTCCTGACCGTAGTTTTTGTTGTTCTTGATGAAATCCATTAGTTTCATTTTCTTGTCGGAGCGAATATTCGGGTTGTGTAGATCCGTATTCAGCATGATCAGACTGAATGACAGTAGATATGCTACATCCACCGATGCCATGAGAAATCGTTCTCGACACTGTTCGTACACCTGGAGTGAGAACGTATTCAAGATACGGTCAATTTGTTGCGCCTCTCCAGGTAAGCGGAAACTGGCGAGAAACATTCGCAACGCAGTAACAATGCTCTCGCCATCAAAGTTGAATGATCGAACAAAATCTGTCAATACGTCGCGGTGAAAATCCATTGTGTCAGCCTCGTGGATCTCGGTTTTCTCGAACGCCTTAACCTCTTTCCCCATTGCACCCAAATACACTCCAACGGCATTTTTGTTGAGGCCCTGAGGAAGGGATCGCAGGAACGTTGCAAGTGACTTGCTGTCGAGTGGTGTAGGCAAAAACGTGTTTTGCTGCAAATATTTGATTCCTGCCAAGGGTTTACGGTTGAACTCTTGAATCCCATGCTGAAAAAATTTCTTCCGCTGCCGTTTCTTAAACAATACTTCAGCAGAGGCAAACCCATCACCATCATCACGAGCAGCAGGAGTATCTTCTTGATCCACTAACAGCGTATCCTCATTATTCTCCTCGTCGCTTGGCCCATTGCTACTGTCTCCACTTACAGATGGAGTCTCTGGGTGTGTACGAAGGTGAACAACATACAGTGCATTGAACATTCCCCGAAGAGCGATTTCTCCAATAGCCTGGGCCCATAGGAAATGCGTTTCTTCGTGTGATTCGAAGCAAGCAACGTGGGACTGTTGAGCTACCTGAGAAAGAAGCTCGAATAAATTCTGCGTCAAATCACAGCGATTCCCGTCGCAATCGTAGTTCACGTATAAGTCGGGAAGCAGCGTAGCCTCCGCGAGCAAATCCACCAAACAGTCCAGAATTTCAAACGAAATGTTATACAATCGGCTCTTCGACAACATATCACCAGAGAACTCATCAAGAGCAGCTTCAACCACTGTAACAGGCTTGTCATCTGCTTGTCCGTTAGCACCTTCCCCAGACAGAGTCGCATTGTCTCCACGGGGAAAATCTGGGGTATTCACGTCCATGTTTGCGAGACTCCAGTGAAGCGTGTGGAAGAAAACACCATTAAAGATTGCCTCCACCTGCATTTTCAGCTCCGAGCGAAGCTTTGACCAGAGCAGTCGGATAAGCTCAAGGCAGACCACGGGAACCTTGAGCTCCGCGCAAGCACTGTTCACAAAATGTTACAATTTCAGTAAGCAAAGCCCCGCAAGAAAACAAGGGTGCGAATTGTACAACATGGCTCCTACCCGAGGCGGCAATAACGCAAAATGGCGCTACACAGATCATCCTTAATGAAGAGCATCAGCGACGGCACACTCGTAATCAGCTCTGCATCACAGGCTATCAGCGCGCGTTGGAGAAGCGTGAACGACAGCAACACTTCCCGCCGACTAGTGGTATTTCCACTCGGCGCTGCGGGTGCGTCTGGGGCAGGAGGTGGCAAGTAATTGCGCTGGTGCAGCTTCTGGCAGAGAAATCCCACGATCTTCACAGCACACGGCAGACCAAATCCTGGTCTAATTCGCTCCGAGGCGGACGTTGCAGACTGAGCTGCGGGTGGCAAGTCCGAGTAGATGGCGGGGTTAGAGAAAATGAAGGCCACCGTGTCATGCAGAAAGTTTGTCGCTGTTGACCGCAGCGGCAGCGTAATATGTGGCTGTTCAAAATACACACATAGTCATCAGTACCCAGAACCAATCTGCTACAGATCCACCAGCGGCAGAACGTACGTCGTGTCGATTACCGCGACCGAGCGCGTAGAGCGACTCCACCAGCTGCCACATCGAGTGGTCCGAGAGTCTGGTGCCACATGGAGAACGCACGACGGCGTGCAGCACATGCACGACCAGCACCAGCACGTTCTGGTCGTTCTCGACGCCTGTTTCCTGGAATCTGCAGTGGCTCACGGCGTCCACGATGTCGGACACAGCGTCTGCCGCCGCGTTCTGGTCCTTCACGTCCGCCCACGGCCAGGAATGCAGCAGATTCGTCACTGCTTGAAGCGCAGCAGCCGTGACGGTGCTGCTGGCGTGTTCATGACGAACCACGTCCAGGAACGGCTTGACGACGTTCACAGGGGACAATTCCGCCATATCTGCGTGCAAAATGCGGAAAAGGCGTTAAAACAGCGCGTTCAGCAGCGTTTCAACGCGTCCCAACCATCCCACGCACTCTCGCATCGCAACAGGCGTCCGCGCAGTAGCGAGAAGCTCTGGAAGACCGCCAGGGGGCTCTCCTGTAGCCATGTAACGCAAAGATTAGAGTCTTTTTCAGAGCGATTTTCAGCGCCAAGACGCCTCGTCACGCACCTTCTTCGAGCGCTGACTCGTAGCCCCGGACAGCAGGAATCCGTGGCGCCTGCGCGCGAGGCTCAGCACGCTCTGGATGTCGCTCAGCAGCTCGGCGCGCGCCGCCGCCATTTCGGTGCGCATGGGGGCGCTCTATTGGAGAAGTGACTGCGACGTCACGACATCTTCCATGTGGCGTACATTAATGTCATGTGCACCACACAACTGTATGACAGAGTGATGGTCATCGCTGAGATGGCTACACTTGCTGCCCCTCCATCAATACCAAGCGCGTCATTTCGCCTTCTTGTCTTCGTCTGTAGCCACTACAGTATGCAGGTGGTGGCGCTCGTGAGCGGCGGCAAGGACAGCTGTTACGCCATGATGGAGTGCGTGCGCTTCGGCCACGAGATCGTGTGCCTGGCGCATCTGCATCCGCCCGCGGAGCTGGCAGCGGACGACGCCGAGATCGACTCGTTCATGTTCCAGAGTGTGGGTCACCAGACCGTGCGGCTCATTGCCGAGAGTATGGAGCTCCCACTCGTGTCCGAGACCATCACGGGCACCGCAGTGAAGACGGAGATCGACTACCACGAGTCTGCGGCTGGAGACGAGGTCGAGGACCTCTTTCGACTGCTGCAGAAGGTTGTGGAGCAGTTCCCGGACGTCCAGGGCGTGTGCGCAGGCGCCATCTTCTCCAGTTATCAACGCAACCGAGTGGAGAACGTTTGCACGCGACTGGGACTCACGTCGCTCGGATACTTGTGGAGGAGAGAGCAGACGCAGCTGCTGCAGGAGATGATCGAGTCCGACATGGACGCCATTCTGGTCAAGGTGGCGTCCATTGGACTGCAGCCGCGCAAACACTTGGGCAAGACCATTGCAGAGCTGCAGCCGCAGCTGATGATGCTGGTACGAAGTGAAGGAGTGAAGGGATTGGTGTATTTGAGTGCTGAGTTTGTGTGTGTTTGTGTAGAAGGACAAGTACCAGATGAACGTCTGCGGCGAAGGAGGCGAGTACGAGACGTTCACGCTTGATTGTCCACTCCTCAAGAAGAGGATTGTGATGTACGCTTTCTTGATCGACGGCGTGTTTCGGTGTTGGGAACCTATCCTTACCATGTTACGACGTGTTGTGTGTTTGCAGCGATGAAAGTCATACCGTGCTGCACTCGGACGACTACATTGCGCCGGTCGCGTTCCTGTCGATTGACAAGTGTCACCTGGAGGACAAGGAGCTATCGGACCCCTCCCAGCTTGCGTCGAGGATCCCAGAGCCGATGCCTACCCTGCCCGCACGTAGCGCGAAGACCCCGGATGCGAAGGCTGCGACCGTGTTGGCGCTCACCCAGCAGGCTGCGCGAAAAGTTGTCCCCACTGCAGGACAGTTCCGCGACCAGGTGTATTTCTCGGGCATCATGAGCAGCAAGGCTGGTGACGATTCGATGACCCTCGAGGAGGAAATGGCGGATGTCGTTGAGCAGGTTGAGGCTATTCTCGCGAGTCATAACATGGTGCTGGCCGATGTGTGTTTTGTGCATTTATATGTTCAAGACATGGCTGCTTTCGGTCAGCTCAACGCTGAGTATGTCAGATATCTCGGGCAAAACCTGCCGCCATCACGTAGCTGTGTCGAAGTCAAGGCATTGGCAGAGGTGCCCGCTCGCGTGTTAATGGATTGTTTCGCTTTGCGAGGTAGTGGTGAACAGAAGCTGCTTCCTCTTCGTGTGCGTCGCGATGTCCTGCATGTGAAAAGTATCTCGGCGTGGGCGCCATGCTGCATTGGACCATACAGCCAAGCTAACGTGCTGCACAAAGCACTTATCCTGCTGGCCGGCCAGATCGCGCTGCACCCGCAGACGATGGATCTCGTACCAGGAGATCTTGCTGTCCAGACAACGCAATGCTTCCGCAATGCCTGCCGTGTGTTGGAAGCGCTTCAATCGAATCTTCGACACGTGTGCTCTGGTGTCATCTACACCACCGGAGACCCTGACGACCAGGAGGCTCGGGAGCGTCTTCTTGTTGACTGTCGTCGCAACCTCCTCACGAACGCCGAATTGGACGATGAGTTTGAGCTTGCTGACGATAGCGATGAAAGCGATGAAGATGTGGACAAGAATGAAGCGCGGTTGGAGTTCGTGAAGAAAACTCCGTTGGTGGTGGTGCAGTTGTCACGTCTGCCGCGGGACGCTCTAGTCGAGGTGGAACTTCAGGCTCTCACTCACGTTGCGCTCAAATACTTGGTTCCGCGCAGTATGACGCGCACAAAGAGCTCAAACAACTTGCGCATAGATTGGCAAAGTGCGATGGTTCCTCGCGCACTATGCCAGCTCATCTGCACTGCATCAGTTGAAAATGGTGCAGCGTTTTCGGATACGCGTGTGTTGGCCAAGACTGTTGCAGAAAGTGTCTGGACGTGCGTTTTGGATAGTCTGGTGGAGGCTCTCGTTTTGTGGGACCGAGTGATCCATGTGCGCACATTCTACGTGGCCACTGCATTTTCAAGCGAACTGGAACTGGCCAAGGCATATCACGCAACTGTTACAGCACGAGGAAAGGCAAACAGCATGCCAGGCATGACGTTCGTGCCTGTGGACGCCATCCAAGGCGATTCCGTTATTGCACTGCAGGCGACAGCTCAGGATCTGGACAAACTGGAGACTGAGCTCTGGCTGCGTAAGCAGATTTAGTGATCGCTTCGTTCATGTAGTGATTGGAGCTTGCAGAAAACAGGGATTATGAGAAGGCGGTGAAGGTATAACTGCAATTTGTCATTGTTGTTTAAATGGTTGGTATATCTTGGAAAGCATCAATTAAAGCTGCTTGCTCGTATTGTCGTCTACCGTCTCCTACGACGCGGGCCACCGCCGCCGCCCGGGCCTCGGCTGCCGCCGGTACTCTCATCACGTCCCTTGCGCTTACGAGAGTCTCGGTCTCGAGATCGGGAACGCCCGCCTCGATCTCCTCGACTGCGCCCACCTCGCTCTTTATCCTGGTCTACTGTTTCGGCTCCGCCGCGACCTTCACGCTCTCGAGGGCGCCCCCGATCACGATCACGATCACGGCCACGATCACGGTCACGCGCACTATCACGGTCCTGGTTCACGACCTCGACCACCACCCCGTTCGCGTTCACGGCCACTAGCACGCTCACGGTCCCCACCAGCACGATCACGGTCTCCACCAGCACGATCACGGTCTCCACCAGCACGATCACGGTCCCCACCAGCACGGTCCCCACCAGCACGATCACGGTCTCCACCAGCACGATCACGGTCTCCACCAGCACGATCACGGTCTCCAGCTGCACGGTCACGTTCTCCACCTGCACGGCCACGTTCTCCACCGGCACGCTCCCCTCCAGTGCGGTCCCTTTCACGAGCACGGTCTCGACCACGCTCCCGGTCTTTGTCTTTTTCTCTGTCGCGACCCCGATCTTTATCTCTGGAATCCTTGCTTTCGGCAGCGTCCCGACGTCCACCACGCGAGTCATCGCGACGCGGACGAGAACGAGATCTTGAGCCATCGCGGCTTGCTTCTCTCGACCTACCTCCACCGTACCGCCTGTCATCACGATCATCCTTTCCATTGCGTCCACGCTCATCAAAGCCGCCACGACCACCACCTCGGCACCTGCCACCACCTGGACCGCCCATCCAGGGAGCCCCTCTTCCTGGCCCAGATCCCCACGGTGCGCCACCCATCGGAGGACCATTCCAGTTTTGCCCCATAAATCCTGGCGGTGGACCCATTCCAGGATGCCAACCCGGCGGCGGCCGGCCCATGAAGCCGCCTGGGCCTCCTCGAGGCGGTGCCCCACCCATGGGAGGCATTCCGGCCCCCCACTCTCCAGACCGACCTCCTCCGTTCTGCTCGTCACCTTCCGGTTTCATCCCTGGGAATCCGCGTCCTTGCATCTTGGCGTCTCGTTCACGCATAGCTTGCTGGTTCGCCGCATTCACGGCTTGTCTCGACGCTTGCTCTCTCGACTTCTCCACCGCCAGATCCCGTCTCAGCCTCAGCTGCCTCGCTGCGTACTCTCTCCACGTGTGCTCATCGAACCCGTAATTGAAATAGTCCGAGATATCCACACCGGGTTTGCGCCACGGCCTGTCCTCCAGCAGGTCAATGTCCACATCGAACGCCGTGCGTCGTCCGCCAAACATGGCCATGTCGTCCACTCCGTCCACTGCCGAGTCGCCGTGTTCTCCTGGTTGATGGGCGCCTGCCATCCCTCCAGCCCCTGGAGCTCCCGTTCCTCCATGTTGTGGACCACCAAAGCTGCCGCGCACGTAGCGATTGCCGCCGCCCGTGAAGCGCAGTGTGGGTTTGCTGCCTGCGTGGTCCGTACTCAGCACAATGGCCACGTCCTCGTCGTCCTCGTCCTCGTCTGAATCCGCCGCTGGGTCGGCGCTGGACTTGGAGGCAGCTGCGCCATTGCCGGCAGCTGCAGAGGCCGCGGCGGCTTCGGCCTGCGACGTGGCGGACGCGTTGAGTTTGATGGAGACGCCTCCGTAGAGCTCTTCGTCCTCGTCCTCGCTCTCCTTCTCCGCTTCTTTCTTGAGCGTGTCCGCCTCCCACGTGGCGCGCGACTCCTCCGTCTTGGCCTCCTCCTTCACGCCGCCGCCCTCGCGCTGCGTCGTCACCAGCACATCCTCGCCAAAGTCCTCGTCCTCCATGCCGCCCTAGATACAAGGGGAGGTGGTGTGCAGGCTCGAAACGGGTCTGGGTCTCCAGCACACGAAACCCGGTTTTGCACCTGCATACCAAAAAATAGGTTCACACTGACGGGTTGTGGTGTGTATATGGTGTGGCACACCCGTGGGTTTACCTGTAGAAACCAATCATCGCGCGGTGATTGGCTCCCGACGCTCTACACTTGGGGTTTGTATGCTGGCGCCTCCGCGGCCAATAGTTTCGCGGCCCACACAACGCCCCGAGCCTCGCCGACTCACGCAGTTCTTCTTGTCTCGTTCGACTTTTGCAGGTAAGCAGGTCGTCTGGGCGGGGCTTATGACGAGGCGTAGAGGGGAGCAATGCAGCCATGAGCAGTGGACACACGTGGACCACAGATACCAGCGATCGGAGCACGGTGCAACGAGCTTCAGAGCGTGGAAAATGACGGAGATACAGGCGATCAAGACGAAGTAGCGAGAGATCCTACAAACGCTCTCGTGTTGGAAAGACTCCTCTGTTCCCAGCGCTGTTTCCCACTGCTGTCGTGTGTGCAGCGCTCCCCTCTACAAGTTGCAGCCTTGGGCGCGCATCTAACGATGCCTGGAAGCTGAGATCAGTTGCTAATGGATGTCTCGTGTCTGCTGCAGTTTAGTCAAAGATGCCGCACTCCTTCGGTTACCGCGCTCGCACGCGCGACATGTTCGCGCGCCCGTTCCGTCAGAGCGGCATGATCAAGATGTCGACGTACCTGCGCACGTTCAAGGTGGGCGACTACGTGGACATCAAGGCCAACGGTGCCGTGCAGAAGGGCATGCCCCACAAGTTCTACCACGGCCGCACCGGCCGCGTGTACAACGTGACCAAGCGTGCCGTCGGCGTGCGTGTGAACAAGATCGTGGGCAACCGCATCATCCACAAGCACATCAACGTGCGCATTGAGCACGTGCACCAGTCCAAGTGCCGTCTGGGCTTCCTCACGCGCGTCAAGGAGAACGAGCTGAAGAAGAAAGAGGCTCGCGCCACCGGCGTGCGCGCTCAGATCAAGCGTACCCCCGTGCAGCCCAAGGCCGCCTACACCCTGAAGACCAAGGGCACCAAGCCGATCACCATGGCGGCGCAGCCGTTCGTGGACCTCATGTAAGTGGCTTTGGTGATCTCCACCGTTGCAACTTATTGTTGGGAGCTTGCGCTTGGCTTGAGGCGAGACGGACAGTCACTCCAGAGCACGTCGTAACCCCAACGAGCTGGGCAAAATGAAAGAACGAGTCGAATCCGCGGCGTCCTCTGCTTTCCATTTCATTGTCTAGTTCTCAGCTTGATCATCCTCACACAGCACTCGTTGTCGTCATAATCCATGGTCTCCTGACATCTCGCCAAACAGCTCCACTATCAGAAATGCCCCTATGTTAGATCATATCGTACTTGTTCGAGTCACTTCGGTCCCCACTTTGGCTATCTCGAATCCAAGCCATTTCCACATTTCGTGACTCTTCACCACTAGAGCGATGGAAGGTCCAATGGATGAGGCCGCCATGGAGCAGTACGCGGATGTACGTGATCTTGTTGGCATTGCAAGAGGAAGATATTCCATTTCTGAGTGGATTGGTGTCTGATTTCGCTCTCAATGTCTCGTGGTTGCGCTGTAAAGTGGCTGGACAATCTGGAGAAGACGGACCCGGAGGCGTATAAGCAGTTTATTGCCACGATGCAGAGCCAATTGCAGGCCGCAGGGTTAGGACCAGAGGCCAGTGGAGGTGCACCACAAGGCGACGCTGATGCGGCTCTATTCGACATGCTCAAGAGCTCTGCAGGCGGACGGGGAGCCAAAGACGTCAATGATCCAGGTTTGAAGCGGAAGATACAATGGGTGGGAGCGATCGGCCTTCGTTGATGCTAATCTAGGGTCTGTGTTGCAATATCCAATTGGCGGTGATAGAGTTCAAGCCGCGGTTTCCTGGTGACAAGGTCATGGGGGAGAGCGGGCTGAAAGCCACACCGGATGGGGTACGTTGACAGAGTAAATGCTGCTGGGAGAACTCGATCTGGAGCTGTGAGGACTGAACTTCAGCGACGATGCCATCTAGATGTACATTGATGTGAAGCCTGGTTTCGTGATGAAGACGAGTGACGTCAAGAACAAGAAAAAGGTAGGGAAGGTTGTCAACTTCCTGCTTTAGCCAACCTACACAAACTGAAATTGTCGTATGATAAATAGGTGTTCGTGAATGTGGTCTACGCCGATGAGATTCAAGAATTCTCGGAGAAGAAGAAGCTGGATGATGAGGGAAAGGAGCAGGAAGTAAGGTTTTGGACAGTGTGTGACGAGAGAATTGTCTGGGTTTATTTACTGGTATGACCTCTTGGCAGGGAATTCATGTACCCCTTAGTCTCGGTGCGCCACATGAAGTCACGGATAAGAAAGGAAAGAGCTCGCTGGCATTTGATGTAGCAGTGAATACGAAGGTTGTGGAAGACTGCAAAGCCGACAAAACAGGAGCATTTCGAAACTTCGTCTGTGAACTGGCAATCGAGTACATCGATCAAAAGGTATGCAAGTTTATGCATTGAAGTTACTTCGTAACATTGACTGATTGACTACCCTGCGTACAGTACAAACTCAAGCTAGACGCTCGCTATAAGCTGCCAAGGTTGACGTATCGCGGAGAGCTACCCCCACCGAAGCATTATATTCGCAAAACGCAGGCACCAATCATCCAAGAAGTTAGTGGTCAAAGCATTGGAGCCTCCAAGAAAACTGCCACGCCGAAAAGTACACCTCAGAAGGCTACCAAAACTCCGAGCGCTCCAAAAACTGCTACAGCGCGCGTTGAGATCTTCGAAGAACGGAATAATGATCGCACAGTTTGTTCAAGAATCCGCTCCACGACAAAAGGCAGTGAGCCATTATCGCTAGAGGTCCTTGAGAAAGCTGGCACTCGGCTGATTGTGTGCGTTCGGTTTGAAAACAAGATACAAGCCGCAAGTGATGTCGATCTGGAACTCCGAGCCGAGCTTTTAAATCTCAAGGCTGCCACGCATCATGATTTAGGTAAGTGGTGATGCTTGGTTCATTTTGTTGCTGTGAAGCTAAAATCTATGTCTTCACCGGACCTGTACAGAAATCTTTCTCCCGTACCCAGTGGACGTAGACTCGGCAAAAATCTGCTTGGACAGAACCAAGAACGTGATGGAGATATCACTAACTATCGACAAGTCATGGGAAAATATTGGTCCTGATTGTGGGTCGGCCCCGTGGTTACTTGCGCGAGCATTAGACGAAGAAAACGACACCGAATCTGCTGCCAATAAACCAGCTTCCAATCCTGCCCAGCAGAAACCTAAATCACTGGTAGAGATGTTCCATCTCGCCAATGGTGCTGATTCGAACGAAACGCCATTCAACACCAGAAATGCTTCCAAAACTCCTCGATGGGATCCTGTGATGGAAGATGAGGAGCTACCAGAAGACCGATTTCACCGCAAAGACATGATGTCGATGCACATTTTGGAGCAACGGCGGATTGAGCGTGAACAAAAGGCAAAAGAGTCGGAAGAGAAGCGGAAGAAGAGACGTGCTGAAGTGGAGGACATGCAAAAGAAGGCGACAGAAGCGGGCAAGACATGGCGAGAAATGTACCCCAACGAGCCGGAGACGACGTACATCGACATGGAGGACATCGTCAGGCAGGAGAAGGAGCGACTCGATCGTCACCAGCAGCAGCAAAAAGAAAACCAAGACCCAACGAAAGAGTGCATGGCTACAGAGGATGCAAAGCGTGCAGCTGAAAAGTGGTCCAGGAACAACGAGCACAGAAGCTTAGACTTGCAATCCGCGTTGGCATTTGATCTGCTCTAAGCTAATTCAGATTGCGAAACATCTTCCACCAACCCCAAAGTTCTCTACTCCTTGTTCGCGTAGTTACGAGAACCAAAGATGGTCGAACCCACACGCACATGCGTACTTCCGCAAGAGATCTAAGCCGCAACAGCATCACAAACAAAGTCAGCTCTTTGACCCATCATCAACCACCACACCACGAATCACTTTACCGCGAGCTCGAAGTCACCCGACATGCCCATACTGAGGGCCAAGTCCGCCTCCGCCTTCCCAATGGCCTCAGCCACACTTATCCGGCAGGCCACAAGACGGTCGAAGCACTCGGAAGTGGTGTCTCCATAACGTCCAATGGTCATGAGCCCCGTGAGGTTGAGGTGTTCACAGGACGTGACAATGTGGCGGGCCAACTCCACGGATCCCTCAGCGTCAATGCCCGACTTCTGCTCCTCTTCACTGGTGTTCACCTGCACCATAACGTTGAGTTTCTCGGTCCGGAACTCGCCCGACGCCTTGTTGAGCGCATTGGCGATCTTGATGGAGTCCACCGTCTCCACTACGAACAAATTGGGCACGTCTCGCACGAGCGGCTTGGCTTTATTGGACTGCACGTGGCCAATGTAGTGCCACTTGACATCAGCCGGGAGCAGCGGCGCCATTCTGCACCAGTTCCTGGATCTGTGTGTCATAATTTACCACAAATAAGACATATGTGCCAGAAATAGAAACCAAATGTGGCACTCGTACGTAGTTCTCGCCAAAGTGGCGCTGGTCGGCCTCGTACGCCTCCTGGAGGTCCTCGATGGGTTTGGTCTTGCTCACAGCTACCAGCGTGCACTGCTGCTTCCACGCGCTCTTGGCCACCGCCTCCGCCACCTTCGCACGCACCGCCAGCAAGTTCTTGGCCACTGCCATTTTCTAGAATTTAGGACAAGTGAAAAAGGGCAAGATAGAAATCCTTATTGGAACCTATGGTGCTGCATATCTGTAAGTTTTTAGCCCATGAAATAGAATATCTGTAAGTTGAAGCAACAAAAACTAGGTTTGACAAGCTGGTTGTATTTGCATCGAAGGACGTGGACTTGCATTCGCAAGTGATTGAAACTTAAAGATCAAGAGAGCTATCCGTCGATCGAGACAGCGACGCACTCCCTTCATCATCTGTGGACGACGAATACCAATCACCGATCGAAGCGCTATCATCCGCCGAAAGACTGTCATCAATCGAAGCAGTAGCATCCGTTGAGGCACTATTACCCGTCGAAGCACTGTCATCCAACGAGGTGTGTCGTTCGAGGTAGCCTTCAGACCCCGAGGCCGAGTCAAATAACCAACTGTCCATGGAAGCGTCTGCAGAATCTGAGCCCGAGACAAGGAGGTCTTGCTTACTGCTCACTGACGCGCTCTGCGACTCAGACGCATCAGACGCCGAGCCCTCAAACGATCCGAACTGCGAGTCGCCGCTCCAGGTTTCAAGTGGATCGATCATCACCTCTTCAAAGGACGAGGCAGAGGCACCGTCATCCGAGCCGATCGCTGGTTTTCCTGCGTACGCGTCCACCGACCCAGAATCCGAATGGCTTGCAGCCGATTGACTTGACGAGTCAGCTGACGTTTCTTGTGCCGATTCCTCTTCCGCTTTGTCAGTGGCCGAAGTTCCTTGATCAGTATTTGCTGACGAAGCCAAACTATTGTCACTTACATGACTGCTTGATCCACTCACGATCGTTACACCACCGATGTTCGCGTTGGCGGTACCGGTACGTAGATCCCCCTCAGTAGCCTCCGATCCGTTGTTCATGGACGCGAGGGCAATGACGCCGAAGACGACACCGCACACCAACAGCAACGTGATCGCTCCGCGGGTAGCCCAAGGGCGAGGCATCGGAACCGGAACCGACCGCAACACTGGAATTCTCGCTAGCGCTCCGCCCTCCATCTCCTCGAGGCGGTCGAATCCGTCATTACTTGGGTGGTACAGCAGGTTGTTGTTCTCGGTCATCATCTTGCAGACTCGTTGGATTTAATGCCAATGCTTTAGGTTTCGCCCAGTTGGTTGTCGAGTGTGAACTGTAGCAGTCGAGTGAAGAAATGGCCACCTCCTGTGAGATCCATCACCAACGTCAGTCCGTTTGAAACGAATGCGCTGCGATTGATCTGCCAATATTTTCTCCACCTCCACATCCCACAACATGGCAAATATAGTCACACACAATTTAAGAAATCTCATCCCATGCACAGCAAAACAAAACCAACATGAGATGACGCTAGACTGGTGTGTCACACACCAATATACAAATCGACCTTCGCGTCCACAAATCAATCGCGACCATGCTGCGGGCATTCCTCGCTGGACGCGGCGGCTTGCCACGCAGGCTACAGGCCACTTCAAGCCACAGTTCCAGCCTTGTGAAGAGCTTCAGCGTCTCCTCTAGCTCTCCACCAATTCAGAACGCGCGGATCGACCTGTGGAGCGCGCGGGCCTGGGTGGAAAAAATCGCTCCTGCTCTGCAGACCTACTTGACGCTAGAGAAGCACCTGATGGTCCCTCACAAGTTCGTCGTGCCTGAAAACGACCCTCGATGGCCTGTAGAGACGTGGGATTACCCTTTGGGGGTACATTGCAGGCACCTGCGGGCACTCAAGCAGCAAGGGAAGGAGGTCCCGTTCTTCGCGCTGGACGACCTAGAGACACTCGACTTTCCGTGGAATATGCGGCAACGCAAGTGGGAGGTGCTGGTGCTGCCTTCTCTGAAGAAATACTACGAGATTAAGGGTCAGTGTGAGATCCCCCATGGTTTTGTGGTGCCCAAGGGCGACCCTCAATGGCCCGAGATGCTCTGGGGCTTCCGACTTGGACAGACCGTCACGAGTATAACGCACACGGGCACTTACCGGGCGCAGCGGGAGCAGTCGAAGCGCGAGTTGGACGCTATTGGGTTTTCTACTGTCTGTTGGAAGGAGCGCCGATGGGATAACAAGATCTTGCCGGCGCTCGAGGCTTTCAGTCGCGAATTTGGACACTGCAATGTGCATTACAACTTTGTGGTGCCGAAGGACGACAGGTGGCCGGAAGCGTCGTGGGGGCTGAGGCTCGGAGCGACAGTCGCCAACATACGCTGCAGAGGGAACTACCAAGAAATGACGCAGCGAGACAGGCACAAGCTGGAGAAAATTGGGTTCGTGTGGAGTCCGGAAGACCTGCGGTGGACTGAGATCATCATGCCAACGTTTGAAGCATACAGCGATATTTGCAAGTCCACGTGGGTACCAGTCGACTTTATCGTGCCTGATGAAGAGCCGTGGCCCGAGAAATCGCGAGGAGTAAGGCTGGGCAACATCTTCATGAAGATTCGACACACAGGAGCATACTCGTCCTACCTGGAACGAGATAGCGATCGCCTAGCAGCTCTCGGATACGATTTTAAGGCGCCGTATGAATCGCATCGGGATGCGTTGTGATGGCGCTATAGCTTGCCATTAAGTTTTGATGATGATCTCAATGGATGCATCGCCTTAGAATGCTACTTCGAAGTACTTCGTATGTCTTTACTACAGTAAGCTGTACTTAATGTTTCTCTTGCAGCTTGCACACTGTAAAGATAACTGCGTTCCTAGGAACTCGTTGTTTCATATTGTTTACTAATACCATGGATCTGTCATATGTGTGGTTAGCCCCCTCGAGCTATCGATTCGACCTTGCTACTTACTATGTTCACTCATTTACTTGAAAATCTTACTCACAATCAAGCCTTGCCTAGTCAAGGTCATACTGGTTACTCATCGACACTGGCATCGCCCCAGCATTCTCGCGTTCGGAGGCCTCCCAATTGGCAAGGCGGCTCTCGCGCATTTGGTTTGCGTTGAAGCTCGGGTTTGAATTCGATCGATGCGTGGGTCGGTTCATGTTCATCTTGGCGTACTCGCTTTGAAGCGAACGCAGTAGTGCCTCCTGCTCGCCAATGGAGTGTTCCATCTCGTGGAAACCGGTAGTAGCTTGTAGTGCAGCAGTGGCGGCGGCTGCAGCTTCAGCCGACGAGTAGTTGGAACTGGACATTGACAGCGAGCTGTAGACCGACGAAGCCGAGTTGTATGCCGACGAAACAGAAGACGAGCCGATCGAGCCATTCAGCGTTGGCTGGCTGCTCCTCCGAGTAATAGGCGGACGTTTAAGGCTTCGAGTAGCTTGCTCGTAGTGGTGCATCTGCTGGTGCTGCTCCATGACTAAGCGCTGAACCGGAGTTTGTTGGTGGCCTCCACTGAGATACTTGCGCTTTTCATTCTCGAGATAGCGTTGCTTCAAGCGCTGTAAACGCTGTGCCTCAGAAATGGCAGCGTGCATGGCACCTCCGCCAGGGCTATCGCCCAGCATCGCAAACTCCACCACCGATTCATCGTCGTCATCAACATCGTCGTCCACGGTCGGAACGTTCGTAGATGACGCAGTGACACCACCGAGGAGGAAGTCGTCCATGCGTTGTCCCTTTCGGTCAAGACGACCAGAGTATAGGCAGCGTAGACAAAAGTGCTCAGGGATCACTGCACTGGGGTGCTCAGCACTTCGACGCTCGTGGTGCGGGAGACACAGCGTGTAGGTCATCAGACAACGACCACACGCAGCTTCACCGCACGCACGACACTGGGTCAAGTGACGTTTTAACCGGCCAAAGCGCTTGCCACACGCTGTGCACTGTAGACGATGACGCCCATGAGCTTTCAACGCGTTTCGGCGGGCGAAAAACTGCTCCTTTGGCAACACCAACCCATGACGCATGATGTACTTGACATCGGCACTGTGCTCGACCTCGACCAGAGTCGGTGCCAACCGAGTGAGGAAGGATCGAGTCATGATGGCCGGTGCACTTCCACATGGGTCCAGGTAACCACGGGCAATCACTTGTACATTGTTGGCACGCTTGTCGTGACGGTAGACGGTAGTGCAGCTCATCTGAGCACGCACGAGGTCGAACTCTCGGCGGTTCATAGCGTCCACGTGCTCAGGACCCAGCGATTGCTGCACCTTGATGAGCAATGGCTCGCCCTTAGGACCCAACGCACGACGCGAATACTCCACGAAGGCGAAGTCGCGGGGCGAGACGAACTTGTCGACCGGACTCAAATGTGCCAGCCACTTGATACCGAAGAAGTGGAACGGATCCTCGGGTGACTGTGTTTCAAAGCTGCGAAGAACTGCAGCGTCCAGGAACAGTTCGCGGTACAAGTCCGTCATGACGGCGCGCTCGTCCAGCGTGGCGTCGCAGTAGAGTCCGTACTCGACGTCCTCGAGCGACATATCGTGGATCTGTCCACTCACCACGTAGTGCCGCAAGCCTCCGTTCGAGGCATCGGTCGCGTCTTCATGTTCGTCTGCAGCGGCGTCCTTGCCCCGCTTCTTGCGGTACAGCGTCACGTGCGGGCGTCTGTAGTGCACCTTCCACTGGTCTCGGTGCTCGCCCACGAGGTCGTTGTTGTTGCTGTCCTCCCACGCGAACATGCCCGTGAGCTCGAGCGCGTCGGCCGTGAGCTGCTCGCAGGTTTCGCGAAGATCCTCCACCTGTTCCTCCGTCACATTCACAGCTGGCAAGTACTCGTCCGCGAGTGGGAAGCGTCTCCGCGGGTTCAAGAACTGCATTTCGATGGACAGCGCATCGCCGCCAGCACTACGGAAGCCGTAGCCATTGGTAGTGCCCGCCACGCTCACAGGTCCAGCAACGGTGGAGGCGCTGTCCGAGCTGTTGGAGCGTCTGGAAGCTGTGTGGCCGCTACTCATTCTCGAGCAGTCTGGCCCCCGTGGGTGATCCGACAATGCAGAAAAGGCCTCGACGCGAACACGCGGTGCAGCTCGAGGGCGACTGCATGGCGAGAGTTTGACGGCTTGCTTGCTTGACCACCCGCGTCAGTGATACAGGGCGCAAGGGCAGGCCGTCGAACTGGATAGCCGCAGTCTGCAAGCTGTAGTTTGCTTCACTTTCAAGCAAAAGTGAGCTCTTGTGAGTCAAGAGTCTTGACGGTGTACAGTATTATTCGGCTCTGTAACTGCTACAATTTGAGGGACGGTCTCCGCTATTTTGATTGGTAGGAGTCAGCAAGTGCACTTGGTGTTTGTATGCGTCGACTATTTCGACCCCATCTCCTCTTGCTGAACCAGAATGACTTGGATTTGTATGCCGAGGTTTCATCACTTCGCTTTTGGGAACTAAACGACCGTTACTTCGCAAAGTTTGAGCTCACAAAGGAACCGACAAATCCGCTGCGAGCGAATCCTGGAGGGATTTCATCGAGTACCATGGGGAGGAAGGAGAAACCACGCGAAAGTGGCGGTCGGCACCAGAATTTACAGACGAAAAGCTATCCCAAGTGGGTTACAAGCCCACCTCTGCTCGAGCACGGCAGTCATTTGGCCCAGAGAAGATCCGTTGCACCGAGATGGGCCGGCCGCATGACGGCGTCGGCGGCGAGGGCCACTCACCCGACCACGGCGCTCAACCAAATGTTGAGCGAGAGCACCCGCCCGGGGATGGGCTCGGTAGCTCTTCAGACAAGAACACGAACGCCACTTTACTGCTCCATGGCAAGACGCGCTTGATTGAAGTGGACTCTTTAAAGCTTTCGCCCGGGTTCACTGAAAGAGCAACGCAGTCGGAGCCGAGATTGCTGTGGAGGAGGCGGAGTGTTCGGAGCGGGTTGGTTCCTACTGCAGGATGTTGCTCAGCAAGCCGTGGCACGTTGGCAGGTTTGATGCCCAGCAGACGAACGCAAGTGGAGGTCTGCTGAAGCTCGACCACCACATGGAAAGCAGCATTGAACAGGTACCGGTACAAATTCGATCGTCACGTTGCACCGCCGATCCGCTTTTGACAGGGCCTCCGATTCCTGCAATGTGAGCGACGTCAAAGGTGCTTCCTCTCCGGCTATCGTGGCGAGGCCTGTGCTGTGCTCATCCCCAGGGGTCGAGTTTGCACGCTGCTGCTTGTGTGTCATGAACCGGTGTCGTATTGCATGCAGGCGTGGTGTCCACTGCTGACTTCAACAAGTCCTGCATGGCAAGCAGACCCTTCGCCTTTGCATACCACGCCGAGCTGGCGCTGGCAACGTGTTAACTTGGCAGGTCAGACGCGTGTGACCATGACGTGCAAGATGTCAGCGTTAAAACCGGCAGGTGCAGCTCTGATCGGCTCTATAGGGATGTATTAATTAACGTGCCTGTCAAACGCAAGACGTCGCAGCCAACGTGACCGGCACAACAAACGCAAGACTGGCGCTTGGGTTTGATACAGTACTATTATAGTATTCGCCGTTTCACATGGAGCACGTGAATCAAGTGCGTGGCAAGGATCTGTGAGGAGCTTTGTTGTACTCTTCAATTCCGTGCAGGTATCCGCGGCAAGTGCTCCATGGCAGCCATGACGATACACTTTACAACTTCCCTTCAATTTCGCCTCCGTACGCTTTCAGTCTCAGTTGAAAGGGGTTTACCTAAAATACGTCAGCCAACTCTGGTCGGCCTATTCGGCACTGCGGATAGTTTTCAGCTAACCATTGAGCCACCTCAACGTGCCCACCGATCAAAGCGTCACGCACAGCTCGTCTTGTGCATCCTTCAATACAGTGGGAATGCAAGAAGCAGAGAACCTCCATGTGCCCAAACCACGCAGCGCCGTCCATCGCTTCTGTCGTGCATCCCTCAGAGCGGTGCTCATGTAGCCATCGCACAACATCGAGATGGCCGCAGCGTGCTGCAGCGTTCATAGCTTTCTGAGTGCATCCTTCGCTGCGGTTCAAGTGAAGGAACTGTACGACGTCCAAGTGACCAAAGCACGCCGCCGCATCCATCGCTTCACTTGTGCAACCTTCAGACCGATTTTCATGGAGAAATCTCACAACAGAGAGATATCCGCCGCCTGCTGCACGGTCAATAGCTCTCTCCGTACAGCCTTCACTCCGATTCTCGTGGAGGAACTTAACAATGTCCAAATGGCCAGCTCCTGCAGCCGAATTCATCGCCCACGGGCTACAACCTTCACTACGATGACTGTGTAGGAATTGTACGACGTTTAAATGTCCCTCAGCCGCTGCGTAGTCCATTGCCAAGTACGAGCAGCCTTCTCGACGACGCTCGTGTAAGAACTGCACGACTGCGAGGTGTCCACTTCGCGCTGCTCCGTCCATTGCATTGCTCGTGCATCCTTCACGGCGATTTTCATGCAGGAACTTGACAATCTCTAGATGTCCACCACGCGCCGCCCCATTCATCGCGTCAGTCGTGCACCCGCCGCTCGTGTTCGCATGCAGCCACTTCACCACTTCAAAATGCCCGAACTCCGCCGCATGATCCATGATCAACGGCGAACTATCGTCCGATCCGGGAAGCAGCAACCCCTCCTTGTGCTCGTACAACCACTGCAAAAGTGCGAGATCTCCACGCTTCGCTGCGAACCCCATAGCATGAATAGAGCACCCTTCACTGCGATTGTCGTATAACCACCGCACCATGTGCGTGTTGCCGTACCAAACTGCAAAGTTCATGGCGTACTTGGTGCACCCTTCATCACGGTGAGCAGCGAGCCACTGCACCACGTGGACGTGTCCTCGAGCCCCCGCTTCGTCCATAGCATGATGAGAGCAGCCCTCCGTTCGATTCTCATGCAACCACTGCACGACTTGAAGGTGGCCGTGTGCCGCTGCTAGATCCATAGCCTTGGTGCTGGCCTGCACGTCAGGGATGGACTTGTGCAGCCACTTGACAACTTCCAGCTGACCGTGCTCCGCAGCATGATCCAACACCGCTCCGTAACCATTGAAGTCCGGGTCATACGCTGCCAACCATTGCAGCAACGGGATATCTCCTCGTTGCGCTGCCGACAGGAAGCAACTGCGATTGGAGAGCGGCCGCAGCCGTCGCGAGGTGGCGCCGAGATGCTGCAGGAGATGCAAATAGCCGTAGTCCAGCGCTTGCGGGATGTTCCAGTGGTGGGAACCGTCCAAATACGCCGAGATGAGCGATGCAACGTGCGGGAGGTAGCCCAGAGACTCTTGTCGTTCACGCCAAACCACCTGCACACACGTTAGTAGAGGTGTCGGAACGGAGACCATGACACTTCCTGCTAAAAACTTCAGAAGTACACAACTGATTTGAAGATGTGGTTCAGAAACACGGCGAAACGGTGTTTTCAAGGATGAAGAGGATGAAGGTGCTCACTGATTGATGTGGCAGGTTGTGCGTACATGTCATTTTAGCTTGTGCTTTGTGAGTCGGATCGGGCTGTTGGTTTTGTCTTGATCGGCGTCAGTGGCGAGGTTGTGTGTGGATTCAACGCAACCGCTTGAGTCTTGTTGGTCGGGCACTGACAACCGATGGTGCGACGATAGGTTTGATGGTTCCGGCAGACTCAGGCTTCGCACTTGCGTCTGTTGTTGCTGGAGCGGAGGGTGTTGGTTCTGGGGCTGTCTGAGACTTTGGCTCTATTCGGACGCTCTTGCTGGTAGCAGCACTAGCCCCAACTCGTCGTGTTTTAGCGGCGGGCGGGCGAGTTCGGTCGATGAGCTTCGGCAGACGTTGAGCTGGGAGGAACGTGAGCGCTACGGACCTATGACCGACAAACCGAAAATGTGTTGCCGTTAGAGAAGTATAAAGTCGATGAAGACGAGTCGATGACAGAACTTACTCAACGTCATCTTTCAGCAGCGGCGTCTCCAACTGCTTCAGCTCGCCGCCTGTCCGGTTTTTGATCGCCAGTTCCACTAACCGACCGATGCTGGAGAGAGAGAGAGATACCCACGACATGACATGTTAGCTGTACTTCATCTCATGCTTGGCATCAATGTGAAACGTACTTGTGGTAAGCAACAAAGTTCAGGAACTCAAGCGATGCGCGCGACATCTTCCCAAGGCCTAGCCATTGCCGAAATTGCTGCGCCTTGTTGTTCATGAAGTTCAGCTTACGCCCTCTAGCAAACACATCGTAGATCGACCAGTCCATCGTCTTCGTGCGCTCGTCAGCGAATCGTATCCGCTCCTGCTCAACAGCAATTAGCCACAGTCTAAGATTTACCCAATTGGACTTAAACGTACCAGGAACGCTTCGTTGAACACAGCATCAGTTTCAGACACCGCAAACAGATCGAGCTCTTCTGCGAGCTCTTCTTCTTCGACATCTTCCAGCTCATTTTCCTCGTGTTTCGTCTCGCTGCGGAACTCTCTCCAACGGCCGTAATATATCGCTTCAGCCTCGAAAATCTCCACTAATGTCTGTACGAAGAAAAAAACAACGCATCACAAGTTAGCGTACCGCATCGAAAACGTGAACACCCACTTGTCACCAGCTCAACTTACCCTCAAACACGACGACGCTGTAAGCACGTCCGGGTCCACCGATCCCAATACCTTTCGCATGTGATCACCAACTGCAGATCCACCCCATCATCAGTTAAACAGCTCCAACCACCACTCGTAAAACGTTTCAACAACTCACCAAGCGCTTGCACCTCTTCCACCGCCGCCACACACGACTGCGTGCTGTCCCCAAACGTGCTCATCATCGCACTGATCGTGTGCAGCATCAGCGACCCCTTGTTGCTTTTCTTCCCAATGTCGTGCTTCACTCCACAGGCACAAACCTCTACAAAGAACTCGCCTTCCGCAATCTGCCAGCGAGGTTTGTGCTTTGGTTTGGCAGGTTCGTAGTGCGGCACATGAGCCGGCGCGATGTACGCGCTGTTGGGGTGTTTGGGCAACGCTGCTCCATCTTCCGTAATGGGACCAGCCGAGCGTAAACTCCGTTGCTGCAGCATCTTGAGGTACGGGTCACTCTTGACGGCCATTGCCGGGTCCAGCACCTGCTGCTTGTGCTCCAAAGTAGCTTTTTCCTCTCCAGTACCGTCCGTTTTGGCCTCTGTCTCCGTCTCCTGCTTGCGTTGCCGCTTGTCTCGGATGTAATTGAGCATTTTCTTCTTCTGGTCCAGCGGCAGGTTCTTCCACGCATTGGTCTGCAGTTGTAGAGAGGAAAAAGTAAGAGAAAAAGAGCAATTTCTATTGGTAAAGACGCTTTTAAAAGTTGTGCGCACCTCTTTATAGGGATAGCGGTGCTGGATGGCGTGGAACAGACGATGCACTTGCTCTAGCAGCGGGAGACGCGCCAGGTCTTGCAGTCCGTACTCGTTCTCGGCGCCTGGGGCGTCCTCCTCCGTCGCACTGGAGCGCGGCGAGTGCTCACTGTCCGCCATTATTGCAGCAAACAAATGTTTGTGCTCGTTTTTTTTAGTTTTTATGGGTTTTGTGGTGGTGTGGGCCACATGGAGTTGAAGTGCACTTTGAGGCGGCAGCTTGCCAAAACCATTTCGGAAACCACAAAACAACGACGTGGTGGTAGTTTACAGATAAATGAACAATAGTGTGAGAGCCAGAGAAGTAGCGTAGAGTTTAATATCGAACCAAAAAGCAGACACATTTGAAGCTAAGCATCGCTCAACAAGTTGTGAGGTGAATTCCAGTTAAATTGATGTGTAGCTTGTAGGAAGTAAACAAGTGATGCCTGTCGCAGTAGGAGCTGGCGATAAAATAATTCATATTGTTGTTAATAATGATGATGACCAGTAAGTAGCTTAGCATCGGGCAAGCCAGCTCCATTCGAGATCTCCAGCTGCTGCAGTTGTCTACTACTTCGAAGTAGAACAATGGTTGGATCTTGGGATCACAAAATCCCAGCGCAATGAGTATTTTGTGCTGGGAGGTTGCGATCTAGTCTTCTCAGTTGGCCTCGAATTGGGTCTTCGACTACTGTCAGTCGACCTCGCAATGAACACTGCGTCCTCTTGAGGCGCTATGAACCGCATTGTAGTTACACAGATTTGACAACAAAAGTACCCACCATGGATCCATTCTGGTTCAAGGCCACACACTGAAAAAACTTCGCCGTGTCGAACCTTCCGTTCCATTCATTTCATTAAGCAATTTTGTGGGCGATTGGTGCATCAGATGGCCTCGGTTGAGCCAAGGCATGTTTGGGTTTCAACAGTAACTGATTCAGATGGCAAGATGGTTCACTGCGACACAAGGCAGCGTTCCTTTATACCAGGAGTTCTGTTCTTATGTTTGGCCGCACTGCCACTAAAGACTATGTTTTTAGTGGAGTAATGAAGTCAACGCTAATTTTCGGGAGAGATACGCTCTGCCTAGCACATGTGTCTGCCATATTCCACATGTGTGGCGATCAACGTAGGTCCTCAAGCGGCCACCAAAGTGCTGCGTCGGTCGTTGCTAGACGGAGTTCACTTTCAATTTTCCCACCAGTCGATCAAAAGACCGGACAACCTCAAAACCATCGACCCAGTTGCATCCCAACTCTCCAGTCATGAGGTTTATCCGGGCGTTGAGTGTTGCCGTGTCACTTCTAGTGTCGTTGACGTCGGTAAACGGCCAATGTGGTTCCCGCGTACGTAAGGATTGGGATTCCTCGAGTACTGTGGACAAGACCTTGTACTAGAATGCTGTTGCTGCATCGATGAAGTCGGGCGCCTACGCCAAGTTTGTCGAAATTCACTCGGACGCACGGTCGGGACAAGAAGCGCACCAAACGTGTATATTTCTCTACTGGCACCGCCTCCTTCTGATGGCGTTCGAGAACATGCTGCGGAGTCAAGGCTCTCAGTTCGCCTGCGTCACAATCCCGTATTTCAACTGGATTTCAGCGAACGACCTCAGGGTGACTGGCAGGTGTACAAACTTCTTGGAATGCTCCAGCATTTTGACAGATTTTGCCGGTGTTAGTGGCATTAGACCTCTTCAGGGTTACGACAGAGGTGTCTGGAGTCAAGAAGTTCCGGATGGAACGAGTCTCGCCTCCGTGTACAGTCAAGTTTTCGTGTCCCAGGATGGCAATTCGAGTCGTGGCATTGCTGATGTCTCTAAAATGGAGGAGGCCACGCTACCGTTCACAGTGAATTAGGTGGGGCGATGGGACTTATACCAACAAGTCCGGCCGACCCCATTTTCTGGTCTCACCACGCGATGGTCGACGCACTTCATGCAATTTTCTACGACTGTCGTGGATCATCGTCGGCTTGGCAGCAGTGCTACCGTAAGGATAAAATCACTCCGTTTACTACTGGTGACGAGGTTGGGATGTTCCTCAACAGCGGACGGACATTGGCGTGGCAAGACCCCGTCATCGGAAAGTTTTTCACGGGTGTCCCGAGGAAATATGGCCTTCTAGCGGATGTGCGTGGTCTCGGCTACATCTATTCGTTCGGGAAGCAGCTCTCCAAGTTGTACAATTCATGTGACAGCGCCGATGTTACTCGTCGACGTCTTGAAGAGCATCAAAGCAATAGCAGCAGCTATGGTAGCGATGCTTATGACAGCACCTCCGAGTCGACAATTGTCTTCAGTGACGTGAAGACAAATTCTCCATCGACCCAGTACGATACCGCAGATTTTGACCTCTCTGACAACTGCAGCGAGTCTGGAGAAATGATGTTAAACTGGTACGACAACGTCACGGCTGCTATGGGCGGCCGATGTCCAGGCGTTATTGCCGACTTGGAACGTCAAATGTGTATGTTTCGCAGTGAGTGTCTGGGCGGCACACTAGACTTCACGCCTGAGTTCAAGGCCCACTGGAATGCGAGCGAACCGAGATGCCATGGGATTGTAAATGCTATTGAGCGTGGTGAGCAGAAGATTGAGTTCACGCAGTGGCGTGAAACAATTCAGTCATTCTTTGGGTGCCCCAATCCGTCCAACAGCTCTACTAGTGACGATAGCGGCGAACATGATCAAAGCGCTTCGACCTCGGATGTATCCATCTCGCTTGACTCCCAAAACACCAGCAGCTCGAACTCGCTGGTGGTAAGAGGAAGTCTGGGCAGAGGCATTGCTGTGTTACTTGTTCTTGTGTTTGTTCCAAGTCGACGCAAGCAGAGAATGCAAAACGAACCGGAGCCCGAGGTACTCAACAACGTGATGTCCCCGAAAGCGAACTTCTCACAGGTGTCATCGCCCGAGTCAAGACGCGTCTAAGACAGTATCGAGGCTATTGCACATTTTTCCATGCTACACATACTCAAAGATTTAGATTTTGCCTGACATCGAATCGGATCCTTTTCAACAACTCCTTTGCTACAGATTCTCAAGCGCGAGGCTGGTGTAGCTGATGATGTTTGCATATGAATCACGTTATTCACTTGTGCCGAACTGCACAACACGACGTTGTTGATAAATTCGAGTGAGAAGAATCCGACGTGACACCGGTTCGAGATGTACCCTTGGGTGTCATTGTCAAGTTGCTGCATCACGAAAAAGGAGATGATTATTGCTCCAATATACAGAAATGGCAGGCAGATTCGCCGCTTTTCCAATTCTGTTGCCACAAGGATAATAAGGTTGACAACAAGTTAGTAATTTAACTAGCACGATTGAACCCGATGAAGGTTTTACCTTCCAGGTCCAGTATCTTGGAGACCCCTTCGATGAGAAAGAGTCCAAACTCACACCATAGGAGAATGGTCGATGTAGCATCCAAAATCTCGGACTCATCTAGGCTCAAATGGGGGGCTACACCATTCAAGAGCCCCGCTAGCAATCCTATAATGAACGCAATCTGGAGAATATGTGCGATGCCTGAGTCATAGCAAGTATACCAGTGAGCCAGATCCTAGGCTTGCAATGAAGATACATACAACAAGTACCTTTCAGTTGATGCCGTCCCAATTCCTGGCGCGTTGGGGTTTCATGCTCATTCGTAATGCGATCCGCTTCTGCAACCATGACCAGGAAATCGACCAAGATGGCACATCCATGATTCTTGACGTGATACTCCACAAGATCGGTCGGCTGGAGACGATTGTCGGGATTGTTCAGAATTTCATCAATCTCTTGGATTCCAGGCGAGTTCTTTTTGCTGCGTGAAAGGCACATGCGCTTATATATTTCGCCATGAGCGGCAAGAAACTCGCCGCGGTATTGGGCCTTGACCAGCAACATCTTGTCTTCTTCGATCGAGTTGTTTATCGTTGCCAGCAGTCTCGTCGTTTCCGAAATGGTTGCCGTAGTTGGGACTTTAAAGCTGAACAAGGCTCCAGTAAGAAACGAGCAGCGCACTATGCGCGTTTGCGTAGCGACTTTGGAGTCCATGCTGTAGGTCTTGCGTACTCCGGAGCTGGCAAAACGAGGAGTGAGCCCAGCCGATTTCTTATCAATGAAGCGTTTGTCCTGTTCCTTCTTTCAGTTGTTTCCTTCACTACACTCACTTCATGTACTCTCTCGACTGGACTGTGGGTTGGTAAACTGAAAAATAAATCGCCCACAACGCAAGCTTGTTTTCGTCTATCAACATTGCATTGACTAATTCTGAAACCTCGTGTTGTCTTAGGATGTCGTACTCGGCACTGGGATAGTGAAAGGTAATCGCCGTGGGGACCAACGAAAGGAAGTCTCCTATGGATCAAGAAATGAAGTCGAATCTAGAGACTGGTTGTGTGGTGTAAGTACATCACTCAGCAAAATCTGTGAAATGATGCGTTTGTTACTCGTCTTCAGCTTCCAGCAGCAAAGCACACTTTACGATAAATGGTTTCAAAATGCTAATGTTCATGACCAAGATACATCTCCTCGGTACCCTCGATGTGGTACAGATAGTGACATAGGCGCGCGTTCTCGATGGCATCGTCGGAGCTTGAAGCCGCCCGTCATTTCGCGATCAGACTCGGAAGGCGCGTAGGCAACCAAAGTACCGGTATCATGGCCCCAGGAGCGTCCGGCAACGACGCGTGCAGCCCCAGCGTGAAGGAGTTCTACGACGGCATCTTCCACTCGCCCATCTACGCCGAGCACCACCGCGTGTGCTGCAACGTGGGCTTCCACCCGCGCGGAGAGACGCACGTGAGCTCCAGCGCCGCAGCCGTCGCCGCCATCACAGGCGCAAACGTGCACGGAGACGCGCCCAGCAACACGTTCCAGGCCCAGTACCCGGCCGACAGGTTCCAGCTGCAGCTCTACGACACGCTGCTGGACGTGGACGCGCAGCACGAGGCTCGACGAGACGAGACGTTGACGATCTTGGACGTGGGATGCGGAGCAGGCGGCGGCGTGTGCGAGCTGCAGACGCTGTACCCCAAGGCGGAGGTGGTGGGGCTGGACCTGTCCATTCAGGCGCTGGAACGCAGCAAGGAGGTGTGGAACCGCTTCACGGAACAGGTGCCCGAGTTTCAGGAACGCAAGCTGCGACTGTATCATCATTCGTGCGAGAGGATGAAGGGGCTCCTCAACCACTCAGTGGACGTTGCCGTCGCAGTGCAGAGCTTGCAGGAAGTGCAGAACCTTGGGAGAGCAGTGAACGAGATTGCCAGAGTGCTGAAGCCGGGAGGTCTGCTCTTCGTGGCCGACTTCATCCCTCCCGACGTTGCGGCGGATCATCTGGAGCACTCGCTGCTGTCCCCCATTTCGTCAGCGCAGAACAAAGCGCCGCTGTTTGAGATCGTGCAGGAGCAGTTGGTGTCGTTCGAGGCGGCCATGGGGGCGAAGCTCAGCTCCGGAACCACGCGGGAGCTGATTCATCAGTTCACGCCCCAGGAGTTCCATTCGGAGCTCGAGGCCTTTTTCTTCGTCGAGCACTCGCCGTTGTACGAGTTGTTGCGTCGTGATCAGATGGGGTACCGCTTACTGTGTTTGCGCAAGACGGATGAGTGCAGCACCGATGAAGAAGAAGATATCCGACATGTAAGCGAGTGGGTCGGCGATGGCGCGGGGTACTCTTCTGATGAAGAGATTCAGGACGACGATGTGCCCAACTACTATCCGTACCAGGATTTCTTCCCGCAGCTCGACGTTCTGAAGGAGAACTACAATGTGCTTTTGGAGGAGATGATGGCCGTGCAGCAAATGGCGACGTGGCCATTCTGGCCGGAGAAGCACTACACTGAAGGCGATAGCGAGTGGCGTGTGTTCCCGTTTTGCTATACGTTCCCGGCTTACGATGCGTCCAAGACGACGTGGGTGGCTCCCACGTGCTCCATGTGTCCACGCACGGCGGAACTCCTCAAAGGTTTGCCTGGTATTCGTACAGCGCTCTTTTCAAAGCTCGGTCCGAACACGACGCTGTCTGCACATCGAGGTTGGGCTGATTTAGCCAACCACGTTTTGCGCTGTCACTTCCCGCTCGTGGTGCCCACGCTGCCTACAGGAGCCCCCTGCTGCGCGATGGTAGTGGGCGGTGAAACTACGTACCACGCCGAGCGCGAGTTCATCGTGTTCGATGACAGCAAGCTGCACTACGCGTTCAATCACCACCCCGACCAAACGCGTCTCGTGCTGATTATCGACTTCTATCGTCCGGACCAACTGCCTCGGGGTCGCGCACGTGGAGGCCACTCAGACGAACTCGACGAGTTCATCGAGACGTTCGGCAGACAGACGCTTCTCGGCGGCAACGAAGAAAACTGAGAACGGAAAAACAAAGTTGTCGATAGAGTAGGGGCGGAACGTGGGCGATTAATTCGTGGGTACCTGCACCCTGCGGCGTCACTCTCCCCCGTCACCCCTGCTTAATCTTAATGTTAAATAAACCTGTCCACACACCAACACATCAGATCCTCTTCACCACATCCATCTCCTCCTCGTACGTACATCCAGGAAGTGCGCGGACATCAGGGACGTCCGCATTGACGATGGCCGTGAGTCCGAGGTTCGCGAGCGCTCCTCTGATAAGTCCACAGGGGAACACCAAGAAGAGCAGCGCCATCTCCCTCGTCTCCTGCTCCGTCGCGGCGGAGATGCCCGCAAGCCAGCGGAAACTGAAGTCCTGCACCACGAACACGCCTCGGTGATTGGTCTGCAGCTTGTCGATCTGCTTCTTGAAGATGGCGATCCAGAAGTCCTTGCACACGAACTTGATCACGTCCAGCGGCTCCAGCATGCGCGGCCTGTCTCTGGCCGCCCGTTCAGCGAAGCGGCAGCCCACGTCGTAGCCCATGGCCTCCAGTTTGATGATGACAGCCTCTCGGTGGGCCGCTTCCTCCTCCGGAGTGGGCGTGGCGCCCTCCACCTGCCATGGATAGCGCTCCAGCTGCATCGACACACACGTGAGCACTAAGTACGAAGCAAGTGCACGCTGGGAGACGCACCATGGAGCGCACGATCTCGCCGTAGAGCTGCTGGAAGCAGCCGTCCGCCACCTCCTTCATCTTCAGAGGTCAGGTGTTTGCAATTATTGGCGATATTGATTCTGTTTATCAATAGTTGTGTACGCCACACCACAACTTCAGGTCACTAAAGTGAATCTGGTCGTTGTGACGCGTGGCATTCAATCGAAAGTCGGACTGCCACAGTAGAGATCGTCATCATGAGCGACGCCAAGAGCCCCGAAGTGGTGGACGGCATGATCGACGACAGCCTCCTGGGCATCCTCATCATCCTCCTCGTGGTCATGCTCAGTACTGGCTACGTGTACGTGCAGCAGATGCAGCAGGGGGACGCCCCACAGCGTCCGAATGCGCTTCGAACGGCTCCGTCCACAGCTGCGGCGCTGGCCTCGTCCCCTGAGCGCGCTGCCATCGCCACCGCGGGCCTCAACGACCGCCAACTGCGTCTACACTTCACGCTGCCCATGCGGAACGGCGCGCGCACCGTCACAATCAGCGCCGAATCGCTCCTGAAGACGGACAATGGGGGAGCTCTGGCCTGGACGAACGAGGACGCGCCGACGCTGCTGGCGGATCTGTCCCATGTGGCGGACGTGTATCTTCTTTGCATGGTGGAGGACGCCAAGGATGCTGGCCAAATGCAGTGGATCCGCGAGTTCGTGTGCACGCATCCAGACTTGAAGAGCAACAACTCGACGCCTGGAGGCCTCAAGTCGCACAAGATCCTCTTCTGCACCACGTCAATTGGCAAGATTGCGTTCGTGCGGCAGATTGAACCTCATGTTCATGTGGAAGGTACAAGTGTAGATGGAATACGAGGGGAAGAGAGAGACTGACATGTTACTGTTTTGTTTGCTTGCAGTTGATGCCGGAGTGGTGAGGGAGCTGGAGAAGCATGTGCCACGCATTGTGTATATCCCTACGTCATCGGAGGAGGCAGTGACACCTTCGATTCCTAACGTGATCCACGTGAGCGACAGCTTTGCAGGATACTTCTCGCTGCTGAGTGCAAAAGAACGACTGTAGCGTGTATTCCTGCTAATACCGGACTACGCTGGCCTCTCAAGAGTTTGGTGTACCCGTTAAACCCGTAGTTTATTTGCCTTTACTTTCAGGTGTGTCGTTCGAAAGTACCCTTGAGAAGACCCTGTCGATTCGGAAGAGCTGCTCGAGGGTTTGTAAAGCGAGGAAGAGCAGAGTGTCGATTCGCCTCCATGGATGCAAGAGGCTGCACTCCGCGGGATCCCCTATAACGAGTTCAGGCATTTGTATTGGCCCCGCCATTGTCTGGAGAATCCGTGAATAGTCCACTGCGTACCCGGTGTATCTTTTCGGGTTGCTATGCTGGCCCTTGAGATTGAGATTGGAAAATGCTTCGAGAAGCACCAATCTCTGGTTACCAACCGAAGCTGCCCCGTCGCCACGTGCCTCAGAACAAGTCTTGCCCAAATTATTTCGCAATGTGCTGACGACTTCAAGTAGAGCACCAGCAAGAATCTGCTTGGCTAGCGAATGCATTACAGCGTCTCGAGTCGCAGAGCTACTAGGCGAGCTTCCGTCTTGCAGCCAGCGCGCGATGGCAAGTTCTGTTGCTCCGCCCCCTCTGCAACAATACAAGATTGCAGGCTTCGAAGCGCTGTCCTCAATGCTAGTCGTTGGAGATTCAAACCAGCTTCGGAGAACACGGAGACACTTCACAATCGCCGCGTAATACTGCTTATGGACCCCTTTTGTCGGTGCCTGAACCAGGAGCTGTGGAACCACAACACTGTGTTGTTCGTGTTCACTGTTTTGTTTGACATCGCGTTGCTGATTTGACCGTACAAGTCCGCGAAGTCGTAAGCACGCCTGCTGTTGAAATCTTACCTTGGAGATACCCTTCGTGCAGATACCAGTATGGTTCGGCGTGATCTCATCAAACACACTAGCAAGAGGAAATATTCCAGCATGCATGCATAGTGCCTCGACGTCTTCAGGCTCTGCCAGTTGAACACATGCGATTCCCTGACGAGTGCAGGCAGCGATTACGCTTTCATCAAGGGCTTCTGTGCTTATCACAATCTGGAGCCCCTCTCGTTCCCGAAGGTGGCGCACAAACCTTGAGATGAACAGGTTCGCTGCATCTTGGGCTGAGAACAATTCCTCGTCTGTACTTGTTGCAAACTCGATTTGATTGGAACCTTCGGTCATCGAAAGTGCGCACAAGAAGCACACGAAACGTGTTGGACCTGAACTCTGGTCGAGTATTCCCGGAGGTTGCGATGTTACCACGGACTTCTTTAAGATAAAATCGTCACGCGGCACTACGTACGACGAGCGCACTGATGGCCCAGCCATGAATATAACCGCGTCAGGGGCACATTTCAGGAATTGCTGTATACGGCTAAACAGCACTTTGTCAATCCTTTCCGCCCCACCCAGAGCGGGAAACGCTGCGCTGGTTGGCAAAGTGAATATCCACTCCAGTATTAACTCGGAGATAAACTCCACTGCTTGTTCTCCAAGTACACCACGTAACCCCGATTTCAAAATATTGGCACTCGATTCACGAAACTGCGTCAAAGGGCAAAGCAATCAGCACTGCATCACCTGCCTCAAAACATCAAAACTTATTGCGTACCTGCTTCGACGGCTGCATAGTCTCTCGATCGATTTCAACTGACACCGGGATCTTTAGCCCGCTTAAACTCGTCTGAATCTCTTCTTGTAGCTCCCATTTCAGCTCCGCAAACGCTCTCGACAGTCGCGCCCGATCAACTCCACTTCGAGCGTCGTGTTGCCTCCTCGAAACTTCATCAGCTTTCCTCACAGTTGCATCTACCAGCAAAATAAACTCACTAGATCCGTCTCCAAGCTGCTTGTGTACTCCATTGGCAGCTGAAAGAAGGAACGTCGCGAGTGGATCGTCTCCATCCAGCCCCTGCTTCCACGCCGCCAGCACAGCGTGGCCCTCGCCCGTAACAACTGGAGCTTCTGCAGGTCGGAACAGCAGCGTTTCCTCTACGCAAGGCCCGAAGCTGCGTCGGCAGAGCGCTGCAAGACGCTCCAGCCCATCGGCGATGCTCGTCATGTGTGTCATTTCGCCCAAAAAGTATCTTTTCGACTGAAGTGCGCTGTGATTGGCGATGGTTTCTGTACCATGGAGTGGGTACGCTCTTGCATAACGGAGACTGGCTCGGTGGCGCTACATGGACACCATGACATCAGCAGCTCATGGTCTAATGGACTATCTGTATTTGTTGTCTTTACTACGCAGAAGCAACGCTAAAATGCATGTGGAAGTAAGAGGGGGCAGATTAAACAGATCTCAAGCCAGTGAGATCTGCACGGAGTCGACAAGGCCTGAACTCTGGCGTAGGACACAACTGTGGCTTCGTCGACCACGTCAGGCTGCTCACTGTCTTGAGGAACAAGGACAACCGATTTAAGATTGTGGACCTAGTTCTCGCCTCCCTTCTTGCCCGTCTTGGACTTGATGGTCTCGATGGCATCGGCCGCAGTGTGCTTGGCCATCTCCAGACCTGTAGTCGACGCCGAGCGAGCCTACAACGGACGAGCACACAGCAAACGTCAGCAACCAACTCAGCTGCACACCATAATCATGAGCAACTCACCTTCTCCAAGGCACCCGAAGCGACGACAGACGTCCGCTCGTAAGCACCGCTAGCGAGCGTAGAGGACTTCTTGAATGCCTCCGTCTCCTTCAGCTTGCCGTACTGCTCTTGGCTGGCCGTGGCGGCGCTGCTCAGTCCACTGGCAATAGTTTTGCCAGCGTTTGAGGACTTGGCGGCCTCCAGTGCCGCGCCAGACTTCTCCTTAAACATGGAAAATGTCTGTCCGAGTACCCTGCGCAGCAGATAAACAGCGTTAGATCCTCAACCACACACGCTACAGAGCTCAAAACTTGAGTACGCACTTGGAGGCCGTGTTGGCGCCGTTCTTGAGCTTGTCCACCGGCAGCACGTTGCTCACAGACGAGCGGTCGTTGCTCTTGGCCGAGGCCGTGGACTTCTTCTCATCGTCCGAGTCGTCCTGCGCCTGTGGCTGGTTCTGCTTGGCCACCGTCTCCTCCTTCTCCCCGTTGAAGATGAGGTTGTCCAGGTCCTTGTCGTCCGACTGCTTCTGCTTGAGTGACACGTCGTCCATGGCTACAGAGGTTTGTACTTATTTGCTGGGGATACAGGGGCTGCTGGCTTTCTCTCGCGACGCTGAAGGGCGGAAAGTGAACTGGAGGGGGAAAGGAGGAGACGGCGGTAAAGACTTGGGGCGCGCGCGATTGGGAGAAATGCCGACCAATCGGAAGCGAGACGCGCAAATCAGTCGAAACTGTAGCCATCTTGACTGGATCACCGTGCAACGGATGCAATGGAGACTTTCGACTGCACCAAGTCTGCACTGAAGGGGCGAGCTCACGGGGAGCTGGCGAGCTCGGACTCCGAACTTCGGAGATGGCGAAGGCCTTGACCGCGGCAAGCTCATCAAGAGTGGGACGGTAACGGACCGGATCAGATTGACTGCGACGCTGGTCACCAAGTCGCCGATGGCAAGATGTGGCGATTGACGTTAAGAGAGACCACCACTGTGAGTTGAGCCAGTCGAACGCGGCACGTCTTTGACTGGTGTTGCACTCGCGCAGTCACCGGGAAGGCTCGCCACCACAAGATGTGGTTCACGATGCTTCGTCAGGCACGGTCTCCCGTCACAGCATTCGCCACAATCCAGATCCTGACGAGTTCTACTTGCCGTCCGCAGTGCAATTGACATTCCGCAACTTGCGCTCCATTGCCCAGGCAATACTCTGCAGCACTCCCTTCGAAGTACAAGAATGGTCGCGGGACGACTGCAAGCGTGGGGTTTGCTGCTGCTCTTGGCGATTGGACTAGTTTCCGCCACCATCGAAGTTGCTGAAGTCGCCGAGGTAGCTGTGGACCAGGATGTCGGCAAGAACACACCTGAAATCATCGCTACGCGCGGGTACGCAGTGGAGACACACAAGGTTACGACGTCGGACGGCTACATCCTCACGATGCACCGCCTCCCTAAGAGCTACGACGAAAGTCAATCGGGCGCCGCCGCCGCTACCAACAAGCCGGCCGTCATCCTGCAGCACGGAGTGATTGAGAGCAGCTTTGCGTGGGTGTGCAACTACCGCAATCAGAGCTTGGCATTCGTTCTGGCTGATGCCGGATACGACGTTTGGCTCGGCAATAGCCGAGGTAACACGTACTCGAACGAGTCGCTGTACTACACCACCGACGATGACGAGTTCTGGGACTTTAGCTGGGAAGACATGGGGCTCTACGACTTGCCCGCTGCGATCAACTACGTTCTGGCGACGTCGGGGCGCTCCAAACTCAGCTACATTGGCCACTCCCAGGGAGTCACCCAAGCGTTGGTGGGCTTCGCTGCGAACCAGACGCTGGCGCAAAGTGTTTCGTACTTCGGTGCGCTCGCCCCTGTGTCGTGGCTTGGAAACTCGAAGGCAGAGCTGTTTGTCGCCCTCGCGAACGCTCATTTGGACCTGCTATTCCAAGGTTTGGGCATTGTCAAGTTCCTCTCGCACAGCGACCTGCTCACCAAGTTCCTCGCTGGCTACACGTGCACAACCATCGACGAGATCTGCGGCAGTGCCATTTCGCTGTTTTTCGGGACCACCACGAGCCTCAACGTCTCACACGTGCCTGTGCTCATTTCTCAGACGCCTGCCGGCACTTCAGTGAAGGATGTGGCTCACTACGCCCAGGGTATCCGCGAAGACACTTTTTCACGCTACGACTACGGCTGCAGCTGCGTACAAGCTCTCGGTCTGTCACTCTGCTCGACGGCCATCTGCAAGAACAAGTCCAAGTACGGAGCATTCGAGCCGCCAGCATACTCGCTCAGCGACATGGTGTACCCTCGTACAGGCCTCTACGTGGGCGCCGGGGACACGCTGACGGAGCCTGCAGATCTCGCGCGTCTTCGCTCGTCGCTGCCGTCCGGCACCGTCGTACACGACACGACCATCGACATCTACAGCCACCTGGACTTCATCTGGGCCGACAACGTCAACGAGTACGTGTACCAGGACCTAATCGCGCAGATCGCCACGTACGAAGGTGTCGGCTACTAAACCTGTAGTGAATGTAGCCATTTCACGTTGAAGTTGTCTTTGCTTCCTTCCTATTCGTCCATAATATCGCCTCTTTTCAACCAATCCTGTTGCAACTCAGAGTGATGGTCTTCCGCACTCGATCCTCCGCACTCACTCGAGTATTTGCGCCGTCATGAGCAAGCGCACGTTGGTGGAGTGGTCTCCGCATGACGCGTCGCTCTTCGCCGTGGGCGCGGACAACCTGCGGCTGTTCGAGGTCACCACTTCCTCTGGGGACTATGCGGACGCGGGGCCCGAGCCGGCGGCGCTCTCCACGCAGCGGAAACGCGCCTTCCGCGTCGTGCGCATCAACGCCAAAGTCTCGCAGCTCAAGTGTTTGCAGTGGTATCCGTTCGAGTCCAAGCCGCTGCTGATCGCCACGGGAACGGGGTCGGGGAAAGTGCTGCTGTGCGACTTCGAGGACCCGCGGGCGCGCGTCATGCGCGAGTTCCTGCCCAAGTACAGTCGTCCTTGTCACGCGGTGGCGTGGAATCCGTCGGTGCCCAACCAACTTGCAGCAGGATTCGAAAAGGTCCGCAGCGACTTTTGCACACTGGTGTGGGACCTCAACACGTCTGGAGCTGTTGGCTCGGCGGGTGGAGCAGGAATGACCAGCAGTGGAAGTAGCGGGAACATTGAAGGACTCGTGGACCAAGATGGAGGCATGGACAGGTCCAGGAAAGGAGGAAGTAACAACGGTGGGAGTGTCAGTGTCGGCGCAGGGGCTGGAGGGAACGGCTTCTCCGCTGCAGACTCCAAGCCGGTGCATGAACTGGCCAACTCTGAAGCCACAATGGCGCTGTCGTGGGTGCCGTTACAACCCACGTGTCTAGCTACCGGTACAGGGTTCAAGTGGCTGCGTGTGTATGATCTGCGTGCTAAGGGAACGTCGCCGATGAGCGTCGTGGCTCACAATAAGGCGGTGCTGGGCGTTGTGTTTGATGAGCACCGACCGCACATGCTTGCGACGTACAGTGACGCGCCACAGGAACCGGTGAAAGTTTGGGATATTCGTCAGCTGGAGTCGTCGTCGGGACCGCTGCTTTCACTGTACCAGACCAGTAAGAACCTTGCGCAGGTGTCGTGGTGTCCATCAAAGCCGGGTATATTGGTGACGGCGTCCACTGAAGAAAAGTGGGTATCGCTATGGGATGTGACAAAGCAGGAGAGTGGATCCTCGACGCCTAAGAAACCGTTCCGCAGACGCTATACGTCGGAGCCGCTCACCTCTTTTTCGTGGCAGCACGTAAATTCACCATCACGGATGCAACGCGCAACAAACGTGGGGAAGAGTAGCAACGCTCAAAAGCACCAGCTTACGGCTGCAGCCTTCCCAAATCGTCTTTTGACCGCATCAATTACCGGCGAGCTGGGGGATATTTCCGTTCATGACGCTATGCCACTGTCGCTGTCGTCTCACGGAGCTGTAACTTTCGGGTGCGGTAGGCTATTATTCGGTGGCTCTGTAAGTGGACCTGGAATGGGAACGTCAGCCGTAACTCGACTTGCACTTGAAGAAGAGGTCAGTTTGGGTTCACGCGTGGAAGAAGACATTTCAAGCGAAATGTACAAGCTTGCCAAACAAGGTTACTCCATCGGATTGTCTAAAAACTTGAAGTTGTTTAACGAATCTACCCCGCGGGGCCGACAACTGCGCAACTTGTGGCTGTGGGTTGACCAAGTTGAGGCTCTTCGCCGAATCAGAGCTTCGCGGGTAGAGCAATCTCGCTCTTCGAACAATGGCCTCGGCAATAGTGCCGTGAATGCTGCAATGGCTGGTCCTTTGCGGGGTTGGCCTGTTGATCCGAATACGTTGGTTATCGCGGGTGTAAAGAGTTTGCTGACAGATTCCGGGGAACCCCCCGTTACTGCAACAGCAAAACCCGGTGTTTCTGGCTCATCGCCCTCTGTTCAAGAGGACTCAAGAGAAGAAGAGCCTGTGGGAATTTTATCTGTAATGAAGACCGATCAAGTCCTTGGTTGTCAGTACTTTGAAGGACCCGGGAGGCGACTAGGTTTGCTGGCGTGTAATTGGGACCCTGATAACGGCCAAGGGAATTCTCGTGGATCTTCGGCAGGTGTTGGGGGCCCGGGCCTTGATAATGCTGCTGGACGAAACATGCATCGCAGTAGTTCGAGCATCTGGAACCCGCAAAAGCAATATGATGATAACGCTCATTTCGCCAACCGCTCGTGGAACGAGAATGGTCGCCACGAATTGCAAAACATTTTGAACCGCTGCGAGTTGGAAGGAAATTACGGAAGAGCTGCAGCCTTGGCCGTATTTCATGGCGATTTGAACGCGGCGGTGGCACTATTACAAAAAGGGGCTACATGGCTGACTCAGATGCAGCACCTAAACGTGGGAGTCTCGTCGCCATACTCACCGGACTTATTGCAGCTCATTGCCATGTCTGTTGCAGGATACTCAGCATCCATTGCGAGTGCTGGGGGTCTGTCTTTGTGGTCAAATATGACACAACAGCTCTTGAAAAGGAGTGAAATAATGTCCCAGGCCAACCCACGGTACTTTCACGCTATGCTCTCGTTCTTGTGCGCTGCAAGTTCTACTTCTTCATCGGCCTCGACAACCATGAACGCTATGAGGGCAAGCCAACAGCCTCCGAGGCGCGCAAGTAGCCGGATGAATTGGGGAAGTGTTGATGGATTAGCTGCTTTTGGTGGAGCGCGACCTGCAAGTGCTGGTGCATACTCTGCCATTTTAAACGATATTACGCTGCCACTAAGTGACCGACTTGCATTTGCCTGCCGCTATCTTCAAGCCGACGAATTAGTTGCGTTCGTCGCTCAACACGAAGAGGAGAGTGAGCAGTTTGGACGTTTGGAAGGATTGATTGTCACTGGAATCAATGCTGACGGCATTCGGTTGCTTCAGACGTACCTGGATATGACGGGCGACATTCAGACGTTGGCACTGTTGGCGGCACGTCTTCCGTCCGCATATGTCTCGAAGGCATCACAGCTGGAGAAGTGGATTCAGATTTACAAAGACTTACTCAATCAGTGGCAGCTATTCCATGAACGAGCTCGGTTCGATGTCGGTCGATCACAACTCGAGGACCTGCTAAACGGTTTTACCAGTTTCTCACGCGACTTTGATGCAGAAGATCTGCAAGCCGAACTTTCATCGCCGTCGACACTTTCTGTCCCGCCGCAATTGTTTGTGAGATGCAACTTTTGCAATGCGTCGCTGTCTCTGGCTAGTTTGCTTCGGCTTGGTGGCTCACACTCCTCGTGGTTGAATCGCGCCAAACCAAAACTTACCTGCTGTCCAACGTGCCGAAAACCTCTACCACAGTGTGCGCTTTGTTTGCTTCCCTTTGGATCGCTGAACCCCTACTTTGAATTGGCACACCGCCGCTCAAGGCAAACGTCGGATGCAGTGAACACATTGGTGAGCAGCGTGGCGGCCGACAACGGAGGGGTGCTGAAGGAGCCCAAGACAGGCAAAAACGAGTACGAAAACCTCGCCCAGCTATCCAGTATTCCGTTCGTGGAGTGGTTTACTTGGTGTCAGTCGTGTAAGCATGGTGGTCACGCCCACCACCTTGCAGACTGGTTTAAAGCGCACACTGTATGCCCAGTCACGGACTGCAACTGCCACTGCCAGCATCTAGATTTGCCGATTGTGGGCAACGACAATCAGACCCGCATCATCGAGCAGCAGCGAGCAAATGCTGCGGCATTGGCCACCCAACGAGCAGCAAAGGGAAAGAAAAACAGCAGCAGCAATACCAACAACCAAAGCAGCAAGAGTCCAAGACTGCAACGCGGGGCGGGAAGAAGCCACTTCTGGACAAGCAGCAACAACAGGCGCCGTTGGGGTCTCAAACTTCGCAGCATAGTTTCTCCGTGTCTTCAACAATTGGCACGGGATCCACGTATCGTTCCTACTCGTCTGCTCAGTTGAGGCCAACCGGCTCCACTAGCGGATATCCGCCACCGTTCTCTCTATCAGGAAGTGCCTCCGTTGCCAACCTTTCGAGCGCAGGTGGCGGCGTCAGCAACATTGGCAGCGGGGCAATGAGCGATGGGATTTCTCTTGGCAACAAGCTGGACCAGTTAGAAAAGGACAAGAGCAGCTATCAGTACATGTGAAGACTCAGCCCAAGAGCAAGGTACGAGGTTGGATCGATAAATGAATCGCTTTTTGCTACGATGTAACAGGCTTTCGCGTCTTCCTCCTGGAGTTCACAGTTTTACGGGGTACGAGTTGATACCAAGACGAGAGACTCGACGGCTGTAATCGTCCATGATCTCCTGCTCAGTGGTGCCCAGACGCTTGATAGCTCTCTCGCGATGCAGTTGCTCGTCATTGAAGCCGAACATGAACTCGACTTTAGACGTCGGCTCGGTCTGTGAGATTCCTGTGTAGCGACGCAGCTCCTCGCTCCGGACAATGTCGACGTCGCAGATCCCCAGCTTCTTCATTCCCTTCTCCTTCTTGAGAATGTCCGTGTTCACTCCAAGACGATCCAGAGCGTGAGGACTGACTTCGTCCACCGAGTACGTTATGCGTCTCTTACTGGGTTGGGCCGTACCTGCCGTTCCCAGCTTTGGAGGCACCGACGCCGGAAGAATCGGCTCCATGTTCGCCGTCAGTGCCCAGGACACCGTCTCCATCTTCGGTGCACTGTTGTGTCGGATAGTTTGAATGGGTGGTGCCATATCGGCTTCAGGTGGTGGGGTATCGTCTTCTGTTGGAGGTGACTTGTCCTCAACAACTGCAGACTTGCCCTCTTCCTCTTCGAGCTGCAATGGGGGAAGATGCACCGGTGAATGACCACGCAATGAGCTTCGTCTACTCAGCACGGTGGCCTCGTCTTCGTCCTTGATGGATAGTGGCAGGTGAATCGGTGGGGTGGACACACCTTCCCCGTCGGCCTCGGACAGCGACGCTATGGTGCCTCGGATTTCTTCGCCGCGAGCGAAGACAGGAGTGAGCTTAGCGGCGACTTTCGCGCAGAATAGCTAATGCGTCCGCAGGAACGTGGAAGGATCTGAGCGGACTCCGGCGATTCGTTTTGGTACCAAGAGGCCTGAAACGCATGATATCTCACGGCTGTCCACAGCAAGTTGTTGCTGGTTCATGCGGCGAAGTTGAGGCAGGGTATGGTTGATGGACACTCCCAGTTGGTCACCTGCATTGGTAGCATCACGTTAGTGAGGATCGCGATGTTGCAAAGATAACTTGATGGCTGGAAATGTACCTCTTGGAAAAGCTGGAACTGGACAACCCGGAGCTCGACATTATCAGTCGGTGCTGTCACGGATAGCTGCAGATACTCACCGGCCATCCACTCCATCGATGGCAGATAGAAAACCAATTCGCGGCTATGACGAACCACTCCGTGCAAGTTGAGATATGTTCCCTCTAGCTCAATGTGGTTGGTGTGAGGATCCCAGCAGCTGGAGCGCTCGAGCTGCCACCAGTAATGTGACTTCAACGTATCAATGTTGTTGTCTGGTGCGGGCTCGCCAGGAAACTGCACACGAGCAAGTAAACGAAAAACTCCACTGCTGTGAATGAAGACTTTCCGAATTACACCCTCCCACAAGAACGATGCTGGGTTATCCTCTTGAGCTCCGCAGGGCGATGTCATACACCGTTGGGACTTCATTTTCCACTCGATAGCAGTTCCTGCAAGACTTTGTGGCAGCGCCAGGAGAAGATGTCGTCGGTCTCGTGGCTTCAGATTTACAAATGAAAGTTAGCTGCGAAAGGTGTTGTACTGTCAAAGCAAACTACTCACATGATGTGGAACAAATGCGATGTCTTTGATGAACACCTTGCAGCTCTGCTTGGGATTTTCATTACCTTCTTCGCTGTCGATGCCCAGTTTGAGACATACTACGTCGCCCTTATCGCAGTATGCCACAGCAGAATAAAGTTCATACGCAGGCCCTGTATGACGGAGTTACGTTAGTGTTGCCTGCACAAATCTACTTGCAATGAGTTCCTCTTACCTTCTTCATCCCGAGAAAAACTCCCCGTTGCGGCTTCATACTCAATCGACCCGCGCACGTCGCACTTGCGGTTCACAACCAATTTCCACAGGAGTTGTAGGCGAAGCAAGGGTTTAGAGGCTGTTTGCTTCGTTCTGACCGCCATTCTCCACTTTAAGCTAAACCGACCATTGTTCATGATCTTCCTTTGCCACACCTGCCTGTACGAAAAACCATCAGCTTCGATGTTGGTGAGCTCCACGATTGTACTCAGGATATGCCGCTTTCTGGGAGGTGCGGCGTCGTTGGTAGGCATTGAAGCCGACACTGCATTCATCGATTCGAGAATGGCTTGATCATCTGCAGTCCGGTTGTGGTCCAAGGCGCTTTGCAGCTCGTACGCTTGGTCTTCGTTCGCACCCAAGCTAAATAACTGCCCCAAACTGAGAATTCCGCGATGTTGTACGATGGCATCTCGCAGCGTACGAACCTTAGCATCACTTTCATGTGGGTCTCTTTCGATAAGTTTGTTTTGAGAAAGATCGAGCTGGCTAAGGACCATGTTGCTGTGAAGTAGTTCGACCACAGAACCAACAACATCATTGCGGATTTCATTGTGGCTCAGATTCAGAGACGTCATGTTTTCATTCATGCGTAGCGCCGTCAATATTGCTTGCGCACCCATGGATTTAGTCCGGTTGCAGCGGAGGTTCAGCTGTGTAAGTGTCGAAAACCCATCAATTCTCAAAGCTGCAGCTACGACCTGAGCTCCTGGAATCCCGATAAATGCAAACGAGAGGTCCAATGCAGTCAGACGGTTGGCCATCTTGACGGTATTGAGCACGGTTCGACGTGAGAACTCAGCACAACACAAACCAAGAGATTGGAGACTGCTGCGCTTTCCTCCTTGTCGAAGCTGTTCCGCCAAGTTCTGACTAAATTCATTCGCCGCACTATTAGCTTCAGCAGAATTGTTTTTCGTGGTCTTGTGCTTCGGTCGAGTTGGTACCCGCTGGGATGAAGTACTTGCCCATTTTTCTGAAAGAGATACACTCTTTTCCGGTTGATCGAGAACACTCAAACTAAAATGCAACAGGGACTCATTCACAGCAACCGCTTCAGTCATGGCCACACGCACACATGTTAAATAGTCAATACTGGAGAAAAAGGTAAGTTTCATACTACACTCGGCTTACCCTTGGCAAACAGCCGAGCGATCTCTCCTGCCGTCTCGCCGCCGTCTGAAAAAAATATGTTGCCATACAGATCAAGCGATAGCAGTTTTGCTTGATGTCGAAGTCTCTCACAGATTGTGCGTGCAGTCAATTGCCCCAGCAAATTTTGCGACAGATCAAGAACTTGCAGCCCGGGACAACACATTAAATCGCCTACATGGAAAAACAAACAACCAAATTCAGCGCTTCATCAACAACTCAGCTGGAGGATCGTAAGGTTTTCCGTACGAATTTCTTTGTTGCCGGAATCGTCGAGCTGGTTGTTCGCCAAATTCACGGATTGTAGAGCACTGAACAAGAAGAGGTTCTTGCTCAGTGTGCGCAGATGATTAATTTGTAAATCTTGGCTCTCAAGGACCAAAGCACGGATACCTCGGAACTGGACGGGATTCGGCTCCACAAAACAAACTCGAAAATGTTCTCGAGCAATGGTCAAATCCTTTGATCGCGCACAGAATCGTTTTGAATTCATGTTGACCGTCGTTCTCGTCGGTGTTGGTGTTTCTTTTCTCTCCGTGCGTGATGGCTTCATTGCGGCACTTCCAGTTCTAGAACGACGACGCGAAATCGTGACTTTATCTTCCCGGTATGCTTTTTCGCGTTTAGCTTCATGTTGGGTAGTTTCTTCTTCGCTACCGCTGGAATCGCTGGCATTCTCCACATTTTCATCGCCACACTCTCGTAGCTGATCCTCCAGTTGTTCCAAATACTTTTCTTTCTTCACAAGTGCTGACACAACAGTAACATTGGCATGGATTAGACTCATGGTGCCATGCCCAAAACATTATTTTCCATTCGACACCTACTCCGGATTTCCATGAGCAAGTCTTCCTCCAAATTGGTGTCCAGCGCATCATCGTCGCTGTTGCCACTCTCCGAGTCATCGCGAAACTTTGGAGGACTGGAGTGCAAAGGCGAAAACTGAGACCGTCTCGCTATGGTGGACGTCGATATCGGCAGCTTCAGAAGCTGACGTCGACTCATTTGAACTGATTGCTAGACGCTCGCAACAAAATCCAAGATGCGACGCTTCCGAGCCGTCTCCCATACACACGAACACCAACAAGAAGCACCATGGAGGAAAGTAGAATGTAATGCTGCTGTATTTACATTGAAGCAGCCCCAGCCGGTCAAAGTGCCGGCCCATAGATAGATACATAAGAGATAGATAGAGCGACCTGCAGCCGATCGCAGGCTTCCACGCAGCCCAACTGATCGCAAAGCCACGTGAGGGAACCCCGCGTCAGTGCTGTCGAAAATCCAACCGTCAACGTCGCGTGCTTGAAGGGAGAAGACAGGCGTTCGACGCCTCGTTGAGATCAGGACGTGGCGTCCGGGTCGTCCAGGCAAGCTTCCGAGCCGTAGATCGAAGACACCAGCACGCTCAGGCGACTGCGCAGACGGTCGTTGCGCTCGCGCAGGTCGTGAACAGCCTACAGTAGCAGCATCAACGGAGGAACAAGCACGTCAGAACGGGTGGTCTCTAAACGCTAAATGGCAGCGCTTCTCACCTGTTGGCTCTTTTCGAGCACCATTTTCTTGCGAAGACGCGCTCTCCGCGCGTGCAACCGGTTGCGCTCGCGTCGCACGCGCTCGCGCTCCTCCTTAGAGCACACGAGCAGGTTGCTGCTGGCTGTGGACGAGTACGGTCTCTTCCCGTTGGCGTTCAGCTGGGCGCCGACGCACGTGCAGGCGTCGCTGGCGCCTTCCTTGCCGAAGCACGCGCATCCTTTCTCGTGGTCGTGCACGTCCTCGTGGTCGGCGTCGGCGTCGCTGTCGTGCGCGGCCTTGACGCCGTCGCAGAGCTGTCCTTCCTCGTCTCTGTCCTCCGTCGAGTTGACGCCGACCTGCTCGAGTTTCTGGACGCACGGCAGGTCCACGACGTTCCCGAGACGCAGCAGACACACGGCCGTGGCGTGGAAGTCGTAGGCCTGTTTCAGCAGCTCGTACTCGTCCTGCAGCGCCTCGATGCGCTCCTTGAGGCTCTCGAGCAGCTCCCGCTTGCGGATCCGCGTGCGTTGCGCGTGCAGTCGGTTGCGTTCGCGACTCACGCGCAGTTTCTCCTCTTCCCCGGAGGGGGACGACGAGTGTTCCGTCTCGTTGGCGTCCGTCTGAATGGGCGAGTCCAGCTGCAGCAGCGGCAGCGTCGTCTTCTTGGCCTGCACCGCGCCGTCTTTCTTGACGGGGGACGTGGACGGAGGGAAGCTGGCGCTCAGCAGACTGGGCTGGACGCTCGTGGGCGTGCGGAGATTGGCCGGCTCCTCGTCCTCCTCCAGCGGCGTCGACTGCTTCCTGCGGCGCATGTAACTGGGCAGAGGGACGCCAAAGTACCTGGCCATGTCTTCCTCGTACTGTTCGCGCTGCTCCTCGCTCTCGTACGCCAGCAGCGCCGCCGTGGGGGACCCGCTACTGGCGAACAGCGGCCCAATGGGCGGGAGCACGATGGGCATCCCGTACTCGATGGACATTGGCCTGCTGACTGACTGACTGGCTGTATACGATGTGGGGATTATTACTTACTGACGTCGGCGTCTCGTTCGATCGCTCGCTGCGTGTGCCTCGGCTCTGCGCTCGGAGCTTTGAGTGGTTTGGAGGCAAATGGCGAATAGCGGCGCTGACGTAGGAGAAGAAGCCTCGAGAGGCGCCCGGGCTTTTTTCGAAGCCAGTGGGTCCGGCGATGGCTCTCTTGGCGTTTGTATGCCCAGACCCCGCCCACTCATTGGCTGGCGCGCAGATACGCACGTGACGTACGTGTCGCCCAAAAGTGACTTGGCGTTTGTATTGCGATCTTGTGGGGCTAGAAACGTCACCCGACATTGAACTTCCGACGCATTCAAAGGAGCCAGTGGCCGAGTTATCACGGGAGACCGCCAACATCTATGGGCCCGGCAACAAGGCGAGCGATGCAATCCCCGGACTCGAAATGCTACGGCAACTAGTCACCGTAGCGAATTGGTTTCAATGGCGACTGCTATCCTTAGCCGGTTATTTCCCGAGATCTTTGTCAATGTCTGCCGGGAGTATCAGCCGCGCCCCTTCGCGGGCAAATCAAGAGGGGGATGAGCGACGGGTCGTACGTGGCGGAAACTTCAACGTCCGTGATTGCCGCCGAGCTGCGGCGCCGGCACGAGGAGGCCGCCGCGCAGCAGACGCTGGAGAATGCGCGGCGTGAAAGGCAGCGAGACCGCACGCGCAGCCTCGTGCGACTCATGCAGTTGGACACTCGCGACGAGGTGAAGGTCGCGCTGCATGCAGGTGCATTGGGTAGATGCGTAGATGGAGTGCTCGTGGCAAATCCACAGCTGACTGGCTGGTTGCATTGACAGAGAACGCCACGCACTACAACCAGCGCGCGGCGGTGCTAGAGCAGATCCGAGCGCTGCAGACCCGCTACCAGGCCGAGAAGAAGAGGCTGCCGGCCATCCAGGACAAGTGAGTGCCACAAGAACTGCATCGTTGCTATCGCTAGTCGTGCTGATGTCGCTTCTGCAGGAAGCAGCGGCACGAGAGGCTGCAGCGCGCCAAGGCGGCGCGAGATAAGGACGTGGCAGTTCTGCGCCAGCATTTGGCGCAGCTGGACGCGACTGCGCCTCCTGTAGTGCGTCCAGGGAGCTCTTCGTACACTGCGGACGTCGGTCGAGCGGCCACGCCCGCTGGGATTGTGTCGCTACCGGAGCTGGCGGTGGCTAGTGGGAGGAAGCCGAACAAGCGGCCTGCCGTCTCGGCGAAAGAGTTCAAACAGCTCATGGACCAAGTCAGAGCGGTGAAGCAAGAAAGACTTACGATGCAGGACCCGTACGCGGCCAACCTGAAGGTGAACGTGGCGGAGGATATGCTCGTATTTTAATCAGACTTTGCTGACTTTGTTGCTGCGTCGGCCTTACAGCTCGCTCGTCTTTGGGATCGCCTTCACGATACAGCTCGCTGTCTAGAAAACTATGAGGCCGCCTGCCAAATGATGAAGACGAGAGAGCTGGGACGGATACCCCCTGAAGAGCTGGCTGAAGTTCTGGAGAAACAGCGGCTTCGGGTAGGTGGTCAACTGTTAAGCATGTATTGGGGTTTGCTTTGCCTAGTTCAAACGTGATCGCTAATGTGAATGATACAATTTGAAGCGGAGAACTGCGCTGCATTTTTTGTTTTCTCGGGCTCTACAAAGGAAACAGCGCCAGGAAGCTGCAGGTACGAGTCGTACAGAACAAGCTGCGTTCGAACAGAAGATTATGCTCGAAGAGTCTCACCACCTTTTGCTATCACTGCAGACTTGCTCTCGCAGTTCATAGCTCTAGCACTCCCAGAAGACCGTCTCAAGGATGTTGCAAACGTGGAGAGGTTTGTAATTGTCTTCTCGTTCGTGATGAGTACTCAGCTGATTGCCTTGTGGGTATTTCTGCCATGCAAGAATTTTGCGAGAGCAGGAATACATCGAAGACCCGACGCTCGAAAGCCCCGATGAAATCATGTTCGCAATCCAAAGAACCAACAGTTTGGGGCAGTACGTGGAAATCTGACATGACCGCTATAGCGTTTTTAGCACTGCTGATTCAAACTTACGATGTCTCTTACAGTCTGACAGATCTGCGCTTCCAATTGCTGCAAGAACTGTTGGCTACGTCACCAACAGACCCATGTAAGAAAGACCCTTGTGTCGTCTTCGTTCCATCAGCATGTTAATCTCTTATTGCAGATCTCATCGAGTCGGTGGCAAACATTCACGTCCGCAAAGGCGAGTTCGCCGCCGCCGAAGCGCTTACTTCGCACTTCGTAGCGCTGCCATCGGTGAAGCGCATATCGCTATTCTCCACGCTTTCCGAGCTGCGGTGCGGCATTTAACCGGCATTAACCTTTCGGTTTAAAGGCTCTTCAATTAACCGACTTCAAGATGGCTAAAACTTGGGGTTAAATGTTAGCCTAACATTTTAGCTCATCTTATTTTAAAATTAAAACGCTCCAACTCAATTCTAAATATTTACGATTTTTTACAATTCTTTTTTGGGGAAATCCTTTTTCGGGGCCGTTTTTTTCGGGAGGCGTTTTGTTGGCGTTTGATTACTAACCTCACCGTGTTTTTGTAAATTATCCATACTGTACCCTGTAGCCTAAGCTGGCTTCGATAGCAGTGTTGATACGATGGTGTTTAATTGATAAAATCACATGAATTTATCAATATCATTGCTATGATAAAACGAAAAGTCGATATTCATTGATTTATCCATACAATGATGTATACGATGCGGGATATCAACAAAATCGTGATAAAACGCTGATAAAATGCTGGGTCAAAATCTTCGTTCAAAGGCTTCTCTGTGTGGACTAGAAGATCGCCATTGTGCGGTCCCAAGAAGACACGAGCAGGCACCCGCGATCGTCGCGCCCTTTGGGCTGGAGTGGACAAAGATAGAGATCAACGGTTGGTCCTCTGGGCTCGTTGCCATCCACTTACTTCTGAAAAAAACGAGAACGCGACAAATGCGCTGCTCTTTCGCGAATTGCAGGGTCAGCGAACCTATGAATTGCGAGCCATGCTCCCAGTGCAAGCGACTCGTCCATCACATGTGCAGTAGCGAAGTATATCAGCAAGGAGAGCTCAGAGAACGGCGTGTGGCCGCTGGTAAAGCAAAAGAAGCTCCATTCGATCTCTGTGATCAGGACGAGGATGGAGGAGTGCTGGGATCTGATGGCGTTGTATGAACACGTCAATATTTTGAAATGGTTCAAAGAAATTGGGCGGAGTAAGTTCCCGTCGATAGCTGTACTTGCACGAATCTGGCTTGGCCGCGCTATCACCACCGCATTTCAAGAACGAGTTTTGTCCTCGGCAGCTGTAGTAATGAGTTCAGCCAGATCCCGAACAGACCCGGAACGAGCCGAGAAGCAGCTTATACTGATTCGGCCGAGATCGAGCGCCTCGAGGTTGCAATGAGGTCCTTCAGTCTGTAGGCTGTTTATCATTGATAATATCATTGATATAGTGCTATGATAAATGCTCAAGATCTTTATCAGGCAACTAAAAAGTAATGTTGGGTTTTGTAGGTGGATATCATAGCAATGATATGATATTGGGTGCGATTACCAATGCTATCGAAGCCTGAGTCCAAGCGTATCCTGTACCCAAAACGTACTCTATCACAATAAGGTACAGGTCTTAAACATGCATACACATCTCATGATTAAAACGGGTTGTGTGGCTGAGCGCCCACTTTGAATTCTGAATCTCCCAAGTCACCCAAACACTCTCCCAAGAAGTCAAACAGCGACGGGCATTGCGACAGGCAAGCGCGATGGGGCTATCGGTACATCCACCAGTGCGACAAAACGACGAAGACGTCGAAGTTCCAGCACAACTTTGCTCGATGCCTGGCAGAAGGAGAAGGTCTCGATATAACCCACCGTGAGCGTTGTGGATGGACATTCCTACCTTGCTTCTCAGCTCCACACGGTTTCCGGTCGTCTCCAAGCTATCGATGCACGCCTAGACGGGGTAACACCTGTCTTACGACGATCAGGGGTCCCCTTCAACCCAGGAAGCAAGGAACCAAGTGCGAGGAAACACCGCCGCATCCTGATCCCTATGAAGACGACACAGTCAACAGGAACTCTACGGAGGATGCTACGCATATCGATATGGTTTAGGATGCGGTATTGAAAGCCGAAAGTATGATTAATTTATAAAACACGGTGAGGTTAGTAATCAAACGCCAAAAAAACGGCTCCCGAAAAGAACGGCCCCGAAAACGAATTATTTTTAAATTACGGCCCCGAAAAAGGATTTCCCCTTCCTTTTTACTTGCCCCCCTATAATGATGTCGTTTTTCATGTGTTTTTACTGTTGTGGGTTTCGCAAATTCTGCCGCGATAACTCTGGCGTAATTTCCTTTTCGACCTTAATTATGCCCTCGACACTTTTAATTCCACTCTAATTATAGGCTGTCCATTCCGCGGCCGAATTAGCATGGCGCTGGTTTAGGCTGGAACTAGAGGATTGGGCTGGTAGTGCACCGACAATCAAATCTAGGGTTCAATTTACGAAACTTGGACTAAAGGTATTTAAAATAAAAAGTACGAAGTAGGAAAAAGAACATGCATAGGTCTTGCGTTAAGCACATTTGCCTATAGAAGCATCTACTGCTTTTCACATCTCCTGCGCCAGCTTCGCAGCCGCAGCATCTGTGGGGTACTCTCAATTAAAGTCTAAATCCGATTTAAAAAACCTTTTGAAAAGCCCAAATACATTTCAAAATCCAATTTAAAAGTTTTTGGGTGGTCTAAATATGATCTGAGTGGTACACATACTCGAACGTCTGTACCCCGGGTACCAGCGAACCTCTTCAAACTGTAAACACTTTGTCGTGCAAAAAGAATGCAAAATCGAATATTTACAAGGGTCGTGCACTTGAAATTTGTAAGGAATCGCTATAAACCAGTTGGGTGGTCAACAAACTGCCGAATTAATCCCTGTAGGGCTGTCCGTACAAGAACTTTTCCCATTTTCAGTACCTGCCAGACGTCCAAATCTCGAAACCACTACCAATCCCAAAACCACTTCCACTACCATTCCAAAGTAGAGTGAACCACGTCGCGCAGAACGAGTGCGTTATCGTTGGCATCTCCGAGCTGAATAGCTGCCACCGCAGACGGCGAATGGCCTCGGAATACGTGTGGCATTCAAGACGGGCAGCGTGACCAACGGCACCATCGCGCTCGAGGCGACGTACGAGCTGACAGGGCAGGACGACGAGTTGGCCGTCACGACCGCGGCGGCGGTGTTGAAGGCGTACGACCCGTCCACGGCGGCGACGATCTCGCTGTTGAGCTCGACCTTTGGCGTGGGCGACCTGGACACCATCGACGGCTCGAGCTCCACTGCCACCACGACCTACCCGAGTCTGCGAGTTCACCTGTCAGTTCCTCGTGCAGTTCACACCAGCAACAGGTCGTCCATCGCGGCAGGCACATCACCTGCATTGTGAGCTTCTTGAAGCGTGCATAGCCCTCCAGAACTGCCAGCAGCACCAAGCCTGTATCCGAGCGGAGTCGGCATCAGTGCAGGTCATGTGTGCATTGTACCACGAAAAATAAGGTACTAGCTGTCGCAATGCGTGCTTCTGTATTACTTATGCTTTATCTACAAGAAATGCAACTGACATGCGTGATTGTTTTGGAGCAGCTTGGATATGTGGTGCCGTCGAGGTAAGAGGCTGCATACCAGCGTGACCAGATATCTCTGCAGCGAGAGAGAACTCGTCATCCATTGGAGGAGTAAGGTGGGGACTATCGTAACCCGGTGCTGTGAGTCTAACCAAACCTTCAAATGTGTCCTCACTGTGTGTCTCTATATCGGTGCTTGTAGCTGGTGGAGAGAAGGTCTCACCAAGAGCGACGGAGGTACCGGCTGTAGATGAATGATAAGTGATCTCACTATCAGTACTGGAGGAGGTCAAGTTGCGCAGGGACGGCAATTTTATCACGGTTGGTATCAAACCCGCGTTAGCTGATTCACTTTCGTTGCCATGACGTTTACAAGTTCGTCTGTTGTGTCCATCAGCGTGACAGGTTTTGCATTTGTAGGTTTTGCCGGCGGTAATTTCCCCACCACTGGCGATGCGGCGAGTAACTCGTCGTCCCGCCTGTCGGTAAAAAGGTGACGGTAGCACGTTTGCACTAACCATGTTTGAGTGGCGAACCGGCAATTCAATCCCTTTTCCAGCGAAAGCGTCAGCGATTGTTGCGACCAAGTAACCCGTATGAAAAGCATCTATGTTTCGCACTTGAAGGTCGCAATGATCCAACACTGCGTTGATATGCCGACATGAAATTTTCAACTGGCTAAATGTTGGGCATGAGCAAGAAGGCCTTGACACGTCCACTCGCCGGTCTCGTGAAGATCCGGAACGACATGCAAAATATATCGTAGATGTGCTTCTCCTCACGTTATACTCTCCAATGCGAGCTCTTTCATTCTCCCACAGACCCTTGGTGTGTGGTGTTAAAACGCGTTTCAGTTTTTGCCAGCTCTTGATTTCCAGATCTCGTTCACTACACCGTTCCATCTCCACATTGCTATCTTATAGAACGCTTCATATGGACCAGAGTCTCTGATCCCATTCTCTACCATAGCATTGTTTTCACTTTCCACGAAATTTGTTGTACGCCATCCAAACAAAGGTAACACCTTCGGCCGAGGAGAAACTGTCGGTACAGCTATCACTGCCGTTTGCGAGGAGGTGGGTTGCGCGACACTAATGTCTTCTTGAACAGGCTCAGCTACAAATGACGATAAGTTGGCATGCACTGTCCATAAGTCAGTAAAAATTGAAGATATGTAGTTCGCAAGAGGATCACCATAGTCGCAGAGCAATTTTGCGAGGACAGCTGAAAATTACACTCTGCTTCTCTACACCTTGGAGCTTCCAGATAGCGTTCTCAAACACTCGACCGTTGAACCCAAAGGTTTTCTTAATGTTTAACAGCAAGTGAACAGTACAAAAGCGCAGGTTCACTTGAACACTATGGCTTTGACGAAAAAGTTCGACAGCTCCAATCATTTTACCTCTATCGCAAAATACAGCTCTGTTCTCGAGCACTATTCCAGCGAAATGACATTGCTCTAAAAAACACACAATGTTACTTTCACCTTCCACGTTAACAAGCGCCGTGGCAAGTGTTACGTTTTGGCCATTTCCATCACGACCAATAAGGGTAAGTACGACCCCATTGTACTTCGGATGCTTGCAGTGGGCCCCATCAAATCCCAAAACTGGAAGTAAGGCACGCTGCCCCTCGATATATACACCAAAAGCCAGAAAACCACGTAAAAAACGCTGGTGCTGGTCCACTGCAAGTTGGACTGCGGTCCCCGGGTTAGCATCACGTAAATTAGCAAGTAAAACGGGATCCGCCCAAAAGAACTGTTCCACTCCAATTCACCTTCATATAGTTTTGAACGAGAACCATGGAGGTTCGATACGTCTCTAGATTGAACCTTTGATACCAAAGCTTTGCGTTTAACACGCCGATCCGATTGCACGACAGCACGAAATGTCGGAAGAAGTTTTATCTGCCTCTGTGTCGCCTTGGCTATAGATGTACAAAAGTCATGATGTTCATCTTGAAGAGTAGAGACATACATGTGCTTGGTGCTGGCCCCGAGGTCGCGACAAGTTACACGCACGGACCAATCGCAGTTCTGACTGGAGCAGGCATATTGTTTGCCTCGGCCACTACTATAAGAAACACTACAACGCTTGTTTGCATTGAAGCAATAGTCTTGCATGTATTCTGTTGCAAGTTTTCCAGTCTGAAAATGCTGCCCCAATTTTAACTCCGCTGCCCCATGAAGTCCGGCCATGTCCAGTAGAGCACGAGTAGTATGAGTCATCACAGTAAGAGATAGATGTTGGCGAATGCTCAAAGTGCCCTGGAAGCAGACTGCCTGCGATGCCTTCGCGTCGTTGAATACAGAATAGCCTAACAATGTGTGTTGCTGAACGAGAATGCTATTGTGACGTAGTATAAGGTTCAGATGAGCATGACTAAAGATAGCTAGCACAGAAATCGAGGACTCTGCGCGACGTGGTCCACTCTACTTTGATTTGGTACTGGTACTGGTTTTGGAATTGGTACTGGTTTCGAGATTTGGACGTCTGGCAGGTACTGGAATTGGGAAAAGCTCATCCGTACATGTGTAACCCCATTGCACTACCAGGATAAAGCTAATCCTTCGATAAAACCAGCCGAATAGCGCAGAATGGCGGGTTTCAACCCGCCATTCTGTCCTTATCTCTGTTATTCCATCGTAAAGGTAGATCGGGGGTGTTAGTGAAGGTCTCACAGTCTTAGGCATAATAATTGGCCTTAAATAATGGCTCGTCGTCCTTTTATGGACCTAATTCCAACTGAATTAGCACCCGCCAAAGTAGGAAATAAATGTAGTACCCTTATTATAGGGTATAAGTTCTTGACATTGGTTATGGTAAAAGTCTATCATCGGCCCTCCTGGTCAGGGCCTCATGTCAACCAGGGATACTATATCAATATTCGAATACTGTATTCGATGATAGCGGGTATCAGTATCCGATGATACTGTCTAGCTGGTAGGATCAGGATCACTGATCTCCTTCTCGAAATAGAATACAGGTACATGTAGCTGATCTGATGTTCTATTTTCAAACGTTTTCCTCCTTGTTCTCTAGCTGCTACTTGCGTTCATTCTTCACTGAGGTGGTCACCACGGAGGAGATGGCAGGCGACGATGCAAATCAAACCCTTAACGAGACAAGAAGGGCTTCAACCGACTCGAGTACGTCCAGTACCAGTATCGGTGTCGACATTAACAGGATACCGCTCTCAGTAAAACACGGCCCTCAAAATGATTTCAATCCTATTTGGCGGTACAGTCACCTACTCTCGATTGACATCCTCGACTGGTTCAGAGATAAAGAGAGCTCATTTCCTGGAGTTGCTATCCTCGCAATAATTTACTTAGGAAAGCCTATCTCTACTGTAGCACAGGAGCGCTTTGTCAGTATCTGCGGCTACGTTGTGGACGAGTTGCGGACCAGTCTAGATGAAGATCGGGCAGAGATGCTGTGCATAATGAAAGCTAACTGGTCGGAGTATCGGTCCCAGCTACGGTAGCGAAGCGTAGCTCAACACAATAGCTTAACACTTGATATGCGAATATAAGATCACTCTATATGATATGATACTGATATCGCCATGCCCGAGTGTCAATGCCAGGTGATCTCCATTGTAATTCGGATCAGGATCGCATATACCACGAAAATGGTCGGTTATATGAAGCCCTGCTCCTGGGGACAAAAATAGCGATTTCTCCTTGTCTTTAAGGACTCTTTGTGGGTGCTGGTCAGATGGGAAAGGGACGGGTACCCTGTATCTGAAGTACACCTCTTTGTAATGGGTTAACAGGCACTAAACCGAGGAACTGTTTTTATGCCGACGAAAAAGGCTTCCAATAATAGCGGGGACCCGAATAAGCCTAATTACGTTTTCTAGAAAAAAATCGTATTCCCACTGTCGCCTGTTCGCCACTCTGGCCGATGCAGATATCAGCTCGGACTTAATAGAAAGCACCACCAATAAAGGTTTATCGACCTTGGAGATTTTATACGTAAAAAGCCTGGATAGCGTTCAGTCAATGCGTAAGAAGTCGAGCAGCCACCATACACCGTATACTGATTTATGTGATATATCCATAGTGCGCGCAGCAAGCACTCGTTGCACCCACTTCCAATTTAGCAGCGCAAGGGTGGAGAGCCACTACCAGGTATTAGCGCTTGGATCGGGTGAAGCGCACACACGTAGACAACCGACGGCTCTCCGAGTTGAACGCAGCATATCATGGGGCTTTTTGCAGCTCGAGCTGGGAGCTTTAGCTGCGATCGACTTGGCCAGGACAATGGGTCGCGCGTCACGCTCGTGAGCGCCAATACCCATGGTATGTTCGAGGAGGTCCAAGGAGATCTGGCCGTGCTGAACGCTATCAACCGTAAGCCGTTCATAGCTCAGGTCACCGTTTGGGACGCAAAGGAGAAAGCGGGGTCTCCACGAAATTGCCGCGTCCACTTCCGCGTCGGGGGTCTCTACAAGTTTATTCAAGTCCACAACGTCGGATTCTTTTCGGAAATTCCGAAAGGAAGCGTCCGACGTGATGCTGCTGTTCCAGACCGAGTGGTGGAGAAGTTACCCCCAATACAAAAGGGCAAGGCCGGAGACGTTGGGTCGCCTGGGCGTCACCCGAAGGCTCGCGCGTTTGTGTTCCACGACGAGAAGAATAAGATTGGTGAAAGTGGTGGTGATGACGCTGCACCCAGTGACCCCCGTACGAGAGGCAGACCCCCAGCGAAGTAGGGCGTTTCGGTTGTGTAGCTGCGGGCTTGTGCTGATGGACCGGTATGTACACGAAACTCAGTGGTGTCGTTAGCATTGTTGGGAAGAGAAACAAAATAAAAGCTAGTGGAGGTATCAGGATACATGTTTCTATAAGATCGCTCAAAGCAACATCAATTTCAAAATACATCTTGCGAAGTGCCTCTTTTACTCTTTGTACCCTTAAGTATCGTAGCTGTTTAAACTTTGTTTCAGCCTCGTCTGTGTTTGTAGTCACCGAGTCGTTGTAGTAGCACGAACTCATTTTCAATTCTACTTCGAAAGTGCTCAATGCCAAAACGGCAATCCTTCCTGGACGACTTTGTGCTCTTTGGTGCAGAGTCGACGTCATCCTGAGAAGAGAGATGGCATTCGCGACTCATAAGTCGTATGGTTTTCCTGATACGTAGGGGATTGCGCAGCTAAAACCGCGCAGTTAGTTGAAGGAAGAAGCGTTCTTCATGCGCTTGTGGCATACGAGTACACAACTCAAAACGTGTAGCGTACGAGGCCACGAGTACTGGTCACTCAGGTATGTGAACTTGACTATTCAGTGGGAACGATGACCATTGTGTTGGTTTGCTAGGACGAGATACCCAAATGCAAGTGTCGTGCCGGGCCAAGCTGGGCCGAAACGTATGAAGCTGAGTGTGAGAACCGTCAGGTAAGCTGGTTAGACAGTTTTCTAGCTATAAATGTCTTCGGTACTGATGAAACTGAAGCAATAGATGCAGGTTGAATGTGTTCGAGGAAAGTGATCGACGGGAGGCCGTTGTAGCAACTTTGACTTCACTCTTGGCAGTGTAATCCTGCAAAATCCGATGGAATTGCTGCTGCACCTTCGCGTGCTCCAATATCAGCTCAAAGAGGGCGACGTCGTCTGATTTGCAGTCGCGCCTCTCTAAATCGATACGTCTGGGAATTTGAGACTTAAGCCCCGGAGGCCGCAGGTTTTCAACCAATAGACGACATCGAGCCTTCATTCTGCTCTTGTAGCCCGCATCACTCGCGTTACCCGAACCAATTAAACCATTGTCTTCTACAATGCCATTAGAGTCTTCATAGTAGTGAAACACACGCGCATCACAGTCATCAATTGACAAGTCTGTGCCATAGTGCCTCGGGCTTTCCCTAGAAGGAACCGACCGCTCCGGGCCACGAGTCCCTGAAAGACTCAAGACCCCGGGACCCCAAGAGTGTCCGTCCCCAAGAATTGGCTCGGGAATGTGAGTGCCATCCCATAGAGGTTGACCCAGGAGGGGTTTCCGGGGGCGGCCTCACTCAGGACGACGGACGGCTAATTCCCAAGCCTTCCTGGTCGAGTTGAAGCCGTCCCCAAGGAGCCAACCTCGGAGAGTCAGCCTGTCACGATTGACGACCACAAGCGTACGACCCATAACGTACCCATGTCAGAACATAGTGAAACCAAGTAGTTAGCTGATCCCCGGCCCATCCCGGGATCACCATACGTTTAGCTTCCCCTACTGGCAGATGCCTCGGGAAGCAACGTAATTCAGTCTTACATTTCCCCTCAAGCGCGCAGAACTCCCACCCGAGGAAAACGGGCGAAGGAGAAGGTCGTGGTCCCGGGGAACCGCGTTCGGAGACCAATCCCCCAAGGTAACTCTATATTAACTGTGCCAGGGTTTCCCTAGGAATCCCCAGGTATTTCACATGTGCTCCTCCCGGAGTGCGGTCCAGCCGGCACGGGAGTTAACACTTCATATTTGGGTCTCGCCCGTGAGGTAAAGAAACCTCGAAAAGTTTTAGCCGCCTACGCCGGTGGTGTCTCTCGCCGAAATGTAAATATAATAGTTGCGTATACCTTTCCGCCCCGAGACTTTGGTAGTTTGCCCCGGGCGATTGTTTGTCTAACTGCCCACCAGCGTACTGTACCGAGGAGGCTTCTCCGAAGTGGGTTCCATCCCATTTTTTCAGGGAGCGTACGTGCAATCCCAAAACCGGTTCACGGTGAAAGCCCCAGCGCTACATCACAAGTCCATCCTTAGAACCTGTCGAAACAAAGACTTGACGTCCGGTACATACTCTTTCTTGAGCGTACGGCAGCGAGCCTGTTTAGCCCCCATGATGTCAAGGTCTGTCACCATGTCCACTGACTTCTTGAGCCCGTAAGTAGCCCGATTTTGCAAAGTCTTGCGCTTCACAGACCTTTTCACGATGGCCTCAACGTTCTCGAACGTCTCACCTAGCGGTGGCATATCTTCTCCACGTAGCGTTCCCACTCGCGGTGTCACTCTATTAGAGCTGCATGCTCCCAGCGCGACAGCTCTGGAGCTCGGATAACCTCGAAGATAGAGGGGACATCTCTACGTCTCCATCCGAGTTGACGCACTAAGTACTTCAACCGCACTTATACGAGTAACGTAATGCGTTTTGCTTACGTAGTCGTACTAAGCTGACGTAGTCCGGCACAACGTTGGGCCCGCTCGTACGACAGGAGGCTTCTTCAGTTGCCGCGCGCACTGGAAAAGACGAAGTTCCGGACAGCGGCGTCCGGGATCAAAAACTTACGCTTCGCAGACCTTTTGGGTTTCAATCGACCCGACCGCACTGTATGACTCCGGATAAGTTCGCAATCATATTTAGAATGCCAAATAGCGAGTTCAAGAGAAATTTATATCTGGACGATTTTCCGGCGATTTGTGCTAAGTCGATTCAATCAATCGACCTCGGATAGATCGAGCAGAACACACAATATATCTGCTTTTTAAAAGGGGACGTGTAACAGGTTTGACCACTACACCTTTGTGCGTCCTACTTCGTAGTAAACGGCAATCAAAGTCGGAAGTGTGATATTTGCTATTGACAATTTTCGACTTCGAGCCTCTAATCGGTAATCAAAGTTGGAAACACAGCAATCGAAATCGTACGATTGGCAGTGAGAGGCAGCGGTGGGCTCGCGCCAAAACGGAAGGCTGCAGTCCGCTCGCGCCAAAGGCTACCGCCTACACATGCAGCTCATTATCCAATTTACTATCAACCCAGCGCATGGAGCCCCCTCCGCCACGCGTCACTCGCCACACGATCGAGGAGAAGCTGCGGGTGCTTGCTGCGTTCGGTGAAGGGCGCGATGACTGGCTGGAAGTCGCGTCACACAACGGCATCCCGAAATCAACGGCCTACGACCTTGTCAAACGTGGCCGCGCTGCAGACCTTCCTCGTGGTGGTGCTAGGCGCGTTAAGACGACACAAGAAGCCAAGGACTTCCTAGAGGTATACCTAAACGGCGACTGTACCTACACGTTAGCGACTATGCAGTCAATGCTGTTTATGGACTGTGGAGTTTCCGTAGACACCTCGACGATTAGCCGCCACCTGAGGGGCATGCTGTACACTGTTAAACACGTTCGCATCGAGCCTACAACCTGCAACAATACCGTCAACAAGGAAAAGCGCCGCCAGTTCGCGGTGGATCTCAAGGCTCATCAAGCTCAAGGTAATTGCGTTGTATATTATGACGAAACTAACTACAATGTGTACTTGAAGCGGACGCAAGGACGTGCCATGAAGGGCAAGCGAGCCGTGGTCAAGCTTCCGCCGTCGAGGGGAGCAAACTTGCAGGTGCAATGTGCCGTCTCGTCCTCTATTGGGCTCGTCACCTATCGTCTCCAGCGAGGCAGTATCCGTATGGATGTAAATGCTTCCTTTGTGGAGGACATCTACCAAGCGGTGAAGGCATCAGAGGAGTTTCGTAGATACTTCCGGAGCAAGCAAGTGGTGATCGTGTTGGACAACGCGCCCGCTCACAGTCAGACAGAGGAGCGCGTTGTCGAACACGACGACATGAAAGCTCCTGCGCCTAGGGTCCTACTCCCCCATGTGCAATCCAATTGAGGGTTGCTTCAGTGTCTTGAAGGCAAAGGAGCGAGGAAATATCTGCAACCGCGAACGGATGCTCGACGAAAACGGAGACAGGCTGGGTATCGCGGAGAGACAGATGCGCATCTTAGAGCGCGTTGCCGAAGCCAACATGAAGTGCATCACGCCAGTGCTGGTCTCCCGTATGGAGCTGCACTGTAGCAAAGCTGTGAACGACGCCGCGGATGGCAAGGATATGGTGTATGGGATGTGATGTTGTACGAGTTCGATTGCTGTATTTCCAACTTTGATTACCGATTAGAGGCTCGAAGTCGAAAATTGTCAATAGCAAATATCACACTTCCGACTTTGATTGCCGTTTACTACGAAGTAGGACGCACAAAGGTGTAGTTCATTTACTGTCATATCAGACTTAGCAAGGTATATATACATATAGGGCCCCCCTCAACATATTGTTTTGATGTAGGGAAATTGGTCGGGGACACCAGCACTTCTGCGTTCTCTCCACTAGCCCCAAGCGCCTCTTCCCGCTCCTCCTCGTCGGGAAAATATTTTCAGGAGTGCTTCAGCAACTCTACATCGTTTGATGTCATCAATGTTCAAGCTCCCCCCATTCGCTCATTCTACGATAATATCTACGTGTAAAGGACAAGGGCATCTACGAGCTCTACAAGATGTCTTGTTGAGCGGAAAAGTCATCACGGTATCTGCTGATGGCTGGACCGACGTCTGCGGCCGCGCTGTGATTAACTTCATGGCAGTGTGTGGAACCCTTTGCTTCAACTTGGAATCGGTCTACACCGGCGACAAAGTCCATGATACAGACTTCCTCTCCGGTGACATGCAGCGCGTAATCAAGAAGTACGAATTTCTCGAGATTGGTGCCGTCATTATTGACAACGCTGCGGCGAACAAGGTGATGTGGAAAGATTTGCAGTCGAAATGTCCTCGCACGTTCTTGCACGGGTGTGTGTGTCACGCCCTTCACCTGCTTGTCAAATACGCGGTAAAGAAGCTGTCATGGCTGAACCAGCTGCAAAACCGATGCAAAAGTTGGTGGAGTTTTCCAAGAGTAACCGCAAGTTGTAGTTGCAGCGTACTTCTCACCTGCGCAATCAAGGTCTTCGTCTTCTGGCAAAGCCTGGTGATAATCGGTGGGGGGTCGCTCTAGGCCTGCTTTGAAACTGTGCTAGCCGCCGAAGCGATCATTCTATCCATGGTCTCTTCTCGCAATTTTCTGTCTGCAAAGACAAAAGCTAAAAAGAAGGCACGCTGTGACGTGTTCGATCTCGTAACTTCAATAGAGTTCGTGCCCCAACTCCAGAAGGCTGTGAAGATATTGAAGCCGATTGACATCAGCTTGGCACGATTAGAGAAATACGACGCGTCCATTTCAGCAGTCAACAAGCTTTTTCTGGATCTACCGTCTGATATGCGTGCCGCCGGCCTCACCGTTGTCGATCTGAAGGCAGTCAAGGCTATAATCTAGGAGCGTGTTGACTTTGTGTTCGGTGATGCACATGGGATCGCATACTTATTTGATCCATGCTACGAGGGCGAAGGTATGTATATGACAATTCGCACAGCAGTGGAGAGATTTCTGGCGTCATGGTAGGGCGACGGCAGGACCGATGCGGTGGTGCTTGAATTGACAGCATTCCACATATTTCTGGTGGAGTTCAAGAGAATCTCGAAGCGTCGCTGACAGCTGCTATGAGTCAGGAAGCTACCCATCTACAAGTTCTGGTGCGGCTTAGCGCAATTCCCGCTGCTACAAGGCTTCGCCATGAAAGTCTTTCGATGTGCAGCGTCTAGTTCGTCGGCCGAATGCGACTTCTTACTGTTGGAAGTTGCGAAAGCGGCCCAGTTGTTTTGCCAGATCAAGCTGCCTAAGCCTTGGGGCTGCTGCCAGACTCAGGTGTAACGCTCTCGTCAATGGAAGCGAGGTGATCAGCAGTGAAACGTCAAAGACAGTCACGATGACTGCTAGGAAGAGAAGGAATGACGTGAGAGCCATCAAGGAGTTGCCGGTGGTCGACAAGCGGAGCGAATGGACGAAGAGAGCAAAAGTCGGTTCGGCGACCGGCGGAAGGGTTCATGCGTAGGATGATGCAGAACTATGACGTCAGGTGAGGTGGCAGACGTATTGTTCCTACATGTGCAGTGACGTTGCAAGGAGAGTGTGATCTGGACAGGTAAGCACGAAGGAGAAGGATGCTGTAGTACCGCCCAGTAGCGCGACAAAGCTAACGATTTGAATGTCACTTTCATTTTTCACATCAACTACTCACATTGGTCTTCTCAAATCGGTCGGCAGGATCTCCTTCGCGCGGAACTGAAGTTGCAACACTTAACACATGACTACATCCAGCCAAAACTACGGAACTGCCATGTCCCAGAGCGCATTGAGAAGCTCGTTCACATCTTTTTCAACTCGAAAACCGTGAACGCTGACAACCTTGCAGCCTTAGAGGATCTACTGTGCGGAGATCTAGAGGGAAACACTGCTGACGAAAATAACTGCGACGATGGCTATGTGTACTACTAATGCCATTTTGGAAGCGAGCATTATTATTTGTTGAATAAAATTTGGGTTTGCAGGTAAATTTTGAGTTCAAATTGTAGCGTGTTATGATATTTAGCAGCATTTTGAAGGTAAGAGATTGTGACTTAGAGTTTGATTATAGCCTGAAACAACCCGATCAACGATAACGTCGATCTAACCAACCACTTAGATGTATTAAGGCCGCGCGCGAGCGCACGGGTGAGCTCTGAAATTTCTAAAACTAATGCAATCACGAGTTCATTCATTAAAAACAATTAATTTAGTTGTGTTCTCTCACGATTTTTGAATTGTTGATTTTTTGTAGTACGGCTTTGCTTGGGACTAATTATCTCAACTCTCCGTCTTCAGCGGTTCGGTAAGGTATGGTATGGTTTCAGCAAGCGTTCTTACTCGTGTGTCCACTTTGCATCTCTGACGTGGATGATAATTTGAGCGATCTTATTGCGGTATGATACGTGTAGATTTGTTTTCGCTTTATAAATGTATATATATATATATATATATATAAAGCGAAAACAAATCTACACGTATCATAGAACTACACGAGTACAAAGGCGATCGCCACACAAGGAATTGATGATCGCCACGATTTGGCCGTTTTTCGGGAGGAAGGTTGTCAATTACTTGGAAGTAATTCAACATAAAGCATTCCAACATGAATTTTGCTCAGAAAGCGGACACAACGACCCACCAAGTAGGTGACAGCATGGCTGTTGAGGAAACCTAAGCAAGTTCTAGCTTTCTGTCGAGAAACGACGATAGCTTCAGCTTCAATGACAATCCTGTTTTGCTTGAATCTTCGTTTTCGTTTCGCTTTACGTGAATCGGATGCTAGCCAACTAGTCCCTCATATACGTCACTAAAAGAGTCTTGTTTGGTTACCAGAACAAGTTTTTTCTGCAGGGTTGATAATAGGTAAAGTTAGCTAGATCATACCCGTAGATAACGAATGTTGGTGTAACGCAATGCATCGTGAAGTAGCTACCGACGAGCTTCTCTCTGCAATCCCCGATTGAACCGCTTGCATCGGTTAAGCCTGCGGACGTGGATTAGATCAGTGGATTCCAACAATTAAAGTGAGGTGTTTTGGATGCGCCAGATGGGCGAATGAATATATGCTACGAAGCTGGGTGATTCTCTTTCGTTAACGTTTTTTTCCTTCTCTAAAGCCGTAACTTTCAACGGATGTCGATCCAATGTCGTGCGAGCATGTGCAAGCAGGAAATGCCTGGGGGGGTGATTCAGATTGCAGTGAAGTTTAATAGCTACACTATGTAAATCTCTAGAGTCTACAACTTGAAGTTAAGGAATCGCGACAGTAGGACCTTGGAGCGACATTCCGGGGGTGTTTTGCGTTTTCTGGGAAGTTGATTGAGTATTACAGTGCATTTTCGAGTCAATCCTTGTTTTCCGGATTTCCTGATTTTAGTGTTTGATGCGTTTGACTTGAAATTATGATCACGGAGATACTCTGAAATAAATTTCAGAGAACTTCGATACACGACCGTATACGGGACATGGCATGCATCCTGAGCTCAGGCGGGCGGGAGGAACTTAACACACTATTGCGCGGAAGCACTAAACGCAACCCAATACTACTGCTATAATCTCCCGCCGTACGAATGTGTTTAGTTTGGACTGAACTCCCCGCAGGGTTGAGCGAATCGAAAATTCAAGAGTGAGCATCTAAGGCAGTTTGTGCCGATGTCGTCCGCATACGCCATTTATTTTGTTTGTGCATTATCAATACAGTTCTGAAACAAAGATCATTGGTTTCCCTAACTATAGATCGATTGAAGCTCAACCACAGGATGGATATGTAGTGGATGGTCGGAATTCTCAAAACGTCCTTTTTAACCCGACCCCGAAGACTTTGGGATGGGTGGGTGGAACAAATGGTTTATTCCCATATTGAAAAATCCAACCTTACAACGACGGCACCGTTGGCCATATTGTGGCAGCTGTCATCGTCAAGCGTACGTGTCGAGGAGTCGCAGATTATTTTATTCGGTGAGTGGGTGAGGATAAGCCTACATGGGAGCCACTCGAAAATTTACACCAAGTCACTGACCTAGTTCAAAGATTCAAAACAGCACTACGTAAGCCGCCCAGAAAACGAAGGCGGCAACCCGAAAGGCAACAGTGTGACGTATAATAATCGACGACTATTTTGTACCAAACTATAAAATAGTTCAAGATCGTTTATCAAGGTTCCAGGAAAATGTCAAGACATACACATTTCGGCATACAATTATCAAGCTAGCTAGGAGGGATTAGGATGAATGAGTGGATCAGCACGCGTCGAATGAAGCGAACTCGAGTCAACTAAGAGAACGCGTATTCCAGCACGGCGATTGTTCAGTGTTGTCGTCAAAACAACGCGCCCGCAGGTCGTCGCATGGAGCATAAATGCGTGTGACTTATGCTGAGGCCCTACGACAACACCTCCATACATACACACATACACACATCTGGCGCGAGCAACAAGTAATTCATACACACGCACGCCTCCGCACCATTCAATCGGTATGGATCTGTTTTACACTGAGCGTGTCTTCGTGTATCTGCGGATAGCCGCCTACACGAGCAGCCCCGATTGACTTTACGAACGAATGTCCAGCGCTCAGTCCACACGACACCATCAGCCGTGATTGGATTCCCGATATCAACATGCGACTTATGCAATGGACCTTCGGTGGGTTCAGAATGCCATTCAGACTCCCCGACAGCAAGCCACAAGGCGTGGAAAATTTAACGTTCGCTTGGAGAGTCCCATCGCCGTGAAAACTCGTCGGGGTGAGACAGTGCAAATTCAGAGAACGGCATCGGGCCACCGGAAGCTTTGAAGTCATTAATGCGATGTAGGTACTAGAAAACCCGTCCTCTCTTAGAAGCCAACGAGGCTGCCAGGATTCGCCCAACTTACGATACAGTTGACGAAGTTTCGTGAAGTCGGAGCCACTAGAGTACCCAGTCGGGTCAGACGTTTCACCGGCCTGACGCTGCACGAGTGTCGCGAGCAGGAGTGTTTCGATTAGCAACTCGCGCGAGAGACTGGCGAGGAACATGACCTTCAGTCGAGCGCGAGGCAGATTGCTTGGTACGGGCCGTGGATTAGAAAAGGCTAAGTGCCAAAGCGAAATTCATACGACTGCTCGAGAAGCGAACGATGGTGAAGATTCTGACTGCAATTTGAGTGATGATAGCGACGAGCTCTTCCCCGCCGATCATAACATTGATGACGATTCGTTCGAACGAGTTTTTGAAGAGGACGGAGCAGACAGGGAAACCTGCTATCTCACTTGTGGAATTTTGATGGAGCCACCGATATCGTTTTGGAGAGCTCGGCGCTAGATCCAGCAGCGTGTCCAACGTCACCGCTCCCTGAAAAGCGTATCTCTTCCATGATAGATGTTTTCAAGAATCGTGGCATACTTCAGAACGCCGCTGAGACGCTGGTGCGTGATGCAGTTGCCACCTGTCCACTCACCAGCTTACCCCCCATTGAAGTGATGAAAAAGTGGGTGAAGGACTTGGACACCGACAATGCGCTGGCCCCTGTTGTATCTACTTCTGATACAGCCCAGGATGTACAAATCATCGAGCTTTTAGGTGACTCACTTGGTGAAGTCAACACGGAGTGGCAGCCTTCAGCAAGGTTTTCTAGTGATCCTAAGCTACGCAAGAGTTTTGCGACGATTTCAGACACCTCGAAAGCTTTTACATTAAACGAAAGACAGCACTATGCCTTCAAAGCGATCGGGGCAGCAATGCTATCTCGATGGCGGCGAGGGGAGACTCTTCATGAAGACGGACTTCCTCTTGCATCAGTATTGCGTGAAACCCAGCTGCTTATGTTTCTCGGTGGCGAAGGTGGCACGGGTAAGAGTCGCATTGTGGACGCTGTTCAAGCTCTTTGTGAAAGCTGGGAACGCCCGCAATGCCTTGTTAAAACTGCGCTCACAGGTAAGGCGGCTACGCTGATCGGAGGTCGGACACTAGCGGGATTTCTGCTACAAATTAGGAAGAAGAGGGCGACCGATGCACTAGCAAACCTGGATTTGATTATAATTGACGAAGTATCCATGCTGAAGAAATTCCAGCTGACGCACTTGGATAGACGCTTACGCAACGCAAAGCGAGTACCTGACGTAGCGTTTGGTGGAGTTCACATTGTGTTAATTGGTGATTTCCTACAACTACCTCCTGTTGGAGGAGATCCGATCTACAAGGATCCGTCCACAAAAGCAAGACCTTCGGCCGATGAAATTGCTGGGTTTCATTTGTGGTGCGAGTTTAAGACAATTGTGATTTTGAAGGAGTGCGTTCGTTTTCGCAAAGACCCAGAGTGGGGCCAAGGTTGCCAACAACCCGTCTTGGTACCTGGACCCCTGCGTTTGTTGACCTTATCAATTCTCGTGTACTGGCGAGTGAAAGTTCTCTCGATGATGCCGTTGTCGATGGAACGTTCGGTACGTTCGTTACACCTGACAACTCAACTAGAATTGCGATCAACAATTTATTTATCTCGACTGCAGCTAAACTGCTACCGGATGGCGACTACCCTGTTCGTGTAGTAGCAAATTTTAAGAACAAGCTGTCAGCGCTCCGCCGGTCAGAAGTGAGAATGCTGATGTCTTTGCCTGATACCAAATACGATCGGATGGCGCCGTATTTGGATCTCATACTTGGTATGCCAATCCAGGTCACCCAGAACATCCGGGCAGCCAAAAAGGTAGCAAATGGCACCCTTGGCCGTTTGGAGGCTATCATCTATCACCCTGATACGACATTTAGATTGGTTTACGACAGTGCAGCTGATATGACAGTCAAAGTACCTAGTGTCGCTCCTCCAGCGGTTATTGTGCGCATTCAGCGCGGGCCGTCCGCGACAGCTATGCTGCGATGTAGTGACACCGACATTTTCCCGCTTTTTTTCGACGCACAGGCTTATGGTGCTTGCAGCATTGCATTGGCGAGTAGCATCAATGGCGTACCCCGATCACTGTCAGTCCGCATCTAACAATTCCCTCTTCTTTGTGCTGTTTCTTCAACTATTTACAAAGTCCAAGGGGAGACTCTTGACGGCATGGTGGTCACCGAATGGAGGTCTAAGGGGTGCCGTGGCCAATAAAAGAGAACAGCCCTACCTTTTGGTGTCGAGAGTCACGTCGAGAGATGCCTTCGCGATACTTACACCACTAACCGCTGATATCATCGAGTGGGCCCATCCGTCTAAAGCTGCATTGGCTGAAGAGGCTCGTCTAGAGTGTCTTAGCCGCCGGTCTATCGAAAAAATTGAAGAAACCATAATTAATCATCAATAATATGCCCAGAGCCTTACTCTGAAGAAATGAAATACACCCCCCAATCGGGGCTCATCATCGTATCTACCACATGCGCGCCATCGCTAATCCACCAGTGCAGTGTCCAAACTTTGACACGCCAATGTTACACACGACTCTGTCAGTCGGCAGGCCCTCGAGTGCCTTACAGGCCCCAGTTCGTGTAGCACTGCCAATTCGTGTGGCACCACCAAAAGGGGTGTGGAGCAAGTAGAGGTCGGTATGCTCGAATCCGAGCTTGCGGTTGCCGAAACACACTCCTTCGTCATAGTTTCATCGGGTGTGAGGGCGACAAATTTGCTGGTCACGAAGACTTGATCCTGGAGTCCCGCTTTACCGACATTAGACTCGTTGCGGTAGACGGCAATAGACGCTGATTGTGTCGGCGTATCGGTGGCAAAGTTTGAACAGTGAGTACTGCGTCGTACATCACGGACCTGGGTTCGCTCTGGTAAACACGCCCAGCACCACTTCGGGGATGGCGTGCGTTTGCTGTCGACAAATGCGCCTATAGCTAGATGGGGTATTTGCGGTGGCTTATAGAACGTTGTTTGCTGCACGGGGGAGCTCATCATCACTAGCACTGAGAGCGGTGCTTCTGGCCACCAGTCAGGCGTGGATAAGCTGCCCGGCACGGTCGAGGGCAGCTACCAACAAATTGGAGAGTAACCTTTTCTGCTCAACAAGGCATGGAAGACCTCTTCAGGATCGCTGCACTGCACATCTGCTCATTGGGCACCGCCGGAAATCGACCTGCAATACGGACTCGATGAGACCGTCATATCCGATGACGATGAAAAGCACTGCCCCACCGATTCTTGCATACACGCTCCGACGCCGGCGAGCGGCTCAAGCTGCTGCAACGTCGAGCTTATTCTGGATGCTGGTCTTCCTGCTCTGTTGTCGCCTCCGTGAATGTGGTGCTCGACGTAACAAACAGTACGTATTTGATTGCGGCTAGTTGATCAACAGGAATGAAAAGTACTTGACACGTAGTGCTGATTAAAGTCACCTTTTACTTCTCCATAGTGCGGCCGGGGGCTTCGAGCTTCACGCAGTGAAAGCCGTTCCAGCGATGGCACCTCCATGCTGTAGAACTCAGCGCCAAACGTCGCAGAAGGGATCGTCGTCCTCCTTACTCCTCCATAGCGCGACTGGGAGCTTTGAACTTGAAGCAATGAAAGCGGTTGATGTGCTTGCCCATCGACCGCGCCCCAGTGCTGCAGAACTCACAGTGCCAAACGTAGCAGAAGCGATCATCGTTGGGGACAGTGTCGTCCACCATGTCCAGAACACGAGGGACGTGGCACTGAGCGCGGTCGTAGTTAGGTACGTCCAGGTATGCTTGCAGGCAGAGGTTGTTCGAGCGATAGCCGACAGGCGCATGGATAAAGTCGCCTCGAAAGAGGATGATATCCCCTTTGCTCAGCTCAATCAGCTTCCTGCTGGATCGAAAGGGGATCTGCTGGTTCCATCCAAAACCGTAGATGAACGTCTCGTCCTCAGTGGCCACCATTATGCTCCCCGGCACCGAACACGGGTTCAGCACATCGTCTTCGGACTTGAACTCGCGTCGAGGAGGTTGGTCTGAGCCCCCCGCAACAATTTTGAGGAAACGCCAATCATTGGGGTGCGCAGTAGGGAAGAATGTTTTGTAGTGCCGCTTGTACTCGGTCGATAGACTCCGTGCAAGCTCGTCAGGAAGCGCTGCCTGGATGCGGCCTTCTTCAACGTCGCGAACCGTGCTGTACCACACCAAGTCGTTGCTGTAGCGGGCCAGATTCCTCAACTCGTTCACTGTGGCCACGGGGACGGTTTCGCGGAAAACCGTGTAGCCTCTGCTAGCAAACGTTTGGGGCTGTTGCATGCTGTGGTTGTTGGGTAGGAAGGAAATTGGGAAATAAGCAACGAGAGAGTTGTAGAGCATAAGCGTTAAGTACTAAGGTGTTTCTACCTTACAGCGCTAGCAATGGCTCGTAATAAAAACTATGTACTTGTCACTTCGTAAGCATCACTGTCCTATATCTTAAGATATGCGCCCAATCAGCTTCGCTAGGCTTCCGGGGCTGATATGAATCTCATCTCCTCTCGTCGGCGATGTCCTACAGTTTAAGATATGCACCCTATCCAAGCTCCAGCCAGCTTGGCTAGGCTTCCAGCTCTGGTACGACAGCTTGGATACCGTGCGCCACTACAACACTGTCTCGCCATTATATCTATGGGACTTGCGGGCCGAAACTGCCGTGGTGCGTGCATGCTGCTCATAGCTCGGAAATGATGGTTGGGGCTTATCAAAGGGTTCCATACCCTTCAAGCGTTGATGTGCGGATTGTAGTCGCTGGTGGTGGCGACGTGCAAGCTGGATGAATCCGCCGTCGATCCGGAGCAGGCTAGGGCATGTTAGACAGGGTTCACCAGGAATGCATAGCAGCATGCATCAAAAGCTCTGAGCCACTGCACTCGCAGACTGCAATGTAGCAACTGCAGTGTCCTGTCGAGTTTATTAGAAGACTTACGGAGATGAGTCTGTAGCACAACTTCAAAATCGTTCCATCCATGCTTTTCATGCAGCGGGCCATTATTTGAAAGATCAGACACTTGTAGAAGCACGCGCGCTATCCTCACACAGAGTTGCTGGAAACCATTGGGTGGAACCCGTGCATACGACGATGAATCCGAAGCACGACTTCCGGAGGAGCTCAACAGTCATTATCGCTTTCCTACAATGGCGAACAAGCGCGCATCTGCAGCACCTGGCAAAATGTCAAAAGCAACGAGCAAAGTGTCCAAGCGAGGGCGTATCCAGAACTTCAAACCTGCCCTGTCCATTCAGTCCCCCACCGAATCCAACCCCGCAGCGTGCTCGCCAACATCCACGGTGTCATCGACGCCGCAGCTATCACCGTCGCCGCAGCCTGTCCTGCCCACCCACGCTCCCCGGAAACCGACCAAGGTGCTCACGAGGGGAAGCATCCAGACATGCAAATCGGCACTGTCCGATCAGACGCCCATCAACTCGACCCTCGTAGCCTGCACGCCAATATCTACGACGTCGCCGGACCAACCTATCCTGCCCATTCACGCTCCCAGCAAACCGACCCCCACGGTGTGCACGTCAACGACAACAATTTCATCGTACCAGCGGATGATGCAGTTGCTGGCATCGAGGACTGAGACGAATGAACCAGCCACAACCGTCATTACTGCGGTGGAAGGTGAGAGCGCTTATGCTACACCAACCTATTGTACTTGCTTACCTACCTCACACTTCTTAGATCTGCAGCAGTTCTTGCGAAGCAACGAACAAAACAGCAAGGTTGCTATTCGTATGAAATTGCTGTGGACATCGGACCACACTTACAACCACTGGCAGTTAGGCCGGCTCCACTTCGTTGATGTGGAAACACCAGAGTCCTTTGATGATATGCTGCATGTGTACGTCAATGTGGGGGATCATGATTGTTGCTTTGTTAATGGACTAACCACTTGTGTTGTAGCTGTTTCGAACCAACTACGAAGCCAATCGTCAAGACGTTGACTCTCTGTTGCTTGCAACCACGATTTGGAACGTGCAGAGCGACTCGGCTGAGCTACCACCCCCGGGGTCGATCGTCTCTATCGAGGACTACAGCAGTCTTCAGCTTTTCCGCGAGACGCAGTGCCAGCTCACGGTCAAGTTGAAACAGCTCCGTTGGGACGGAAGTGACAAGTGATTCAGCTCATGCTACCTAGCTGAGGGCGGTGCATATTTTGGTAAGCTAACTCTAGCTGTGTGTACTGAGTAGTAAGACCATAGCATAACGAAAATTTGTTTTCACTTTGATGGCGCGCATTGTAACTGCTGGTGCACGCGTTGCTTCGCACTTCGACGTAATGTTTCTGAATCAATAGCAGTTTCACTGCTTCAACTGCGGGGCACCTTAAAAGCCCCCACACCTTCGCCTTCAGCAAGATCTCGAACACGTATCATTGCCCGACACTAAGTGCACCCATTTTGATGAATGTACCCATCCATATTCGTTTTTATAGGAACCCCACTATGGCATGATGTGATGGAGAAAGCACCTTATCAGTCTGGAACTGGTGACGCACGAGCGAGCCGGCGAGAAAAGGTATAGTAGAACACTGTAGCTCATACAAAATGCGGATGCTCTCGCTTTAACGTATGTTGTGCTAGCAATGACAAAGCGGCAGGGCTCCACCAACTACAGTGAGGAGAAGCAGCGTGTCTCCGGCAAGTCGTGGGCGACAAGATCCCCACCCAGAGAGTGGAGTAGGAAGCGGTCGCCAGAGCGTACAACTCCGCGAGAGATCCACGGTGGAGAACGTGCGACGCGACGAGTCTGAAGCGAAAGTTCAGGAACATGCGCTCGGCAGCGACTGTCGTGGGGGGGCTACACCTCGAGATGACACCCTTGTTTCATCCAGGACAGGTTCAACAGGGGCACAAGGCAAGGAGATCAGACTGGTTATGGCGCGACCTGCACAGCCGAGTCGACCGCCGCCGAAGGAGTCAGAACGGTGTGCAATTCGAAGAGCCCCAAGCTGGCTGTCAACGGTGCAGCAACCTACTCCGATCCTGCGCCATGCTGGCAGTACCAAGGGGGTACACTATTGCTGACGCAGCGCAAGATCAACATACAGGAGCGCACCGCGACCGGGCTTGTTGAGACCAAGAAGCGTCTACGTGAGCAGCTTCGAGCTCATCGACGTGCTGCGCATCAGCACCGCAAAGTGTTGCAAGAGTGTATCAAGTTCATTTCCATTGAAATCGATAGATGTGCAGCAACAACAGGTAACTAATCAAAGATGAACGTGTTGGGTCTGTTGGTTCACGTGAGGCGGTTGCTGAAATTCACAGTCGAAGGATTAGATTAGGTTGCACTGCAAGGTGTAAGCATGCGTTTGGTTGAAGAGGTTGTCCTGTTCTAAAGCAAATGGTACACTTCGTTGAAGTAGCTGTCCTATTTGAAAAGAATGGTCTCGATGATGCGCCGCAAAAGCCTGCTCACTTTGCTGAGCGAGATGCCAGATCCCCACTTCGCAATTCGACTTGTGCGCGACTGACACCAGCCCGACTGTCTTCCGTACGTCGCTGATACCCAAAATTGTACGGGTTTTTATCTAACGCAAGTGCTGTGTGATTCAAAGATGTCCGGCAGAGGCAAAGGCGTTCAGGGACTTGGCAGCGGGGGTGCGAAACGCCACCGCAAGGTCATCCGTGACAATATACAGGGTATTACAAGGTCGGCAATCCGCCGTCTTGCACGTCGTGCAGGCATCATCCGCATTTCGGGGCTCGTATACAACGAAACCCGTGCTGTTCTACGAGTCTTTCTCGACAATCTCATTCGCGACGCAGTCACGTACACTGAGCACGGAAACAGGAAGACCGTCACGGGGATGGACGTCGTGTTTGCACTGAAGCGTCAAGGGCGCACACTTTATGGATTTGGAGGCTAGTCAAAGAAGCTCCAATCGACAAACACAAACACAAACCGCAATAATACCATCAATAGCATGTACTAGATTTAGTGTTTATGGGCTCGATCTTGACCACCACATAGTTATGTGGTATACATAATGGTGTAATACACATAATGGTGTAATACACATAATGGTGCTCTCTCCACAAATATTGCTAATTTAACAGTTGCTAATTTAACAGCAGTTCTTAACGAACTGTGCCATCCCCCGGGCTAGCAATATTTTCATTACATGAAGGAAAAAATGATCGCGCAGATGCTGCAGCTGCGAAGCAGGCGCAGGAGATGTGAAACAAAATGCAATTTATTCGCATAGTTACCGAGTTGGCGCGTCCTCTTGCCTCATGCAATACAAGGCTTTTGTAACAAGGCACTTATCGGCTGCTTGCCGCCGAATCGCACGGCTCGAGTACTGTTCCTGCGCTTCGAATGCCTCGGGTCCGCTTTGGTTTGGCAAATTCAAGACTTAATCAACACGTATGGGCTCGGTAAACCGCGCCGGAACCGCCTGCTGCGTAGGCGTTCCTACTTAGATTACTCTTCTTGACTCTTACTGGCACTCCTTCTGTACTTGTACGTGTGCACAAACACGTAGTCGTACTCTTTGTTCTTCGCAATTTCACTCCACGTGGATGCCCGTTCGACTTTCTTGACACCATACACGCCTAACTAAGCCACAAGAGCGTACGCCTCGGGCGCCTGCCCTATTCGTGCAGCCTCACAGTAGACTTGGAGTCCTCAGTGGTCTCCTCGCCGATATCTCACGCCCTTTAGCACCCTCGCCTACTCAGTATCCTTGATCTCGTCCAGATAGTTGTCCCGGCACTTCACGCCGCAGTTGTTGCTCGTCACTCCTTTGCCCTGGGTAATCCGAAGTGCGCTCCTCGTCGCCAATTCTAGACTGCCTGCGCTCTCGTTGCTCGAGTCCATCGTGTTGAGCTCGTGCCAGCCACCCACTTCGTATGACCCTTCGACGCTTCCGTGGTTGCGAAGTGGCAACTGCTGAGCCGTCACCTGTACTGATCCTGCAACCCCGCTACCATCGTCGGCGATATTCTGTTTTCGTGGTCCTCCACGACTACTTTCAACGTCGAAGTATACCGCACTCCCGTTACACGCCTTCCTCCAACCCAGAGTCTTCCACGACTCTGCCGTTTCGTAGCAACTCGTCGTATTCACGGATGGATACCCAGCTTCGATCGTCATCATCTGATGTCCCACTGCATTGACGTTTCGTTGATCTTGCTGGTCGTAACTCAAATTCAAGGACGTACTGTCCAGCCGCATTTCGTCTACGTCGTCGCCGCAATTCCACCATGATGCCACTCGATTGTTGCCCCTGCGTTTCACCTGCCACTGGTCGTGATGGTCGTACTGCGAGGTTACTTGAGATGGCTGCCTGCACAGGCGCAACCGCTGCTCGTACAACCTCCTCGTTCTCCGGGAGATCTTCATCTCGCCCGAACGTGTCTTCATGTTCTAGTTGCGCCTCTATGTCGATCGCCACTCGCTTTAACAACTCCCCCGGGTAATAGTAGGTCACTAAGAACGACACGTGCAGCAAGTAGCGTTCTGGTTCTGTGCTTGTGTCTTCTCGCTCTATCAGAAAGATGTCGAATCCAGCCGACTCAACCACGCGCATTGGTCCAATCCATTGATGTACAAGTTTAGACGCTTTAGGACCCCTCGGTGGGTTATACATCCAAACGCGATCGCCCACATTAAACGTCCGTTTCTGTCGCACTTTCCGGTTATAGTATCTCACTTGACGGCCTTGTTCACGCTTCCTCGCCATCTCAGTGCACTCGAGACTCGACTTCAACGTCGCCAACAATCTCTGATGATAAATCGTCACGTCACCTGCTTCCGAAACATCCAGGTTCCGCAACAACTCATTTGGGCTCTTCAATTTTCTTCCTAGCATTAACTCATTCGGTGACAGCTTCACTGTTGAATGCTGCCCAGAGTTATATGCGTACAACGCAAAGTCGAGCCAAATGTCCCAATCTCGTTGTTCCCCACTGCTCATGTAAGTAGCCACGCAATCCTTCCAGGTCCTATGGAATCTCTCCACCAAACCGATCATTTGCGGCCGATAAGGAACTGGGTTAATCTGCTGAGCTTGTAGCAAATCAACCAGTTCTTCGATCACTCGCCCGGTTAATTCAGGAGCACCATCGGTTAAAAGCTCACGAAATGGTCCGAAACGTAGCACAACATTCTTCATCAGGAAAGAGGCAATGTCCTCGGCTTCATGTCTTTCAGTCGTGATGGCAACAGCATACCTCGTTACATACTCAACTGCAGCGATGACATATCGCTGTCCGCCTTCACTAACGGGCAGTGGGCCTACCACGTCTACAGCCCATCGGTCGCCAACGTCTCCACCTTTAATGCTGCGCAACGGAGGTACTACTTCACGGGGTCTTGCCTTCCGACTTCCACACTCTTGGCAGCCTCGCACCCAGCTTCACCTCATACAGCAAATTCGGCCACCACTACGTTTTTGCAATCCGCGCGTGCGTATGGGGTGCGCGAAGATGTCCAGCCCAAACTGAATCATGATTTTCCTTGAAGACCACTGCCCACAACTTCGGAGGTAAAATTACTCGCCACCCGTCAGTCGTCTGAATCACCACTAACCCATGCTTCGATTGGACATCTCTTCCGTTGTGTGTTCCTGCTTTCAGTAGTCGTTGTACGAGTCTACTCGCCTTCTGAGCTGCAATAATCTCATCGTCTGTCAACTGTAACGTATCCGTGGTTACTGGATCATCAGCTCTCACCGACGTGCGTAACATAGTCGATCTTGATTCATCGTTTCTTCTTGCCGTTGTACCTGCCGATGAACTTCTACGTGCATTCTTTTGTGGATCGCGTCTTGTTTGTGACGTCGCTCTCCGTTTACCACTCGCCGACTTCTTGCCTGCTCGACTTGTATGATCGTCTGTCGCACTCGTATGGTTCCTTAACATGATTGGTACTTCACGGGACTCAGCTGGAGTATTCCGCAGCGCTTCACGCCGTGATAGCCATTTGGTGGGATTTGTAGCTACACATCCAGACTTCGTCGTCACTCCTCTCGTTACTTTAACTCCACCTATCGTGCTGCACAACGGGTTGGTTTGCTCTTGAACGTTGTGCGAAGCTTGTCCTCCGGCTCGTTCTGCTCCTCGTACACTGTCACCACCCGAAGAAGACTTCATCACCCTTGCGTCAGCGTCATCCGAGGCCAGTTTCTGCTCTTGAGCTGCAGCAAGATCCAAGTTGGTGTCTGTTTCGCGCAGTTTGTCTTGTTCGCTCGAGCTGTTGTTGACTACACCCATCTGTTGGTAGTTGGCACGTATTGGTATGTCGTCCTGCTGACCATCATTTCGCACATCGTTCCCAGCTAGTTGTATTTTTTCTGCAGGTTGTTCCAGGTGCACCTCATGATCAATATACATCAAATCGTCATCCAACCTTGCACTTGTTTCTTCATCTGGTGCCCGAATACTCGTTCCTGTAGATGCAAGTCGCCGCCACCGCCGCCGTCTTCCCACAGCCGCTAGCACAGTTACCGGTGCTCTTGAAAGTGCATCTGCTACCACATTCGTAGTTCCCGGTCGATACTGCACATCAAACTCGTATTCTTGTAATGTGATGGCCCACCGATGCAATTTGCCCGTTAAGTTAGAACTTGTCATTAGCCACTTCAGAGCGGAATGATCGGTCAAGATGGTAAACTTGCGCCCATAGAGGTATGGTCGAAAGAGCTTGATGGCCCAGACAACTGCCAAGCACTCCAATTCAGTGATGCCATATTTACTTTCAGTCGCACTGTTCACCTTGCTGGCGTACGCAATGGGTTGCCAGCACTTGCCATGATCTTGCATAAGACTCGCTCCAAGACCAACCTGGCTTGCGTCTGTCATAACTCGAAATGGCAACTTGAAGTCGGGATAAAGAAGCAAAGGTTTCGTTGTAAGAATTTCCTTCACTTGCTCAAACGCCGCTTCTTGCGTCGAAGTCCACTCAAACTCACAACCTTTCCGCAGTAACTTAGTCAGGGGAGCCATCAACGATCCAAATCCTTTCACGAACCGCATGTAGTATCCTGCTAAGTGAACGAATCGCTTGACATCTTTGGCGTCTTGTGGTCGCGGGAATTCACGTACTGCGTTTACCAATCTGTCGAGTTGCCGTACACCTTCATTGCTGAGCTCATGACCTAGATATTCCATCCTCTCAGCTGCAAATACACACTTTTTCAGCTAGTGAAAAAGTGTGTATTTGCAGCTGAGAGGATGGAATATCTAGGTCATGAGCTCAGCAAGTGTGAGTCCGGCGGCTGCCAATCGTTCGAACACGCAAGCCAACTCCAAAATGTGCCGCTGAATGTTGCCCTTGGTGTAAACCACGATATCGTCAAGATAAACTGGACACGTACTCCACGTCAAACCTCTTAATACACTGTTCATTAGTCGTTGAAAAGTGGAGGGAGCGTTAGTTAACCCGAAAGGCATGCGAACGAAGCGATACAATCCTTTCTTCGTCGTGAACGCTGTTTTGTCGCGGTCTTCTGGTGCCACCAAAATCTGCCAATATCCAGATCGCAAGTCCAGAGTAGTAAACAACAAATCTCCTCCCAGAGCTTCCAAAGTCTCGTCGATTCGTGGCAAAGGATAGACGTCCTTTTTGGTGACTTTGTTCAAAGCTCTGTAGTCGACGCAAAATCGCACCTCACCGTCCTTCTTCCTCACCAGAACAACCGGGAAACCCTAAGCCCCATTGCCTTCTTCGATGACACATCCGCCGAGCATCTTATCCACGTTCTCGTCCACAATCTGGTCATCTGTCTGTGCTTGCCTCCTCCTTTTCAACATGATAGGAGCTGATTCACCCGTGTCAATATGGTGATACACCTCTAACGCAGTAGCAGGCGGACAAGCACCCGTATTGATGGTTAATTTGCGATAGAGTCGCAACAGCTTCACAACTAGATTCCTTGTGTCGGGATCTTCAGTTCCAACTTTCACGTCGTTCTCGTCATCGATTGGCGTTGCGGTATCACCCATTTCATCGATCCATTTGCTGACACGTGCAGTATCGAGCACACCATTCATCTGGAGAACTGTCATATCGGCATCCACAGGCACCCATTTCCCAAGCTCTTTCTTGTTTGGTAGGTTCACGGGTCTATCGCTGCTGTTGATCGCCGGTACCCATGCTCGACCATTACGCACCGTTGTCAAAGTCGCTGCCAACATGACGGTTCCTGTACACTTCGTAGGTAAGAAAACACCTTGTTCTCCGTTTTCTGCAGTCACCGAAATTGCTACTGGTGTTACTGCACTCGCCGCCAATTGCGCTTTACCAGCTACTAGGACCGACGCAATTCGTACACTGCCATAACCGTCGTAAGTCTTAAACGGGATTACTACTGCACGTTCATTGATTCGATATTTCACTTCACTGCTATTGAAGTCCATGACAGCGCCATGCTTCGTCATGAAGTCCACGCCAACCAGGAATTCGCTAGTGCAGCCAGACACAATGCACGCGTCAATTTCAATCAGCTCGTCAAACGTTGTGCGCAGCTCGAAGTGCCAAAGTTCAACCACATCCAATAGAAAGCCCCCAATGCCTTCAACATAGTCAACGGGCGCCTTGCAGTCAAGTTTCTCGCCAAACTGCATCCATTCTGTGCCCGCTATCGTGTATCTAGCACAGGTATCGAGTTTGATCTGACGTCGCACGCTGGACACTTCCACCGTCGCCGTTGGTAGACCATCGTCGCCTTCTACAATTCGAGAGTCTTTGCCGTCATCCTGGGTGGTAGAGTGGTTGTCGCTATTTGCCCGACTTCGTTGTACTAAACTCACTTTCATCCGGTCACCTGAGCATTTGGTACAATCATTTAGCTGTAGTTGTCTCCGCTCCGCTAAACCAAGTAATGCCTCGTGGGCCTTCTGCCGACGCTCTTCTAGTTCCATTCCAATACGGCACTGACGTTCAGCACATTCCATAAGCTCACGCACTCGTCGTTCAATTTTTGCTCGTTTGACCCGTAGCCGTTTGGCATGTTTTCGTGCCCGACGTCTCGCTAGCCATGCTCGTGCGACCTCACCTCTGTCGTGTATGTGTTCCTTGAGATCTTCGTTCCCATCATCATCACGGGTATCACTGCTCTCTTCTTCGCTCAGCGTCGGCGCACACACTGGCAGCACCTTCGTTACTTCAGTCGCCGTCGGCACAGCTGGACTAGTTGTCACTGCCGTTGCTGCTCCCACCGAAACTTTAGTTGGCGCGGCATTTGTTGTTAATGTTGCAGGTGGACAAGGGCACTCCTTGATTGCTGAGCACGCGCCTTCCCCAGTTCGGCGTTCACTTTCCTGCTTAGGTTTGCCGTCGACACGCTGTTCTGCTATGGCACTCAGGAATTTTGTCGTAGTCATTGCAGGTCGAACCGTTGCCACATAAATCGCTGCGCGATGTTCATCATATTCAGCAGCACTGTCTCACATCTGCCGCAACACCTCGTTCATCGTATCTCTCGTAACCGGTGGTGGTTGTACCAACCGTTCATCGTTTACTAGCGACCTGCATGTCTCATCTCGCCTTGGCCGCTTATCTTCATTGAATTCATCTTCTTTGTCATGAACTAGCCTCACAGAGGCCGCGTGCTTTCCCTTCGGCCTAACCAGCTCAGAGATAGCAGGTGCCTTCTGTTCCAGCTCGTTGCGACCATCATCACTCATCCTCGTCCTCGTACGTCCTTGTACATGCTGGGGATCACTTGGCTTTACCGGACACTGTAACCCCATTACTGCGTCCGCTGCTAGTTTTCCGCCAGCTTGCTCTTCTTATCTGCCTGTCGAGTCTCCAGGTAAGCGTCGTTGCGTGTTTTAGCGTCCTTATCCGTACACTGACGTGCCATGCGACCGTACTGATTACAGGCAAAGCATTTCGGTCCATTCGTGCACTGCGATGACCAGTGTCCAGGTTGTCCACACGTGTAACACGCATTTGGTGCTGGCGCTTGTCGGACGTACCGAGTGCTTTCTCGTTGCGTACTAGGCGTGTTGCTCTGCTGATTTTCCTGCGACGTCACCCTTTTCACGGCTGCTTTCACCCTTGACGGCTCAGGCTTGCCAATACTCTCATCTGTTGCAGAGCCTTCCGTCTCACGTTTTCGCTTTGCTTTTGTAGATGCTGCTGGCTTCTTGTTTTTCGTTGTCTTGGCAGCTGACCTCTTCGCTTTCGCCTTCTGCGGTACGTACCAGTACTTCCCGTTCCACGCATGTCCAGGCACAGAATCCCAAGTTCCAGAGTAGCTATTATACACGCCTTGCGGATTCGGAAACAGAGCTAGCCCTTTTGCTCCCCCATCCGATTGCTGTACTTCGTCCGAGATGTGCGCTGCGGCGGCTTCCATTCCCGTGCCGCTTATTCCAGGGATGACAGTAGTTAGTCCAGTAGTACCAGCCATTTGAGTCGCTGGAGTCGTGGGTGCTGTGGCCCATGGCTGTCCAATATTCATCATGCCCTGCGCAACATTGTCCATAGGATCATCGATCTCGATCGCTCGTTCCACGACTTCCTCAAGTGTTCTCGGCGCCGGGGGCTGCTTGAGTAGCTTCTTGGTCGTCTTGTCCAAGCACCTGAAAAATTGTGCGAGCAGTACTCGCTCGCTGACCTTGTCCTTGCCCACAACTTCTCGTAGACCAGCAGCAAAATCAGCATGCGATTCTCCTGGTATCCTTATTCGCCGACTAACTCTCCATTCCGCAAGAGACTTATCCAGCTTCTCACCGTATCGTTGCAACAACAGCTTCTTCAAATTAGTCCACGTTCGCTTTCTGTCTGACAGCCTGCGGTCCATGTCTACCCACCATTTAGCCGCATTCTCCATCAGCTTGTTTCCTAGGATAAAGTAAAGTGACCTGTCGGGCCAGTGCCCTCTGCCAGACTCTTCTGCGCCCTTCAATGCCAAATCAACTTTATCAATCCATGTGGACACTGAAAGTTTTGGTGAAGGCGTGAAAGTTGGAAGCTCCAAGACCTTCACACTCTTCTTTCGTCCGCCGCGACCATACTCATCTTCAATTTCAAACTGTTGCTGGCTGCCGCGCCCACGTTCTTGTTCATGGCGACCACTACGGTGGTGACTCGTACGGCTTGCCCGACCATCACTATGCGAACTGCTCGAACGGCTCGAAGACCTGCTGCTGCCATCTTGTCCACTCCGCCGACTCGACCAACGTCTGCCTTCATCACTTGACGAGCTACTGGAACTGCTACTGCTATTTCGGTCAGGCGACCATGGCTCGTCACGTCGACTCCTGCGTTGTCGTGGCGGTCGTGAATGTCGTTCATGCCGGTGCCTCGAACCGTGCTGTCTCCTCGGGGTGGACGTTCGTCGTTCTTCACGATGCTGTGGCTCACACTGCTCCTCTCGACGTCTCGATGTGTGGTGCTCCTCTCGGCGTCTCGAGTTCCGATGCTCGCTGAGGCAGCTTGAGCTGCGTCGATCTTCTCGGTGCCTCTGCTCGTGGGGCGAACGTTGGCTGCTCGTTGTCGCTGTTGGCTGCGGTGTCGTGGTTGCTGCTCTAGGAACTAAGGTAGTCACACGCGGCGTCGACGACGGTGCGATGTGTACGTGTCGCTCGCCACCTCCAGCTTCCCGATTCGCTGTCCTACTCATGGACGGCCTCTCGTTGACTTGTCGTGGTTCTTGGTACTGGGGCTGCTGGACGCTGCCCGAAGCACCCCCGTTCGTCTGCGCCTGCAACACTGCCACGATCGTGCTCAATTGCTGTACAGCAGTTGCAACGGCTGCTATCTCCGAGGCTGTAGTCGCTTCTCGTGATGGCGGTGGTGGTTGCGACCTCTGCGTCCCCATCCTCACCTCGTTGGCTGCATCCAGCACTACACGTTCGGCTTGTCGAGCACCAGGTGGTTGTCTGCGTCCAACCTCATCCCGGTGTCGCTCGTAAACATCATCGTTGCCGTCCCCATCGTGCTATCCGTCATCGTCATCTTTCGTCTCATCATTTCTCTCATCCCTAACATCATCAGCATTCTGCCTTGCTGCCAACTCACGCATTCGTAATCTCGTACGTTGGGCTGGCGAAGGTGCCGTCATTTCCGTCGTTGTCATTGTCATCGTACACGTCGTAATTCAAAAAGCCCCTGTATGACCACCATGTAACAAGGCACTTATCGGCTGCTTGCTGCCGAATCGCACGGCTCGAGTGCTGTTCCTGCGCTTCGGATGCCTCGGGTCCGCTTTGGTTTGGCAAATTCAAGACTTAATCAACACGTATGGGCTCGGTAAACCGCGCCGGAACCGCCTGCTGCGTAGGCGTTCCTACTTAGATTACTCTTCTTGACTCTTACTGGCACTCCTTCTGTACTTGTACGTGTGCACAAACACGTAGTCGTACTCTTTGTTCTTCGCAATTTCACTCCACGTGGATGCCCGTTCGACTTTCTTGACACCATACACGCCTAACTAAGCCACAAGAGCGTACGCCTCGGGCGCCTGCCCTATTCGTGCAGCCTCACAGTAGACTTGGAGTCCTCAGTGGTCTCCTCGCCGATATCTCACGCCCTTTAGCACCCTCGCCTACTCAGTATCCTTGATCTCGTCCAGATGGTTGTCCCGGCACTTCACGCCGCAGTTGTTGCTCGTCACTCCTTTGCCCTGGGTAGTCCGAAGTGCGCTCCTCGTCGCCAATTCTAGACTGCCTGCGCTCTCGTTGCTCGAGTCCATCGTGTTGAGCTCGTGCCAGCCACCCACTTCGTATGACCCTTCGACGCTTCCGTGGTTGCGAAGTGGCAACTGCTGAGCCGTCACCTGTACTGATCCTGCAACCCCGCTACCATCGTCGGCGATATTCTGTTTTCGTGGTCCTCCACGACTACTTTCAACGTCGAAGTATACCGCACTCCCGTTACACTTTGTTTTCCCCCTGCAACTCCCTTTATACCATTCAGTTGCTGCAGAATTGCTTAGCTTGATGTGATGTGTATTGTTGCTACATATATTTAGCTACGTGCTATTTATCATGCAAGCCTGATGCTGGCTACCGTTGATCTGTAGTCGCCTGGAGCGATCTCACCTTAATATGTACACATATGAAGAATTATGGGAAGTTTGAAGAGCTAATTGCCATTATGAAGGGCAGCTTCGACGTTGTAGAGATAACTTTTGTATCCATCCTAGGCATGGTGGATGCTCGTAATGTTCAAACCACTTGGTTTCACTATGAGCAAATCTAAATGCCCTCCTTTAGAATCTTAGTTGCATATTTCAGGTCCGAGTTAAATAAATCGGACCCGATGTGTCAAAACGGAGGGCAAATCGTTGAAAACCACAATACATGTTTTGAACTACCTAGTAACAGATTTCCTATCTCAGCATTCGCGTAGCCCAGTATACACTCAGGCTTTCTAAAAAAATACAGGTCGCTCTCCAGCCTTGCGCCGACCACAGTTCACATGTGCTGCAACTTGTTCAATAACAATACCCATTATCAACCAATCACGCGGCGTTACTTCAGCGTTACCATTTGAGAATACAAGCGACTACGTAGAATGGCTAACGACAGAAGCGCCGGCAACGGCACTGACACGAGGGCAACGGTAAAGAATTATATGCTAAGTACTATGTAGTATAATACAGAATCTGTTTGATTTTTGAGCGAGCTCAGAGAAATCATGAAATGTAGACTAAAGTCGAACACAGCCCACTGCAAAAGCTAATTCAAAGTTCGATTTATATCTTTAGTAAAGGGGAACTTTTTACATGACGACACAGCCGGTGGAATTCTTTTCGACTGGGCCAGTACGCACGAGGCTGTCTTCGCTGATGTACGCCGACGTGTGGCTCTGACCGTTCGAGTCCCAGTCTAGTGCCACGCGGTAATAGCCATCATGGGAGCGATACTGCATTACCACTCCTGAGCCGAAAGGAGTCATCACGACATCACCACGAGAAGCTTTGATCTCCCCGATCACGCATGTCGGGTGCAAATATGCACGCGCTTCTGACGTAGTTAAGCCTAGTCGAAGCACCACCACATGGACGCCGTCCTCCTCGCGTACTTGTTCGAGCATGCCTGAACCATACACAGTGTCCACTGGCTGGCCCACTACGCCACGCATCGGTCGCTGAAGACTACTCACGCGGAAGTAACCGTGCATCGACGGTAAGTCCACAATGTAGATGTCATCGATTCGCCGGTGCAGTCGTACCGTGCCTTCGCCGAAGGGTGTCGTAACCAAAGATCCCGTCGGGAAGAGAGTTTTCGTGAGGTTCGAGTCCGCTTTGTCTTCCGCATCACTACTGCTTCCTGCAATCAGATAGCTGAAAGGGCTAACAAGTAGCTCCAGCGTATTGCGCCTTACTCGAGTAGCAGCCAACGGGATATCCTTTGTGTCAGACGCTTGAACATACGCAATAGCTCCCTTAAAATCTGGGTTAACCAAGATCACTTTCAAGCAACCGTGATACGGCTGACTCATAGTCGTATCGCCCAAGCCAAACACAGTTTCCAGTTGGCGCTTTGTACCAGCCTCACCATACGGCACAACAGTTTCCACTGCCTCCACTGTTGGTGTTGAAAAGCCATAACGGAACAACTGGAAAATGCCGCCGCTACCTGGTGGTGCTACCGCTTTCCCCTCCGTTGCCTCCTTAGCGGTAAGAGATGACACTGGCACATCCTCTACGGTCGCGCCTACGGGGTTAACGAAGTCCTTTGTAAGGTACGCCATCACATCGCACCCATCTGCGAGCGTCCAATCAGTTAATGCCACTTCATAGACACCGTCCACTGCACGATACCTTCGAACAACTCCCTCGCCGTACGCAGTAACAACACGGGACCCAGTTGGAATAGGACCTGGCATCGGCGAGATCGCATTCTTGGATCCCAACCCAAGCATCGAAAAGAAACTTCGCGGCGGGGAAACCGGACAAAGTTGCAAGTAGTGTTCTTGGACAAATACGCTAACCTGTGACGCCATCCCACCACTACGAGTTTTGTCTTCACTGCCGAAAAGCCGTAATTCGTACACTCGATCTGCTTCGCGAAAGTTAACCACTACGCCACGTCCGAAAGGAGAATCAACAACCACCGCCATACCAAAGAGAGGTTTGATAGCAGATGCGCCGGGCACGAACGTGATCAGCTTTTTCGTGATAAAACCGATGCCGGAGCGCACTCCTGCAAACATACGGGGTGATGTCGATACGCCGGTAGCGTAATTCTTCAGAAACTCATCGTCCACGGGCAGTAGGGAGTCCGCGTTCAGATACGCTGTCATGTGCAGCATGTTCCGGTCACCAGGGATGGAGACAGTGTAAATGTCATCTTCTGCACGGTAATGAAGTACACGGCCGATTCCAAACAGCGTTTTCACAAGCGCATGCGACGCAAAGATGCGAACAGGCAAAGGGCGATAAAACTTTACGTAGTTCAGCGAACTCGTGGATAGTGGAGAAATGTCCGTACTCACATATACGGTAAGGCTGTCTTCGGGGAAAAATGCGTGGACCCGTTTTAGGTTCGAGGCAGACGCCGGCCAATCCGTCAGATCCACGTGGTAAATACCGTCAAGGCCGCGAAATTTGCGGACTATGCCACGCCCGAGTGGAGTACGAACGATGGAGTTCAACTGCAGTCCTTGCGGCTTCAACACCAGCGGCGAAGGTCCATACTTCTTTGCTAGTAGGGTATTTGCTGCGGCAAGATCTCGGTTAAGCAATAATCTAGCACGCTCACGGCTCTGTGGGGTGAGCCACGAGTGAATACTTTCAAACGACTGTCCAGCGTCATCACAAATTTTCTTCAGTCCGCCAAGACGGATCTTCTTCATGCGGAAGGCCTCGACTGCAGCACCCACGTACGTATCGAAAAAGACAATGTTCATCTTGCGCCAACGCTCCAGGTCCTCCTTTGAATGATAATTAAACATTTTTTCCAAAGGTTGCACGCGCTGGAAAAAGCCGGCCTCTAAAGCATCAGGGCCGAACCTCTCAACGATCAGCTCAGCTGCGCGCACATCACCTTGACCATTATCCCCGACAAACACGTGCTTAAACTCTGGATAAAGCTGGTAGAATTCACTGAAGTTTTCAAACTTTTTCTGGGCCATGGGTTCCAAGTCACCTTGCCACATGAACGCACGGCCCGACTTGAGGTTGCCCGCAAGCATCGTAGGCAGCGTGTGCATTCCCATCTTTTCGTGCAGCGCAGCAAATTTGGCGTACGATTTCTTCTCTGACACATCCTTGTATACGTGCGGTCTTGCTGAGAGAAATACGAGGTTACCTACACGCTCATCGGTCCAATCATCAGGGCCAACAGTACCCATATCGAGCTCACGATAGAATGGAAGCACACCAGGGTACAGCGTGTGTCGAGGGTACCGCGTGTCCAGACCTGCTGGGTATCGTCCGCCTGAAGAGTACAGGGTATCATCGACATCACTCAGCACTTTGCGCCAAGCCTGTTGCTTGCGGCTTCGACCACGCTTCGTTCCGAGGCGCATATGTGCAATTTGCACACTCGCTTCACGCTGAATATGGCTCAGAATGTCTGCTCGAATCGTCGGGTCACGAATATCATTAAACACCAGCTTGTGCATACTGTGGAAGTCGCCTTTCGCGTCCGTGTACGTCTTGAGGTTGCTCAGATCGTCGCCCTGCGTCTTCAAAATAATATTGCGCACCCACTTTTCAGCCATCGGGTGCGCGCTGATCTTCATAACCATTAGCGCGTCCAACAGTAGCGCGCGGGACATCACGGACAAGTCTGCTAGCCGCGTTGTGCACAGCAGGTCGAGAATCAGCGTGCGACTCTGGTCTTCGCGCACTTTGGAGTGGTCCTTGACCTTGTAGAAGAGCAGCGCTAGCCGAATGTGGTTCAAAATGTAATTGAGCTCGTCCTTCCCTGCTCCTGCGAGGATCCGAAAGATCTTGAGCTCACGCCGCTTGACCTCGGCCAGGTTGATCATGTTGTTGATGGTGCTAGGTAAATAATGGCGGTCGATACGGCCGACGCACTCCATCACGAGGTTCGTCTTCTCCTCCGCCGTGGCCTTGTACTTGAATAAATTATGGGAGAACTGTCTCGTGGCCTCCTTGAGTCTGGGTCGCCGACTGATCTCCTGTCTGTGCAGGAATCTGTCAAAAAAGTGCACGCTCATTGTGAAGCCGAAGACGAGCATGAGGCCGAGCGTGGAATTCCACTGGCCCACAGCAAGGGGCGAGTCCTTAATGTAGACCACCGCGGCGCTGAACATGAAGGCGGTGCCGGTCCAGAAGCGGTTCTCGAACTCCTGCGCGTCGTGCCAACGCCACTTGGACTCTGTGGACAAGTACAGGCCGATGACATACATGATGCCGATCCAAGACGCACACAACAGCGGCGCGTAGGCGAAGAAGGCCATGACCACGAGCGCCAGCAGCACGCCGAAGAAAATCATTCCTACGAGCACCAGCGCGCTATTGGCTGGCTCGCTCTTCTTCTTCTTCTTCCGGAGCGACGTCTTCAAGGAGGAAGAGCGCACGACCTGCGGAGACGCGGGCGTCGCGCGCAGCGACAGCGGGGAGGGCGACGCGGTCGGCGACGCCCAGTTCACCTGCTGCTGCGTCTGCATGGTAAAGGCCATGGGCGGCAGCGACGGCGAGGCTCGCAGACAGACACGCGCGCGCCTAAAGTTAGCGGTTCCGCCGTTATGTCGAGCGTTTCCTCGACGGATACGGAGCGAGCGGAAGCGCTGAGCAGGCTCGGCACGCGGGGCGAGGAACGAAGGCGGAGTGAGTGCGCCTTCTTCCAGGTATTTCGCAATGGTCCGTGTCGTCACGAGTGTGCGGCGTGACAGGCGATCCCCTGCGTCCCGAAATGAACAGTGCGGAACGAGAGCAGCCCTGCTCGCAACCGTCGTAATTGCACCAGTCTTTGCGGAGCGCGGCTGCGACGGTTGAAGGCAGACTTCCACCAATCCCGAGCTTTCCCACTGTCCGCGCTTTTCAGCCAATCGGCCTCATGCCAATCGCGAAGGAGCGGCATGACGCGCCGGGAAGGCGGGGGGTGCGTGCATGCATGCCTCTGCTGCTGGAGGCTCGGCAACGAGGCAGGGCAAGCTCGTTGGATGTCTCTTACATCGATGGCGCTGGCCATCTGACTTGCAACTTTTTAACGGTTTGGTCGTTTACACATGGAGACGGAATCTCGAGATCAGGAGTCAAGATGCCTTCGTGGATGTGGTAGGAGGCGCGTTGGCCTCAGGTTGGCCCGCCGGGCGCTATGACGCAGTTGCTGGCCAGCGCTTTTCGTCGCCGAACGGGAGCAGGCTACTTCATCTGGCCCACGCCAAGCAGCAGCACACGGACATGCAAGGCCTGAGCGGAGACCTTGCTCTGGAGACGCCATCGCACTGCGATTCGCAGCCTGCAACGCAGGACAAGTTCGTCGTTTCGCCAGTTGCTTCAAATTACATGTACTATGTATCAACTGTTGGTACATGTATCTTATTCCAGGGGATCAACAATTGAGGCCCTCATTGTCTACCCACCCCGCCCTGCAACGCTTTCAAGGGCAGACAACCCACTCCATTTGCAATGCTCAGCATCCCGGGGCACCAGCATGAAAGCCATTTGGAGCTGCGTTGGCGCAGCCTGGTGCGATACGGACCGAGCGTCACCGGCGACTCGCCGGTGACGCTCGGTCGGCGGCGACTCGCGATGACACTGTGCCTTTCATATCGCATATGGCATGCGCTCGCACAGTTCTCATTTCGCTGCGCGAATGGCTCAATACTTGGTCCTCGTCGAGCATTGCTCGCGACATTGCATCCCACCCGAACACGCCGCGCAACAAACATTGGTAAAAGGTGAGCAATACCGAGAGTGATGAGTTACCCAAAAGATCGAACGGACCGAGGCCGCTTTGATGCCGACCGGTTCGCGGCATCTATTTTTCGGAGCCGTACATGAAGAAGAAAGTGAGCTTCGCGACGCTCAACGAGAGCCGTACATGAAGAAGAAATTGAGCTTCACGACGCTCAACGGGTGGCTCGAAGGCGTGGCATTAAATGGGGCGGTGTAGCAGCTAGACGCTAAAGGCTCCAAGACGACTGTTTTCTTCGTGGAATCTGACGCCACGCTCAAAGTTGCGATTCATCGGCAAGGACTACATAATATGTTATGAAGGCCGCGCCTTACGACCAGACATGTTAGAGCGGCGTGCTTTAGGCGCGCTGAACATCAAGGGCGGTTAGAATGCCCCAGACAAGGTTGTGCAGCACCACGATCATCGCTTCTCATCCAGGTCTTTTACGTGCAGGCCTCCTCCGATCGTGTGACTATTAAGAACGTATGATCTCGACAGCAAGAAAACATAATATGTTATTGGCAGTAAATAAGGGCGAAGGCGACATCACATCGCTGCCTACGGTCTCGCCTTTCAAAGCACTTGTACTCTGTTACTTTGTCACGAGTACCCTCTAATTTGGTCATGGTAATCTGGAGCCATTGGTTTGCTGTGCAGAACCAGAACCGGAATCCCTCCCACACATCCACTGAAGCCGCCGCGAACCAAAGATGGCGCCGAAGAAGGGGAAGAAGAACACCAAGAAGGCCGCCGCCGCGTCGGACGACCTCGATGATTTGCTGAACGAGTTCGCGCCCAACGAGGCCGCCAAGGAGCAGCCGAAGTCGCAACAGGAACAGGAGGGAGGCGACGACTCGAAGCAGGAGAAGGAGTCGGACGTGGACGCCGCCGCCGCCGCGTACCTGGCGTCTCTTGGCGTGGCCCCCGCTGCTGGAGGAGAGAAGAAGGACGACAAGAAGAAGAAGAAGAAGGGAAAGAAGAAACCCAATGCGGACGCCAAGAAGGAGGACGACAAGAAGCCCGTGTCGGCCGCTGCCAAGGCGCTGATGGAGCGTCAGGCGGCGCTCAAGGCCGAGCAGGAGCGTCTCGAGCAGGAGCGTCGGGAACAGGAGCGTATTGCTCAGGAGGAGGAGGCCAAGCGCCTGGCGGAGATCGAACAAGAGGAGGAGGCCCGTCGCAAGAAGAAGGAGGCGCGTGCCGCCAAGATCGAGCGTCAGAAAAAGGAGGGCACGTACATGACGAAGGCCCAGAAGCAGAAGGCCGCCAAGGCGCAGGCCGCTCTGGAGGCCATGCAGCAAGCGGGACTCGTGCCGGATGCCGTTGGCGAGAAGAAGAAGGTGGTGTACTCGGACAACAAGAAGAAGAACAAGAAGACCAAGGAGGAGCCCAAGAAGGTTGAACCCAAGAAGGTCGAGCCCAAGAAGGAAGAGGAGGAGGAAGTGGACGACTGGGAGGCCGCAGAGGACGCTGCACAGGAGCAGGAGGAGGAGGCTGAAGCACCCGACGCTTGGGATGACGAGGACTGGGAGACGAGCGACGTTGTCGCCTCGCTTGAGGACAAGCTGCAGGAGGTACATGAAGAGGCTGCGGCTGCTGACAGCGACAGCGAAGGAGACGAGGACCTGCTGGTGCTGGAGCAGAAGAAGGAGCAGGAGCGTCTGCGCCTTCAGGGTATTGCGTTGATGAAGCGCCAAGAAGAGCAGGAGGAACAGATGCGTGCTGAAGCTGAGGAGGAACGCCAGCGCTCCAAGGCCAAAATGGAGGCCGACCGGAAGAAGAAGGAAGCGGCCGAGCGTCGTCGTGAGCGTGAGGAGGCTGCGCGTGCTAACGTGTCCCTGGACAACCTTCGCTCGCCTATTTGTTGTATCATGGGCCACGTCGATACTGGTAAGACGAAGCTGCTTGACAATATCCGTAAGACGAAGGTGCAGGACGCCGAAGCTGGTGGTATTACGCAGCAGATTGGTGCGACGTTCTTCCCCGTGGACGCTATCAAGCAGAAGACGGCTCGCCTTGCCGAGACCATGAAGCTAGAGTACCGCCTGCCTGGTCTTCTCGTGATTGATACGCCTGGTCACGAGTCGTTCACAAACTTGCGTACCCGTGGTTCATCGCTGTGTGATATCGCCATTCTGGTAGTTGACATCATGCACGGTCTGGAGCCGCAGACTCTGGAGTCGCTGCGCCTGCTGCGCCAGAAGAAGGCCCCGTTCGTCGTGGCGCTGAACAAAATCGATCGCTGCTACGGCTGGAAGACGATGCCTGACATGCCTGTTCAGGAGGCACTCAAGCACCAGAACGAGCACGTTATTCGCGAGTTTGAAGACCGCATGAAGGCTATTATCGTTGAGTTTGCCGAGCAGAAGCTGAACGCCGAAGTATACTGGCGTAACAAGGATTTGGCGCGCACGGTCTCGCTCATTCCTACCAGTGCTATCTCGGGTGAAGGTGTTCCGGATCTATTGATGATGCTGACGCGTCTGACGCAGGAGCGCATGGCGAAGTCGCTGGCCTTTGTGGACATTCTGCAGTGTACAGTGCTGGAAGTGAAGGTTATCGAGGGTCTCGGTACGACGATTGATACGATTCTGGTGAACGGTACACTTGAAGAAGGATCGACCATTGTTGTGTGTACTTTGGACGGACCCGTTGTGACAACCATCCGATCGTTGCTGACCCCGCACCCGATGAAGGAAATTCGTGTGAAGGGCGAGTACCTTCACCACCAAAAGATGAAGGCCGCTATGGGCGTGAAGATTTGCGCGCAGGGCCTTGAGAAGGCGGTGGCTGGTACGCAGATTTACGTGGTTGGCCCCGACGACGACGTCGAGGAGCTGAAGGACTCAGTCATGTCTGACTTGACGGGCATTTTGGACTCGGTGAAGGCCACCCGCCGCGGTGTGATGGTTCAGGCTTCGACCCTGGGTGCTCTGGAGGCACTTCTGGAGTTCTTGCGCACGTGTGACCCGCCCATTCCGGTGTCGTGTGTGAACATCGGACCCGTGCACAAGAAGGATGTGATGCGTGCTTCCGTGCAGCTGGAGCACCAGCCCGAGTTCGCAACGATTCTGGCATTCGACGTGAAGGTCCACAGCGACGCCACAGAGCTGGCGTCGGAGCTCGGTGTGCGCATTTTCACGGCCGACATCATTTATCACCTGTTCGATCAGTTCACGGCGTACATGGACAACTTCCGTATGGCACGTCGTGAGGAGTTCGCCGAGGTCGCTGTGTTCCCGTGTGTGCTGAAGATCCTGCCCAACTGCGTCTTCAACAAGAAGGACCCGATCATTCTCGGTGTCGACGTTGAAGAGGGAATCCTGAAGATCGGAACGCCCCTCGTGGTGCCTTCGGCCGGTGGCTTCCTGGTCGGCAAGGTGGGCTCCATCGAGCGCGAGCACAAGGAGGTGGACCGCGCCAAGAAGGGCGCGTCCGTGGCTGTGCGGATAGACAACGAGGGCAGCGTCATGTACGGCCGCCATTTCGACCACAAGAACAAGCTGGTCTCGCGCCTCACGCGCCAGAGCATCGACGCGCTGAAGGAGAATTTCCGGGAAGACCTGCAGAAGGAGGACTGGCAGCTCGTCATCAAGCTCAAGAAGGTGTTCGATATCATTTAGTGTGAGTGCGTAACGCGCAGGAGACGCAGGCGGGAACGTTCTCTCTCAGAGGGTGTCTCCTTGCCGCGCGCGGTTGTAGTCCTCCAATATATACGATTTACCTCGTTTCGTCGACATGCCAGAGCTCCTCAGCTAGAAGTCAGCCTCGTGTTGCCGACCGCGCTGGACTTCCGTCAGGTCGCGAGGCACGTCACGGTGAAATCAGCTCCGCCTTACCACACCGGAAGGGGTGCTGCGGCACATTACCAATCGTCCTAAAGCTCTGGTGCTCCGTCTCGGAGCGCTCCTTTCTGGTACGGGTGGTGCAACCCACGATGCATTTTCTGCTGCTTGGTTCGGACGAGCGTTGTGTCACGATGAGGCAGCACTTGGCATCTGTTTGCTGATCTCTGCATCGCGACAAGGTTCTTGGGCTCGTCCTGGTGGTTAACGCGAACTATAGCCGACATGAGCAACACCCATGCAGGAGACTACGACCCACCGCCCTCAACTCGGAGCTCGTTATCATCAGCTTGGTATAGTAGGCCGCAACACGGAATACGAAGTCTCCTGCGGATCCAATATTGAAGTTGAACAGCTGGGGCTGCGGCCCAGTGCAGTCCAGCGGGGACAGCCCAATGTAGACTTGCGCAAGTCGCCGAGGAACCGCGAGTCCAGTGTGACTGGCCTTCCTCGCGCTACATGGAACGTCGGTGTACGTGGCGCAGGAGACGCTCTCGTCCTTTGTGTGGGTGTTTGTCGCCGGTCGAGCACCCAGCAGCAGTCGCGACCCACTTGAAAGCCGGAAGACGTTCAAAACGGCGGTGCTCCTGCCTCACTTCGCAATTGGATCTCCTCCGAGCAGCTCCGTCCCCACCCGCTCCTTCTCCATGATGCACAGAATGCGAGTGGCCCCCATGCAGCAGCTCAGTCACCCGACAGCAGGTGCCTCCAAGTCGAGTTCGCTCCGTGCCATGCGCGTGCCCAAATTCCTCCGCAGCCTCTACGACATCCTCCACTACGAAGACCAGTCGATCCTCACGTGGTCCAAGGACGGCACCTACTTCCAGATCTTCGACACCAAGCGCCTCGAGGTCTCCGTGCTCCCCAAGTACTTCAAGCACGGCAAGTTCGCGAGCTTCCAGCGTCAACTCAACAACTTCGGCTTCCGCAAATGGACCAAGACGCAGTCCAGCGTCTGCACCTTCAGCCACCACCACCTCGTGCGGTGCCACCCGCAGCAGCTGGCCGAGTTCATCAGTCGTCGACCTACTGCCAACGGCGTGCGATCCACCGACGCGTCGTCCACTGCCAGACGCAAACGCTCGTTCACGGAGCTCATGCGAGCTACTGACGTTGGTAGTGCTGTCTCTGCCAAGATGATCAAACGGGAGATCGACAACTTCAACCGCGGCGTGAGTAGCGTGACAAGCCCCGCCACTGCTAAGGGTGCACCGCGATGGGTGGTTGACCCGATGGGATACTTGAAGGCCAACGAAGACGTCAATGGAACGCCCACCAGCGCGTCGTCCGAGCAAGCCTTTAATTTCTCGGCGGAGGAGCTGCACGACATCATGCTACCCGTCCCCACGATGTCGGAGCGTCAGGACACCCGATCCATGGAGAAGATACTCGAGTTACGAATGCTGAACGAGTGTCTGGAACTAGGGACTGCAGGTACTTTGTATGCTGCCGCGAACCACACCGGCGGGGAGCTCTTCCCGACACTTCCGTACGCGTGGGATAGCGACTCGTTTTTCGCTCCTGTTGGCCGCACGCAGTTTGAGCAAGAGCGTGGGCCGTGGAGATTGCACTAGTCAAAGCACTACCAGTAAGTTAGAGAGATTAAAAGCAACCGACTGAGCCGTTGAAATGTAGGGCTATTGTCTTTCACCCGGTCTTACTTCGTGATATTTCTCCGAAAGCACCAAGCTAGTCTCCAGCAATTCAATCAAATAGATGGCGTGCAGAGCTTTTAATGGACCCTTCCTGAAAAGTATTGAAGGGAAGTGATCGGTTCAACAAGGATCAGTGCAACCATAAGAAATGGTGCCGCCAAGAAAGAAGATCAAAGTGGCAAACTCCATTTTAGCCAACGCCAAAGGTGAAGACGATAGGATGTCGCCCCAAACGAACCGCGTGGCAACGTCTTCTTTTACGAGAGAGCTACCGTCCCTTCCATTCGTCGACAGGTACAAAAATGGCAAGTTCTACTACGTGCGAAAGTGCTATGAGGAATATTACGCTCTCGTGAAGAAGATGCTGGATGAGGGGGAGGAGTGCGCCACAGTGACGGGGACACCAGGTGAGTTGAATGTTCACGATCGAGGGTGGCGCTTACCTAATCGGAATACTTAAATGTTTTAGGCATTGGCAAGTCCCATCTTCTATGCCTATTTTTTCCAGCGCTTCCTGGAAGAAGCCAACGACGATACATGGATCATTGTTGCAGCTTACTCCGGGAACAACCTGAGAGGAACCACTGTTTTCAAAACGAAAAATTGGAGCGAGGGTGAGAACTTAATAGTCCGTAAGGAAGAAGCAATCGACAAGGTCGTAGGAGATGCTGCAGAGAAGAAGAAAAAGGTGGTGTTTCTGTGTGATGGAACTCCAAAGGCGATACTGGGCCACTGTCAAATGGTGGTGTTTACAAGCCCGGATGTTAAATGGCTGAGATTGGTGCGGAAGAGCTGGTGCACGTTCTGGATGCCTCTTTGGACGTGCGAGGAGCTCCGAGAAGCTGCTTCTGAGCTTGGTCTCATGGAATCAAGCTCACCTGAGTGCCTTAGTCACGACGTGATCGAGACGCGGTTCAGCACTTTCGGTGGTGTGGCCCGCGAGTGTCTTTCACGCACGGAAGATATGGTCGAGGAGAAAGAGCAAGAGCTGGTCGATGAGATTGAACAAATCTCTGACCCAGGAGAACTCGACAACCTTGTCAGAGGTGTGGGAAACCGTATTGCTTACCACCGTGTGCTTCACTACGTCCCTGGTGCAAAATCGTTTAGGAGGAAGACAACCAATCTCGCGTCTCCATTTGTCGTGCAGAAGCTTGCCGAGCGTATGCTGCAATCAACTAAGGACAGCAGGGAGAAGTTATGCCTCTCATTAGCAGCGCTGGGTAAGATTGAAGTGTGCCAAGATTGTTGGGCGTCTCAATTGACAATTATGAAGTGAACACTCTCAGAGATTGATTGTATCTAAAGCTACCGCCAAAGTGCCCTGTTGGCCTTCAAACACACTAGCATTTCCAGCGTCGCTGGGCTCATACTGCGACACTGCTCACTCAAGACCAGTTTGGAGTGCGAGAACAGGCGTTCACACAGGTTCGAGGTCGGTGGAACAAACGAAGTGTCACTGTAGATGTCTGCTTGGCGGCCACAGGTACGTCGTCTCTTCAATGCCTCCTCAGCAAAGGATACTTCGAGGTCATTTGCAGGAGCTGTTGCAGTGTTGTCAGGTGTGACAGGTGGTTTGATGAACCCCGCACAAGCCGCTTTTTCTGCTGCAGTCAGCTTCCCTCCGCCTTGCAGCTTGAGCAAACCGTCCTCGAAAGCAGGATTGTTGATGATCGCAGCCTTCGGGGAAAGGTAGGAGGACGTCACAGGAAAATTAACAACGACGTGGTCGAACATGGCTCGAACTTGCGCCATAGTCACAGCCTCATCTTGCAGTTTCTTAGTCACAGAGTCTAGCCGGTGCATATCTTTCAGCAGCGAAGTGGCCGCAACCGCTTCAGCCGCCGACAGCATAAACTCATGGGCGCCGCACTTGACCGCAGCAGCATCGTCCATAAGGCGAAGAGAGGGCAGAAGCTTGACGCACCTCTTCAGCATACTGTAGGAGCTGATCCAGCGCGTATCGTTCCAGATCTTGGCAACCTTTCGCGAATTTTCGCCTCCACACTTGCCATTAGCGTGAACATCTTTGCCTTCAGTGTTTTGCGCGTAATAGACTTCAGTTTCGAGTATTGTGCGTTCTACTCGAACTTTCCAAGGTCGATTGGTTGAATCGACCGAGCACAAATCGCCGACAAATCGCCCAAATACTAAATTCTCTTGGTCTCACTATCTGCTAGTCTAAGTGCGATAGCGGACTTATACGGAGTCATACGGTTCCACCCGGTGTATTTCCAAACGACTTGAAAATTGTATTGGACGCTTTTAACCCAAGTCGACAAACCGACCAGAAAAGGCAAACTTCGACATAATTTACAATATTGAACAGTCGCAGACGCCTCACAAAAAGCAAAAGGTAGTCCTTGGCTGACAATCCAGTCGGCCGATGCCTCTGCATTTCCTGTACGGTGCACGAACTCGACGATGGTGCGCTGAGGGCGTCCGTCGGGCTGCAACTGGTCTTCGTACCCAGGGTGCGAGCGGCGGAGGTGATTGATCAGGTTCTGGTAGCCCGAGCGAGGGTTCTGGCGGAAAACACTGCCACAGATGCACTCAAAGGCGTTCGGTTCGACAGGATCACGCTGGTGGAAGGCGTCGCAGATCTGGCGGTTGGAGAGAGGCATGGTGGTGGTGGGGGCAGCTTGGAGGCGTTGTGAAAAGTAACTTTCAAAATGTGGTAGGATCTAGTGAAAATGAAGCTGCGGTGAATTCACTGGCTTCAAGTGCACGAGATCGCACCACCAGTTGTGGCAATATCACCGTAGTAAACACAAATGGTGAGAACCGTGTCGGACAGATTAATTGTAGAGAAGTGTCGAGAACGCAATCATAGATTGTGCAACCACAATTTTTACACTTCTGAGATTGCACTTCAATATCACCCAGCGCTGCTCATTAGAGGGCATCCCGCAAGGTGCTTCGTTGTCCGGGTATATCTTCGAGGTTGGTGTGCATGAAGCGCTTGAGCGGGGCTGCACACTCGCGCTGCGCTTGCTGCAAGAAAGTGGATCTATGTCCAGTAGTGAAATAACTGAGGTGGTCACGATCCAAGGGAGCCCCCAGGCTCATGTGTTTGAGCTCAAGAGTTTGTCTCCTGCAGCTGGGACGCATGGGCCGTACCATAGGCCTGCGTCAAAGCAATTCGAGTCGATTGACGGGTTCTATCTTCCGAAACTTCCGGATCGAGATCTTGGTGGCACGGAGGTGGCACAAGACCTCGTCGCGTGGAACACCACGAACCGATTGATCCTGTTCCTGACGACGATTTCGAAGACGTATCCCGTCAATGCACACGGAATTATCTTGATGCTGGAGAAACTCGGTCTGCTCGAAATGGTGAAGACGGATCCGGAGCGAGTGGCATTGGTATTAGTAGTGCCGAAACCTACTGGTGATAGCTACAAGCGACAGGAAATCGTCCCAGAAGTGACGAATGAGTTAGAGTCTGTCACATTGGGCCACAAACCGTGAACAAGAAGCTGATTCCGCTCGGAATTTTGACGGTCGACCAACTGAAGGAGAAGATTGAAGACCAGTCCCTCCCGCCCGGTGCGATATCGTCTAAAGCCTTGCAGTATCTTGCGGGAATGCGGGACAGTTCATACAGCGAGGCGATGGCGACGATCCCCCAGTATGTGTGCTCGTTAAGCATTCCCGGTAATGGTAACCAAGCGTCTTACCAAGGGGAAGATGCGTGCGTTTGCCCCAAATGAGATCATCGCTACTCATTGTAACGTTAGTATCCAAGTTGACAATAAGTTGATACTAACTACACTACGATGATTCTCTTGCAAACTGTAATTTGAGAACCTTCTCTTCAAGTTGTGGAGACCAACTATCTAAGCCAGACAGACGCCACTTGCCTCTACCACAAAAGTGGGATGATCGCTCGGCGACTTGCTGGGTACTCCTCGCGGAACTTGTCTTGGTACCATCGGTGGTTGCTCAACGCACGGGGCACGAGGTTCGTGGCGGTGTACATCACAAAGGACAGCCCCGCAGGCGACTGAGACAACAACGTCCAGCCTGTCCACTCCAATAGTTCACTTAAGTAGTTGGGCGACGACACGTACTCGAACAAACCGCCGTGAGGGATCTTGTAGCCCGTCTCGCCAGGTTTGCGCAGGTTGATCAGCACGTGGTCCGAGTAAATGTTCATCGACAATCCGAAGACGAAGAGAGCGACTCCAGCGTAGAACGAAGGTCGAGTGAACGCATTGTCTTCATTGTAGTCACCAAACTCACTCAGATACCGGGCATTGATGTACGCGTTGATCAGGTTGTAGAAATCTCCTGACAGCATCACAGTGAGAGGCATGCGCTTGTCCTTGTTGACACGGATGAGGAACGGGTAGATGTATGAGCGGTAGACGTAGTGACAACCCCACAGACTGGCTGCAATGAGGGGGGTCGTCTCAAAACGGTGATCACCCCACGAGTACACGATCGCGAACCAAACGGCCGACGGACTCTCCATCAGGACCCAACCAAGACGCGTATTCACTGTTGGCCCCCATCCAGGTCGAACGTGACGTCCGTACGGAGCAGTGATGAAGGTCGTCGCGATGTACGTCACCACTCCTAACACGAAGACGCCCTTGACGAGCCACTCGTGCAGCTCTTCCTCCGTCTCAATTCCAAGCATCTTGAATGGCAAAGGTATCCGCTAGTGTGGCCGGCCAATCAGCGAATGAAGTTGACACCCTATGGTGTGCACGTACATGTACCGTGAATCCTGGCTTCGCTGTGAGTGAGCACAACGGAATTGCGTTGTGCATTCATCGATGGTCCTTCTCACAGCTTCATTTATAAAACAACGGATCCGTCACCGGCACCATGTTAATATTAGGTATCAGCCGTCTACTGCAGGATTCGACCTGGGACTACATCGATGTCCTCACTGCTGGCAGCTTGCTCCAGGAAGGAACGATCTTGGTTAGCCGAACCAGTAAACACGAAGCAAACAGGGACGCGCGAGTACCGACACACTCCTCACTCTTGAGTTGTTCGCTGCACAGCGCTGGAGATACACTTCAGCGGGGTCCGTTTTTTCAGGGTCATGGAGATGCTTTATTCAAATAGGGGCACGTGGCGCGAAGGGGTCATTCACTTGCCGGTCCTCTCGGGTGTCGGTAACGCATCTACGAATCACTCGCTCTGTTGGAAGGTGATGAATCGACGTACTCGCTCACCACACGCACACCCGTTAAATGCAATGTATCAAAACAACTATGCATCGTCTCGTAAAGACTCGCATCAAGCATCCGTTCTGCAGGATGCACCACGACTTCATCTTTATGCGTCCTTCATGTACGTGTCCATCTCGTTGTCGAGTTCCTCGGCCGTCTTGGTCGGAGCAGACTCTTTGGCACGGCCGCTGTAACAAAAACAGCAATCACACGTTTAGAATAACGCTCCAGCTAAACAACGACGGATACTTCGCACCCTTCGTTGACTCTGTCGGCTTGGCCACGTCCGCGACGTCGGTTGCGACGGCCCTTCGACTGATCGTTTTCATTGTTTCCGCTGATAGAAGTACAACACAAACGTTAGACCACCACGGACAACGTTTTCGTTGCTCAACAAACGTTGAGCATACCCGAATGAGACTTTGAACTTGACATCCTTGCCATCACGCTCAAGAGCCGTGCCGAAGAGTCCGTTGCGCACATTTTTGTCGGCGTCCAGCGTGATCTGCATGGGCTGACCGTCCAGAGTACGTCCTGCAGATCCATACAAACAATCACAACACATCAGTGCCCCGCGAACAGCGCTCCCTAACAGGAAAACGAGGCAACGCACCATCGTATTGCTTGATGGCCTTGTCAGCGTCCGAGCGGCGAGCGAACCAGACGCGAGCAATGCCCTTGGATCGGCCAGAGCGGTCGTACACGATCTCGGCCTTGGACACCTTGCCCACCGTGCCGAAGAGCTCGCGCACTTCTTCCTCCAGGATGTCGAACTTGAGGTTCTTCACCAGGATCTTCGTGCCGGGACTGGCCGCATCCTTGCCGCCAAGACGCGACAGGATGGAGGACGAGCCTATGCAGCAGGAGGGTCGTCAACGACGCGTCAGTTAATCTTCGTCGTGAGCCAGCAAGTGCAGCAGGATCCAAAGCCCACCTCTCTTCTCGCCCTTGCCGGGTTTCTTGACGACCACGGAGCGCTTCTTGCCTCCGCGGTTGCCGTTGTCGGGGGCGTCATCCAGATCAATGTCCATGTCGTCGTCATCGCCGCCGCGCTTTGGAACACCAAGGGAGAAGCAGCAGGAGACAATTGCACGTGTGAATTCCTGCACCAACGTATCGTCCGTCCTCTTCTAACAGGCAGGCGCCATGTTCCCCGGTCTTCTGTCCGTTGGAGAGATGAGGGGGGAAGGGGAGGGTGGCAGCCATTCCGTAGCGAAAAGGAGCGGGAAAGAGAGGCAAAATAGACGGAAGCGGCCCTTCAGCTCCAGGCAACACTTACAGATCGAGAGTAGGGCTGGTTACGGTTGCGGTTGCGTCTGCGTCCGCCGCTGCGGATAGGGCCAGGCGCGGCCTCCTCCTTGTCCTTGTTGGCCCTGGCCGGACGCGAGGCCGGGTTGCTGGCCTTGGTTTTCTTGCGGGCGATGAGGTCGTCCAGACTCATGTCGAGGGACGCTAGGATGGACGACATCTTGGGCTTTGGGGGGCGGGGATACACGACACTAAGGCTGGACACACGAGACACGAGGGAGGGAGCAGTCAGCACAGCGAACAAGGACGCACAGGGGGCAGCACAGAGAGCTCAAGAGAAGGCAGTGGGCGCACCTGTGGGTTTCTTGGAGTGAGCCACGAATCGCTGGAAAAAGAGACCTCGACCTTTACTTAAAGTGCGATTTGGCATACTGAGCACAAGTCGCAAGGGAGTGCAGCAGACCACATGTCCTAAGACATCATCATACTGAGACCAAGACACGCGTAAATTACAGCGAAATTTAACCAACTGTGCTGTAAAAACAGAAACCGCCAGGCGCGATCTAAAGCGGCGGAGAAGCAGTAGACCATGATGAAGACGCTGCTGGGCGCTGCGCTGTGCGGCCTCGCGGCTGCGACATCGGCCGCTTCGGGCTCCACTTTGTTCCCCCACGTCCCTCTCGTCATGTGGTCCCAGCGCTCGTGCGTTTGTCTCTCTTCTTGTCTGTTCGTTCTCAATCTGTCGACTCTTGGATCTTACAGAGCTTTGTTTACTGGTGTCTCGCAGAATCTTCGCTGGGTCGAACGCCTACCTAAGCTCCGAGTTGGATGCGACTGATGTGGTGTCCGTTGTGGATCGCGTATTGGCCCGCGATGCCAGTGCTGACAAGGAGGTTCGTTCCCTCGAGGTACAAGTTTACAGACCGTTGCTAACTATGTTATTGCTTTTGTTAGGGAGTGCTAAGCACTCAGAGCTCGTCGTCTCAAGAGGCAGAAGTGATGTGTTTGTTCCTGCTACCAACGTTGGGCTCGGAGGACGTGTCGAAGCTCGCGAGAGGAGCGGGTCAGGGTTCGTTCGTGCAGGACGCCGTCCAGAGCTCCAAGTCGTCGGTGGTGATCCCTCACACGACGCGCTCCAAGCCGCTTCTTCCTGAGTTGGCGAGTGCCAGTCCGCATATCGTGGGCGCCCAGGATCTGGATGTGTTTATTGCGTCGCAGGAGGGTCAAGCGCTCTTTTCAAACGGCAAGTCGGACCTGGTGGTCGTGCAGCTCCCTGAAGGAATGCTGCTTCCCGACGTCGACGCCGCAATTCAGGCTGCCTCCGCCAACCTAAACGCAGCTACTGGTAGCAAGACGGATTTTGCGCTGACGGGCAATGACGCCGACTCGGTGGAACTCCAGGACCCGCTCACTCGTCGTCTTGCCTCTCAAACCAAGGCGAAGACCAACTCCTCGACGGAGGCTGCGATTCTGTGCGAAGCGGGCTACCTCGTCGGCTACAGCGCGGCAGGCAAGGCCTTCTGCTTCTCGCACTACGTGAACATCACCCCGGACATCATGGCGGGTCTGCTCTTCGGCCTCCTATTCATTTTTCTGGCGTACATCGGCCTGGGTGTACTGCACCAGATCCAGACGCCGCAGAGGTACCCGTCTCACGGCGCGCCGCGCGGCAAGGAGTTTTAAGGCGGCAGTTTGTGGCTCGTTCGAGCGGCAATCAGAGCACCAGCATCGCAGGTAGGATGCGTGCACAATGAAAGTTTTATATTTCCCGCGGCGGTCGATTCCATGGCGTCTGCAATTGCTGTCTCTATCATTATGTTACCGCTGCAGCACGCGGATATGCAGCGAGCAGCCTGTACAAGGTACGACGTCCACTCCGTCCTGCAGTTCGTCCTCTGTGATCTCGTACAGATCTCCACAGCGACACTGGTGGGTGAAAAGCACTTCGTCGTCGTCTCCGTCCTCGCCCGGCAGCACTTCACGCTGCATATCAGCGACTGAGACCTCGTCGGACACCACGACCACCTCCTCTTCCCTCCTGCGCAGTAGCTCGTCTTGCTGCAGTTTGGCGTCGTACACTCGTCGCTTTTCCTCCGTGCCCAGCGTCTCGTACGCCTCCTGTACGCGTAGGAATCGCTGTTCATCGTCCTCCTTCTCCACTGCCTTCACTGAGCGCTTATCTGGATGGTATTTCCTTGCCGCCTGGTGGTACGCGCGTCGGATGTCGTCGGCGCTGCAGCTCGTCTTGACGCCCAGCACGTCGTAGAAGGACGTCATGCCAGTCCGCCCTATTGCCGAAATAGTATTGCCGAGAAAGGTGGCATCCAATCACGCCTGATTACCACACTTGTGTGGTCCACACCTCAGCACGGAACGCCACAAGGAACGGGCAAAGAACGGACAAAGAACTGATGAGCCCTACCCCCGCGTGAGTGATGGTGTTCTGCACAAGTCTCAGCGTGCAGAGCCCATTGCCCAAGAACCGCAAGGCCCGCCGTCGTCCTCGCCTTCTTCTTCTCTTTCCCTCTCTTTCCCTCGCTCTTGTAGTCGCTAGACGCGCGTGATCCGTCGCGCCGTGAAGCTGGCGCGTCTCCTCCTCGTACTCGATGGAGCTGCAATGGTGCGTCCTTCTCTCTGTCGCTTCGTATTGAAGTTGCTCACTTATGCACTACTGTATTGATTGCCTACAGAGCCTTCCTACGAACGGCGGGACTGATCGAAACGCAGTGTCTTCCCTCCCCGCGCTCTCGTTTCCGTCGCCTTCCTACTCCATTTCCCGCTCTCAGATCGTCGTCTCAGCCCCTGGACATTCTCGCAAACGCAGCCACAGTGGGGACTCGCCTCCGTTGCCGTCCATCAGCTCGTCTCGCATTGCGTTCGCACCTCCGCGTGTGTCGTTCTCCTCGCCGCGGTCTACTTTCAGCCAAGCCCCGCCCACCAGCTCAACAGCAGCAGCAGTGGCGTCTCTCAGATGCCAACTTCCAGTCCCACCAGCAGCCAAGCGACTGCGTCGTGAACCACTAAGCCCCACGTCCGTGGGAGAAGTGTCGGATGCCAAGAAATTGCCTCCTGCAAAGTCTGCTACGGCTACGACGCCTGGGGCTGCTCAGATGCAGTCGATACTTCGTGGACTACAGCATCTATCGACGTGCAGCTCCAGTGGATGCGCGAACCCACTCTGTGTGTCAACGCGCACTTTTGTGGACAAGGTGAAAGTCCATCGGGCAGCTATGGCAGGCAAATCGACGCACGATGCAAATAAATGCGGCGCGTGCAAGCTTTGGGGCTATTGTGCGGGCGCACGCCCCCACGTGCTCTGCGAGAGCTACATGCCGCGTGCCTGGTTGCTCTCCGCAGTCATGAATGGAGGAATCTGTGATTGAAGCAGAAGATCGAAGACATGCAGCACGGTGTATACATTTTTTTCTAACTTAAACATGTTATTTTTTGGTGACATTTTGCAGCTCAGGTGCTCTCGCTAATTATGGCGGCGGTTGGTGGCTTTGACGTGTTGTGCAGCAGGAGGAGACCACAACCAGTTTGCAACGACCAAGGCAATGGTGCTAAAATTCTGCACTCCTCCGTGGATGGAGGACCCTCCTGTTGCTGCTGCAGCACCTTCAAGCAATCACGACTCAGAGAATGACCATTCTACGACTGAAGAAAGGCAGTCTCGTGTGGAGCGAACTTGGGATGGCCTGTTGGTTGCCGCTTTTCGAGCTAAGCAAAGCGAAGACGCCAATCGGTGGGAGAAGGAATTCAGTGTATTTTTCGACGACAGCAAGCCGGTGGGTCTCGGCTTCCAACCTGCTGCAAAATGCAACAAGTTTAGCCTGGTTCCCGCCGAAAGCTATGCTTGTGTCGTCCGGGATGTGGCCCCAGTGGGGCTCGCAGCCGACTACAACGCTCGTTGTCGTGCCGCAGGTGACTATTCCCGGATCATTGTGGACAAGTTGCGCGTGCGTATGGTGAACGGGCCATGACGTAGCCAACATTATCTACCCTGATGTCCTCCAAATGTGAGTACCGTGCTTCATGCATCTTACCACTGTGGCTAGGATTCTAATGTAATGTTCTGGGGCGTTGTCTTGCTGTTAGGATGCGAGATGCGAAGCCCGCATTAACACTGACACTGGTTGATATTAACTCGGGGCTCGTGAGCAATGGACTGGACGAGCGATCGAAGAGTCTTGGAAGTCTTGCTCCCACGAAACAGGCTCGGCGCAGGAGTAGTCTATCGATGGGTCCAGGGAAACCAAACTCTCGACGCAATAGTGTCGAGATTAAAACCGACTGTCTTCAGCTCCCTGAGACGACGAACGAAGAAAACGGCTCGGACGTGCTGGTGAGCAACCTGAAGACAGAGTATCTAGAAGTGAGCCATCAGCTTAGTGCGGTTAGAGATCAACTGAATGCCTCGCAGCAGGAGCGCGATGAAGCTGTGAAAAGAGAAAAAGAAGTAGCAGCGCGCCAACTGGAATCCCTTTTGCAGGAGACGCGCAAAGTACAGCGAGAACGTGATGACATGGTAGCGGTCAATAAACTTCTGCTAAGGCACAAGCGAGCGTCCGCAAACACTCAGGCTGAACTAGAAGCGGTGAAAGAAGAGCAAGTACAGCTTCAACGTCACCAGGAGGAGCTGGAGCAAACACTGCAAGACCTTCAGGCCCAGCTTGCAGAACAGACTGCCGCTACAGATGAGAGTAAAGAGCAAGTGAACCAGCTTCGGCACGATAAGGAAATGTTGGCTCTGCAATGGCAGGAACTGCAAGAGGAGCACCGAGATACACAGAAGCAAGTCGACGAGCTGCACGACCGACTGGTTGACGCTCAGCGAGCTCACCGAGCAGTGGAGGTCGTACTTGCTGCGCTCCGAACTGCACATGCAGCCAAGACGCAACAGGTACGAGAGCTGAAGGGTGCGCTGGAGGCCGCCAACTTGCGCGCGATTGCTGTACCGCCACTGGAGGAGACTCGTCCTGCTAGTGCTGAAATTCTGGTAGTTGTTCAGCCAGTTCAGTTGACACCGACATTACCACAACCAGCTCAAGCGAATTCAGTGGCGTCGACAGTACCGCTGCTTGATCGATTGAAGGATACCAGCTTTGACTTGAACCAAAACCGTGAGGAACTCCTGGCGGAGTTTTCGTGTCACGAGCAGCAGCTACAGCAACTCCAGGAGCAAGTGCGCGCGTTAGAGTTGGTTAACTCGACGAGCAAGCAATTGCTTGCTTCACTCCATGAGAATTTGCGGGAAGCCCAAAACCGAGAGCGGGGCATGCGCAGCGAGCTTAGTACTGAGCTTGAGGTCGTCCGCAAGAAGGTGGAGCAGGACGCTCAAGCCACGCAGACCGATTTGAAGCGCCAGATACGTGAACTCGAGCAGCGCTGCGAGAACGAACGCTCGGAGAAGAGCCGTCTGCAAGCAACAATCGATGAGTTAGAAAGCGCCGGTAAATCTCGCGCGGCAGCACAAGCTAAGGAGCAAGAATTCCTGGCTCAATTCAAGCGTCAACTTGAGAGCGGTATTGTGGTGACCAAGTTTGGAGCGCGCGGTGTACCTCACCAGCGTGTCGTGTACTCGGATGCTCAATGCCACTGGCTGTCGTGGCGCTCGTCTGCGGCCTCCGTCACTCATGGTTCGCTGATGCAGCCCAAAGCTGACGCTAAAGCAGATACATGCGACCTAGTGGAGGTGTTGTCCGGCGCCACAACGGAACAATTTGCCCGTCAGCGACCTGATGCACCTGCACGCTGCTTTTCGCTCGTATTCGTGCACCCGTGTCGTACTTTGGATTTGCAGGCAGATACTGCCGCGCAGTGCCAGCAATACCTGCGAGGTTTTCGTTTGCTGCAGGAGGAAGCTGCATTCAAGCGCCGCTAGTTATCTGTTGCGACTTCGAAGTTACTTGCTTCTGATCAAAACCTGAATTTCACCACTGCACAACGCACGAATACCTCTTTGCCTTTTTCTATTTGTTTTGCTTCCTCTCAGCAGTGGAGCAGGAGATTGCTTTTAAAAGTCTCGCCATTGTTTAGGTGGATGGAAATCTGGCCGATGTGTTCGGTGGGGATACACTTACTCGCTCAGTCCTTCCTTAATACCAGCAACAACCTGCTGGTACTGCGGGAATTTAGGAATGTCTCCCGAGTACACAAGGCTAGGTGGGTTCTGCATGGCCTCCTTCACCACACGCTGGATGTCCGCCGCTGTAACCTGGTCAATCTTGGCGCACACAGACTCGGGCGTCTCGCGCTCGCCGTACGTGAGCAATTGGCGACCAATGTCTTCGTACAGGATCATTCGGGACTCGAGGTTCATAAGCACGGATGACTTGAGCTGGTTCTTGGCACGCGCAAGCTCAATGGCGTCAACAGGTCGGTTGGCGACACTGAGCATCTGGTTGCACAACAGCGCCACGAGGTTGCTAGTGTGCGACGGAATGCAAGCACCGTAGATACCCAACAGACCCACGTCCGCGTGGATAGAAGAGAACGCGAAGGCAGATTCCACCCAGTAGAAACGGTTGAGCACACTCGTGTACAATCGCGAGTACATGCCCTTGCCAGGTCCACCCGCAGAGAAGCTGTCGCCTCCACCCAGTAGCGTGTGCAGCACACAAATAGGCACCAGGTCCTCGTGATGCCAGCCACCCGTGGGGAACGCCAATGCCGCGTACGAGAACTCGGAATCCGGGTTCGGGAGCGGGTACAGTCCGCCCGTGTAGATCACCGGCTCCAGCGTCTCAGGGTTCGATGGCGTCGCCATGGGCGAGTCAGCTGGAGCGACGGGGACGTTCGCAAAAAACTTCTCCGCGAACTTAACGAGACGCGCGTGGTCGACACCGGAGCCAGCCAGCACCATCTTCTGAGCTACAAAGTGCTCCTCACGGAACTTCTTGACCTTCTCCACCGTCAACGCGTCGATCTTATCCAGCGGACACTGCAGCGGTCGTCCCAGAGACGTATCAGCTCCGTAAGCTGCGGCGTGGATGAACTCTTGCAGCATCGCAGGCGGGTTCTCCATAAGATCTTCCGTCTGGATGCGCATGATGGCCTTGATTCCTTCCATCTCCTCTGGGACCAAATCCACATTGAGGATGGCGTCTGCCAGCAGCTCCAGTCCCTTCTCCACATTGTCACGCAGCAGGTCGATGGTGTAAATGATCTGTTCACGACCGCAAGAGGACGTGGTGAGGGCGCCAATGTCCTCAATCTCGTGCACCAATTGGGCGTGTGAACGAGACGTGGTGCTCTTGAAGCCGAGGTGCTCCAGCAAGTGACTCACACCCACACTGTCGTCGTCTTCGAAGCGACTGCCAGCGTCAATGAAGATCCCGAGCGTGGCAGCTTGGCCGTACGTCTCCTGGGAGATGACGCGCAGTCCCGACGGCAGCACCGAGATCTCCGTCTGTGGGGGTTTCAATTGACTCGCAGGTTTGAGCGTGGGAAGACCTGGCAGTTCCTGTTCCAGAGACAATTGGGGCTTGGTGTCCACAGGAACTTCAGGGCGGAGAATGTCCTTGGGGTCCGCTGGATGCTGCGCCTGCGAGAAGGCGCGCGACTGCGTGAGCGCCTGCAACGGCGTCAGGCGACTGCGCGTGGAGCGACCGACGGCCACTTGCGCCGCGCGTCGCAGCGTCTGGAGACTGCGCAGCGATACCATCACTCTCGAGGCTATTGGGATAATGGGCGACGCTCGTCCGACCCCAGAATGATGAAGTTGGTGTGACGTACACCAATCCTACAATAGTGTGACGTACATCAATGTACCGTTTCAAAGGGCACACATCTCGCTTCCAGCCATTATCTGAAGCGCAGTATGGCAGGCAAGCGGAAGAAGACCCACTGGGCTGTGCGCCGTAAGAACAAACAGGCGCGACGCCAGGGCGACGAGCAGCCGCAGGACGCAGAGTCGCGTGTGGACCACCGCGCCGACCGCTCCGAGAGCGTCCATCCTGGCTCCTACGCGGCGCAGCGTCCGCCTTCAACTGCTGCGACTTCCTCTGCGTCTCTTCCTACCAAGCGCCGCTATGGTTTGTGGGTGGCCTTTTGCGGCAAGAATTACAGTGGAATGCAGATGAACGAAGGCGTCAAAACCATCGAAGCGGAGCTGGAGCGCGCGCTGTTCGAGGCCGGAGGAATCGCCGAGTCCAACTACGGATTCCTGCAGAAGGTCCGTGGATTTGGGCATTTTTGTGGTTGGTATTGTGATATTTACAGTGCTTTTTGATGCTACAGATTGGGTGGAGTCGTGCGGCTCGGACGGACAAGGGCGTACACGCAGCAGGACAATTGCTGACAGCCAAACTCCATGTGGGGGACGACGTCGAAGGATTCGTGGTCAAGGTGAACGCTGCACTGCCGGAGGATATCCGCGTCATGCAGATGGTTACGGTCACCAAGAACTTCAACGCCAAAATGACCTGCGACCAGCGGACGTATGAGTACCTGGCTCCGACCTTCATCTTTGCCAAGCGTGCACGTGCTGCTGCTAAGGAGTCGGATGAGAAGGAAGAGAATGCGGCAGATGATGCCTCGCAGTGGCCGGCAGACTTGCGTGACTCGGAAGAGGGCTTTGACGACAACATGGTGATTGACAACACGACGCTGGAGGCACACAAGGCATTCCGACTGAAGGACGAAACGTTGGAGCAGCTTAACACAACGTTAAAGTTGTACGTAGGTACGCACAACTTCCACAACTTCACGTCCAAGATGGAGCCTTCGAACCCTCAGGCGAAGCGCTTCATCATTTCGTTTGAGGCTGACCGCCCGTTTGTGCAAAACGACATGGAGTGGGTTCGTCTGCGTGTTGTCGGCCAGAGTTTCTTACTGCACCATATCCGCAAGATGATTGGCACTGCTGTGGAGGTTGTCGCGGGTGTTACCGACCCGTCAACGATCGAACGCGCCATGGAGCTGACAAAGATGGACTTGCCCAAGGCTCCTAGTGTGGGGTTGTATCTTGCGCAGGCTCACTTCGAGGTGTACAACATGAAGATGGAAGAGTCCATCCAGACGTCGCACCCACCGCTTGATTTGAAGGAACCTGCGGTTGCCGCCGCCGTTGAAAAGTTCAAGCGCGATTTTATCTTTGATCATATCATGAAGCACGAAGAACGCACACGCACTTATGCCAAATGGTTGCGTACGATGCAGGTTTTGCCCTTCGATTATGTCGCAAAACCATACGACGAGTGGAAAAAGGAGAAAGAGGAGGGAGCAGCTCGCACTGATCGTGACGGTAGACGCGAGTTGGCTAAGGCCGCGCGTGCACAGGTCGCCGCTCAAGCTACCAATGTAACGGAGATGCCTGCAGCAGAAACTGTGTCGGAGGATACACCTGCTTCCAGCTGAGACTTCAATGGTGCCTTCTTCACCACGCTATTGTTTCCCACCTACCGGTACGCTCTAGAGCTGCAGGCATCTTTTGAGCGGAGTGCTCAATTTAACGGCCCCATCGTGTCAATAATACTAACGACGGTGCTACGAAACCATCTGCATATATTTAGGGGGCTTAACTGCTTGCAATGCGTGCCTTTTCTTGTTAAGGCCCGCACAGCTCGGCTTTTGGACCGTGTGGAGGTGTGCTAGACTACAGTGGTTCACGGGCGACATTGGTGGCGTCTTACATACTCTCGGGCTGTTTTGTTCATTGTTGTCGCACTAGCCGAGTGGAACCAAGTAAATCGTCATGGGAGGTTCTGGTACACCCATGGAGTTATCCGAGACAGCACTGAGGTTGTCCAAGGTGATCGAGCGTGAAGCCAAGCGCAGGTCGGCATTGCATAGCTCCAGACTTTTTCATGTTCAAGCCCACCTTCCATCGTTCTCGCGCCCAAAAACCGACAAGGGCCCCAAAAGTCAGTTTAGCCAGCGGAGTCAACGAAGCAGAAGGTCTGGTGCGTCAGTCACTCCTACGCCCGAGGAAGACTCTGCGATGGCAGAGGAAGATAGTTTTCAGCGCTTGTCACAAGTACCAGTTCCCGATCTAACCACGGACGCGAAGGGAGCCCAAATGCGTCAAGGTTCTACTACAGCTCGAACAGACTCCCAGCCGCAGTTGGATGATCCTGACGAAGCTCCGGGATGTATGCAGAAAGCGTGGGTTTTCTTTGAGGACCCACAGTCGTCAACGCCGGCGTACTATTTCTCGCTGGGGATCTACGGATTCATCATAATTTCCACTTTCGTCTTCGTTGCAGAAACAGAAGCAGCTTTCGACCCGTATATGACTGTGCTCACTCACCTGGAAGCGATATGTGCCGGTGTTTTTTCGTTTGAGCTAATTGGTCGTCTACTTGTGTGCCCAAGCAAGTTGGCCTTCCTTCGTGGTACGTTCATCAAATGTAAATTGCTGCGAATGGTATGGGCCCAAATGAGTACTGACAGCATCACGTGCTTTCCTCGCAGACTACTCGAACTGGGTGGACTTTGTTGCTGTATTCCCGTTCTATCTGGAGTCCCTGTTGGCTGTGGACAATGCTGGGTCGTTTGGTGCCATCCGAATTGTTCGACTTACGCGTGTTGCTCGCGTTTTGAAGATGTCACGTTACTCTTCGGCAATTCAAGTCTTCACGCAGGCGATATCGATCAGTATCAAACCGCTCACAATGCTGGTCTTCTTGATGTCTATCGCCATGATTATTTTTTCATCAGCCATATATTTCGCCGAGTTTACGGATGACGGCTGCCGCGCTGACGGATGGATGGGGGATTGTGATGTGGGCTCCTCGGGATATGTGAATTCCACTGATGTAAAGTTCTCCGTGTCTGCAGCGGCGGCGGTAGCCGCTGTGTCGACAAGTGATAGCTGTGTGTGCGTGGATCCGAACCCCTACCAAGGTATCGCGACGTCCTTTTGGTGGTGCATTGTGACGATGTCCACAGTGGGTTATGGCGATATGACGCCAGTCACGTGGACTGGAAAAGTGGTAGGGTGCTGCACTGTCCTAACAGGTATGCTGGTGCTCGCGCTGCCGATCACAGTTATCGGAACCAATTTTCAGAAAGTGATGAAATCGGTCATGCATGAGACCATGAAGAGCAACGTGGATTTCCTCAAAGGAAAACGAATGATCTGCCGCAATGAGATCGAAGGTATCCTGGAGCGATTCCACGCTGTCACGGAAGGGATCCATCTCGATGTCGATGACGTTATTAACGTGTACGATACAGACAACAGCGGTATGCTTGAGGACGATGAATTGGCAAAATTTCGCAACGATCTCGAGGTTTTGCAGAACCGTGCTTTTATGAACCAGATTGTTGTGCCTAGCGGCGGTCTGCATCAACAACACCGAACTTCCTCAATGTCAAGGCATCGCTCGGGTGCTATAACCGCTGCCCCATCGCCAACAGCATTACTCTTGCAGAACAAAGCCTCACGCATCGACAGCTTTGGACACAGAAAATCAACCGAGACATTAACATTACGACCGACGCCAACACTTGTTGGACTTGGTGCCCCCGATTCAATATCGTCCGACCATACGACTGCTGCCGTCTTTTTGCCTCAAAGTGGACCTAGTGTCGATGCAACCATAACGAGCACCGGACCCCCTCCCAATCGAGAGCCAAAACCAAACAATTCCCCTTACGTGATGGAGGACAACGAGCTATTACTTCGACTGCTCGACATGCAAGAAAGTTTCCAGGAGCGCCTTCTTGAGACAGAACAACGGCTCGAGGCAAAGCTCAACAATTTAACCAAGATTCTCATGCGTCTTGAAGGCATGATGGAGCTCGACGACTAACACGAAACAAACAACGCATATTTATTTCAACACCAAGTACCAAACAGTAACAAACGATAGAGTCATTTCTAGATTTCCACTACTGAAGTATTTCGCTGCTGGCTATCGTGTTGAAGCTTTACAAGTTACGTGTGAGTGCGTTTGGTACATCTCCAAAGCCCATACTTCCTTTTGGATCTAACAATTCCATGAAGAGCCCAAACGTGTCTTCCCAGACATCCATTGTTTCTTGAGAAGCCCCACGAAGAGCTCGTTTCAACTGAGCACTTCCGCGTCTCAACTTGCTGTCGTCGCTCAAAATGTTTTCAGTTTTCCTTGACAATGATGGCACCCCGATATCTTCTTCATCTTCATCGCTGTCGTCCGTATTACTATCATTGCTGTCGTCTTCTTCCTCGTTATCATCAGTACTATTGAACCAGTCCGGTACAAACTCTGAAGCACTCTTCTTTTGGCGTACAGCAAGCTGCGCAGTAGCCAGCACCAAACTAAAGTACGGGTGGGACCGAAGTACGTTAAGTAAATGATCCGAGTTCAATACGAAGAGATCACAAGCTCGGATGGTCGTCACAGTCATAAGACTCACGGAATGGCCTAGTAACCCGATTTCTCCAAAGTAATCGCCACCGCGAAAGCGACTGCCCGGATACATTGCTGAATTCGACACGCTCTTTGACAGAAGATAACCACGAACAACGAAGTACATGGCCTTGCAAACGCTACCTTCCACAATGACATGTTCGTCCCGTGGGTATCCTTCAAAATGCAGACACTTTGCGATCGCATACGTAAGATTTCCCAAGTGAAGCTTTACACCAGCATCAGGTGATTCAGTTTTTTCACCCTCGGCTTCTGCCTTGTTAACTTCGGCTTCGCCCCCCAACCGATTCTTCTAGTTCATCACGAAGAAGCGGCTTGAACATGCGATATACAAATAAGCTCAGTGGCTGCTTCGCAATAGCTAGGATTCCTTCAGTGCGTACGCTAGCTGGAAGGTCTTCGAAAACAAGTTGGTAGTCGACACCAGCATGAGAGGACCACCATGACGTGAGGAAGTTATCTGCTCGCCGCTTTAGAGTCTGACTGACTTTCCAGCGTGCGAGAAATCGTTCAACGACCAAGTGATTCTTGCGGAACTGCACCTCGTTGTCGATGTACAGCAGAAACACGTTGGCCATCTCAGCGATCATGAGAGCCATGACAAGCTGACCAACAAAGGAGATGACAATGGCGAATGCGAAATTGAGTTGTGACGCAGGTACAAAAGTCCTGCTCTTCTTTACAAACGCAGTAACAGCGAACGACAAGCCCCGAAAAAGCCTCAGCGTGAGCAATTCAGGCGAAGGATCATTGGCGTCATCGGCATCAAGAGCAGTTGAGGGCAGCCAATTCTGCCATTCCGTACCAAACCCATCGTAGATTGACACGGCAAAGTAGGCACATGATGTCCAAAACATTGCCAAGAGATACAGCAACCAAAGCGTTTGTGCTCGATTCACTTCGTAGGCTACACTGCGGCGTGTGATTTCATTCCGGTAGTACACGAGGTTTGCAACTTTCAAGCAACGATTCAAGCGCAACCACTTGCACTGTGATGCACGATCGAGACCCGTCACAAAACTTATCGCAAAGTGATCGAATGGAAACGTGGCAGCTAGATCAACAGCGAGTCGTTCGCGTTTGTAGCCCACGAGTTGGTCTTGCTCGTACAATTCCATCGCAGCTTGGTTAGGTCGCATGTGGAACTGAAACCAGATATCGACCCAAAAAACAACTTCGCACAGTGCTTCTATTGCCCGCAGGCACACAGGAATCACGTTCAATCGGTCCAAAGAATCATACGTAAGGCGGTAAGGTACCATCACAGCTACGAACACTGTACAAATCGACACCAATCGCATCCATTGTAGGTAAAATGGACTCTGAATCTCCGCTCCATGAGTAAGTTGCTTAGCTACAGCCTTTGAAGACTGTATCGCTGGAATAACCCAACGCACAACAATTGCTGCAGCACTGACCTTGCGCCATTGCTGAATCATCCAAGACTTAAAACGTCGAGGAGCATCATCCGATGGGTTTGTTCCTTTACGGTGACTGAGAAGTAGCTGCTCGATACTTTCTGCTCGTGCATTTACTAGATCCATGCGTGATGCAGTTCGTTTGAGTCCACGACGACGAGATAGTGCTCCAGTTTCAGGAGCTTGTGCTTCATACGCAAGTCGTTGCAGGCGCTGTTGCTGTTGCTGAATTTTAACGATTCGTAAAACTTTTTGCTGCCATTCAGGGTAGCGAACGAACACAAGCTCGAGAGAATGCCGTGAAAGTTTGTACAGAATACAAGATGTGTTGGCCTTTACGAATGCATTGCGTGGAGTATTGGTGAACAGTGCGGCTTCACCAAAGTAGCTACCTGCTGTGATCTCATTCACTTTATGCAGACCAGTCGAGCTCACACGTGCACCTGAAGCTGACGTTGGGTAGACAACCGGAGAATTGTTTGCAGCTCCAGCATTTGCTAGCAGGGGAATGTAAATGTCCAGTACACCGGTGTAAATGAAGAACATTTCGCTGCCTTCTTCTCCAAAGTGGCATATGAATTCATCTTTGACATAGAGAACTTGCGTGAAAAGAGACACCAGCATGCGTGTGACGGAGTCTTCCATACCAACGAGAAATGCCACCTTTACAATCATCGGCTGCAGCTGAAACATTCGCATATCTATCACAAGTGACGGTGGTAGAACTCGTTCGAGTACATGTTCCTGTGTGATGGAATGAAAGCGCTTGAAGAAAAAATATTTCTTGAATTTTTCTTCAACGCTTGAAGGCAAGTCAAAGTGACGCAGGAGCTGACGCAGCGAACTCAGTTTCGCGACAAAGTGTCGATTTTCAGAGTCCTGTAGCTCGATCACATCCGAAATATGTCCAACGACATACGCAAACAGGAAGAAGCCCGTCGTCATCGTAACGACACTGAAGATGCATTCCCCGACTGTCTTTGGTAGTTCACCTTGGCTCGAATTTGACATTAGCCCATAAGCCCAGAAAATGGATGCCAAGTACTGAAGTCCACGAGCTGCAAATTCTAGGGACTCGTACGGGCCCCACATCGAAGCCCCGAAGGATGGCGCCCAATCATCAGGACCGCTCATAACAATATGAACACCAGACTTGTGTGCCGCAAAGTCAAACCACACGCAACCAAACATGTGCGAGGCTAGAAACGAATAGTACACGAGTCTGAGAAGGCGAAGCTCCGTCGTGAGCTTAACGTATTTTGTTTCGAGCGTGCGAAATTGGCTGGAGGATTTGAAGTATCGTAGCATTTTGTTGATGTTGAGCACCTCCAAATGTCGGTTTGGTAGCGACCAGTTCACAATGAAAAGAGGTACGAGAGCAGCCATATCGATTGCAAAATGTACCGAGCGTAGGTAGCGCCGTTGAATAACTTCTAGCTCCATCACTTTGTTGCCATACTCGTAGAAACCCAATCGTAAGTGCAAGTAAGCGTCCAACACAAAAAGAAGCTCGAGTATGATGGTGACCGTGGTGACCGTGTCAGCCAAGACACGTCCACTCGAGCTTTCGCTTGCACCAAAACAAATGTAAAACATCACCAACGTTCCCTGTAGCGTCGACGCTGCCAACATTCCTGCCTCCCAAAGCCCAACAAAAGGCAAGTCGGGGTCAATTGCATTGCCCCGTTGCCACCAATCCACATGTTTGGCAAGCATTTGCAATAGCCCGGTGAATTGTTTTCGTCGTAGAGCTCGACCCTTTGTTGGGTTGTTCATTGCAATAGCTCCAATTCCAGCTCGCGCCTGCAACGTCCGCAAGTCTGCCGACCGAGTCACACGTGAATCATGTAGGCGTTGCTCCAGCTTTCTTAAGCATTCCGGTAAAGTCGGCAAAAGAGTTTGCATCGTTAGTAGATGTTCGCGAGGAATGTACACAACAATGCAGCCACTAACAGCGGTCACCCGCTCTGAGTATCCGGTGCTCGTGGATGCTCTCATGCTAGATCGTCTCCTGGTTTCGCGCCTATCATGGATTTTGCTCGACCGAAGAGCAGCAGAACCGAAGAATCCACCCAGCGGAACGTGTCGAGGCACTTCACCTTCGACCATTATGGACACCTTACCTTCCAGCAGGAAAAACAACCCAGCAGCATAGTCACCACGGCGATAAATGATCTCACCTTGACCGTACAGAACAAACTTGAGGTTGTCCAGGAAAATGTCCTCTATCTGCTCTTGTACAGTTGGCCCTGATGGTGTTGCTCCTACACTTTCAGAGTTAGTAGGTAAAGTACTGGAGCAAACCATTTCCAACGAGTCCATCGCGGGTGTACAAATGCTGCGAACAACGTCACGCTTGATGCCAGCAGGAAGATCATCCAGCAGTTCATCGATGATAGCACCGCGGTGAGCAGACCACCAAAAGTCTAGAAACGAGTTTACCCGTAAGTGGATGGAGAGTGGTGCGTTCTGGCGCTTCAAAAAGCGTTGAATGCCAGCCCTTGCAGCAAAAAATTCCTTTTGCTCGAGAGCAGACGCCGTAAAGCCCTTTTGCACGTGATCCACGACGATTGCAGTAATGAAAAACCCGCTAAGCATGAATATCAACGCAGCACCGTACTCTGTATCACTGGCAGGCTCAACCATGCGACCAACCGCTGCCAGCACATTGGCAGCATAGTATAACGATCGGAAGTACTGCTCCCCGCGAATTTCTTGCGCTTTTGCGCTGTCAGCAGCTATTATTTCTCCTGACATGATCTCGAAGTGTGTAGCGTTCACGTACTCGAGACTTACATCTTCAGATGGCAGCCATTGATTCTCACCAGTACTAAAGCCCTCCAAAATGGTGGTACTAAAGTACAAGCATGCCACGACATGGTACAGCATTAAAAACAGAATGGCCAGCAGCATTAACTTGTATTTGCTGCTGAGATGAAAGAATGCCTCGACTTCACCAACGAGCCCATGCAATCGATATCCACAAAGTAAACGCGGTAGTCGTAACGCAGGATGCGTGAATGTAGTCGGTATGAATACCCAGTATGGAAATGCACAGCAAAGATCAATGATAAATCTTCCGCTCGAGGCGTAGCGTCTTGCTGTTCGTGCCGGCTCCAGAATTTTTTCAGAGTTGACTGTGAAGGACAAGTGGAAACTGCCGTAGATGTCCACCCAAAGTACAATATCTGACAAAATGTTTAGCAGGATAATGTACCAGCTCGACCACATACCCTTCAAAGCTGAGAATGAAAGTAGTAAAGGGATAATTACCCAGTTGTAGCATGTCACGGCCGTGACCACAGCGATCCACATCATTCGTTCAGTGGACTCGGCGTCCAAACCACGTTTCATGAGGAAGCGATGCCACCAGTACACTCGCGATGTTGTTGCTGAAACTGCGAGGTGAGGAAATTGATTGTAAAACCCTTGGATAGCATCCGCTGGTTTCACCGCGTTGTCGAGGAAGAAGTTTTGGCGAAGCATAGTCATTCTGGTTAAGCCACTCGCAAAAAATGATGAACGTCGGTTGCTGTGATTCAGTGTTTGATGACTTGGAGATTGTTGCGTCGGTGCAGCATTGGTAGGTTGTGGTACCATGGGGAATATCTTTAAGAAACTCTTCTGCTTCAATCGCTTTTGCCGCTTTTGAGATAATTGGCTGTCGCTGTGAAAGCTATCGCTGTCGAAGCTTTTGGGACGAGGGGGTATTGGTAACGAGTACCTAGGAGCAGCAGTGCCTTCGGGCGTGATCCGAGTTTCATTGCGGTCAACGAATGGAAGATGATTTGGCTCGAGGGTGCCTCTTGTCACCTTTCTCACGTCTTCAGGAACTGTAGGCGGCCAGGTTTCATTTTTCAGTGGGCTTTCTCCGCTTTCTGCTTTCAAATTGGTGTCATGCAATTGCTGATTGCTACTTTTTCTCGCCAGGGTTCGAGCATGTACAAGCTGCTTCAACCGAACGAGCTGAGCAAAGGACAGCGTTAAATTTCTCTTCGGTACTTGATCATACTCGGCTTTTGGAACACCAACATTTTCAGTAGGAACGGACGGTACCAATTCTAAGGCAGTACTGCTTGTCTTGAGCATCTCGGCAACGGTACGGTTAATGACTTGGGCATACTGAGGATAACCTTCAAGAAGTTTGTCTGCATGTGTACGCGAAAGTCGATACAATGTGCAGTAGGTTGCAGTGATAACAGTAGCAGTACGTGGCTGTCGAGCGAAAACGGCGACTTCCCCAACAAAGTTTCCTTTGCGAAGCTCACGGACTTTCGCGCCTCCTACAACAGTGTGTAGCACACCCGTGTGAACGATGTACATTGCATCTCCATGATCACCAGCACGAAAGAGAGCTACACGCGCAGGTAGCGCAATTAACTCGAGTAACCGAGTGACAGCTCGAACGAAAAGAGCGTCACAACCTGCAAACACGGGTACCAATGCAACTGTAGTTTCGAGAAGCTCCACCTGAATATCAACTGAGATCGAAGGACAAAGTCTCCGTGCAGCCTCCCGATCATTTGCCTCGGCCTGCGTGTGGTGACGTTGAAGAAAATCAACGGCCTGAGACTGCAACTGCGCTGGAACTCGGTGAAAGGCCAAAATATGTTGAAACTGGTGCACACGCGCTTCCGCTAGCTCTGCATCGCCACTTTCACATTTGGAAAGCAGGAAGAAGGTAGCACATAGTGCCGTGAAAAGCGTAAACCCACAAAGTCCCACCACAATCGTGAACGCGAACTCGGCGTTGCGATGAGGAAGTTCTCCTTCGAATGCACCGGTAAGGAGTCCGAACGCCCAAAAGAGCGACATTAGATATTGTCGTCGTGAAGTGTGATGTTCTTCATGCGGTGCATGGGGCAACCAGTGATTCGGTTCTTCTCCTGGCGCAGGATGACTATAGCCAAAGCTGAAGCGCCCACAAGCCACAAAGTGGGTCAGAAGCACCGTGAACCCGAGGACTTTGGTCAGTTTGAGTGATGCAAAATGCCGCGCGTACAGGTCGTCGAGATTGGCTGTGAGTGCTGGCAATCGCCACATGCGCACGAGTTTGTGCATTTCCAGCAACGCGATTGATCGAGTGCCAGTTGTGCTGCTTGGGAACACTAGCGACAGCGGGAGTAGCGCCGTCACATCCGCTAGAAAAGCTGGAGACGAAAGATACTTCCGTCGAGCTTTCCGAGCGTCTCGAAGCACGTTGCCGTTCTCGTAGTACCCCGTGTTGAGCTGTACGTAGATGTCTGCACAAAATAAAAGTTCGCACGCGTAGACGCCGACGAGTTCGGAGCGTGAAGCTTCGGGATGGAAAGCTGCCAGGAACGGAATTGCTGCGAGTTCAAACAGGATGGCAGCAAGGCGAAGTTGTTGGCAGATTCGGATGAATCGGGAGCTTGGGTCGAACGCATTGCGATTCTCGGACACTAAAAGCTCGGATGAACCTGCTCGAGCGCGTTGTCGGAGTAACATCGTTATTTGACTTGGCGCACGTGACACCGACGAAAGTCGACGATTGCGATTGGAGACCACGGAAGCCGGCACCACGCGCATGATTGAGACTTCCGAGTGAATACGCAGCCACGTTATAATGCAGACACGTTTCTCCTCTTTGCCATCACCAACAGCTCTCACTGCTCCGTATTTATAGGGGACTGGCAGCTTTGGTTTTGCTGTCCGTCACGAAACGACCATGAGCTCTTCCAAGCCATGGACTAATGAGCCCGATATACCCTCAGCAAAGTGGACCAAGCGGGCGTTGAAGCGAGCAAAAGCGTTTGCAATTAAGTTAGTCCAGTCTCTCCTCTGAGAGCAACACACACAATCTCCTAAAACTCGACCACGTCCGGGAGCTCCGGCAGGTTCGTCAATTTGGCGCTCGTCTTGTCCGCAGACGGGGGCGGCGGGGGCGGCGGGGGCGGGGAGGAAGGCGCACTAACACCTGCCGACGAGGCGGCAGCGCGCTCTTCTGCGGTCGGGAGCTGCGGGCCGATCATGGGCTCCGATGAGTCCTGGCTCGACGGTGCCGGTTCCGGACCAGCAGCCTTGCCGAAGGAGCCCATTGCACTCAAACCAGCCATGAAGCCCAAGTTAGGACGCATGTAGGTAGGCTGCGGTCCGACAGGAGCTCCGTAGCTGTACGGAGCCGGGTACAAGTGCGGCGGGTACGCACCAAAAGTAGCCGCGAGACCGTAAGCGGGCATGCTGTGCGGTCCAGGCGGATACATTGGCACAAACGGAGGCGGAGCCACCTGGTACATTGGCATTGTCTGGGCAGGGGCTGCAGCGCTTTCAGCGGCCGGGGCAACAACAGGGGCAGCAGCAGGAGCCGGAACGGGAGCAGCAGCGACCGGCGCAACTGGAGCTGGAGCAGAAGCGGGAGCTGCCACTTGCTCCGTCGGAATAGCCTCGGTCTGGACGGATGAAGAAGCAGACGTGGGGGCAGGTGCCGGAATGGGCTCTGGAACTGCAACTGGCTGCGGGGCTGGTTCAGGCTCGGCAGGTTTCTCCACGACAACCAGCGCGTTCGACATCTCAGCTTCGGCGACAGCAGCAGCAGCGGACTCAGCCGCACGCTCAGCGTCCCGTTCCTCCTTCTTCTGGATACGCTCAGCGGGTGATGTGTACTTTTCTTTCTTCTTGGTCTTCTTCTTCTTTTCCTTCTTCTCCTTGTGTTCACGCTCACGGCGCTCCTCCTCGGCCTGCTTCAACTCGACCAACTTCCGGAGCTCAGCCTCAGCGTGGCGCTGCTTGGCCTTCTCGCGTTTTAGCTTCTCCTTCATCTCGCGGCGCTCCTTCTTGTCGCGCTTCTCTTGCTCCTCGCGCATTTTGGCCTCTTCACGAGCCCGCTGCTCCTCGCGGTGGGCACGAGCCAGCTCGGCAGCCTGCAGAGCAGCACGCTCCTCCTCTTCCTTCTCCTTCATCAGGCGTTTCTTGGCACGACGCTCAGCACGGTACTTCTTCTTCAGCTGGCGAAGCTCTTCTGCTTCCTCCCGCTCAGCTTCAGTCATTTCAGCCGGAGCAGCAACTGGCGGCAGCTCTTCTTCCTCCTCCACCTCTTCGTCATCGCCACTGGCGTATCCGCCGGTGACGCTGTTGGTGTTCTCGCTGTTGCTCACGAAGCTCTTCTTGTGGCTCTTGGAGCTGCGTCGGCTGCTGCGGTGGCTGCGAGTGCTGTGATGGCTGCGAGTGCTGTGACGCTGCTCCATCTCCTCCAACTCAGCAACACTCTCGACCTCTGCCTCCACTTCAACAGCAATCGACTGGTCCTCGTACTGCTCTTCCTCCACGTCACTTTCATCACTGCCAGCCGATGGGCGACTGCGACTCAGACTCTTCCTCGGGTGCCGCGCGTCCTTGCGCATGTTCGCAAGTCGCGCCGCCGCCATCTCCGCGTACAAGTCGCGGTTAGACTCGAGCTTCTGCGCGCGTCGGCGCATGCTCTTCTCCTGCTCCTTGCGGGCTTCCCGCGCTGCAAACTCCTCGTCAATGAACTCAGCGTCTTCGTCCTCGTCGCTGCCCGCAGCTCCCTTGACCACTACAGCACCAAAGCGACTGGCGCCGCCCTCCTCAAACAGATACGAGTCCGTCGCCAGGGTCTTGGACTGCCCGCGTGCATCCAACAGCTCCTTGTCCAACAGCACAGGCTTGGCGTCGTCCATCACCTCGTACTTGGACTTGGTCTCTCCGTTGCCTTCTCCATAAAGTCCCCAGTCCGCCGGTTCGTTCTTGTCTCCATTGGGCAGCTCGAGCGAGTTGGTCGACGTGCCCGACGTGGTCCGGAACAGTCCGTCGTGGCCTGGGAAGCCTCCCTGGTCCTCCGAGTCCGTCGAGTGGTCGGCGTCCGCCGCATTCACGTCACTCTCGCCTCTCTGCTTGCCACTGGACGCGCCCGTGTACGCTCGGGGCTTGCCAGAGTCGGCCGACTCGATGCTCTGCGTGCGCCGGAGCGGCACCAAGTTGCCCACACTGCTGAGACGCATGTCGCGTCCATTACTGAAGGCCGATTGGATGGCCATGAGCTCCAGCCACTTGTCCTTGTCACTTGCACTGGGGGCCACGCACTGGAAGAGCTTCTTATCTCGCGTCTCCATCGTGAACGCGTGTTGATACCGATGGAAACCGGTTTTCCCGTCCCAGTCACTGATGCATTTGAGCTGGTGCACACTGGACGGCCGCTCCGGGTGCGCGTCGTACGCGCGGCGGCTCTTGTAGCTGCGAAGCATGACGCACTTGTGGTCGGCGTCGTCCATCTCCCACGTGGCCACGCAGTAGCGGTCGTGCATCACGGGCATCTTGGCCACGCGCTTCTTGAGTTGCCCTTCCATGGCCACGTCGCCGCTCTCAGGGCTGACGACGGAGGACGTGAGGCTGCTGGTGACGCTGGCGCTCGCTCGGGGCGCGCTCAGCTCGTCGTCGGACGCGTGGCGCTTGCGGTGCTTGCGCAGAAATCCGCGAATGCTGCGGGGCTCGGCCATCAGACCAGAAGGGACCGGTACCGGTATGTCGGACTCGGAGGGCGCTGGAAATTACGCCAATGGCGGATCGACGGAACCCCATTCATGTCTTTGTCGTCGATTGCGCTTTTCTTCGAACCTGGGCCGGAAATGGGTCGCTTGCGGACTGGAAAGCGACCCATTTTGCAGAACGCTTCAACTTGGCGATCGCTGTTGTTGTGTGCTGGCATTGGCTAGGATCAACAGCGCCAACAAGGCCAACAACACTTAAAGTCGCAGTCGCCTTCGGGACAACAAGTTTGCAGCTTTTGGATGGCGAGCTGCGATATGAACGCGGGTCAGCTGAGCTGCAAAAATCTACACGATGCCAACCAGTATCCTGCTGCAGGATTCCCTGCAGTGGACATCATAATCGCGGTTTGGCCTGCAGCATTTGCTGCTGGTAAAGCGGCCCCCGCAGATGTCGCGGGTTGCCAGCATCACAATTACCCTGTGCATGACGCTAAAGTATTATCTGCTTGCGACGCGAGAATCGACTGTCGTATTCAAGGCCAGCAACTTTCTTTCGCAGCACCCAACGGCGACGACCAGCAAGAACGACGTCCAGCGCTCGATGATCGATCGAGTCGATCGGCCAAGCAGGCTCGATTTTCGAGCATACGATTGACGAGGCCATTTTGGCCGAATTTGGGCACTGAAAATGGGCTCTGTGCTAGACACGCATTTCGCGCCATAATACCGCGCGCCATGCGCAAGCCGATTCAAAACCTGCGGCGCTGGACGCCCAGCAACGGCAGGCAAATCCACGGCCGAGCGTTGCAAGCAGGAAGGGCGGAGCGGGAACGCAAGGTGGCGTCGAATTCGAGTTCTCGCTCGAAAGAGACTCGAGAGAGACACGCGAAAGTCTGGGGCTTGGAATCCACGTTGAAGTTGCCTTGTCCCTTCAGTTTGTTGATGAGACCCTCGGAACCAGCACAACCAGTGAGGTGGCAATGGCACTATAATAGCGTCTGTATTAGACCATCAGGATCATGCGGTGGATGGATGTCGTCCTCTGGCATCTGCTTGTCTGCCGCTTCGCATGGTGGTGGATCCAATGGCTGCAACGGAAACCACGCAAAACGCTGGGTACCGACACCTCCGGGACGCAATTGCGACGCTTCTCGACAAAAGACAAGCGTTAACAGACGAACTTCGATGTATGTACTTGCGTATCGATGGTTTCACCGATGTTGGCATGAAGTGAGCAACATGGAGGCGCGTGTTCACGAAGGCCCGCACTCTATGGTAAGCTAGGACTATCCACCGCAGTACATGCACACAAATACTTGTTGCGAACAAGTTGTTGGTTGCTGTACGTGAGCCCTTAAAAGGAAGACACCGCCGCAAAAAGCAAGGCCGGCGGGCGGTCGACAGAGCGCACTGCAGCACACAAGAGGCGTCGTGCTGTCTTCCACGACTACATGTTTGATGCTAAAGCCAACTGCTTCGATCGCAGTAGGCACTTTGCATTATCCAAATATGGTTCACTAAATAATGCTACGACTGCATTCATATTATATCTCGTACAGCCGCACGGCAGGGCGTTGCACGGGCATCGTCGCCGCAAAGTCCACCTTGTCTGCTCTCCTCTTGGGTCGCACAGCTGGGGGGTTCGAGTGGACTCGACTGACACTGAGCATGCACCGCAGTAGCTCTTCCTGCTCCGCGAGACACTGGCTGATCGAGCGAGACGAAGTGAACCGGTTCGTGGGCTCCCCTCGGCTCAGGCGGCGGCCAGGACAAGGACCGCTTGAGCTTAGCAGCAGCGACTCACGCCCATTGCGTCTCTTGCTGTACTTCCGTGGGGGCAGCACAACGCCCATGGTGCCCGCCCTCGACTGTCGTCGCAATTCGGACATTGGTGTCATGTCGGTTGTGTCGATCACTTCCGTGACCTCCTGCGTCTCCGTCATGGATGGAGACTTGTGCGGTTTGCGGGTCGACTGCCTCCGACTCATCGAGTACCGGCCGGACATGGACAACGTCTGGTGCAGTTTCGACCTGGAACGTCGAGGCATCTCATCGAGCACTGCCACATCGTCATCAATCACGTCCAGTGTTGCCACGAACGACATGTCGTCCTTTTCCAATGTGTCGTCCGGACGAGTACTGTCGATCGTCCATGAGGACTGGGAAGAGGATAGTGAGCTGGCGAGCCTCGACCGACCGGACGCGTTCAACGACGCCTTGCTAGCGTCCTCGGAGTCCGTCTCGGACCAATCGGACTCGGACCATTGAGACGCAGACGGATCCCACGGGTTGCTTTGGTCGCTAAAGTTGCTCACCGCCTTGCGCAGTGTGCGTCCATTGCCTTCAGGGCTCAGCTTGCCAACACTGCTGGCATGTGTAGCTGAAGATGCACGCACGAGTCCCGATTCGCTTCCATGGCGAATCGAAGACAAACACGCTTTGCAAAAGTGCGTCTTCGTCACCTGGAAGATGCGCGACTTGGTGTCCGCTTTGTTGTCACGGGGTACGTTGCGAACGATCACGCAGTGGTGGCAGAAGATGTCTCCGCATAATCGACAATGAGACCGACGGCGAGTTGCGGCCTTGAACGGGAGCTGGCAGCTTGTGCAAGCTTTGCGCGACTCGTTGGGCATCCAGTTCGTCTTGCACATCATTCCCTGCTTCAAAATATGCTTCGAGTCGACGAAGAGGGCCATGTCGTTGTATATCCGCATGAATTTCCTGAAGTTCTTGGCGCTCACCGACGAACCTGCAAAGTCGTTCTCGCTCATGATGAAGAGTTGAGTCGCGTCGGAGGAGGATCCGGCGGGGCGAACGATAGCGACGCTGTGGGTCTTGACCCGCTTTACCCTCAACGGACGGTAGAGGTCTGGGCACTCTTCGATCTCCACCGGCAGGGTCACCCGGACGCCAACACTGCGACCAAGTTCATCCTTCGTGTAGGTCAGGTACTCCAAGAAGCAGTTGTCACGCTTGCGGCCAAAAGCGGAAGGTTGCAAGCACGTCCACTTGATCCCCATGTACTCGTGAGCCTTGCTGGAGCTCCTCGTGTGGATGTTTTTCAGTACCACCGCGTCCACTGCATACCCGTACATGAACTGGTTCCACTCAAAGAGCTCTTCGGATGTCTCGGCGTAGTAGAAGTCCATGAAGTTTCGGTAGTTTCCCTGAATGCGTCCGTACATACGGAACTCGCTGTGCGAGAGCCCTGCCGGCGTCTCCTGTCGAATTGCAGTGAGCGGACCTTCGGTGCCGACCGACACCCACGGTTCGCCGTAGATCGGGTAGGCTCCTTTGGCCTCGTACTGCTCGTACTCGATCAGAGCGTTTTGGACAATTCTCTCGACCTGTATTTCGTAGTTCTGAATCTGTTCCTCGGACAACTTGACTTCGGGGAAGAAGCCGTCGGGTAGTGGGAACGTTTTGGAGTCGTTCCTGTTGGTACAATTTCAAGTGAGACCATGAGCAATGGGTAGTTATCGGAGACCGTTCTCCTTTGAGTCAGCATTTGCAGTCGAAACGTACCTAGACATGGTGCGCCTTCGCCTCGACAGCATGGTGGCAAATCGAGAACTAAACCAATCTTGCGCGATTGCGAACGAGGCTTTTGCGAGATCCCTTCCGAGAGCTGCAGTCGTCTTGAGCGGGCACTCGAAAGGTTCACACCGAGAGTCGGATGCGTGTAGGTCCAGATGGGGACATTTTTCAGCGATGTGCTTCAGAAAAGTCGTGGCAGCTCCGGCCGTGAGTTACCTGTTTGAGCGTAGCCGGAGCGTACTCATGAAAAGTGGATGGCTCAACGCGGCCTTCTTGGTCACGTGATTGCACTGCAAAGCTCGTGGCTGGGCTGCGATACATGGGCAAAAATGGCGAAGACCACCACGATCGCGTGGCTTCAAGGGTTGCTGGCGACGCAGAGCACGCCAGGAATCCTACGCAAAGCGCACACATTGCGGTGCAATTGGTCGCAGCTTTCGTTGGTCAAAGTCTGACGTTGACCACGGCAAACGTGGCATTCACAATTTTTTGCTAGCGGTCGCTCGCACACACAATAGGGAGCGACAACACCGGCTCGTGGTGCTCAGCGGCGAAAAACTACACTTCAAAGTAAATAAGCATTCGCCGCGGTGATACAGTCCAGGGCGGACTGTGATTGTGCCGGTGTTTGTGGCCGACGCAAAGCACCGCCACGAATCCTGCTCACCCCCGTAAAAGTTGCGCTGTGTGCAATGGCGGAAGTGATGGAGTGAGTCGTCAACCAAGCCACGCGCCAAGTGATCGAGGCATTACCGACGCCTCAACTCGAAAGATGCTCCAAGTCCGACCGCCAACACCCATCCAGACCAAAACGATGTGTCCATCAGGCACATGACGAGGAAGGAAGAGGTAGCAAACATCGATGGCGCATGGGCCTCGCCCGAACTCGATCAAGTTGATCCCTCCAGGCGGTCTCCCCTACCGTGCTCTGAGAATGGCACTCAGCACGGTGCTGGTCTCCGCTGGAGACGGTCTCTCCCCGGGAACTTCCTGCCTGCGAGTCGCAGCCTGCAGACGGATGAGGCAATGTCAGCTTCTGATGGCGCTAAATGCCAAGTCTTGGACCGAGGACCTCGGGTGATTCACCGAGACCCCCCTCCCCCGAGTTCCCGAAGGGGGGGTCTACCTAGGCGGTATCGAGAACTCCTCCCCCTCCTCGGTCCAGAGCACCACATCAGGTCTCGTGATGAATGCCGATGCATGCAGGCGATGGATGAGTGCGCCGAGAACCGAGAATACTTTCACCTCCCAGGGTGAGGCCGCGGTAGGAACACTGAGATGACCAACTTGCTGAAGGCACGAAATACAGATGACCATCCTCGCCCTCGAAGCACCAGGTCTCCAGGACCACCACGCCGTATGGTTTGAGGTACCGGTAGACCCATTTCAAACGTGGGCATTTAACACGCGGCGACCTTCAAGTCACCACCCCGCGATAATTATCGGGTACATGTATGTACCTCTACCCCGCCAGAGTGCGGCACCAACGCGAAGTGCTCAATGCTGGGCAGCATCTGCAGCAGTAGCAGAGTGCACGACCAGCATACCGGTAGCATCGGTAAGACATCGCTGTCGTAGAGGCCCGATGCTATTCGTGCGCATGGTGATATGTCCGCCATCGAGCGAGCAAAGTAGTTGGTGGTGAACCAGTTCTCCGGACGGAATCCTGTCACCGCCAAGACCGACAAGGAGCTCCATGCGCGACTAAGCCCTGTAGAGCCGTACGCAGTGCATCGAGCTGCAGCGTGACCGAGTCCCGTCCCGGTCGATCTCGCCTTGGGGCTCGCAAATCCCGAGCTCGCGCCGCCACGAAACCGGATGTCTGTCTGTTGTGCTCCTGCATAGAGGAGACTCGACGCGAAAGGCGCGTGCGAGGGCAAGTGCGAGTTGCAAGGACAGCGACTGCATTGCAGCGTTGCAGCATTTCACACGCTGGACGGGCCAGCAGCACAACCTCGCACAGCGCTCCGCACGAGCGTTGGCTGTGATCTGCGTGCCGACACACTGCAAAAGGACCGTTTGGTGTGAGGCGCGTCGTCAGTCTCTCTTTGAACGCGGTGCCGCCCCACTCTCCAACACAATGGAGCACCCCAATGCAGCGCCGACCATGAACGTCACCAAGTTCCCACTGCCGGACGGATACTTCCCGCCGGTGAAGCTCACCCAGATGGAGATTGAGGGCTACGAGCAGCGCGTCGAGATCATCATGAAGAACGCACTGGCCGAGTACAACTTGCACGAGGCAATGGGCGCCCGACCGGACTACGGGTCTCGGTGGTCCGTGGTAGGCAACGTCGAGCACCTCACTGCTATCCGGGAGGTGGACCCTTCCAGAGCCGTCGAGGCTTCGCGCGTGTTCGGACGCGTGGACGGCGACTACCGCAGCTTCATTGACTTCTACTACTCCGTCACGGATCAGGAGGTTTTCACAGTCAACCAGTTCATGTTCGGGTACGCGGTGGATGCGGCGGTGCTGTGCAACATCCACACGAAAGAGTCCAACAAGCCCCACATGTATCTGGGCATGAAGTGGTTGTGCTTGGACCCGTCGGCGCTTTCGCGAAAGCGCGATATGTGCTACCTCGAGTACCTGGTCTCCACCAAGGACCTCCAGGGCCGAGACGTCGGCGTCCGCATCACACTACCGCTGCTTCTGGACGAGTGTCCGCCCATGCCGGAAAAGATGAAGACCAGACGAGTTCACTCGCACACGGTCACGATCGTCCGTCCGGCGAGCGACAACGCTGACGCGACCAATATCTTCATGACGAGCGAGGTGGACATGTACAAGGGGTCCACGTCCTCGTCCATCGCCACTTTCAAGAAGCTCATGACCACGCTAAGCTCCATGGCGCTGTTCGCCGACTCGAAGCGTATTTCGATGCAAGGCATGCTCAATCGCCGTAACTGGGCACCGAAGAAGGCGCGTGCCAACTGCACCGTGTGCAATCGCAAGTTCTCAACAACGCGACGCCGACAGCACTGCCGTCTCTGTGGCGAGGTGGCCTGCCGTCGATGCATGACAATTCGTGATGCACCATTGCTGGACGACAATGTCACGGTGGCGCCCCGGACTTTCCAGGTTGTCAAGACAATGTTTTGCAAGGTTTGCATGGGCAAAGTTCGTGGCAGTGAGGTCAAGTCCGTCGCCAGCGGGGACAGCCAGGATGAAGGAGTGTCGGACGCCGAGTCCACGAGCTGGTTCCCGGACAAGTCGCGCACGCGAAGCTTTGACAACGATACCAACTTCACAATGACGGGGGACTCGTCAATTGCATCGCTTTCGCCGGTTGGTGGGGGTTCTGCTCGCTCCGCTCCGACGCACGCCGGAATCGATGAAGACGTCGAAGAAGAGGTGCAGTCCTTTGAAAGCAGGAGCCTCCAGCAAGGAAAGTTCTCTAGTAGCATCGACTTGGAGGTGCAATCCGAAACGAAGACCAGTGTGTCGTCTTCGCAGGATGACGAGATTGAGGTAGGAGGGGAGGCTTCGGAGCCTGTTGCTCCCATAATGATTGACCTGCGCCACCTGCGGACTATGGCTGGAGCGGAGCGTGTGGTTCAAGAGGCCGAAGAGGAGGAGCTTCGTACAATGCGCGAGTCCCTCGCAGCGCTCGACTTCAAGAACGTTCGTCTTGTATCGCCGTCGACTGCAGACCATGAAGCCGACGAAGGGTTTTCAAGCAACCGGAGCGCCCAGTTGCCTATTATGGAGGAGGACGATGTCATCGAAGTGGAGGACGATGTCATTGAGGTGGAGAGTATGCCGCACCAGATCATTTCTGCAACGCGACAGGTCGTGTCCTCTCCTCTAGATGACTCGCCATTGAGCGGAGGCATTCTATCAGAGCAATCTCTGTTCGGATCATCTCGGTCGATCGATCAGTGTCTGCAGGAACAGGAAGTCCTGCTGAAGCGTCTGGTGATGGCAGCGAATTCATCAGCAGGGTACTGTCCACCCAGCGCCCGTGGATCATAAGGAACCAAGAACAACAACTAACGATGCCTTCCTGTATATATTGCAGCGTAGTCACGTACATCACGTAGTGTTAGGACTTTTGTCATCTACTGAATTAAAGTTTCAGTGGTCTACTGTAGTTGCTCATAAGAAAAGAGATTGCCCCAGCTTTACCTGCCTCGCATTGCCATCTTCAGATACGTATCGAAGCCTTCCGAGGCACGCACACACAAGAATCGATTCACTACAATCTGCGGCACGTGGTGTTTGGCGATCGTAAGTTCCGCCCCGGCGCACACAAACACTTTTTTTATCGACACTCTCAGCACCAGGGCACGGGAGTGTCAAGAGGAGTGACTGGAGTCGTCAAGACTGAAAAGCTTTCGCGGATATACTGTGTTCGTGTTGGAACTTGGAACTTCGAGTGAGACTTTCATCTGCAGACCACCACATTAAGAGTGCTAGCGGGTTTCAGTAGTTTGATACTTTCTTCATTATTAAGCGCCGTTCGCTTCAACGAGCACCAAGGCCACTTGTCCGTGCAATTTGCAGTCAATGATCGGCACGACTGGCGCTTTCGTGCGTGCCACGCGACTATCCATCGAGACAGCAGTGCAATAAAGTTTGCCGTCGTTGTGATCTTGAACCGCTGCATGACCTCAGCCTTACGGTTGTTGTACCCTGTCCTGGGCAGCCAGCATCAGTCTCCTCAGAAGGTCTTCTTGCTCGGCAATGCACTGGTCAATGGTGCGCCTCGGTAATACTGTGCCGGAGCTGTCAAGCTGTTGGTGAGAAGAATTGTCGTTGTCGAAAGAAGCTCCAGCGTTGATCCGGCGCATCATTTGAGACGCCGACATGAGGTTCGACATGTCGACGCCGATAGGGTTCTGCCTCGACTCGTCCTCCAGCTCGCGGCGGTCGTCATCTACAACATCATCACGTTCCCCAGACGACCGAATCGTCTCAAGCAGTTCAGAATCGGACGACGACCGAGGCAGAACTTGGAGGTCTGCATCGCAATAGTCTAGAGAATTGTGTTCACCGTCAGGTCTCGTCGACGCCGCGGAGTCTGCAAACATACTGAGTGTGGTTGCCTTCTCGTCCGCCTTGCCGTGGGCGCCCGGCGCCAGCAACGCCACATCCAAGTCTCGTACTTTGGTCACACACACGCGGCAGAACTTGGTCTTGACGACTTGAAATGTCTTCTGCGTGTCGTCGCCGTCTCCGTCGCCTTCCCGTGCGCCGCGGTACATCAAACACTGTCGGCAGAACACCTCACCGCAGAGTCGACAGTGCTGGCGGCGGCGTGTGGCCGTGAAATCGCGCGAGCACAAGCGGCACTCGGAGCGTGCCTTCTTGTCGACCCAGCTACTGCGCTTCATCATGCCGTGCACCGAGATGAGCTTCGAGTCGACCCAGACGGCCATGTCGTTCATCTTAGCCATGAGCCTTTTGAAGTAGAACCCTGGCACCGCGAATCCGGCAAAGTTGTTTTGGCTCATGAGGAAGAGCTCCGTTGACCGTGGGTCTCCGTCCGTCGGGCGTACGATGGACACAATCAGCATCTGCATTCGTTTGGTCTTCATCTTGTCGGGTAGTGGCGGACACTCGGGCAGAGTCATGGGCATATTCACCCTCACGCCAATGGCTCGGCCCCTCAGGTCTTTGGTGAAGGCCATGTACTCGAGGAAGCACGTGTCCCGCTTCTTGACGAGTGCGAACGGCTGCAGACACGTCCACTTGATGCCCAGATACAAGTGCGGCTTGCCCGACGAGCTCGTGTGGATATTTTTCAGCACGGCGGCGTCCACGGCGTTGCCGTACATGAACTGGTTCCAGGCGAAGAGCTGGCTCGACGTCTCCGCGTAGAAGAAGTTGAGGAAGTTCCGGTAGTCTCCTTGGAAGCGCCCGAAGATGCGGCAGTGGCAATTGGCCGCGTCGCCTACCTGGCGTACGGTGGTGAGGTCGGCCACCTTGCCCAGTGTCTTCCAGCCGTTGTCGTAGCTCGGATTCGGGCCCATCGCCTCGTGCAGATCGTAGTCCGCTAGTGCGTTTTTCACTGCGACCACCATCTTGTCCTCCAGTTCGAGCACCTGGAGCGCCGATAGCTGGACGTCCAGGAAGTAGTCGTCGGGAACAGGGAACGAGTTCACAGTGGCGGCTCGAGCAGCAAGCATGTCGGACCTGAGGCACATGCAGCACAACGGACGCGTTATTGACAAGAGCGACGCGAAAGAAGGGCGGGGCGTACGTACGGCGCCCGGCAGACGTCGCGAGGGTGGCGGAAGTTGAGCACTGCGGGTCGTGCCGCCCAGCCTCATCGGTGAGAGTTGGCCCTGCACGCAGTTGGGATGCGTGCAGACAGATGGAGCCACCGGGATGGCTTGATTCCTACGCCTCGATTGCAGCCGCCGCTTATCCTGGCGATGTGCCATGGTCTTCGTCTGTAAGCACGCCGAGTGCCACCGTGCCTCATTGCGAACCTCGACACGCACCGCGCGGTGTCGATCCACGCTCTTGACTCGAGGCACTCGCACCCATCACACTTTTTCATGGCGACTCCAAGGACGTGGTCTCAAGAACGGATTGAACCGCTCACTTGACTGCGTTTGCTGACGGTTTGCTACACGGATGTCAATGGTGTGGTGATAGAGTCTGCATTGATACGTCTATAGGTGTGTTTCGAATGGTACTCGGCGTCCTGGGCCGAGTGGTTTGCTAGTACGCTGCTTTCGCGATAGTTTGCTACGATGGAGTCGACTACAGCTCATAAACGCTGTCGTCGTGACCGTCGTCGTCCTCGAGGATGCTGCTGTTGCTGCTGAAGGACGACGGCATGGATCCCCCTGGACGTCCGGGTTGAACCCGCGGCTTGCAGACAAAACCTGCTGCAGGAGCTCGTTCTGCTCTGCAAGGCACTGATCCAATGACTTGGTCGTCGAGGTGGCAATCTCGCCCTGGTCGGTGCTGCGTGTGCGTCGAGCGGTGGCGCGCGGCGGCAGGAACGTCGGAGGAACGGGCACAGATGTATAGCGAGCACGGGTTGCGTCCTGCTGCAGCTCGCTGTAGAACTTGCCATCGTCCACCTCGTCCGTCGGTGGAGGCTGCTGGCTTCGCAGTTGCTTCTGGTGCTCGAAGTCGGGCACCATGTCCTTCGTGTCGATCACCTCATAGATACTTGAGCGCTCGTCAATACGGTCGGCGGCGCCCATTTCACGGGGCGTCTCCATAGACTGCACTGCCAGGAAGGAGTTCCGGCTTGGGAGGGAGTAGTCCGAGTTGAACGACGAGCGCACGGTGGGGGCGACGCTGTAGTTGCGCGAGACGCTGCTGAATCGACTCGACCCAGACTTCCAGCTGCAAGCGTCGGACTCGTTTTCAGACCACCAGGACGCGCGGTTCTCCTCACCCCAAGTAGCACTGCGGCGAGGCGCGTCGGCTTGGTTCGACTGGGAGCTGCGGGGCACCGAGGACGCCGGGGTTGAGCACTGAGAACTCTGCGGTTGCGTAGAGGACCCCATCGACGACCTGTGAGGCACTGAAGAGGACTTCGAAGATGCCACCGAGCGACGAGAAGTCTCCACTTGCTCTTGGATCGATTCTGTGTCTTCCTCACGTGAGCGAGTGATGCAAACCTTGCAGAACAGCGCCTGTGCCACGCGGAAGGTGCGCTGGTTAGTCATCGTGATGTAGTTACTGAAGGCGTTCTTCTCCTGGCGGATGCCAGCACGTTGAACGAGACACTTGGAGCAGAAAACGTCTCCGCACAACCGGCAGTAGCGGCGTCTGTGACCAGCACGGAACGGACGAGAGCAACTACTGCAGCCGTGTCGAATGCCCGAGGGCGTCCAAGGTTTGATGGAGTTTCCAGCAGCCAGAGGCTCGCCGAGGCGAGACTGCTCCGCGAACCCGGGAGCACTGATGGTTGTTGCGATGCGCTTGGCATCGGCCGATAGAGATATACTCTTCAGCGCCTTCAGCAGCTTCCGGCAGTACTTGGCGGAAGCAGTGAGTCCTTTGCTCTCGCTCTCACTCAACATGAACACTTGGGTCGCGTTCGGGTGGTCATCCGATGCTCGCACAACAGTGACGGTCGTGATCTTCTCACGCTTCGTCTTCATCTCGATCGGGAGAGGCGGACACTCTGGGACATCAATGGGCTTGCGAACAATGACCGCAATGCCGTGACCCTGCTCGTCCTTCCGAAAGTCAACGTACTCAAGAAAGCATTCGTCGCGCTTTCGGGTGAGCACTGAGGGTTGTAAGCAGACCCACTTAATACCTAGCGTTGCCTGCTTGTCCGATTTATCCAAGTCCAAGTTGCACAGGACGACGGCGTCCACAGCGCAGCCAAAGAAGAACTGGTTCCACGCGAAAAGCTGCTCGGACGTCTCGGACGAGAAGAAGTCAACGAAGCGGCGATAGTCGCCCGTGACCGTACCGAACGTCCGCGTGATCGTGTTGGGTCCCTGCTTGCGGCGCACAATGGATAGATCTGTGTTGTGCGCTACGTTTTGCCAGCGTCGTTCCTCTACTCCGAAGCCGGCGACTCGTGCCTCGTGGACGGAACACTCCTCCAAAGCTTTGGCCGCCAGTTCTTCCACCTGAGCCTGGTACTCTTGTACCTGGGAGAGCGAGAGGCTCACCGGAGGAAAGTAGTCATCTGGCAAAGGAAACTGGAGCTTCCCTGGTCGGTATCTGCATTGCAGTCAAGGTGCAGCAACGTTAGTGTCACCTGGCGAGCACCGAAGCCGGACAAGGTGTCCGCAACTGTTCGGCCGTTACAAACTTCAGAAAGCTGTGATGGACGAAAGCGACTTACGAGGATACCGTGGAGCTCACGGAAGCTGTCCGGGGCATGGAAGGAGACGACCTGCGGGGCATGACGTCAATTGAGGAGTAACGAGCGCGAAGCGGCAATGGCTAAGTCGTGTGGTCGTGGGGCCCTCAGTAACGGACTGAAGCCACGACAATTCTTCGTACAGTGTAAGGTGGACCGAACGAACGACGCGACTCAACACGACCCGGCGAGTGAAAAAGTGTTGAGTGTTGATGCCAGCGGATGGAGTCCATCCGATGAAGGCTGAGACGCCGAGGCACTCACTCGGTCGTCGTGCAAACGCTGAGGCTTGATTTTTTCGCGCTGACGACGCGAGTATGCTGTTTACTAGGACTGCAAAAGCGCTTCGAGTGCTGCTTTGCACGCCAACCTGCAGAGGTAGACGCCCCAACAGAGCAGCGGTATGCTGTTTGGTGGATCCAAACTGCGGCACGACGCTCGTTCGATCGAAGGATCGTGATCGAGATCCGCTCGGTCGTCTCAGGAGAACTAACCCCTTTCACGGAAGCCGGTTCGTGGCTTTTGTGGATCGCAACGCTTGACCTGGTTGCAGTCGTCTGGCAAGAAGTTACTGCTGCATGCAAAGCCTTTGCTACCGCAGTGCCACAAATCGCATTACAGTACGAGTAGCGAAGAAGGATGCGACGACTGCAGCATTTGAACTGCCAACACGAGCTCTCATTGAAGTGGAGACCTTTGCAGCATTTGGCTCTAACCTACATGTACAGTGCATGTTCCAGGATCACCGATATCTGCTTTGCAAGACCGCCGTCTCCTTCAAGTCAACTTTCGAGCCCGGGTGTCGGAAGAAATCGTTGGTCTACCACCAATCTTGAACTCGATCCTGGGCACCAAGGTCGAGGAATCGAGCGGGAGCTACACAGTTTAGAGAACGCATTCCAACAACTTTTACTTACGCTTAGGTTTATATGATCCTTGCAGAGAGGGCTGCAGGCTATAGACTGCAATGCAGACTGTCTAGCCTTCATAGAGGGTCACGTCTGGGCGTGACCTGGACGATTGGGTGCCGCCGGGACTGCACCCGCTTCCTGGGTTCGCGTTCTTCTGGCGGTGCAAACCACTGGCCGAGAGCATCATGCGTCGTAGCAGCTCCTCTTGCTCGGCAAGGCACTGGTCAAGAGACCGAGGCGAATTCTTGGAGTTCAGCGGAGACCAACCGGAGCCGCTGCCTGGACTCGTCTTGCCAAAGTCAGCATCCTGGCTCGGTGAACCTCCACCACGCTTCGAAGCGTTAAGCACTGAGACCGGCATCATATCTGTCGTGTCGATAACCTCTGTCACTTCCTCCTCGATCAACTCGTTGGAGGTCATTCTTGGGTCTGCCAGAATCGTGACTTCTTTGTCATCAATGACGTCTAGCCTCGCCATAAAGGACATTTTGCCCAAGCTGGACGAGACGGAGGACAGTGAGGTTGAACGGGGCGATAGCTGCAGCGACCGCCCTTCACTGCTCCCAGTGGAGAAAAACGAAATGTGGCCACCCTCGGACTCTGTCTCGGAGACGACCGAGTCGCCCAAATCCACGTCGGCACAGTCGATGACGGACAGCTTGCCACTCGGCGCTGGCACCGGAACCAGCACGTTGTTTCGTGACTCTCGCATCTTCGTCACGCACAGCACGCAAAACTTCGTCTTGACGATCTCGAATGTGCGGTTTGCTCCTGGCATGTCTGCGTCGGCCTCCTTGGGGGCATTACGCACGATGGCACATCGACAGCAAATGAGGTCTCCGCACAAGCGGCAGTGGTGGCGGCGTCGGGTGGGGCCAAACCTACGCGAACAAACACTGCAGCTCTTTCGTGAGCCCGACTTTGCCCAGTCATCTCTTTTCACGACGCCTTGCATGAGGATCCGCCGCGAGTCCACGAAGACCGCCATGTTCATGAGAATGTTCATCATGCGCTTGTAGTAGTGGGAGGTCACCGCGAGTCCGTTGAAGTTGTTTTGCGACAGCATGAAGAACTCAGTGACGTTGGGCTCGCGGTCCGCCGGCCGAGAAATCCAAACTGTGTTGAGTCGAATACGCTTCGTCTTGAGCTTTTTCGGCAGGTCGGGGCACTCTGGGATTTCAAGCGGCAGCGTGACACGCACGCCGACGTCGCGTCCTCGCAGATCCTTCGTGTAGATGAGGTACTCCATGTAGCAATTGTCCCGCTTCTTGACGAGCGGCGACGGGTTCAAGCACGTCCACTTGATGCCCATGTACAGACACTTCTTCTTGGATGCCACCGTGTAAATGTTCTTGAGCACGGCGGCGTCCGTAGCGTATCCGAACATGAACTGGTTCCACGCAAAGAGCTCGGCCGACGTCTCGGCGTAAAAGAAGTCGATGAAGTGGCGGTAGTCGCCGTTGATGCGGCCGAAAATGCGCGCCTGGCTCGCCGTGGGGCTGTTGGGCGTCTCCTTCTTGATGGTCGTGAGCCCTTCCACCTTGCCCACGACACTCCACGGCGCGCGGTAGACGGGGTACATGCCTTTCACCTCGTGCAGTTCGTACTCGGCCAAAGCGTTCTTGACGATCTCCTGCATCTGCTTCTCGTAGTTTTTGATCTCCCTGGACGTCAAGTGGATCTCTGGAAAGTAGTCGTCAGGCAGTGGGAAGTGTCCGCCATTGTCGTGCATGCTTTCGCTCGAGTCACTGCAAGTGGAGCAACAAGTTGGTGTTAGTGAGGACGTCTACCGGTACGTCATACGTCGTGTCGGACGTAGCATTTCGGAGATCGTATCAATCAATGTACTGTACGCACCAGCTGGAGGAGTTCGAGTCCGAATAGGACGGCAGCGAGTTCTGCCGGGGCATTGCGAGCACGTCTCTTTGTGGACACTCGGCCAGCTGAAGCTGTGGCGTCTTCCTGGTGATGGCGACGGAGATTGTTCGCTACCTCGCCAAGTCGAGAGTGAGGCTCGGGACATTCCCGACGCCACATCTCTTGATTCAACGTGGCTCCCCATCAGCATGGACAGCGCGCGGCATTGCTGATGCCTGTTACAGTGGGACGTGCTCCAAGCAACCGTGACAGCCGGGGGCGAGTGCTGCATCAGCTGGTCGACCTTGCTTCTCCTCATGATCTCGTAGATGTGCTGCCGATATCCATACATGTACGAGGAACTCCGGTCGCTGCAGTCTGGTGCCGCTTCAACCGGAGCTTTAGCGTCGACACCTTCAACGTTTTTCAGCTGTAAAACGTGTCCTCTAGGTACTGTATGCACACGTGCTGCTGTACTATCCGCTGTCGACTTCCCTTGGCCGCAAAACTTGCCAGGAGCTCGCGGCGCGATTGTCAAAACGGATTGACGCTGCAAGTTGTCGCGCTTGATGACGGGCTGCGGTCAGGCGAAATGCTGCCACCTGGAAGTGGTTCCTGGCCAGCAGCAGCGGAGACCAATGTCCCACGACGGGAGTTCATGTACTCGTGGTGACGAAACGCAGGCTGGTAATCGTCTCGGCGTAGATGATACCTTTAAGTTTGGTGACGAGGGCCTCAGGACGCTCAAAGCTACGCCACCATGAAGCTAATACCCATTCCATTGTGGCTTAGCTTGGAGCGCCCTCGCGCTGTCAGACGCAACGATGACGGCCCCAGCGAGCGCAGTAGAGAGCAACAAGTACCCAGCTATCTCTTCTTTGTGTATGCGGCTCTACAAGGACAGCGCTGCCATCTCGAGCAACGGATAAAGGTCGCTTGGTGTTTCTCTCCGTTCTGTCTATGGTTGGGATTTGCGAGCGCTGCAGGCAAAAACGTCAGCTCCCGTTGCAAGAGGCCTCGCGATCGCAAACTGCAAAGCTCGTGCTTTTAGCCTGCGTCGGACATGCCCCGAAGGTGGCTTCAACTTGAAGCCGACAGACAAAGTCGGTTAAGCGGCGCTTGCATCTTCAAATCGGCCTCCCGCTTGAGATAGCCTTTTGATGTGCCTGTGGGCGTGTTTCCCGGTTAATGAACAGGATGTCGTGAAAGCAAGTTGTTGGATGGTGGCGACGAACCACCACACCACGACGACTAAGGCAAGCGGTGCTTACAAGTGGTACGAGGCAAGTACACACCTCGGGCCATTAAACCAGCGAATCATCTCGCGACATCAAGCCGTGATGTCGCGAGATTCAAGGAGCCAGCGATTGGCAACACAAGTGAGGAACCTTGTTGAAGTTCAAGAACAAGGCATGCATGTAGAGAGCAGCAGCACGTAGGAGGTTGGTACCAGGCCTCGGACAATACAGTAAAAAACGGAACTGGGGGAAAACAACCAGCAGTAGTAATAAGTGCAATAGCAGATGAGGTCAATAATCAATGACTGGTTCAATATCAATGTATTGCAGTCGGCACATGAACGTGTCACCTACTCGTCTTGCTCAATGAGCGACGTCGCGTTCCACATGTCTCGGTTCACGCGCAAGAAGGCGATCATTTCGAAGTTCGCCGGCAGCATGCAGCTGCGCTGTGGCGTCATGATCAGCTTGCAAGTCGAGAAAAGACGCTCGACCGTGTTCGAGGTCGGCGGCACTAGCTTCGCCAGCGCCCTGTACCTGACGTTTGTCCGCGTCGACACACGTCGCTTCTTGCCCTCGCGCAAGATGGCGACGGCGTACTCGCAGCGCGCTTTCTTCTTCCTCTTGGTACTCCCTTGGTCTTCACCACCGCATCTTCCATCGTCCTCGCTGTCACTGGCCGCCTCAAAGCACTTGACCGCGCGTGCTTCGGCGGCGGTCAGGGTGTCGCCGTTGCCGATCTTCACGAGCGCAGACTCGAAGAGGGGGAGTGGACGATCTTGGCAGAGGCGCGGAGATGATCCACCATGATCGGATAATCCGCCACCACGCTGTCAAATAGGAGACGCACATCAGCGACCGGGTGCTCTCGTGCTGAAGCGTCTTGCACACGGTGTCGAGTTTTTCGAGGTCGGTGAGCAGCGCCACCAATTTTTTGTGGACCACACTACTGGGTACGTAGTCGTCGACAGCCTCGACCTGCCGAATAGCATCACGAATGCGTACGTAGCGGACGACCATATCGTAGGTTGACGACCAGCGAGTTGCATTCCGTTTGACAGGTTGCAGGTCCGTGAACTTCGCGAGGGTGGCAGCATTGTTGCAGTGCCTCAACTGGATCATCAGGTTGTTGAGAGCGGCAAGTTCAGCCTCGTAGTCGGCGAGGAAGCGGTTAACCGCCAGGTTGAACTTGTGGCTGGCGCAGCCAACCAGAGGGACGCCCAAGGAGCGTAGCAATCTTCTGGTTGGTGCTGCAGTTGTCTCCCACCAAGAACGCCACCATACCGGTGGTCTTGTTGTACAGGTCGAGCACCGACCGGATCATCGTAATGTGCGCCTCGGCGGTCTGACTGCCTTCCTCTAGCGGAGAAAGAGAGAGCAGCTGCTCGCGCCGAGTTCCCATCGCCTCGTACACGCCGTACAGTCCGACGTAATGCATTGATCCGTGGGACCAGCCGTCGAACATTAAGCCAAATGTTTTGCCCATATCCTTGCCGACGGCTGCTCCCACGTTCTTTGCCACCGTCTCCATGCACTGCTTCAAGGTCTTGGAGATCGGTGACCACTTGATCATCGAACGTGTGACCAGGTTGTCGACCTCGGTGACCAGCATGTTGCGCTCGACGACCCACCGCATCCACTGGAAGCAGTGGTTCGTCTCCTGCGAAACGAAGCCAAAGCTCTCGAGTCCACGGCCTTCAGCCGCAGCCGCGTACATCTCCTCATACAGCGGGTGCTTGGTGGTGATGTGCGACATTAAGTTGGAGTAGCCGCTGCCGATCTGCTGCTTCCTTGTTGTGCCGCACTCCTTGCACACATAGCTGCCTGAGCTGAGGTCATCGTAGAAGAACGCGCAGATTTCCTTGCTGTCGACCATCTTGGGTATTCAAAAGTGAAGTCGTAGGAGCGGATAGCGCAGCAGAAGCTCCGAATATGGATGGTTGTTGGGAGTGAAAGCGGACAACCAGTGAAAGTTCATATTAACATATTGTATTGCATATTACTGGATCAATGCTGAACTGTACTGGTTTAGCGACAATCCCGTAATAAATGATTGAATTGTCAAACTGCAATTATTACTGCACGGATATTATTTTTTCCAGGGCCTGGTTGGTACTAGCTTGCTCGTTTGAGATTTTCTCTGTCCTCACTTTCAATCACTTTCCATTCTTCCTTCAAGAGCGCAACTGACTTCCCTCTTCCCCGTCATTCGTCTGTGTCGAACTCCTCTGCACGACCCCAACACTTTCCAACACAAGTGCTACGCCGGACGAAGCAAGTGGCGGCAGTTTTCATTCTCCTACTTACGTAATTTATATATGGGATTGTCCGTAAAAACATAAGTAGATCGGTTTATATTGTCCGGAATTGGTGTATGTCTTGACTCTCGCTATCTGAGATTCACTATGCCCAGCCAAGGATCGAATGTGCCCGCGAAGACATAAGCGCAGGCCACTTACCGCAAGCCTCATCTGTAATTGGTTGAAATTCTGTGTTCTCTTATGTCTAAATCACTGCTCAAAACGAAGGAAGGCAAAATGACTGCTAGAAGATCACAAGACGCTCCAGCTGCGACCGTCCACAACGTGGCTGCCATAGCCTTACAAGGCTCCAGGGTACCAACAGCTGATGCCGCCGCCATAAGAAACGCGTGTATTTCGTCGGAATCGAGAAAGAAGTATACTGGAAACATAAATGGAACCAAGAAGTGGATACAAGAAGAGCTATCGCAAGAAGACCCCAATACGGCTAGATTTTTTGACTGCAGCAATGACTTGAACCTTGCAAAGTTTACGCCAGCCATTTTTGAGAAGTTCCTGGTGTACAAGAGGATCCGAGCAAAGTCAGTCACTCTGAGTGGATACCGCAGCGCTATAAGAGATTTCTATCGGTTAAAACGTGTTGCATTGCCTGGGGAGTATGGAGATGACATGAAACAGTTTTTCTCGGGTATAAAACGACTTGAAGCAGATCAATTTCAAACGAGTTCGCCCAACAACTCAGGCAAGCAACTTTTAACGTACTCGCTTTACAAGGAACTGTGTAGGTCAACACTGAGTTGAAACGATAGTGGGTTTTCGCACCTCTATTTGACTACGCAGTGGAACCTTATGTGCAGATCAGCACTCACCAGACTCACCATTTTTTGGATAAAGACGATAGTGTTGGAGCTTTATTTTTTAAGACAAAAACAAATCAAGATTGTTCTGGGCCACGAGACCCTAGGCATTTGTATGCGAATGCGTTTAGTCCATCGACGTGCTGGGTGACTGCACTTGGAGTTTATCTGTCGTGCAATCCTCGCATGCAACCAGGACAACTGTTTCCTGGTTCGGATCCAAAGGTTAGATTTGGCAAGGCATTGGGTAGTCTCCTCGTGAAAGATGGAGTTGATAAAATTTATGGAACGCATTCTTTGAGAAAAGGTGTCGCGACTTTTGCCTGTGGTGGGAGTATGGTGGTCCGTCTATCGTAAGTGTCTGCCTTCGGTGTGGCTGACCTCTCGGAGGCGTCCAAGACAGGTATTTTCGATGAGATCAATACTTAGGACGCGTTGTCGCAGGTCTACCTGTAAACGACTCAAAATTTGCTGCGCTACCACCTCACTTTCGCAACAATTCTGGTGATTTTGTTAAGTCGAGTGTGGCAAAAATGTTTCCGGGTCTCGCTTTCGAAAACAATTTAAGCAGCATTTTGCGACTCTGTTTAGCATCATTGGGAAGAGTGCTAATTAAATTTTGTTGCTGGTCTAGCTTCTTGAAAAGCGTGATGTGGGGTGGTATCATCCACTGCTCTCAATCCATATATATTTACCAACTTCCTGACATTCTTCACGATCTGTGTTCGGATGTCTGGAAGTTGGAGAATCTAGTTGGATGGAGCCCACTGGAATACCACCCCACATCACGCTTTTCAAGAAGCTAGACCAGCAACAAAATTTAATTAGCACTCTTCCCGACATGCAGGAAAAGAGAATGGAGCACGTACTAAAAAAATGGAGTGGCACCAGGTAATATAACAAGAGAACTACTCCGGGAGGAGATTAAATCGCTTCTGGTAGAAGTTGGCCTTCAACGGTCTCCAGCTGCAGCTCCAATGGAAACCCCACCACCAAATTCGTCGCCGCGAGTTTTTACTTGGGGCGGAAAATTTCACAAAGTCCCGAAATAATTTGATTTCCCAAGCATCGACCCTCTTGGAGCATGGCGGCTTTGGTGGTTTGGAGATGTTAGACGTGACTACCCTCCTTTTAAAGGAATTTCTTCAGATGATCTAGATACACCAAAAAAGAAAGCAACTATGTCAGAATGGTCAATAATGATGAGGCACCTAGTTGACGGCATTGAAGCGAAAACGGGCGCACCATTGCAGACTATACGAGACAAAGCCCATGCAATTGAGCTGTTCAACATTGGGTATAAGGCGTTGAGGTTAAAACCCAGCAAACGTAAGCGAAGAGAAAGCCAACTCAAACTCACCACCGTGTAAGGCTTGTCCGCGAAGCGTGCGACACGCGCGCTCGAATTTTCCCGTTCAAGACTCGAAAACGTCGACGAGCACCATCACCTTCAAGTACTTCTGCGCCTGAGCAAACAAAGTCTCGGTCAAAATCTCTACCTCCTGCAGCAGATGCCCCAGCCAGCAACCCACCGTGCGCTCTTCCGGTCAGTCGACCCAGCAGTCCTGCAGCCAGTCCTGCAGCCAGTCCTCCGCCCCAGCCATCCAGCCAGTCCTCCACGCAGTTTCCCAGCCAATTCTCCACAAGACCCACTGCGCCGTAAAACACGAAACTCGTGTCAAGTTAATCACACAGCCTCCGCGTAATCTCCAAAATGCACTCACCACGCAGAAGCCTAGCTGTGTCTGTAGCCCGCCTTGATAGACACACAACACTCGTTAGTATTGTAGAGCGTTGAAGTAATAGAGGATGGTAACTGGATTACAATACCTGCCTGATGCAGCACACGGGGCCGTCTTATCGCCGCAGGCCTCGACGCAGGCTCCAACACGTTGGTCCTCCTGATCCAAACTAGAATTACTGCCAACGATCTCCATTTCATATTTTAGCCAATAGCAGACGAGTACTGATCCATAAGTGCCTCAACTTATCTTTTCCATAGTCAAGTCAATCTGTGACTCTTCAGGATCAAGAAGAGTAGGAAGCAGGTTCCGTCCAGGTCATGAGCGTTTGAGTTCATTGGCAATGGAGTTTCCAGTTATCACCTCAGAGGAACACTCTAGTGACGGTGTGCGTGAGCGGTTGCTGCTGCACTGGGTAAACTCGTTGCCACTCACCAAGTGCTTACTGGTCGAGGAATTGCGAGACCTGCGCTTCGGTGACGTGCTGCTCGAAATCGTAACGTGGTTACAGGTATTGAATTATTTTGTGCATGTGCCTTCGCTCATTCAAACTGACACTCGGTGCTGGTGTCGTGCACGCTTCTCAATCATTGAAGTGCAGTCCAGCCGATGCAGAGGCAAAATCCGGAGACGGCACGACAGAAGACGTGTTTGAGAATGGCGAAATCAAAGAGCGGCTCCGTCGTGTTGTTCAATTTGCTGCGAGTGAATGCCGAAGCCAGGATGGAGACGCCATGTACATCGTGAACGATTCTGAGTGTGTTACTCGAGTCATGGCCGGTCAAAACCATGCCATTTGTGCAGTACTAACTGTGTTGAAGCGACTGGGTATTCAACGCTTGCGGGAACAGCAGTCGTTTGAAAATGATGAAAGCGCGATTCGTCGGCTTCAAGTTCAGAAAGAGCTGACGAAGTACTCGTTGCACGCTAACGATAATGCTGATAAACTGGTCGTCAAGGTTACGGAAGCTGCCCACAAGGCCAAGCAAGTGCAATCATCTTCATCCCGATCTCAATCTGGCTCACATCATCTGAATACTAAAAAGTTGTCCATAAGAATTCAGGATACAGGAACTCGAACAACCAAAAACAAGGAAACGAAGAGAACCCGAAAGAGACCAACGGCAGTGCCAAAGAGAAAATCGAAGGACAAGGACCCGCCTTCCAACACCACAGCGAGTTCGCTAGGCATTAACGACAGGAAGACTGGTTTAAGCCAAACCGGCATTTTTCACGATGAAAAAGGACTTCGTGTGTATGGCATGCTGGATCCAACTGCACAATACCTATCTCGTGACGAAACCTTTGACGGAAAGTGTGGTGGTTGCCCTTCCAGTGACGATGAGGTGGCGGTGCGCATATGCAACTGGATTCAGCTTGTTTTGCAGATTGAGATTGACACGAACCAGATTTTCATCAAGGATGCAGACAAGTGGAGATTGGGTCCTCGTAGAAAAGTTCGACAAGTGTTTGCGAACGGCGTCTTACTGCGTCATATCGCTGCTGCGATCATTCAACGCTGCGGAAAACAGTTAAACCAAAGCGTTCCTGAAGCAAAAAATTTGGGTGTCGGGGCTTCTGCGTCACTGAACGACCCACAGACACCAGCAGAGAGACGGCGGAACTTGACGCTAGCGTTAGCTGTGTTCAAAAGTCTTGGGATTTCGCTTGAAGCTCTAACCGCATTTGAATCCTCGCAATCTTCAAGAAAAATGTCGCCCAAATCGGTTTGGCCTGCATTGGATGAAGTCTTCAACCGGGTTGGGCGACTTGCACATGCTGCTGCTCCTATCAATACTCAGCATTCTGAGCATTCCATCGAGACACCTCGCATTTACGCAGATCAAGGGAAAACTACGGCCGCCAATGCAGGAATCCAAGTTACCAGTAGTCTCAAACAAGGATCATCACCCCAGCTCCGACGAAAGAAACCCGTGGCAGTAGAAGCGGTATCAACTGGGTGTGTTCCTCTAAAGCGAAACATGCCATACATTTCAAGCGAACAGATTCAAGTAGTGAACGAGTGGCTAGCCCGAGTTGGATTCGACCTGAAAAAGGTACGAGTGTCGTGGCTATTATGAATATCAACGCCAATGAAGGACAGCAAGGCTTACGTGGTGCTTTATGAAGCAGTTCTCTGGTCGTGGGGTGCTGCAGGATCCGATGCGCAATGGGGTTTTGCTCTGGTACTTCCGTTCTCAACATGCTCAACACGTGAATTCGGTGGCCTAACTCGTCCGTTGCCGTATCAGCTCACTATTGACTCAGGTGTTGAAAATGGGGTCGTTCGCATTTTACAAGCGTCCTCAAACGCTGAGTGACATGAGGTACGTAAGCTGGATCGACGTCAACTCTGACTCTTCTAACACCACATGAATGCTTGTACCAGAGAAAACATTTCAGCAGCGTTTGAAAAACTTGGCAACTTCCCACACGAACAAATTCCACAATGCTACTTAACTTCGTCTGCCGAGCAAGCAGTACTCATTGGTGACCGACAGATCAGCTATGGACTGTTGTGGCACATTTGGCAGGCTAGCCATAAAACGCGAGTCATAGAACCTAATAAGGGAGGCAAAACGTCCCCGAAAGGTATTCATGAAACACGTGATGTCGAACTAGCTGTACGATCGACTCCAGTGAAGCCTACTCCATTACTGCTTGATATCCCAGCCGTTGCCTTGGCTGAGCAGGGAAAACTCACGATGAAATCGGACGTGAAAACACATTTTCAAGTTGAACTTCATGAAAGTTTTGCTCGCCGTCTCGCATGGGACGAGAACGACCCAAGCGGCGATCATGATGATGACGATGTGTTTCCGGTACCAAGGGCACCCTTTTCCAGTCCAGTCTACAACTTTGCATTTCATCTCGAGTCGGCGCTAAGTCAGACTGACAATGGAGAGAAGTTTGACCTGGGCGATGATATCTTGCCGGTCCATCCGCAACAACGAACTATCTCAAGTCCTTCTCAGGAAACGGACAAAAGAGCTCAGCATATTGGAATCGAAAAATTGTCAGGTACGTGAGCTGATTGGAGCTTCATGCTATAGTAGCAATATCTCTAACAACCTTGCACGTAGCCCCAATTACAGCAAGTGCAATTTTGGCGACATCGAGCAGCCATGGCATCTCCGTGATGCCTGCGCCTGACATTCAGATCAAAGCTCAAGGAGAATACAACTCCACGCCAGCACAAGAATCAGTTGAGGAGATTTTGGCGTGGCTGAAACGTTTAGGCATCCATCTCAAAACTGCTTCCTCTTTCCATGTACGACACCAATCTCGTACACTGCTTCTCACTTGGCACTCACATCACCCATGATGTTTTCCTCGTAATGTCCAGGATGTATCCGCAAAATTACCGGAGTTCCAGTCAGGAGTACTGCTATGCAGCATCGTTGAAAAGGTGGAGCTGATGCGCTGCATCCCAGGCATCACGCGTCCATCCGGTAAAATCCAGCTCAGCAAAGCGAGCTCGCTGCACAACATCTCAAAGGCGCTGGCCATTCTCCAGCAGAAAAAAGTACGTCGAAATACTTCATCCATCCGTTTTCAGCTTGCACTTCTCTAATCAGGTTCGCAAATGCTCAGGCAATACCGCTCCACCTGCTGCGCCGCGCGAACGACATTTACGCCGGCGACCGAGATGTCATCCTGCAACTTCTGGTACACATTCGCAAGGCGTACGGCCACCATCACGTTCCTCGTCGACGATCCAGACCACACTCTTCAGCAGCCTGACTGCACCAATCAACGCAAAAAAAAAAGTTGCCAACACCAATGCATGTATGAAATCAATAGGAGCGCGTCACCGTCGTGCATCTCCCGTCTCTACTTCTGACGCTGCTGCTTCCAGCGATACACCGCGGGCATGCCGTTCTCTCCGTCCTTGACCCTGAACTTCTTGCCCTTGGCCTGCACTTTGCGTTCCAGATCGAGTTTCGAGCTCAGGCGTCCGATCTTGGTGGCGCGGTCCAGCCGATCCCTCAGTTCCCTGTACATGGCGTCCTTCTCCACCTGCATCTTGTGTTTCTGCTTGGGGTTCGCCGCCAGATCGGGCAGGTCAATTGTCTGCAGCTCCGACTTGCGGATGCGGTTGAACGCTCTGTCCGCAAGTTCCGGAGCCGTGTCAAAGTGTTCAGCCACATTGAAAGTGTCCACCTGGTCACTATCGTCCACAAACACCGTGTGCTTGTTGTTCTTGGGCGCGTCCACAAAGTGGAGACCGCGATTGAGTCGCTCCGCCTTGCGCAGATCCACCGCTCGTTTCATGTGGAGATAGGCCAAATCCTGCGTCTTCAACGACCGCAGCGCCTCCGAGTCCAACTGCTCCAAGTGGTTGTGGGTGGACACGTGCACGCCGTCCTGCGTCTTGCTCTGGGACATCTTGCGGTAGAACTCGTCCGGGTTGCGCAGCGCCACCTTGAGCTTGAGCGACTGCAGCCGCTTCTGCTTGCTGTTGTAGTCGCGCGCGCGCTTCACATAGTCCTTGTGCTTCTCCAGAAGCCCCAGCTTCCGGCGCTCGCGCAGCTGCCCGCGCTCCTTGTGCTCGCGCCGCTTGACGACGTTGCGCAGCGATGACATGGTCTCTTTATGACTGGCAATGGCTGGTTAGTAGTGGTTATGTGGAGTACACGAAATAGTTCACTTTAGTGACGTGATGGGCAAGTTGAAGTGGATAGTGACATGTAACAGTTTGATGCATTATTGCCTGCTGTCCTTGAGCCACTCGAAGCGGAGGCTGAAGTCAGCGCCTACAATAACAATCGGAAAATGTTAGGAGAAACCACGTTTGATCTCACGAAATACTGCACCTAAATACTGACCGAAATGTTGTAGGTCGTACTGCAGCACTTTGAGAATCGCGCAGAACAAAATCGGTTGGACCACGCAAACGTCCGTTTCCAGTACGAAAGCCAGTTGGTAGAAGGGGGAAAACGCGAGTTTGCGCTGAAACAGAGCGATGAAAACGAGTAAAGATCCACACTCCGGTGCCACAAACAACGCAACTCGACCCAGAACCTCCACACTCCAGTTGCCAGGCCCGCCAGGGAAGTAGACGACGTTCGTCAGTTGCTCCAGTATTGCCTTGTAAACCACGAAGACGAGAGGGACAACGCACTCGACGTACTCAACCAGCGTAAGGTATTCGCAATGGAAGAGTAGTTGTAGACCTTGCAAAACAATTTCCTTTGGTATGTTGCCATCGTGAGATTTCGCGTTGGATTCATGTGTACCAGGTCGAGTTTCGTGTACTGAGTTCGGGATATTTACCAAAGGTTTCGGCACGACCAACCCACGTTGTAGGACTCGTGCTTTCAAGCAGGCTAGCGTGTTATGTTTTCGGGCAGGGTCTTGCGCTGGGAGTTTTTGATGCTGACTAATTGCACCTGATGCCTCAAATACGTGGAGCTGTGCTACTTGCTCCATCGTCAGGTGGTGAGGCAAAGACGCCCATAATCGCACACCTTTCAGCGAGTCGACACCAAAGCTGGCAGAATGCTGCATATTGTCGAGAGTTATAGGTAACAATTCTTTGCTTAGCACAGCGTATGGACGTGCTGTCTGAAATTTCTGTCGATCTGCTAGTGTGCGTAGCAGACCTCGTGCATTAGAACCAACTTCTCTCAGCTCTAACAGGGCTTGGACAAAGTCTGCTCCAATCAGCAAAAAGGACAAGGACATCGATCCCGCGGTCACCAAGGATGCCGAAATGAATAACGCACACGTAAAATCTACAGTGAGAGCTGTAACAGCAGGTATTGTGTCTTCCAGCTCGCGTGCTGCACGCACTAGGACGTGCCGGCAAGCGAATTTCCAGATCGGTACGATAATTGCTGTGAAACCTTGATATATCCCTGTTATCATGCTGTACAGGACGATGCAGATTGGATAGATCCCGCAAACCGTCATAAAGGAGCTGAAGACGCGTTGGTACCGCTCGAATTGCAGTTGAAGTGGAGATCCTTTGACAAACAGACTTGGGTCCAAGACGAGTCGATACATTATCGATGTCATGGCCCCAATCGGAAACAGCCCAAACTGAAGCATGAACGGCACTGGGAATCCTATCATTTTCGCAGCAACTAGACAGACTCCCACAAATGGGAAACTCACGCCACATACTATAGCAAAAACTTTGCACCTCGAGAGTTGAAGACTTTGTATAAACTTTGACATCTGCACGGTCATTACCAAGACGACTATAAACTCCACCAGTAGCAATCGTATCCAGAAAACCCAGTTCGCTGCCATCCCGTCCAATGGAGGTCGCAGCGGCATACATTCGATCAAAACAGCAGTAATTAACGCAGGCAACGGAGTGAGGAGGCACACCAGAAACACTCGAGTTCTTGATGTGGTTTTGCAGTAAGCTTAAACCTAGCAGTAAGCTTAAACCTGACTCAGAAGACGTTAAATCGAGTACGATCCCTTTGAATCCGATTCCATTTGTCTTCGAGACGACTCCACCATGAACTGTGTACGGGTACGTTCATCTCACTCGTTTCCATTTTGCAATACTAAACTCCTTCAAAGCAGTATTAAAATACATAGCTCAAAAGTGATTTAACTTAGATGGATGGGGTCAAGCCTGATAAGTTCACATCGTCCAATACATTCACACAATGTGATGTGGGCCACATCATGTTCCCAATACAAAACCCAAGTCACTCGACCACATAGGTACAGCGAATCACCAATCGCAGCAGTTCATTTATCATTTTCCTCGCAACGTCGCAACTGATGGCCAAGTCTCCATTCCAAGTGCGCGTGTCCGCCTTCTGCCGTCGCTGTCTGTGGCAATTGCGTCGAGTTCAATGTGGCACTTCCCCCGTCACTCTTCTGCTAGTAATTCTAAGTCTTTTGACTCTGGGCTTGTGGCTCTCTCCACCTTTTGAAATTGTGTCACAACTTTCAAATGTTGATACGAATTTCCACGCAAACGCTCTTCGTTGGGGTGCAAGCGACGACGTCGTGATCCTCAAAGGCCAAAAATTGCAGCGTCCGTTGCCCTCGCAATACCCGAACGGGGTCAGGAACAAATTCCAATGTGATCTGCCGTCCCTACGGTTCCAGTGTGATATGAATGGAGACGAAGGCTGCAACGCGTACCCGCAGCTGTTCCCGTCCGCTGCGCTCTTCGACAATTGGAAACCGGAAAATACGAAGCAGATCCCGAGCGGCATTTTCGACAGCATTTGCCATTTCAATGTGTCGAACTCGGTGAGTGGAGGAGGTTGGTTGTTAATGGAGAAAGACTGACGGTATTTTGTGTGGGTTGTTTTTCGTAGTATGAGTTCCGGTTGGCTCAGATGTTTCGAGAGATGGAGGTGCCGTTTGTGGCGTACGGGGTGCCGGAGCTTACAGAAGCCACAGAGCGCTGGACGGACGAGTACCTGACCCAGCAACTGAACCCGAAAGCGCTTTACAAGGTGCACGTGGCTAACGACAGCCACTTTATGTATTACCTCAAGAGCCAGCAGCTTGCTGGGGAACAGGACCCGTACGAGTCTCGATGGATGACATACCCACAGTTTGTCAAGGCGGTGGATGATGTGAAGCCACTGGAGGAGGCTGGCAAGCCCCACGAGTACTACTACTTCATGCTCAAGAAGAACGATTTTTCCAACCGAGCTGCATTCATCTACGACGAGTTGAAATTTCTGAGCCCTCGGGAAACCGAGCATGATCTTCGATTCGGGGACTTGTTTGTTCGTGATACAGCGATTGCCAAAGAACGTGGCATGCGCTGTCGGTTCGGAATGCGAGGCATCATTGCTGAGGGCCACTTTGACGGAGGACTTAATCACATTTCCATGATCCGTGGAACCAAGCGGTATGTTATCTCGCCGCCAAGTTCCTGCAAATGCCAGGGTTTGCTGACCAAGGGCCAATCTCAACGACACACTTCGTTTAATTGGTCGGACACAAGCGCTCTTCCCGAGAACGCCCGAAACTGTCCAGCAGCGGAGGTGGCCCTCACGGCCGGCGAAGTTTTGTACCTGCCATCGTATTGGTATCATCACATCGTGTCCTTAGACACCAGCATCCAGTGCAATCTACGTTCGGGCTTCACCATTCGAGATGACACGAAACAATTTCTCACGGAGTGTGGCTTCGGACCCCCGAAGCCGTAAACGAATTGGCAAGCTAAGTCTATGAAATGTGCACGAAGATGATATTGCGAATGTTATTGTGGTGTTGGTGGTCTTTTAGAACGACTCAAGTACTTTATAAACGTCAAAGCCTCCCTTACAAGAGTCACAAGCTGAGTTAACGCAAGCGCTGAGGTCTCACCGTGCCTGCACCTTGAGTACCGAAGGAGAACTTGTCTTTCGAGTCGAATGTGAGCAGGCCGTACGACTTCTCAAAAGCGTTGGTCTTGTACGGTGTATCGAACATTTGGAAGTAAAAAGACTCGCCCATCGGGCTGCTCCACGCCTCGTATGCTCCGAAAAAGGTTGCTTCGCCATCAACGCTCCCGGTGCTCCCCGATAGTGATCCGTCCGACGGCCATCCCGTCTCAGTAAGGATCAGCTTGTCGCCAAAGTTTTTCTTCATGACTGTCCACTGGTTGTTCACAACTTCGATGGCCTTGTCAGCAGTGGTTCCTGGAGTGAAGTAAGGGTGGACGTTCACACCGATCAAATCACAAGTCGCAACAAGGTCCGACCAGCCCGAGATACCGGAGTAATTGATGACCTCGGTGTTACGCTGGACGGTGCCGACTTTGACTGTGCTGGGTACTTGCGCCTTGATGTCTCTGATAAGTTGGAGCAATTCAAAAGGAACGGCGCTGGAACCAGCGAGATTCTCGTTGCCCACGAAGATATAGCCGACACCGCCAGCCCTAGCAGCAGCGATTGCAGCGGCTGCTTGCATCTGGTAGTCCGACTGGGGGAATGGTACACCCAATGCTGCGGTGAGGTTGGCGCTTGCAATGATGGGGCCAATCTGCGTGGGGCCGAACTGGGAGATGTACGTCCGCACAGTCGTGAAGCCGTGTTTTTTTATGGTGTCCATGTCTGCAGCGACAGAGGCAGCGTCCATGGAATTGCTGACGCCGTGGTGGTTCGGGTCATAGCAAACGCCTTTGGCATTCACTAGAGCAGCGAACAGAGCGACTGCGATGGACAGCGGGGCGAACAACTTCATGGCGAGCTGGAGGTGTGTGTGCAGTCGAAGGCAACTGGAAAAATGACTTGGACTTGCTCCGGTCCCAAGCCTCTCGACTCAATATTTAAATGCGTGCAGGTATCCAGTGGCGTGCGCATGGTAACAGCTCGAATTCAAAGCTTCCCGCGTATTTCGTCGCACTTTGAGGACAGGCTAGCTGCGCACGCTTGGAACAGGCTGAAACTCCCCGCCGAAACGGACCAGACGTCCAGTTGCCATGAAATTCAAACCTGTGAGTGCCTTTGACGACGGCACGAACGCGTGCGCCAACAATGGCGATAGGGACTTCTGTTACACGCCTGTCATGATTCACTGTTCGTGAACTCTTCCTGAGGAAAACGAGGACGTCGTACGGTTGAATTATTGTACTTGGTTAGACCTCTTAGCTAGCTGACGCGGTCATTCCCATTCGGAAGAAGCGACTTGCAGCAGCACCCAGTGGCATTGGTGCGATCGAGGTGGGCACAGGCGGGTGGAACTGCTCAATGTCTTCGCACAACAAGTTGATGAGCGCGTCCTTGGTCAACTGGTCGTCGGGTAGATCGAACGAGAAGTCGAACGGCTGCGAGACGACGAGGTCGTTCTCATCGAAGAACGTGGCCAAGTAGGGGTGCCGCAGCGCCTCGTCCACGGAGATCCGCTTTTCCGGGTTGAATAGCAGCATCTTGCTCAATAGATCGATCGCCTCAGGGCTAACGGCGTTTTCGGCACCACTGTCGGCAAATACATCTCGCCACCTTTTCGGTTTCGAGATCGCAAGCTTTGTGAGGAAGCGGAGAGCCTTGGTGTTCTTCACAAACCCAATGTCTTCCTGCTTTGGTGTGCCCAGGAACTTGATAATGAGCTTGAGCTGGTGTAAATAGTCGTTTCCAGGGAATAGTGGCTCGCGCAACAGCATTTCTGCAAATATGCAGCCCACCGCCCAAACGTCGATCGCTGCAGTGTACTGCAAGCAATTTAGCATGATCTCTGGGGCGCGGTACCACCGCGTTACGACGTACTCCGTCAATTCGCCAAGCTTTGGGATTTCGTGAAGTACTCCCAATGATGAGCCGACCCCTCCACGTGCAAGCCCGAAGTCACATACTTTGAGGTCACAATTTGCGTTCAACAAGATGTTGCTCGGCTTCATATCACGGTGCAGCACGCCCGCCGAGTGGATGTGGTGCAACGCACAAAGCATTTGGTACAAAAAGTACTTGACATGGTCGTCAGACATAGGTTGCATGGAGTAAATGACCTGGTGCAGGTCCGTCTCCATGAGCTCTGTGATGATGTACATATCGTCAAACTGCTTTCGCGAAGGAGGCGGAGCCAGATCCAGAAGTCGCGTGATGTTCTTGTGTTTGAAGTGACCAAGTAGCCGAACCTCGCGCAAAATACGCTTTGCATCCACCAGGTCCTCGAAAATATTTGTGATCTTCTTGACTGCCAGGTTGTCACCGCCGTTGACTACATCCTTGACTGCAATCACAGCTCCGTATGCTCCGTTCCCGATAGGCTTGACAAGCTGGTAGCGAATATTTAATGTGAAGACCTGGCCATTTGCGTTGAAGGAATGTGTCTGCGATCGCAGCATCGGTAACAAACTGGAACTGCTGCTAGACGCACCGAATGCAGCCCGGGGAAGTCGGGCGTGTCCATTTCCAGCTGTCATCGCCGATCTCGACATCATTTTCATGTATTCATCTTCTAGCTCCACGTTCTGGTAGGCAGATACCCCTTTCCCCGCCAGAACTGCACTCTTGTAGGGAGCCACTGAACTCTGTGTAGCAAGATCACCAGCAACAGAGTCTTCTTCGGAGTCTGCGTCACCCTGGTTATCTTCTTGGTTATTGCTTTCCTTCCCATCTGCAGCGTTGTTGTCCATGCCCAGTGAACAAGACGACCCGCTCGATCGGTTCTCAGGTGTGCAGCAGTATTCAGCGACTGAGTGCGCTGGCAGTTCTTCATTTCCAATTACCCGGGCCACGCTGTCGTAGCTCTGATCTCGAGTCTGCATATCGTACACCGCTGGTTTTGTTTCTTCTTCGTCCTGTCCCCTAATATCTTTTCTGGCTGCTCGAATCTCCTCCGCCGGGATATCCGTGTCATAGTGGTTATTGTTACTGCATTCACTGCTGGTATAGCTGATAGCGCTGCCATTGCGCTCACGATCTCTCGTCACCAGCACACTCGCTCGTCGCCCTTCGTCTCCAAACATGGGGACGATCTTGGCCGGTTCCGTGATTGGCCACCCGGCCGTGTCTCCGAGTCGGTACTGCGTCTCCGCCTGCGAGACCAACTTGTCAATACACGAACTCAGCACCTGCATCCATCGCGCGTGCATCTTCCCGTCCACTGCAGCGAGTCGCAGCACATGGGACGTGCTTCCCTCCACTTCTCCTCCAGCGACGTCCGTACGTTGATCCGGCGTCGCCAACTGCAGCTCCAGCGCGTGCTTGACATGAGGATGCGACCTCAGCTCTGTCACCACGTCGTTCTGCGAGAGCGTCACGATGGCAACGAGGCGTCCTGGTCTCCTGCTCTCCGGCATGAAATGGAACTGCCTCAACGTGAATCTCAGCTGACTGCCGAGCGTCCCTTCACTGCTGGCCATTGTCTGTTCCAGCACAAAGTAAAAGGGCTTGGAGCGCCAGTATCTCTGTTGCAAGATCTCCGTCAGCACGCCTTCCAGCAGCACGTGAGCCGCTTCCGACCGAGGGGTCCTGGAGTCCGTCCTGCCGTCGTTTCTGCTGCTGCTGCGCTGCAAACTGAGCGACCGCAAGAGTGCACGCATGGGCGAGTCCACGTGGGTCTTGGTCTCTTCCTCTTCTCCGTATACCGAGCGACTGGCCAACAACTGCGGCGACGACTGCTCTTTGCGTCGGAACAGACGCCCCAGCAGCGTCTGAGCGCGCAGATTTCCGCCGCTGCCGGGGCCCGCAGGCACGGGGGCGACACTCGACGCAGACGCGCGGACAGGGACGACGGGGCCGACGACGGAGAGCGAGAAGAGGGCTGCGTCATGGCCGAATGGAGGAGAAATGACACCGATTCAAGATTTCCACCAAGAGACGCGGTACGGTACTACTTTCCGGACGTTTCTATTCTTAGCTTTTAGAAATCTCCGCCGTCGGACAGAAACGGGTAGTCGGTGTAGCCATGTTCATCCCCGAGGTAGAACGTGTCGACGTTGAAGTCGGTGAGCGGCTTGTTCAGCTGCAGGCGCCGCACCAAGTCCGGGTTCGAGATGAAGTAGCGGCCGATTGCCACGGCGTCGGCCGCGCCTTCGTCCACGATTTGCACGGCCGATTGCCGGTCGAAGCCCGACGCTGCGATGAGCACGCCCTTGTACGTGGCTCGGAACTGCCGAGCGGAACCTTTTTCCGGTGCCAACGGGTTGCGAACGTGGTAGCCGCGCGGCTCAACGAGGTGAGCGTAGGCCAAGTCGTAGGCGTTCAGCTTGTCCAGCACGTACGTGTACGTGGTGATGGGGTCCGAGTCCTTGTCACCGAAGCTGCCACCGAACGGAGACAAGCGGATGCCCACTTTGCTCGAGTCCAGACTCGTTAGAATGGCCTCCAGCGCCTCGAACAGGAAACGCGCGCGGTTCTCCGGACTGCCGCCGTATTGGTCCGTGCGGTCGTTGATGCCGTCGTGCAGGAACTGCTCGAGCAAGTAGCCATTGGCTCCGTGCAGCTCGACGCCGTCGAACCCCGCGGCGATCGCGTTCTCCGCCGCCTTGCGGTAGTCCGCCACAATACCCGGAATCTCGCTGGTGTCCAGGGTGCGAGCTGGCACAGGCTCCTTGAGGCCTTCACGGGTGCGAATCTTCTTGCCAGCACGGATGTTCTCCATCTTGGAGCTGGACGACACGGGAAGAATGCCGCCCGGCTGGTTGAGCGGGTGGCTGATGCGGCCCATGTGCCACAACTGGAGGAACATCTTGCCGCCCTTGTCGTGCACGGCCTGTGTGACGTTACGCCAGGCCTCGATCTGCTCCGGCGTGAAGATGCCTGGCGATCCCCACGCTCCACGAGCTGTGGGCGAGATGTTAGTGGCCTCGGCGATGATGAGGCCCCCGGACGTCGCACGTTGCTTGTAGTACTCGACGCTCATGGGCTTCTGCACGCCTTCCTCCCCCGTGCGAGAGCGTGTGAGTGGCGCCATGACCACGCGATGCAGCAGCTGTATGGGATTCTTCTTGCCACCGAGTGTGAGTGGCGTGAAGAGCTCGGGCGTCGTCATGGCTCGAGGTTTTGTGGTGCGAGTGGCGAAAGGAGAAGTGGAGAGGAATTGAGCGGAGGAGCTCCAGCAGGAGCTTGCGTCATCGCCCGAGTCGTGTCATCCTCAAACATCGAAAGGCCATGCTCGCATTTCCTTTCTTCCTTCTCGGACGTGTTGAGCTGCGTTGGGAGCAGCAATCGCCCTCATTGGACAGGGAGTCTTCATACTCCTAGTAACTGGGGAACAGCACTAGTGAGCTCTCTGCTTCGACCGTTAAAATGTCTTCAACATCGCAAGGGACATCTGAAGTAACACTGAAGTGACATTCTCAACACGCTTAAAATAAAGTAGCGGTGAAGTAACATATCTACGCATAATCAGCGGGAACATCATTCCTCGAGTCTCCGGCCATGGGGCAGCGCTTGAGCACCGAGCGGGAGAGTGACGTCACCCAAGACGGAGGAGGAGCTCCCCCCTCTCCTCCCTCCCAAGACGCCTCAGCATCTTCTCCCTCCGCTCCGCTCTCCGTCGAACGCCCTTCCATCGACCGCCTGAAGCTCCATGACGTCGTCCAAACGACGCTCACACACGACCAAGAACCGTCCGCCCACCAGCTCCCAAGCGACGAAGAAGACGGCGCGTTCCCTCGCGTTCTCTCCGCTGACTCGTTCCCTTCGTCCCCTAGAAACGTCAAAGCGGACGACGCCCATCCACTGATGCGGCGCAGTTCCATGGCCAAAGCCCCCAAACTCTCGCGCTTCCGACCGTCCATGGACCTCCCCAAGCCTCCAGGCTCTCCGCAATCCGGATACTTGTCCAGCTCCGACTCGCGCTCACTGGACTCGAGCTCCAGTTCCAGTGACGAGGACCTCGTGGGCAGCGGAGAGGAGCTCGTGAGCGACTGGCTGGACGAGCCGGAGGACGCCGTGCTCTCTCCGCCCGCACACCCCAAACGCACGCGCCACGCGAGCGCCTGCTCGTCCGTGTCGAGTCATACAGGCAACAGTGTGTCGTTCTCGGCCATGCATAGCAGTGGAGGACGCAACAGCAACAGCAGCCAGCACAGCATGACGGGCTGGGCCTCGTGGCTCAGCTCCCCGGACGACGTGGAAGAAGAGGAGGACGCAGACGACGAACCCGTGGCGCTCACGCCTTTCTTGCGTGACAATATGCCCGTGTACGAGATCATGAGGCAGGTGCAGCTCTTCAGGAACTTGAGTCAGATGCAGCAGGAGCAGGTGGTGCGCGCGCTCAAGCCGGCCAAGTTCTCGGACGGAGAGGTCATTGTGGCGCAGGGCACGCGCGGCTCGAGGTTCTACATGATTGCCAAGGGAGAAGCTGTCGTGACCAAGACGGTAACCGCTAGCAGCAGCAGTATTACTGGATCGACCCCTTCAAGTGCAGGAAAAACTCAGGAGCGCATGATCACCCACTTACGAGCTGGTCACTACTTCGGCGAGTTGGCGCTGATTTACGATGACCCGCGCACAGCCACCGTGCGAGCGGTTGGAGACGTTGAATTATTGTACTTGACGCAGGAGGACTTCCAGCACATCGGACAGGTGCATCTAAGTTTGATGCTGCAACAGGTGCCGCTGCTTGCGCGGTTGAGCGCGCGTGATCAAGATATCGTGCTGAAATGCTTGCGACCAGCAAACTTTAGCGACGGGGAGTACATTGTCCACCAAGGTGACGAAGGAACGCGGTTTTACATGATCACGCGTGGTGAGGCAATTGTGTCGGAAAAGGCGGAGGGGCCGGATAAAAAGCCTTACGAAAAAGAGCTGACGCGGTTGTACGAAGGGCACGTGTTTGGCGAGATGTCGCTCATTTACAGCGAACCACGTACAGCTTCAGTCCGAGCTGTGGGCCCGGTCAAGTGTCTGTACCTGAGCAAAGAGGATTTTGACAAGTGCCTTCTGTCCGATCACTTTCAGCGGTTTATTCAAGAGGCTTACGTTGAGAAGGCTACGCGACGCGCGATGCGGAATCGGCTGCAACAGCGTGCTAACAGCGCTGCGACTATTGCTTCTACTCCTCAAGCTGGATCCGGAGCTGATAGTTCATCTGGTTCCATTGTGACACCTCCACCAGCGCCTACGTCACCCGTAAAGGCGACTGAAACGAAAAAGCTTGTAAAGCAGCGTCTTAAAAACGGTCAGGTTGTGGTGAACAAATACGTGATCAAGGGCGATTTGGGTCGAGGTACGTTTGGCCGTGTCAAACTATGTGAAAGCCAGGAGGACGGACAGATGTATGCTGTGAAGATCATGCACAAGACGTTTGTCCAGCGTATGGCCGGCAAGGAGGATCAGCTCTACGACGTGCTGCGCCGCGAGGTCGCAATCATGAAAAAGCTCAACCATCGCAACGTTGTGCGGCTTGTTGAAGTTATCGACGATCCGAACAGCCAAAAAATGTATCTTGTGCAGGAGTATGTGCAGCACAGCCTGATGGAGGAAGTCACTCAAGCTCGACGTTTAAGTGAGCCGGTGGCAAGGAAGTACATGCGTGATCTTCTTACCGGGCTACAGTATTTGCATTTCCACAAAGTCATTCACCGTGATATCAAGCCAGAGAACATCCTTGTAAGTGATGAAGGCGTGGCGAAGATTGCGGATTTTGGTACGGCGCGTATGATCATGAACGAGACTGAGACCATTTCAGGTGCGAAGGGAACCCCTGCTTTCATGGCACCCGAGATGTTTGATATCGATGCTACATATCAAGGACCTGCTGTGGATGTGTGGTCGCTCGGTGCAACATTGTACATGATGGTGATTGGACACCCACCGTGGATGGCAGATAACGAAATTGTTTTGGCGGAACGTGTACAGCGCGTGGAACTACGCTTTCCGAAGGATGTGGAGCGCACAATGGAGCCGCATCTGAAGAATTTGCTACAGCGGATGCTGACTAAAGACCCAGCTGTGCGCATCACACTGAAGGAATGCTTTACGCATGAGTGGACCACAAAGGAGGGCAGTGAGCCTCTTGGATTGATCACTTCTGAGAAATCGCTGACAGTCTCAATGGATGAGAGTGAACGTGCTATTGAAAACATCCCGGAGCGTATTGACCAGCGATTGACGGAGAGTCTTGCTCAAGCGCATCAGTTGGTAAAGACTCGACAGGAAAGTGTTGGTCCTGGTGTTGTGCGTACAAACAGTGGTCGCTACTTCAATGGAACACCTGTGTCGGGCACTTTGGGGTCGCGGATTCCATCGTCTGCATCGACCACATCGTCTGTTACTACAGTGGGCAGTACTACATCCATGAGTCCCAGTCGAGCATCCAGTGAAGAAGTGTCACGAATTATCTGTGCTTGGCGTCACCACAAGCGAGTGCAACTTATGGATGGCCACAAGGAGCTTTCTGAGCGTGCCCGTGAACTGCTAATTGAGCAGAAGCGCATGGCGTTTTCGGTGGATCGAGCAAAGGTTACGGAGATTATTTTGCCAGCTGCGAAACCTACTGCTCGCAGTCGCTATCCAAGTGCATCTTCGTCATCGTCACTTCGCCAGGTGCGAGAACAGTCTGTATTATCCTCTTCGTCATCAGTCGCGTCACTTTCTACGGTTGGAGGTGATACTCCATCCTCTTTAGACTCGCCGAGGTCTCGCTCGTTCCCATCAGGACGAAGCAATTCAGTGGACAATTCCCTGCTGGTGAAGAAAAGCAGTTTCCGAGGCCGAATCCACAAGGACTCGGGCAATTTGGAAGGCTTCGGGCGCACATCATTCACGTCTGTTTCGCAGCTGTCAGAGTTAGCAGCTATCCCAGTCGAGGAGACCTATGACCAGCGCAGTAGCCTGTCATCGTCCAGCGAAGGTGGTAGTGTTGGGCACGCCAGCAGCAGTAACTTGTCCAACACAAGCTCGTCTGACGCTGATCTGATGAAGCGGTCACTTTCGCGCAAAAAAGGATTTCCTCATGGTTACTTCTGAGGTTTTCCGGGATGATGCTGGTGACTACCAGACTCGCAAGATTCTGTTTCAAGCGCGCGATGATGACTTTTCGGTTGCTTCACGTGTGCCTACCCACTCAAACTCGGGGCGTGAGTTGCTGCCACCCGGTCGTGCTGGATCGACAAACTCCTCTTCTTCAAGCCAGAAGCCAAGAAGGTTAGGAAGTGCAGGCAAGCTGGGAAGTCTGAGCAAGTTGGGAAGTGGCAGCGGAAGTGCGGGCAGTGGGAGTGCCATGGGTAGTGTCATGGGTAGTGCGATGGGCAGTGCCATGGGTAGCACTATGGGGAGTGCTTTTTCCAGGGGCAATGCTAGCCGTCGATCCTCTCATGGAAGTGCCGGCTCCATTAGCAGCTCGTCACGATCAGTGGCTACTGATGATGGCAATGTGGAGGAGTTTGATATGGAAGGCATCGACTGTGTACAAGTGACGGAAATTGATGATGAAGACGACGACGAACCCGTTAATCGCAGTAGTATGCACAAGAATTAGTGGAGCCTCCTCCCGTCATTTCCACCATCATGCCAGTGACAGCAGCCGTGCAAACAGCAGCCATAATCGTAGCCATTCATCTCAAGGAATGGATGGACTTTCAGATGCCGACAGCGACTCGTCCGATTCGGATTACTCGGATGTGGAGTGCGACGTGGATGTGGACGCTACGTTCAGCGAGCTTATTGCCTCTCCTAACCAGCTTGATCTCATCAGCCATGACGATGAAGGAGATTGCTCCTATCGTGACAGCGAAACCTTCGCTAACGTCGTTGATGGCTTCGTCCGCTTCATCGCTCGACGTGGATAACAGTGGAAATGTCCTCACGCTTGGCTCACTGGCATCGATGGCGTCTGGCTCCTCAGCGTTGTCTATGGCAACGCCTGCACCGCTACCAGATATTGTGCAGGTCTACGTGAGCAGCAAGATCCGCGAAAATCTTTCTCTCGCGATTCGGTCTGGCTATGCAGAGGCGAAGGGAGCACGCTCATACATGGAGGACCGCAGTACAGGACAAACGACGTGTGACCTGTCACGTTACCCTGCTGCACTTGCGAACACGTACGCCTCCCTTGCATTCTTTGCCGTGTATGATGGTCACAATGGTACGGATACAGCTGTAAAACTGCAAAACGAGCTGCACCACCGGTTCTTTGCTGAAGGTGCGGGTTTCGTTGAGTCTCCAGTGAGCTGCATTTCGTCGGTTTGCGAGGCGGTCGATAACGAGATTTTGGAGCAACAGAACCGCAGCGTTTTTCCAAAACGCAAGCGCACCATGGCCCCAGACGAATTGCAGCGCTACCTTCGCCGCCAAGCTGACGAGGAGGGCACCGATCCTAGCCTCCTTGAAGGTGAGTGCTGTGAAATTGACGGTGAGATTGTATGTGGAGAGGAAATGAAAGCCCAGCTGCAGCCAATCTCGTTCTCTGGAGCTGCTAGTGTCTTCGCTGTGGTCACCAAACAGTGCAAGAAACGTCGACGAACAACCAATAAGAAGAGTGAAGTTGGCGAGTCAGAAGAACCAAAGCAAGACGAATGGGATGACGACGTCAAGGAGGTGGTGGATGTCGATGATCTGGACGAAGAAGACCAGCCCACGCGGGTTTACGTGGCGAACGTTGGAGACTGCCGCGCCGTGTTGTGCACTGCCAATGCCCAAGCAATTGACTTGACAACAGACCACAAGGCGTCTCTACCAGCCGAGCAAGCGCGAATCGAAGCTTCTGGTGGGTTTGTGCACAACGGTCGCCTCGATGGCATTCTGCAGATCTCGCGTGGCTTTGGCGACTTGGCACACAAACAGGATGGACACTTGGTGGTCACACCTGACGTGGTGGAGCACCTTGTGCAACCCTCGGATCAGTTCCTGCTGCTTGCGAGTGACGGACTCTTTGACGTCCTGACGTCTCAGCAGGCAGTGAACTTTGTGCTTCGCAAGCTCCAGACCCACGGCGACGTGCAGCTCGCGGCGCAGGAGCTGGTGCTCAAGTCGCAGGCTTACTTTGCACACGATAACGTCAGTGTTATCATCGTGGCGTTGAACCAGAAGGGTGACGCCTGAAATGGACGTCGGCCTCTTTCACCAAGTGCGGAGGATCGGAGACCGACGAAAAAGCAAAAAGACGGTGGACGCGATGCCAGATCAACAGAAAAATGAGTGTAATGAGCCTGCAGCGCTAGAACACCAACCCGACTCGCTTCGAAGTCTTCCGATGGACTCGTACTCGTCGATGTTGGGTCGGAGCTCGCGCTGCAGTTGTGAATTAGTATACGTTTGTTCCCTGCATAAGTTATCTATGGTTACGTTAGTGCTTGCTCCACCCTGAGCTGGTGACAGAGGACTCTTCCCACTGCTCCAGCTCGTCCCACGAACGAAGTTCATCCTGCTCCTCCAGCACGTACACAGGCGACGGCAAGTCGCTGACGAACGAGGTGTTGCTCTGGTCATCCAGGTGTCCCATGCAGTACTCTTCGCCGTCCGTGGTGTCTGCGTACGCCGCGTCGAGCTCATCGATCGTCATGAGCGTCGTGGCGTTGTCAGGTCTCGCGGCCAGCAGCGTCATCTCGTTCAGCAGGAAGGGCACCGCACCACCGCCAAACGCCCCAGGAACGCCTTGATACGGCTCACGCTCGAGCGTGAGGAACGTCCTCAATTGCACAGCGAAACCCAGTGCCACAAGTGGACAGCGGCGCGTCGACGAGTTGGTTGCGAGTATCAGCAGCCCTTGAATATACTTGAAGAACTGCTCTGCGCGTTGCTGCACGACTTTGGGACTCTTCGACCCCCACAACTTCCGCTTGGGAAAGTACTTGGCGCTCAACTTGTCGAGCGCTTCTACCATGGGGGCGCAGTGCGAGCAGTGCGCGTTTTTGCTGTCGACCGTGGCTCCCGGGTGGGTGCGTCGGTCAAACACCCGCGCGAGTTCATCCCGTAGCGACCTGAAACCTGAGTACCGTCTCGAGACGACCCACCGCTCCCCGACACTGGAGACCATCGAGTCTTCCAGCACCAACTCGTACTCTGTGTGGGTGCCTGGGGACACGACGGACGTGTACTGCAGAATGGACGACTCGCGCGGCGTGACGGAGTGCAGCACGAAGCCTCCGAGGTGGTTGGCCAAGCTCCGCGGCCGCTTCTTGGTGGACTTGAACGACGACATGGTGGACGACGAACTGGACGTCGAGCGCGGCTGCAAACGCGGTCGACAGGCGCTGGATTTGCTGAGGTGGTCGCCGTCGCTTTGGCTGCGATGGAGGGCGACGCTGGATGGGAATTGCTTCGACCGGACGCTGGTGCGGCGCAGATCGTCGTCCTTCCCGGTCTTCGCGGCGGAGGGTGTGGGCGAGGACGGCGAGTCCAGGAAGAAGGACAAGACCGAGTCGGACACGGGCATTGGCATGGGCGGCAGTGGCCGTCGGCGCGGCTTGTGCTCCATGGGCGGCGGATTCACGAGTGCCGACCGACCAGATGCTGCGGCGGACCTGGGCGGGATCCGCAGCAAATGCGGCGCATCCCCCTCGAGTCACACAGTGGGAGACAACCTGTCAGCGAATAGATGCAGAGCCGGGCGCCCCACGGGTTCACTTGCCAACAATCCGAGGGGTGATTATTGGCCTGCGTTGCGTTCGGGTGGAATTTGCCTTGGATAGACCCGAGAGGGGACCCGCACGGACTTGCAGAGAGCTCTCGAGATGGCGCCGATAAAAATTCGGCCGACTCCAGCTGGGGAACGGCAACGAGACACAGCAATTCGGAGCACTGGTTCGAAATTTCGTCTTTCAACTCTGGAGTCCAAGGACGAGGAAGCACTCGGAGCTCACGCGATGAGACCTGGTCCAGGACTCCTGGACAAATCGGCGAGTTTTAATAACCACGGCCCACGTAGCACTCGTGCTGTGCTGAGACCTCGCGTTTTCCCATGGGAAGGATCCGCCAACCAACTCTCCACCAGTGCGCTCCTCTTCGGTAGTCACGGGCATTCAACGAATGACACTTGCGCTCGTAACTCTTGCTGTCCAAAGCTTTGATCGGCCTGTCATGTCGAGGTGTGCGGGCATGTTGACTTGACTCGAGTTGGATTCACGTGGGAAACTAAGGATATTGCAGGAGCAGGAGCGTGCAAGTCTCGCACAAAGACCGAGACCCTCTCCACCGAGATCGATTGGCGCGGTGCGGCACTTCGTGCAGCGATCAATCGAGCGGAGCAAACAGACGCTGGGATTCATTGCCCACCATTCGGTTCTCTTTTGCTGCGATCGGTTGCGCTCAGGGTGGCTTTGGACTTTGCCCCTCACCCAGACTCATTGCTGTAAATTCGTGTGACGTCAGCGCGGGCCAACTGCTTTCGATTGCCGCAGGTGGTTGGGCCATGTGCCATGATGTAATGGTTCACTGTCTGTATTTCATGTGTACAGTAGTTCTACGCACTCAAGCCAAGTCGGCGAGTCGAGGTTAATTGCTCTCTGTCGAACGAATCAACAACAGGGCGATTGTAATCTGCCTGATCGTAGATGTAGAATCCTTGCACCTGTGACTTTGAAGCTGAAAGCACCTACCATTATTCATTTTATCCCGTTCATGAACGCAGATCAGGGATCGGAAAAAAATAATTTTTTGGGCAACTAGATCGTCTGCGACTTACGCTGGGAATAGAGTATTCCCCGGCGAATCCTCACCTGCGACCTTCTCTTGACCTTGCAAATCTTGTAGTGATAGCTCGATGATTTGCATTTTCTGGTCGGACATCAACAGGGCATACACTGATATAAAGTCGTTTGAGCACATCTCTGGTGATGCTCCTTGTATACTTGCTAACTACACAGTCCTTTCCGTGAGCAGCATTAAATCGAGTATTTCAGTACATTTGCCTGATGCTTAGCCTACTGCGCTCTTTTATTGCTTCGCATACTTTATTGGTCCCACCTTTGAGGATTCGCCGGAGAATACTGTACGTAGGGATTTCACATCGTCGTGGCTGTTTTGATCGCAGCCTACCTCAGTGTTGTCTTTTGTGGCGCTTCTTTGCCTGGTTGGGAGTAACGCTTCCACCTGTCACCAGTATCGATGAGGCAAATGCATTGCATGCAAAGGTCATTCTCTAAAAAAAACCGGGTATGAGAGAGAGCAAGCCAGCAAGTGCTATATTGAAATAGAAGCGAGCAAGAGCAGCAGTCACGACTTCCCAATCTGCTGCGCCGAGTCCTCCCTTGAAATCTCCAGTGGTGTCGGCGGGCGGTGGCTAGTGTGCTCAGCTCTATCAAGCGCTTCGACCTCACCAATGGCGAGTACGCATCTTTCGCAACCTGCACCTGTACGGCTGTTGGTGGTACTGCAACAATCCGTCGATCATCGAGGATTTCACGCGCATGCGCATCGAGATCCTGGGCAGGGCGCTCATTAGCAGCACGGGGTACTCCGAGACACCGTCTCATTTGCTTGCGCGACAACGTTGTCGTAGAAGACGACGTACTACAGCTCGTTCTTGCGCCAGCATCTGTCTGCTTTACTGCGTGTGCTAAAGTTGATACCTTCCATCTGAGGCGCGGGCGGTGACCAAGTTGGTAACCAACTGCCGCTGGCGGCAGAACTTGGACTGATCTGTCGCACTTAGCAACATTCGGGTGTCGCTCGAATGTTATCTGAGGTTACGCTTACGCTCACGCAGTACCGTGGAATTAATCCGTTGATCCCGCATTCTATTCGGTATTCCCAGTATAATACGTACAATATTGGGGCCAGTATTTATTATTGAATGCAAACTGCAAAAAGTAAATACAAAAATTGGGCAATAATACCCAATATAGTACCTTAAAAGACTAAGTAATAAGAGCATAGAGAAACAAAGTCAAAGGACTGGTGACCATTGTGTATTCTCGCTCTTTCCGACTACGACTTTGTATTCAAACCCTTTTCAATCTCACTTCGCAAATGCCAATTTAGAGGTGCTAACCTTTCTCCGTGTTAACCTTGATATGCGGAATGCAAGCACCCTCGTTAAAACCACTGCAAGCGACTGAGAGCTGTTGATGAGGACGTAGGTTCGAAGATGGAGAGTCATGTGGCAATATATTCATTGTATTGCTTAGTTATTATTATTGTTTCCTGTCGAATTGCAGTCGCTATTACGCAGGTGATCGCTCTTCCGTAAAATAAAACATTTCATTTTCCGATCCCTGAGAAATGTTGTAAAACTTGGATCGAACAAGCAGCCGTCTCACAGTGAAATTCGAGAAGAACCAGATCGGACATGTACTTCATTGAATGTAAAAGCATCAAAAGGAGCTCACCCGTTCGTACCGAAGCTGTTGTTCTCCTGGAAGAGTTCTCAGTGTGCATGCAATACGGTGATTGCGAAGTGATCGGGCTTCTTTCCCAACTTAAACGTGATCCGCGTCATACTTGTAACATGCAACGGACAATGTGCTGCCACCAAATAAGTGATGTGCCGAGGGTCTTACGCACACTGCCGAATTTTATCGCGTGAATCGCTTTCAAAATCACTTCATCTAGTATTTCTAGTGCGTTCAATCCGAGAAACCAGTTTTTTTACTGTGGATCGCCACAAGACTGTGGACACAAACCTGATACCTTGCCCTGAAGTATCGACTAAAATGCCAATTCGGACGCACGTGCTGATGGTTTCATTCTCAAGGTCGAATCTGTAATGATCTGCACGTACAAAAGCAGATCAAGATCACAACATTAGTTGAGTCCGCGCATAGAGAGCCTGTGTCGCCGCCTGCATACTTACCGGGTTGCGCATACGCTTGCTCCAGCAAGCCACAGCCAACCAATGCATATTTCGGACTGCGCTCTACGAGGGCGCCCTTGGGCAGATGGATAGCACAGAGCAAACAGATAAACACATCAGTTCAGTTTCCAACTTACCTTCCAACCAACAAGCACAACTACAACCCTTACACTTGGTAGCACTTTGACCCAACGCACGCTCCCTCAGTTCCAGTTCCAGTTCCCGTTCCAAGTTCCAGTTCAGTTCCCGTCTCCGTGCCGCACGTGCCGCCGGTGTGCATGTCTGTCCAGCCTCGTCCGACCCGCGTTGCCGTTGTGCACGCCTTCTTCTAGACCCAAGTCCTCGGGTGCGCCGTGTGCATCCATCTCGCCGTCCATCTTCTCCGAGACTGCCGCGTGTGTGACCTCCGCGCCTGCCGTCATCTCGCTGCGCTCGCTCCCTCTTTCTGGGGGAGGAGTACAGACACGCCACGTCGCACATCACTTCGTGTCGGCGTCTCATTGGTTCATCCAATCCAATCACAACCGCGTGTCCATTACGGCGCCACTACCTCAGCTCTCACTTGCAAAGTAGCAGTGAGCAGCCGAGTGTAACATCTGCGTCGGTGGCCGTTCCGGGTCTAGTAGTAGGAGTCTTTGTGCTCCGAGGCGGGCTCGAGCTAGCGCCGAACGGAATTACACCAGTTGCGCCCTCAGGACACTGACTACTGCAAGTGGTTACCGGAATTGACGGAAACAGAGCTCCGGGTGAGCAACTGTACCCTCTGTGACTTCGTTGGGGCTTATTAAACATTGACGGAAGCAGCTCTCCTGGGAGTGCCTGCGACTTCAACTTTGATTGATTTGGCTAGGGAGCTTGCGCGCCCCAGTCATCTAGTGACGACGCATCTGCGTAGGCGCAATGGAAGAAACAGCGACGCATGCGGAGAGCATGCAGCAGATGTTCGCCTCGCTTGCGGCGATGATGCACGAACAACAGCAGTTCATGGCTCAGACCGCCGAGCTGCAGCGCCAAATGGCTGCAACGCTTCAGCAGCAGCAGCAGCAGCAGTCGACAGTTTCCCAGCAGCAGCTGCCCAGCGATTCCACAACGGTGACACGCGCGAGTATCGCGTCGAGGGCATTGCCATGCCTAAGTTCACCGGGATGAAAGATGACGACGTTGGCGATTACATGTTCAGCGCCAAGTTGTACTTTGAATCGAAGAACATCAAGTATGGTGTAAATGCCCCTCAACAACGACCGCTGTCGCTGTTAGTCGCGAACTTGAAGGGTCCTGCAGCAGCGTGGTATCGAGAATACGTTTCTCACGATGGCAACTACATACAGTCCGTGACGCAATTTGAGGAGCTGTTGACAAGCGAGTTCACTGCGCCAGACCGTCAAGAACACCTCCGGGATCAATTGCTTCGTCTGCGGCAGAACAACTTCGTGTGTCTTGAAGATTATGTGGCCACCTTGCGCAGCATCATATGTAAGATCGAAGACGTGTCGGATATCGACAAAGTGATGCATTTCCAGAAGGGATTGGTTGGGGAGATTCGCCAAGAGGTGAAGTTGCGCCAGTTCCGCAAAACAACTGAGGCCATTTCCTTCGCGTTGATGTATGATTGCACACACAACGTTAGCTCGCGGGGACAGAACAAAGAGCAGGTCAGTCGTCGTACGCCAAAACACCGCCGCTCCCATCCACTGATGCCCGTCGACGAACCAACACCGATGGAAATTGGCAGTTCTCGGTTCGTGTCTCGTGACGAATGTCTGCGCAACAACTTGTGTTTCTACTGCAAAGAACGGGGTCATCGCCTGGCAGACTGTCGCAAGCGCCAGACTCGCAGTACGCCTCGTGGGTCCGCCCGTCCAGCGGTTGGTCAGACGTCCTTCCGTACGAACCAGAGCTCTTTCCGCCGGGTGGTTGAGGATGATGATGCCGAGGAAGAAGACGGGGACGGAAACGTTGAAATATCGCAGAGTATGCAGCTTAACATGGTTACTGTCCAAGCTCCGTCGACCGATGCTCGAGCTCTACTTCGCGTGGATGGTTCGATGAACGGGAAATCGGTTCGTATTCTCATCGATAGTGGTGCAGAGCGAAACATCGTGCGCCCTGGTCTCGCGCAACATGTCGTTGACGCTGCAAAGGTTACCGCAGAACGCTTTGATGGCGCAACTACACCGGCCCGCACGGCGCTCCGATGTGTGGAGACACTGCGCTTTGCTGACCAGGTTTTCGCCGAAGTCCCTCTCATTGAGTGGGAAGTGTCGGCGAACCAAGACGTGATTCTCGGGCATCATTGGCTGGTGCAATTCAATTAAGTATCGATTGGCAAACAGGTGTGATGAGTTTCCGAAAACCGCGCGTAGTGGTTGATTACCGCTCTTTGAATGATAGTATTGCGGTGAAGCGGCCTGTCGACGCCCCGGTAGTGACGCCTGAGCTTCTAGAGCAGCCGCTGTCTCCGGATTTACGGCAGTAGCTCCACGATCACGCCAACGCCGGATACTTTTACATGCCGTTGAGTTGCAAGCCAACATCTCAAGCTTTTGGCAAGAAAAACGATGATGATGAGTGTGCATCATTGTGCGTGCTGTCAGCTGAAAAATTTGAGGCTAAGGTGAAAGGTCAAGAATATGCGGAGCTGTTTCACGTCACCGTGAAGACGTCGCCCAAAGTGAAGACTGTGCCACTTGAACTTCAGCCAGTGCTCAAGGAGTTTGCAGACGTCTTTCCCAACGAGCTGCCGGCACATCTGCCGCCCCAGTGATCCATCGAGCATGAAGTGGTATTGAAACCTGGTGCGCAGCCCAGCAATCGTGCCCCCTTTCGACTTTCGAAGGTTGAACAGGAGGCCCTGGAAATCTTTGTGGCCGATCTTCTGAAGAAGAACTGGATACAAGTCTCCGACTCACCATGGGTAAGCAACATCTTTGGAGTGCCGAAAAAGGATCCGGTCACAGGCAAGTTCCCATCGAAACTCGAGTGGCTTCACTCCAACAATCCTCATATGCCAATACGTTGGGTTACCGACTACCGGCTCGTCAATGCTGAGTCGGACATCGTCAAGACACCGCTACCTCACATCGAGGAACGATTCGATTAGATGGAGGAAGCCACAGTGTTCTCTATCTTGGATTTGGCGAGTGGCTATCACCAGATGCGAATGTCTCCGACGTCTAAGCAATTCACCGCATTCCGAACCAACCATGAGATTTATGAGTGGAATGTGGCGCCGATGGGCCTTGCTGGTATGCCTGGGACTTGGTCTCGCCTAATGCGGAAGCTGCTGCAGTCGTTTCGCTTTGTAGTGGTTTATTTGGACGACATTTGCATCTTCTCACGCTCGATGTCTGAACATGTTAACCATCTTCGGCAAGTGTGCCAAGTTCTTCGCGACAATCAGTTGTACGCCCGTCCCGACAAGTGTGACTTCGGCCAACGATCAGTGGACTTCCTTGGACACACCATTTCCGAGGCGGGTCTCCACGTAGACTCTCGCAAGACGCAGGCGATTGCAGATTGGCCTGCACCTCGAAATGTACAAGAGTTGCAGCGGTTTTTGGGCTTTGCAGGATACTATCGTCGGTTCATTCATGGCTTTGCTCGGCTGCCCTTACCCTTGAGCCCATTGGTGAAGAAGGATGTGGTGTGGGTCTGGGAGGAACCCCACCAACGGTCATTTAGCTCTGTCGAGTTAGCCCTTCAGCAGGCTCCTGTCCTTCGATTACCCGACTTTGCCAAACCATTCATCGTGACCACAGATGCCAGTCATGAATGCATTGGAGGTGTGTTGCCCCAGCTCCACGACGGGCATGACTTGCCGGTGGCGTTTTACAGCAAGAAGTTGGGCGTTCACGAGCTTAATTGGCCCGTACACGAGAAGGAGCTTTTTGCCATCAAGCAGGCATTGACTCGTTGGCGCTATTACTTGCATGGGTCGCACTTTGATGTCGGCACGGACAACTATGCTTGCAAGTGGTTCTTGCAACACCCTCGTGTTTCCGGTCGCCTTAATTCCCGGTGGAAACATTGAGCGTCAAGTCCAGTCCAGAGTGGAACATGCGTCACGTTTCGTTTAGCACCGTCAACGAGTGATCGAACGCGCCCGAAAGAATCTGCAAGAGGCGCAAGAGGCACAGAACAAATTCTACGACAAGCGGCGTGCGGCAAACCCGTTCGAGGTAGGCGATCTTGCCTTGCTTTCGACGAAAGACCTGAACATCTCGCACGCGACGGCCGAGACGACACTGCGTTCACGGAAGTTCATTCCACGGTTCATCGGTCCGTACGCAATCCTGGAGCTTCATGGTAACGTCGCGCTGTTGGACCTACCTGCTAACATGAAGCACCTCAGTCCACGCTTCAACATCGACAAGCTCAAGGTGTACACCAGCAACCCCGACCGCTTTGCTTTGCTGGCCGCGTGATTCCGAAGTCAACCCCAGTGATTTTCGACGAGGACGGTGAGCCTCTGCACGTTGTCGAAGCGCTGATCAAGAAGCGCACATTCAACCGCCAACCTGAGTACTTGGTCAAGTGGCATGGACTCCCGCACCATGAGAATACGTGGGAACGCGAGCGCGACATCAAGCACGTCAGCCACTGGCAAGAGCTGCTCAAGGATATGCGCCAGCGCACTCGAGTGGCACGGGCCTAAGGGAATTTGTACCGTTCCTTACTCCGAGGGACCCACTTCAACTTCGACGACTTCAACGCTCAAGGTGCCGGGACTCACTCAAGTCGGGGGGAGTGTAATGATCTGCACGTACAAAAGCAGATCAAGATCACAACATCAGTTGAGTCCGCGCACAGAGAGCCTGTGTCGCCGCCTGCATACTTACCGGGTTGCGCATACGCTTGCTCCAGCAAGCCACAGCCAACCAATGCATATTTCGGACTGCGCTCTACGAGGGCGCCCTTGGGCAGATGGATAGCACGGAGCAAACAGATAAACACATCAGTTCAGTTTCCAACTTACCTTCCGACCAACAAGCACAACTACAGCCCTTACAGAATCTCACCTCACAGATAAACGACCCAGGACCTTCATTTCGTACGATTCAGCACACCCAGTTGCTCGCGTTGTCTTGGTGTTGTGAACCGTGCTGCTGCAAACGAATCCACTCTGCCTGCAACGGATCCATACTGAAACTTTTTGTCACATGAGTTGCAATGTTGATTTAACTTGTCGATAACATCGACAAAAAGACCTACATGACACCCAGTCAGCACTGTGGCAAACTCTTGGAGGCATTCAAACCTTTCGAACCAGTCCTCGACATTCTCCTCAACTTCCTTCACGGAAAACTTCAAGTGTTCGATGCCCAGCGCAAGGTTTACCAGAATCTCGACTTGGTTTCAAGATCGGCGTGCTGGATAGTTGGTCCCTAAGTTGCAAACATCAATGTTCGAAAGTTAATCGTCATTTCCACGTAGACATCACCACAAAGCATAAGTGTGCTTAAGATTTTTTTCATTTCCTGAGAGGAGGGATGACGTCTTTTGTTGTACACTTGTTTTCACCAATTTGTGGCACACCACCAGTACCAGCAATTTTTCCCTGCCATCCTTATGCTGCTCCACCAGCACGTGAATCACTCTTTTCCCGAGATCGACATTCGGTTTGAAGTGCTGAGAAAGCTTGCATTTGCTTAAACTCAGTGTCAACCGATCCCTAAACGTTTGTCCAGTATTCTCGTCAATCTGCGACCACTGATTGTTCTTCATCGCCAAACGAAAAACTTGCAGGGTCGACATCCAACCGTTTGTTGACGTCTTTCTTCACGCTTGCAATAGTCTTCTGCAGGGTTTCCACGTTTTCCTCGCGCCAAATTTCGAGAAGATAATCGCTTCCCCATACACCCCACACCAGAGCTTCATTGTATCAGAGTCGCCCGCCGTCTCCATTTTCACGCCCGTCGCTCCTACATTCGATTCCTTCCCAATCCTTTCCTCGAGAAATATTTTTCTTTCGACTGGAAAGCTTTGTTGGTACTTTCACATCGCGCCGAACTGTCAGTCATACATCAACATGACTCGATGGGTTTTGAGAGGATGAAGTTATCGCCACCGCTTTCATTCCACGCGAAAAGTGTTGATCCAGGTTACTACGGACTTTTACCTTTGCGGTCAAGATGCTACTACCGGAATCTCGCGAAGCGTGAAACACGTGAACAATGTCCTCGCTGGAGTGATGGCAGCACTCGACCACCCAAGTGCAGTAGAGTTCGCACTCCAGTCTTGCACTAAGACCCCAACTAGAAGTGAAGGTCATAGACTTTGAAATTTCACGCGAGAGGATCGACAAGACCATGACTGCAGTTGTGGGCACGTCGCTGTGGGTGACACCCGATGTGATAATGGACAAGGTCGATATGCTTTCGTTTGGTGTAGTTTTATCCGAACTCGAACCACACTTCCTGCAGATGTAAAGGGTAATAGCAATTTCGGTCGGACGTCGCGTTAGGATTTCAGCTGAAGTGTCCAGGAATGTCTGAAGCATTGTACAATCTGCAAACAATTTCGCGCCAAGAGCTCTAACCACTGGAAGTGAAGGCAATTGTAATTATTGCAAGACGTCGTGAACATGGAATGCTTGATGGCGCAACTGGTACGGATACCCAAGCCACTGCAGTTTTGCTATCCGTCTTAGATTTTGGATGCGTTGCTAAAGACGCGCGGTAAGTGTAGCTGTGCATGGTCAGAGAGCACTACCTTCCGAAACGGAGCTGGAGTTCAGCGGGCTCTGCCGACAAATTTCAATTGGGTTCACGTGAGACTCGTCGCGCCATTTGCGACTTGGCAAGCGACAATGCAAATGCTGTGGTGGTTGGCTTCACTGCTACTAGCAGCGTTGAGACCTGCTCACAGCGTCACGATGGAAGCAGTTGAAGTGTTTTCAGGAGTCAACTGCGCAGGCACGCCCGACGTTCTCGCCATCTATAGTGTGACTGAGAGCTGTGTCGAGAACGTGCTCAGTGATATCGACTTTGGCAACGACACGTACTACATCAACAGGACGTGCAACATCTCGGATCGGTTCGAGCACACGAAAGAGGTCTTCGGAGACTTTACGTATGTGGTCATGGAGACGTACGATAACAAGAGCTGCGAGTCGTTCGGAGGAGCGGATGTGTTCTTAGCGTCGGGGAGCTGCCAGATCTCGTCCGGGTTTGGAGATCAATCGGCTATCACCAGTCTCTTTTCGAACGGCTCTGCTGTTGTCACGCTGTACCCCAACGATGCGTGTGGTGGTGAGCCTTCGCTGTATTTCGAACTTGACAAGGTGTAGTGCAGTGTAGTGCAGGCTATTACTCAGCTTGCCCCAGCTACAGCAGAACGGGAAGCTGGCTGGTCTGTAACGCACCAGCCCAGCTGAGCACTTTCGACACAAGTGTTGACGCGTATCGACAATTGGTATGCCGCGTATCGACAATCGGTACGCCGCATATCGACAACCAGGATGACTCGAGGGAATGCACGGCAGCCAACCAAGCTGCCGATGGCACCCGTAGCAGGCACGAGCCTCCAAGACTAGCGTAGCAAATGGAGTCACTTCGAAACTAACGACCTAATACACAAAGGCCAACTACCAGGGAGCTACGCCAGCTCCCCCATCTCTGCGTTTCTGAAGGACACCACAAAGAATTCTTTAGGGGTTTGTTCCGCTGAAACAAGATGCCCAAGACCAGATCGAGTGATCCAAGTACAGCTGAAGCTGACGACGACCGTGGAGTGGCACCCATCTTCACGCCGATCCTGCCACCTCGATTGACAAGCACCTCGCATGCTTCTTTGGTGAAGTGGCGACGTGACCGCCGTGAGTACGAAGACACTATTCGTAGTCGCGCCAAGGACAATTCTGGAGACCTGATCGTCCCAGTCAAGAGCACTTTCGACGAGGGGCTACTGCGCATGTGGTGCCTCTTACGTTGGAAAATTTCGATCGATGAGGTTACCGATGCCCACATTGTGGCCGAGGTAGACCGAATCATCGAGAGTGTCAAAAACGACGACATCCCTGACATCGATGTCGAAATGCGGGAGCAGCTCCGCATGGACCTCTCCGAATCGGATGTAAACGAACGGATCATTCAGTACTTTAAGAGGTGCTACGATATCATCGACGAGCATGGATGGCGAGTGTTCTTCACCGGTTCGGACGGTAGGCAACAGTTGTGCCGCATCATTACTGCATCGCTGGAGCCACAAGCGCTCCGCGACGAAGTGGAAAGGGCCCTCCGTTTTCAATCGCGAAAAATGAGAGAGGACGAAGTGGCTCTTCACGACCTCATCCTAGCCAAGGCTCTAGAGCAAGAGAAGGTATACCAGAGCCTAAAACGGGCCAAGCGGGACCGAGGTGATCGTGAACCTGGGCGCACCGCCACGCGAAGCACCTTGCGACCGCCAACCAAGAAACAGCGGGTTGTTGAAACCAACAAACTTGGTTCTCGGCCTCCCGCCAAGACGGAAAACGAGCGACCCAGGGTCCCACCGACACCATGCCCACACTGTAAGGCAATGCATTGGCTCTCTGAGTGCACTACTGCTACAGACGAGCAAAAGGCGGACATCCGCCGCAAGTTGCGTGCACAGCGTGCCGACGGCAACACGAAATCTGCGGCCATGCTCAAACGCCTCCGCGAGTGTTTGCCGCCGGATGAGAAGACTGTCACACTGAACGACATGCTATCTATCCCCTACTGTGCGGACACGGGTGCCGATAGAACCGCTATTGGCCGGCACCACGTGAAACAACTACAGAGTTGGACGCAACGGTTGTAGTGCAGAATTTGCACGCACCGATCGTTAACACGACGGTAGGCAATGGTGAAGTAGAGTGTTCAGACTCTGTTCAACTACGCTTTCTGTTGAACACGGCCGCAGGGCCCGTCGCGCTCAACCAACCGATTGAGTGCCTCGTCATCGAAGGCAACGAACCCGAGCTCATTTTAGGGCAAGACGTACTACTTTCGCTTGGAATCAACGTGGACCGCCAACTTGAACAGCTTGCGCTGCGCGCGGAGGATAAGGATGGTGGTGAGTCGGATCTAAAGGATGATTTGGACGACCTCGACCCTCCGAGCACCGACGATGAGCTTCGAGCTGCACTTGATCAGTTGGTGGTGATGGCGTTAAAAAATGGCTTTCCACCCAAGCTGGAGCCAAAACTCCGAGCTGTTGTGAGGAAACACGACATATGGAGACTTCAACTTGGCAATGACCCTCCTGCAAAGGTGGAGCCGTTGAAGATCCGCCTCAAGCAAGGTGCAAACGCGGTGAAGAGCAAGCCGCGGCGCTATCCGCCAGCAGTACGTGCATTTTTCCGCGAGTTCAACAACAAACTTGTTGAACTCGGCTGGGTGTACGAAAACCCAAGCAGCCGCTGGGCCAGCCCAGTGCTGCCTGTCCGAAAGCAAGGCATGAGTGCTGACGAATATCGTCAGACTTGTGATTACCGTTTGGTCAACGACCTCATTGAGGCTCTCATTAGTACGATGCCGCACATGACGACTCTACTAGAGCACACCCGAGGCAAACAACACTTCGGATTGTTTGACCTGCTCAAGGGATTCTGGTAATTGCCACTAGATGAGGCTTGTCAAGAGCTAATGTCCTACATTACGGACGGAAAAATATACACTCCTCGTCGAGTTCCTCAGGGATGCCGTGATGCTGCCGTGCACTTCCAGCAGACGATGGAGAAGTGTTTTGATTCGCTCTTGTACCATTTCTTAGTCATTTGGATTGATGATATTCTGCTTTTTGCAGACGACATTGATACTTATGTGGCCAAGCTAGAAGAGTTCTTCGACTTGGTTGCTGCTGCAGGTCTTAAGCTTAGTGCTAAGAAGAGCAGCCTGTACCAGCAATCGGTCAAATGGTGTGGGCGCATTATCATCAGTGACGGTGTAGCCCACGATCCAGCGCGGATCGACGTGCTGCGATCAATGCCATACCCAACCACGGCAGCCGAACTACAGCAGTTCCTCTGCGCTGCCAATTGGATGCGAGAGTCGATTGTGGACTACGCCCGCACCGTGGACCCTCTCCAGGTACTACTAGACACTGCGCTAAAGAATGGCAAGCGCACAAAGCGTGTTGCCGCAGGCATATCAGTCACATTGACTGACACAGAGCGAAGCGTCTATGACGATGTCAAGGAACGGCTAGCCACCGCAGCCACGCTCTCCATGCCGGATGACGATGCAACTACCATAGTTTGCACGGATGCTTCGGATGGTGGTTGGGCAGTTATCGTGAGCCAAGTGACGAACTTCGACGCACGAGTGCCAATTGCAACCCAGCAACACAAACTGCTGACGTACCTCAGCGGTACGTTTAGAGGTGCACAGCTAAACTGGACAGTCATAGAAAAGGAGGCCTACCCCATTGTGGTGGCCTGTGAAAAGCTAGACTACCTGTTGCTGCGGCCAAAGCCATTCCGCCTATTCTGCGACCATCGCAATCTGATCCATGTGTTCGCACCACACATGAGTATCAAAAAGCACATCAGAGGTAAACTCCTCCGCTGGGCATTGAAGCTCATGCCGTTTCGGTATGTCATCGAGCATGTCGATGGTGTGGCGAACGTGTGGGCTGACATGCTATCTCGATGGGCTGGACAACCAAATACAACGGTCAAGATGAAGCGATTTACTAGGAAGAAGACCAAGAAGACACAGCCAGCACCTGAACCAAGCACGAAGACGGTGCTGCGACCGCTTGACGACTCAGCTTTCGTGTGGCCATCGCTAGGCGAGATCAGTGCCGTACAGCGGCAGCACCAAGCACCAGTAGGAGCAATCCGAGGCAAAGACAAGGTGTTGCGGGTGAACCACCACATTTGGATCTCCGAGGTAGCCAAGGATCTGGCTCACCGAATCTGCATTATCGCCCACTGCGGTGCACAGGGCCACCGTGGTGAACAGGCGATGGTCAAGCATTTGAGACGCGTATTCCACATCCCCAACTTGCGAGCTCTCGTGCACACATTCGTGACCTCATGTCTACTCTGTCCACATGTGAAGGGCGGGCGAATAGTTCACAGACCATGGGGCGAGACAATCGAGTGCAACGAACGCAACGGAGTCCTGCATTGGGATTTTCTATCTATGGGCGAATCGTTTGGCACGAGCAAGTACCTGCTCGTGCTGAAGGACCATGCAACTCACTTTAGTGAGCTCGTCGTATGCGACTCGGCGGACAGTGCCGTTGCAACGGCGGCGATCCTCGATTGGCACAGCCGTTTTGGCGTCCCACCAGTATGGGTAAGCGACAACGGCAGCCATTTCAAGAACGAAGTGGTTGCTGAGCTTTGCAAACGGCTCAAAAGCCAGCAGAGCTTTACATTAGCTTATTGCCCGTGGATCAACGGATCAGTGGAACGCGTCAACCGCGACATCCTACAGGTGATCCGAGCTATGATTCTAGAGTACAAAATCTCTACGAAGGACTGTGTCTACCTAGTTCCACTAGTGCAAGCTAGTCTGAACCACACGGCATTGCCATCGCTCGGCAACCGAGCGCCGGTTGAGCTATTCACCGGTTTGCCATATCCGTCACCGTTGTCAGAGTTCTACAACGGCGGGACTAAGCAACTAGTCACCATACCAACCGACTCAGATAAAATTTCGCAGCACATAGCTGCGCTGCGTGACAGCCTGTGCGCAATGCACCAGCCCATCGCTGACCAACGGCTGAAGCAGCGACTCCTCAACAAAAAGACAGAGAGAGGCGAGAACACAGTGAACTTTGACGTGGGGTATTACGTCCTGCGTTCACGTGTAGATGAGAAAAAGGGAAACAAGCTACTAGTCACATGGCAAGGTCCATACAATGTGGTCCGAGCCGACGCTCACTCATTTAGAATACGTCACCTAGTGACTGGAGATGAGTTAGACGTACATCCGTCGCGCCTAAAGTTCTACGCGGACAGTAGCCTCAACATCAACGAGGAAATCCTCGAGCATGTAGCAGCCCATCGCATTCTTTTGGGTATAAACAAGCTGAAAAAGCATCGGTGGAACTCCACCATCAAGGACTATGAGGTTCTCGTTGGCTGGAAAGGCCTAGAGTCTGTAGAAGACTCATGGGAACCTCTGACTTCCCTAGCTAGAGAAGTCAAGGTTCTAGTGGACAAGTACATACAAAAGCAAGACGCAAAGGTCCGCAGGTACTGGAAGGACATCCTTTTCCAAATTTTAAGTCATAATACGTAGCCGTTTTGCCACAATCACATTTTTTGTATACACTCAATATTCTTTATGCTACCATGTAGTATCACTCTGTGCAAAACGTTTGCACCAACTCGCGACTCAAAAGTCGCCATATTGACTCTATTATAATTATGCAAAGGTCAACTTCAACACGTTGCACTGGTAACCCCTGTGTTAAAAAAGGTACATTGGTACGTCAGACCACGACTACCACAATGACGGTACATAGAAACTCCGACTAGTCACACTAGTCCCGACGAAGCTGCAATAGCTTGACCAAGCCTGGAGGGGCAGTGTAGTGCAGTGTAGTGCAGGCTATTACTCAGCTTGCCCCAGCTACAGCAGAACGGGAAGCTGGCTAGTCTGTAACGCACCAGCCCAGCTGAGCACTTTCGACACAAGTGTTGACGCGTATCGACAATTGGTATGCCGCGTATCGACAATCGGTACGCCGCATATCGACAACCAGGATGACTCGAGGGAATGCACGGCAGCCAACCAAGCTGCCGATGGCACCCGTAGCAGGCACGAGCCTCCAAGACTAGCGTAGCAAATGGAGTCACTTCGAAACTAACGACCTAATACACAAAGGCCAACTACCAGGGAGCTACGCCAGCTCCCCCATCTCTGCGTTTCTGAAGGACACCACACAAGGCGGCTCTCTCGACGAGCTCATGTCAGCAAGAGCTCTATCGGTTCTACAGCAGTGAAAGCAGCTCCGAGGCTGGTTCAAGGTCGTCAACGACTAGCAATAACGAAAGCTCTGGTAGCGTCGGCACAGTTGATCCGTTGGATGTGGGGAGTGCTTCAAAATCAAGCAGCACCAATGGCACAAGTGTTGATGACGGTTCAAACGGACCAAGTGTCAGCGTTGGGGCGATCGTGGGGATTGTGGCGGCAGTGTTGGTGATCGTTTTCATTGTTGTGCTGTTTGTGACTACTCGGATTCGGAAGAAACACCAAGCTGCAATGGAGGAGGACGACAATTTCAACGCGTTCCAGTCGCCTGTAGGAGAACACAAGAACACGTCATTAACTGCCCCAGGGACATTGGAGTCGCCCTGGGAAGAAGGCAACACTGGATCAGCCAAACCGCTTAGTCTCGTTGGTCTCTGGGACGATGAAATCATTGCTACAGCTCGGATTCCCCGCGAGAAAGTGGTGATTCAGCGCTCTATTTGCCGTGGAGGGGGTGGCGAAGTGTATCTCGGGCTGTTCAATCAGCGGCAAGTGGCAGTCAAGATGCTGCTACCCGAAACGCGCAAGAGCGTCAAGCACGTGAATGCCTTTCTGGCCGAAGTCAAGTTCATGGCGACGCTCGATCATCCGCGGATCGTCGAGTTTGTGGGCGTGGCTTGGGATTCTCTCACAGACTTGTGCGTTGTCTTGGAGTTCATGGAAGGTGGCGACCTACGAGCGTTGTTGACCTCGTACGAGAAGAAGAACCACGCCAAAGGGTTTGACCGCGTGAAGGTGACGATAGCGCTGCATGTGGCTCACGCTCTCACGTATCTGCACTCGCTTGATACTCCCGTGCTGCATCGAGACTTGAAATCTAAGAATGTGCTGCTCACGTCACAGCTCGAGGCCAAACTCACGGACTTTGGCATATCTCGCGAGCGTGTTGATAAACAAATGACGGCCGGTGTCGGAACATCGTTGTGGATGGCGCCCGAGGTGATGCTGGGGAAAATGTACGACGACAAGGCCGATATGTTTTCCTTTGGTGTCGTGCTGTCGGAATTGAATGCCCACTCGCTTCCTTACTCCTACGCAAAGGAGAATGGCCGTACACTATCGGAGACTGTCGTGTTGCAAAAGGTTGCGCTTGGTACATTGCGGGTCGAGTTTTCGTCGACTTCGTTGGGGTCCATTGTGGATTTGGGCTTGGCTTGCGTCTCACTTGACCCGACAGAGCGGCCAACCGCAGCGGAAGCTCTGTATCGACTGCAAACGATTCTAGCACAGGAGTTGTAGGGGTCCATAAATGTTGAAGTTGCTTGAGGTCGAACTGGTGATACACATTGTCAACAGGTCCACATTTGGACCTGTTGACCGCAGCGAGTCGCTGCGGTCGCAGACCTTGCTGAGCGAGGGAGTTGATCGTGCATGAAGATGTATAGGTAGATAGATACCTTCCTCGAAATCCAGAGAGCGACACCTTCGTGTCTTTTTAGACGACATGTATCAAAACAACCATCAATAATTTCCTGTCTGAGGTGATACATGTACATGTGTGCGGGGGCATCGCTGCAATGCAGGACTCCAGGCAGAACTTTCGATGGGCATCGCCCGAATACATGTACCGGTAGGTTCATTTTGTAGCAAGGCCGTGCCGTGGCGATGTGTAGAATGGCGAAAGCGTCTCCCTCTGGATTTCAGACGACACCTTTGCCTACTTTTGCCCACCATTTAAGTTGCCTGCTCTGCCGCAATTCTCCAGACCAGCGCTCCACACGCGAGGGGGATCGTTTCTGCAGCGAGGTCCTGTGGGGGAATGCCCTCGACCGCCAACCGCTCGTCTCCTCACAAACGATTCCCGTCCTCGGTGGTTGAGTTTTTATTATCGACACCGCCATGACGCTGCTTGCTACCAAGTTTTCTTCGACAACAAGTGCACTGATACCAGTACTCCCGACGTGGTGACCATGGTACCGGATTCAGAGTGCGCTGCGGACGACACGTGTGAGAAGTACAATAGCAGTGACGATGGTATCTACACCTTAGCCTCATGCATCACCGACCGCTTGGAATTCGCGTCTACAGTCTTTGCCAAGGTGAATTTCGTCATCATCGAGCAATACAACAAGACCAAGTGCGACGAGTTAGTCACGGCAAATGCGTTCCTAGCATTCGGGACATGCCAATTGAGTAACACGGATGGTAAATCGTGGATGATCACAACACTGAACGACACAACTGGAAATATTAACATGACGATTTATGATAATACCACAACGTGCGGAGGGGGCTCCTCCACTGAGGTCTACACAGCGACCGGCAGCAATGTCTCGACTCGAGAAATTGGCCACTTATCATTGATGACAAGCACAAGTTTTACTCCAGCTCCAGTCTCGAAGAGGGATCTACCAGCTCCAGCGCGTCAGAAAGCAGTTCAAACACCTCGGACTCGAGTTCCAATGCTGTCAGTATCACCAGTAACAGCGGCAGCTCTTTCACTACTGTGGACACGAACTCTCAAGACTCAAGTATCAGCGCTGGAGCAATCATCGGCATCATTGTTGCTGTACTCGTTGCCATGGTTCTCATTATCGTCGGCTTTCTGTGGTATCGTCGGCGCTCCAAGGCATCGGGAGATTCGGACAAACTGGACGATAACTATGCCAGAGTTCCTTCTCCAGTCGCCCAAAAGAGCATTGGTACGGTTACTACCGATTTCTCCAGCTCCATTGGTCTCGGGCCGCAAAGTCTCGCTAGTCTCTGGGACGACGAGATCATTGCGACGTCCCGCATTCCTCGCGATAAGGTTTTGGTGCAGCAGTTGATCAACCGCGGCGGATATGGCGAGGTTTACTATGGTCTGTACAGCGGACAACGCGTCGCCCTCAAGATGCTGCAACTGGAGCTCCGCAAGAGCATCAAGCAAGTGAATGAGTTTTTGGACGAAGTGAGGCTGATGGCGTTGCTGGACCACCCTCGCATCGTGCGCTTCGTGGGCGTTGCCTGGGACTCTCTGTCGGACCTTTGTGCTGTTTTGGAGTACATGGAAGGCGGCGATTTGCGGGCGTTGCTCGCGTCGTACGAAGCTCAAGGTCACGAGTTGGGATTCGACACGACCAAGGTGACCATTGCGCTCCACGTTGCCCACGGTCTCACATATCTGCACTCGCTCGACCCACCAGTTTTGCACCGCGACCTCAAGTCCAAGAATATTTTGCTCACTTCGGACTTGCAAGCAAAGATCACCGACTTTGGTATCTCTCGAGAATGGACCGACAAGACCATGACGGCAGGCGTCGGTACGTCACTGTGGATGGCTCCCGAGGTGATGCTTGGCCAGCGATACGACGGAAAAGCAGGCATGTTCTCGTTCGGTGTGGTGCTGTCGGAGTTGGATCAACACACTTTGCCGTACTCACACGTTAAGCAGAACAGCGATTCGGGTCGCAAAATGCCCGAGACGGCCATTCTGCAGATGGTAGCGCTGGGTCAAATTCGTGTGAAGTTTTCATCGGAAGCGTTGGAGTCGATGGTGCTTGTGTAGCAGTGGATCCGAATGAACGTCCGACGGCTGCTGAGGCATTGTATCGACTTCAGACAACTTTGAAGAAGGATATGTAGACTTGTTAATGGTGAGATGGACTACCCAAATCGTTTTCTTGACTGCATTGTGGAGTCCTTGACAAGTCTCGGGTAAAGTGTCTCTTACTCATAGTGACTGGTCTTCAATACATGTACCAACGCGGTACCCAACTTCGGTAGTCGAAACGAGGACACCCAGCCATTTTTATTGAGACATTAGTTGCTGAGCTGTGCAGGACGAACTCTGTCGTTTGGAAACAGCGCGTCTACGTTGTTGTTAAATATTGGAAACTCCGCTTGGGTCTTGAGGACACGATGACGGACGGACAACTTGCAGAAATTCAGCTCTCGAGATCTCGTCCGTCCGTCTTACGCCCGTCACCTTACCGCCACTGCAAATCTCAAGCACACTGCGGCTGCGTCGCTCCCTTTGGCCGGTTCGCCGTCTGCTTCTCCTGCAGCCGGACTTCGAGCTTGCGGCTGCTCTCCATGAGGTCCTCAATGCTGGCGATGCACTTCTTGATCTGGCCAAAGTAGTGGCGCTCCGGAGTGGACGCGAAGTCCGACGCGCTGTCGGTGGAGTCCCTGCCTCCTTCTTTCAGAGCCAGCATGTCCGATTCCTCCATCACCACGCGCTTCATGTGCTGATTGCTCAGCGACATACTGACGGGACGCGTCGTCACCTGCAGCGGCGGCGTGAGCGGAGCCGACAACGAGCGATCCGCACGGGTATCGAGATCCTCCGACGCCGGATTGGTGGACGTCTCCGAGTCATCACGCTGGAAGCCGCGGTCTTGATCCTTGGCCGTTTGAAAGTGCGTCTCCTCTCCATCTGTCGTGGAACTGCTGAGCTTTTCGTCCTCTTGGTTCGACACTTCGTCGTCGTCCAGTGCGTCCGTTTGCATGGACGTATTGCGTCCCAGGACTTCGGACGTGGGTTCGGTGGCTGTAGCGCTCTGCTGCTTACTGCTGAGTCTGCTATTGATCACTCGCGACTCCTCTTCATCCGGCGCGTAGTCTCCCACTTGCAGCAGCTTCATCAGTCGCTCCTCGCTCTTGGGCGTCAACGGACGCGCGCAAACTTGTTGCATGAACTCGTTCAGCTGTAAATCAACATGGCAAAACGTCAGTCACTGTCTGTATCCCTCAAAACAAGCTGCTCGTACCATGACTTGACGCTGCTCCACCGTCTCCGGCTGCAGCGAAGCCTTCCGACTCCACCAGATCTTAGGCGGCAGCTTCACGGAGATGCGCGGGGCGTCCGACGCCAATTTGAGGCGCTTGGCGAAGCTCAGGAAGTGGCGGTAGCGGATAAGGCGGTGGTAGCACAAGCCGCGCAGGTTCACGGACGTCCGGTAGACGGTGTAGGCCAATGGCGTGTCAGCGTGGCACGTCTGGGAGCCGATGACCGCCACGCGTAGCTGGCCCTGCATGGAGCGGCACTGGGGAGACGGAGGGCGTGGAGACTGGCGCCGGAAGCAGCGCAGACAACGGGAAAATAGACGCAACACGGTGACGGAATCGGCACTTGAGCGCTGCGTCGCAAATAGAGGAATGAACGGAAAAGTTTAGTTGGCAGGATGTTTACCTACACCTGACAAGAGGGAGAATACGCGCACAGACTGGAGAGGGTCTGCGCTTTCTGATTTGTATGAAGGTTGTATGGAATGGAGTTGTGTGAATAGCGACTGGAAACACTAAACGGACTGGTGTGTGTGGTTGCATGGATACTTGACTGTGTTGAGGTTATGGGTCGAGTTCTGGTTGCTTGGATAGCGGAAGAGTGTGAAGTACTGGAAGGCAGCGTGTGTTGGGGTGTTTGGCGATGCGGTCTGCAGACGGTGGCGGTAGCCCTGCTGCTTATGAATTCTGTGTGAGTCACGAGGATATACAGCCCGAGTGTCTCAACTTGAAACGCGCGGTCGAAAAACGTGCGCACGTAGGTAAATCGCAAAGTGGCAACCTCGGTATACAAATCCACTTGACGCGTTGCGAGTTGAGGGGGGAATTTGGGAAAGGCTTCGGAGCAGTCCAGCCTTACCGCACCGTCGCGATTGTTTGGAGTATCGTCGGATGTTGCCTAACTCCACTCGCTATGCCGCTCGGACTCGGCCCCTACCAGCCAGCCGCCCGATGGATTTCGACCACCTTGCAACTGCGGCGAGGCTTTCAAAATCTAGATCAGTCATCCACCACCAACACTTGCTGTATGGTATGGGGTTTCCTAATGATCCTCCGAGTGCGGGGCAAGACAGGCAGCGCCTGCTCTCTCGATCGTCTGTCCGCTTGAGTCACCGCCTGCATGTCGACTCGGCCAAACCCAGCGAAAGTCCGTGTTGCGATGAGATCAAAAGCTCAGTGGTGGCAGCCATGTCGGCAGTAATCGCAGATACCAAGTCGCTTTTCGCACGGACCAGTGGCCACTTTCCGGTTCCAGGGACGTTCGCCACCGCACGTCAGCGCCACGGCAACTTCAGACAACGATAACAGCAACTTCAGATAAACGATTGAAAAACTTGTTGAAGGGTCTACTGGTACTTGGTTGCTTGGTTCTTCACATGGACAATCTCATCATCACTGCTTGATGGTTCATAGGAATTCGCTATCGCTATCTTCGTGGATGGTGCTCTGCGTCATCTTCTCGCTCGCCAGGAAGCTCAGGTGCTGCAACATGCCAATGTGCTCCTGGTCTGCCTCGCGCCGCGGCTTGGTGTCCAGCACGGCCACCGTGCCCAGCGCGTGTCCGTCGCGCGAGAAGATGGTGGCGCCGGCGTAGTAGCGGATCTTCACCGCGCCCTTGTCGCCCTTGACCATGGGGTTCTCGCGGAACCGCTCGTCGTTCTTGGTGTCCAGCACCACGAGCACGCTTGGCTGGCAGATCGTGTGCGCGCAGAACGACAGCTCGCGAGGAAGCGTCGTGTGCGCCATGCCGATGTTGGCCACCAAAATCTGCTCCTCGTCCTCGATAATACTCACGTACGCGATCGGGCACTTCATCGTCTTGGCCGCCACTTCACAGTACATGTTGAACTTGCCCGACAGCCCAAGCTCGCGGATGTTGAGCTCACGCAATACGCCCAAGCGCTCTTCCTCGTCTACCGGGTAGGGCGGTTCAGGCCACGGGTTCAGCCACACGCCGCTGCTGAGCGTACTGCTGCGATTGCGGTCTGCGGCGGATCCGTTCGACGTCTTGCGACTTGAGTTGGACGAGTGTGCGCTGGGACGCAGGAAGCCCGACGACCCAGCCGAGGTCGGGCTGTCCAACGAATGAAACGCTACGCACGACACACAAACACGCATGGACCGGGACTGGATCCGGTGGTACAGCGAGCAGCTGTTGCAGATAACCTCACCGCAGGCTCGGCAGTGGTGTTTGCGCTTGAACATGTTGAAACGCTTGTTACAGATATGACAGCTGAAGCGGTCTTCGTCGTTGACCCACGACGTGTGCTGGATCACATCGAGTCTCGGAAGCGCCACAGCACGGGACGAGCGAGTGTTGCGGAAGGACGACTTGCGCGACGGCAGTCGAGACCTTGAGCCCGGCGTGTGAGGCATGTGGCCATTGTGTCCTTGCATTCCACCGTGACCATTGTGCATATCGCCGAGCACGTGTGAGGCTCGGAATCCACCCAACGGAGTGATCGAGTCGATTGATTGCGACTTCCGAATGGAGACACGATGAGAGACTCGAGGCATAAGCTGGCTGCTCTGCTCGTCCACCGTGTTGAGGTTGTGCTTGGGGAAGTTGTCGTTGTAGGTAAATACATCGTCGGAGGAGGAGTAGTCCGACGACACGTCCGAAATGCCAGAACCTTCGATATCGTTCGAGTTGGAAGTCATCGAGCGCGGCGACGATGATTCCGAAGATGCCGTTGAGCTTTCGGTGTACTGGGTCACGGTCTTCATCTGATCATCACGTTTTAAATCGGCAAGCTTTCTTGCTCGATCAGCTTCCATACGCTTAGCGCGCAGCCTTCTGCGGTACCTGAAGCGGCACTGCAGCATCCGGACTACACAGATGAACAGCACGAACCTTTTGCGCTGCACCGCCGTACGAATGAAGCCTTGCACTTTGCCAGCATTTTTCCTCCGAATCGCAATGATCTGCCGGCGACGACGCAGCTTCTGTAGTTTTTTGTAGCGGAATCGAGCCTGAAGTGTTTGAATGGCACGACGGTATCGAAGATAGCGAACACGGGCAGTCACACACAGCACGGCATTGAATATCTTGATCATGTGGCGATGTAGTCGCTGCGACCGCATCTCCTCGAGGAATTCATACGTCGGCTTCTTCATAAACATTTTTGTGTATCCCATCTGAACGCCCACTGCAATGCACTTCGTAGCAAACTGACCTTGGTCTGGTCGTTCACAAGCGCCCTGCGGGTTTGCGTCATTTTCTTTAGGAAGCACATCGAGAAGGTCTTTGAATAGCTCCTTGGCCTCACTGCTGATGACAGCCATACCTTCATCTGAGTCCGTATCGGGCAGCCCAAAGGAAGTAGCTTGCTTCTTTGCCAGCAACGGGTTGTTTGTCCTCTTCAGGCTAAAGTAGCGTGCGACGAATTCATCATGCGGCAGTCGAATTGGGTATCCTGCTCTTGCTACTCGGACAGCTTCCATGACACCGTTGCAGCGCAACTGGTTCAACACACGCTCACGCTCGTAAATTCCTGCCTTGCACGACTCATTTGGCTTGAGACATCGCACATAGTGCGGGTTCGTCTGCTGCAGCGTTTCCAGCAATGTTGTTAGCTGCTCTTTAAATTGAAGGCCGACACTTGCTCCACGGTGCTTGCTGGTTTGCGCTCGCTGGCGCGGGGACGATTTAGCACGATCACGAGAGCCTCCAATACCCTCGCACAGGGTACGCGTAAAGCTGCCTTCCCGAGTGGAATACACAAGCATATCCACAGCCTCCTGGTGCAGAACGTCCTTGTTTTTCTCCAGGAACCCGTCAGAAGAGTATTCCACGTGACCCGCATAGTGTACAATCGTAAACAATCCACGCGCTCGTTGAATTCGAGAAGCCTCGAAACGCGGATGGCTGCCACAAGCGCGGTAGAGCTTAGATGCCAGCGTTGTATCACTTCCTTTAGGCATAACACACTCCTCGTCGATTAGCGAAAGGATACCTGTCGGCCGCTGCGAAATCAGATTCACGCAGTCTTGGTTATCGCAGAACTCAATATACTTCCAGTCCACGCCCTGCGACTCGTACTCGCGTTGCTCCGCCTTAAAGACGTAGTCATTAAACTGTTGTTGCAACGTCTCGTTGGCAAAATTGATGCATAGTTGCTCGAACGAGTTTTTCGGAAAAACTTCAAAACCGAAGATATCCAAGATGCCAATAAAGTGCAGGCCACCCTTTGCCTTCTGGCTGTCGTCCATCTTGAGAAAGTGGTTGATCTTCGTTACCATCCAGTCAAACAATCGACCGTAAAGTGCCTTGGCAAGGGCGTCGCGGGCGTTATTGGCCTGGGCTGCTGAAAGTTTCATGCTCACAAAGTCGGTACCAGCACGGATTCGGCGCACACTCAGCGCCCGCTCCAGCTTGGTTGCATCCACAGCCATTAGCGTGGCTGCTGCATCGCGAGACCAAATGCAGCTAGGGGCCAGGTCGGACTTTCCGGCACCAGGTCCCATCGACTGACCTAACCTGTCGCTGTTTTCGTCGTGCTCGAAAGATAAATTTCCAATGTGCATGAGCGACGCCAGGATGTCGAAAATACCTGCGCGCTCAGCCGACGTAAAACCCACGATATCCATAGCGTCCATAACCCTTCGGAACATGTCGGTGTCCTTAACGCCGTCACAGCGCTGGTAGCAATCACTTTGGTTCAGATAGCGATAGTGAAGGAACTGTCGAGAGGCCTCAGTGACTTCGTGGTCTCCGGGGGGCATCACGTGGCCACTGGGCGGATCAAGGAACCAGCGTTTACGTGCTGCAGGGGCCGCTCCGATCGCCATCTCGTAAAAAATATGGTAATTCCTCTCGCCCTTGGACTGCGAGACGAGACGCACCTTCTCGAGTAAATATGTCTGAATACTAGCACCTGTGAGTCTTCCGCCACTGGTGAAGTGCAGCTTGATAAACTTGCCAAATCGACTGGAGTTGTCGTTGCGCAGCGTACGCGCGTTACCGAACGACTCGAGTAGGATATTGGTCTGCAGCACCTTGGCCGCAATCCCTTCGGGACTCTTCCCTGCAACGGATGCCGCCAAATTATTCGCGCCTGCTTGTGCGAGATACTCCATGAGGAACTTGGTGCTCTCGGTCTTGCCACTGCCGCTCTCTCCACTGACAAGGATGCTCTGATCGCTCATAACGCCATTGAGTCCGAGCATCATGGCCTTGTAGGCCTCCCCCGCCACCTGATAGATATGTGGGGGCATGGGTTCGCTGTCCTTGTTCCTCATCGTAGAGCTGCGCGCCTCGAACGACAGCAAGTACTTGGCCATCGTGTCTTTGCTGTAGACGTTGGGGATCTTCTGGAACGGGTTGACGGCCAGTAGAATGGCGCCCGTGTTGGTGTAGATCTTCTGCTGCGTAAAGCGCGTCTCCAGGGCGCTGAGGATCGTGGTCTCGTCCAGCTCAATGAGCGCCGTGAGGTCGTCCACGTCGAATTGCTGGCCGGCAGCCACCAGTCGCACGTCCGGCGCGTCCTGGTTCACGTCCACGGGGACGCCATGCTTGGCCACGCTGCCGTCCTCGAACTTGACGACCACCACGGCGCCCAGGGGCTCGATGGGGCTCTCGTAGCGGTCCACGACGCGCGCGCGGCGCCATTTCTGCGGCGCCAGCTGCACTTCCACGTCGGCGCCCACGTCCATCGCTGTCAATTGGCCTCTGGCTGCGTCGCCGTCACCTGCAGGCGTGGGAAGGAGGAGCCGGGGGCGCTTTCTGCGAACGCAAAGGGGCCGGCCGTTCGTTACCTTCCTGCCTCGCAGTCGCAGATGTGAACACCAAACACCTCCGCAAAGCAAAATGTTGGTGCTGTCTGCCCGTTTTTCCAGAGCCCACAACCCTGCGACCAGGTTTTGAGGCGGGGTATACTGAGTGCAAGTGAAAAGCGTCCCGGCGCTGCGCGTGACCAGACGGATAGTCAGTACGGTACCGTAGCGAAAACCGGTCTGACTCTCCAAGCGGCGGTACAATTTGGGAACGTGGTGCTTTGGGCTCGGTGGAGCTTCACCGAGGAAACTCCAGCCAGAACTCTCGCTGTATTGTGTAGCGCACCCGTGTCAAACGGGAGCAACCGCTGCCCAAGCCTTACGTTTAGGGTGGCGACCTCAATACGCTACTGAGCTTTTTGAAACGGTATTTAATTGCCTATCACTGCAAAATGGAGACGAACGATTGAAAAGCATGGCGAATTTTTGCTTTTGCTGCGTTTGGTCGCGCAGTATCCAGGCATGGACCTCCCTCCCTCAGGACCTGCCTACAAATTGCAATAGACTACGCGGTTGCGCGTCGTGTTGGCATTGAATAAACAGGTCAGCAGACATGGCTACACGAACGAATTTGCGCTAGCCGATCAAAGCAGCACGGTCTCCGATCTCTTATCAGGCTCCTAGGATCGCTGTCTGGTCAACAGCAAGCTGCCTCCTAACGCTTGAAGGTGGATGCTGCAGCCTGGTATCCATCCGTAGTACGGATTCCGTACGCGGTCTTTACATGAGCATACAGAGAGGATCGGAGCTCAAACTATTATTGCACGGACGCTGCATTCCTATCCACAGTGTCTCCTCTAATCCTATTGCCGCGTCTCGCACCCTGCAGTCCTCTTCCTGCCCTTCGTCTTTGTCTTCCCGCGGTTCAGAAGCTCTTTCTCGCGCGGTACCAGTCGCAGCTCGCGGACGGTTGTCAAGAAGGCGAAGAGCAGCGAGCCCAACGCCTCGTGTGTGAGGACCCGGACGTCACTGTCTCGTCGATAAGCTGTCGACGGCCGCTCGACGCCGTTCACCCCGCTTGCTAGACATGATGAAGACGAGGTGTTCACGATCACCTGGCCGTCTGCTTGTACTACCTTAGTCAGCACGAGGACCATGGCGTGGTAGTCTACCCGGTATTGTGCTTTGCTGTTGGAACGGCACACGTCCACAAACCAATGAGAATCATCGTTCAGACTGCAAGCAGGATATGTCAATAGCATTGCACGTACACAACTTGCAGGAGCACTTGGACACTGTGCAGCTCCTGGGCCGTCATCGGGGCCGGCTGAAGCAAGACGCTGGATAAATAAAGGGCGAACTGCCCGATGGAGTCTACGGGCGGCTCATCCGAGTCGGTGGACCATGCTGTACTCTTATTGCGCCGCTCGTGATGGTACTTCTGGATGAGTACAAAGAGGAACGTCGGGAACGGTCGATGTGTTTTCGCCTCAAACTCTGCTTCTACTGCGCAGCAAAATGGCCCACATCAAGACATGGATGGCAAGACAGACACGACACAAGTGAGTTCACCGACCAGTCTTCTCATAAAAAGTCAAAACTCTCACACACAGCAATAACAAACCTGCATCGTTGATGTCCGCTAGCGTAGGAGCTGATAACGCCCCCGACGCGGCCATGTCCTTCTGAACACGGTCGCAGATCTCGAGCATAGCGGACTTTAGTTGCGCAAACGTCACCACATACTGCCGAGCCAGCCACTGAAAGTGAAAAGCTTGCCGCCTCACTTGGTCCTCGGGGTTCAGCGCCTCCATCCCCACCAAACTATTGCGCCGTCGATTCGAGAGGAACTCAAAATGCGACGGATCGTCTTCCAGCTTCTTCACTCCAGGGAAGCGATACCGCATCACCTCCGTCGGCAAGGTGCGAAAAGTCTCATCCACCGCTTCGTATCTCGCTTCCAGTCCCTCTGCAATGACCCGAAGCCGATTCACATCCAGCGAGCTGAATCGCGCTCCTTTGCGGGCGCCACACATCATGAGAATCTGAACACGCAGCAGCATAAAATTCAGCCACCAATCCCCCCAATCCACTGCACCAAATTGCCACGTACATCGTTCAACACGTGCAGATAAATTCTCTCGGTGGCGCTGCTGAGATTCAGCGCCTCGCTCTCTTCCGACGTGGGTTTGTGGTACCGCAGTCCGTCAATGAAGCGCAGCATCTGCGTCGGGGGCTTGACGTTGTACGCCATCTCGTCAAAGTTCTACATGTAGTATACATTGCAAACTGTGTCAATAGCTATTGACACCGTCCAAAGACTCGCCGTCCCCGCTCGCACCTCGAAGATAGGCTTCTTGACCACTTTGCGCAGCGCCACGTCGGGCAGAACGAAGCGTCCGCCGCTCGTGCACGCGCCCGCCAACTGGAACACGGAAGCAGGACGAGGCACCGGGAAGCTCACGTTGATGTCGTCCGCCCCCAGCGCCGCTGAGAGCGTCGGCGGCTCGGCGTTCGGGCCGCTCGTGTGCGCCATGGGAAGCTCGTCAAGTTCTCGCAGTCCAGTTTTGAGTCAGGACTTGGCCCTAGCCCGTTGGCTATAAATAGAAATGGATGTACGGTGATTGGTGGATTCGACTTCTCTATTTCCACCAATCGACGGCCAGCTATCCATGCAGCTTCAAGTGCTGCAGTCATTTTGACAAGCAACGCGGATGGGAGGAAGGACGCTCATTGTCGGCGGCGGCTTGACGGGCGCGGCATTGGCTCGACTGCTGCAGGAGGCCAAACAGGCTGCAGGGTACGCGTCGGAGATCGTGGTCTGGGACCGTAACAACATTCTCGGAGGGAGAGTCATGGCCAGGTAGAGCAGAGAATTCATTGATACATTCCTGTTGGCAGGAGGCTAATTGGGGTTTTATACGTGTGAAGGTCGTTCCCGAAGCAACGAGCAGTTCATGTGGATATGGGGGCGCAGTACTGGACCTCAAAGTCCGACTGGAACGACGATTTCCGACAAAAGCTGACGACAAGCGGCCGCTTGGTGCCGTTCCCAGAGAACGAAATCGCACAAGACCCGTACCAAGGATCCTTCAAGACGCACTTGGTCAGTCCTGATGAAAACGGCTTTCGAGCGATGGTGGAACATCTGCTGGACGGTGCGTTGGGTGGAGTTAAGGTTGATTGAGGTGGATGCTGAGCTTTGAGTTGATCAGAGACGGAGTCGAAACTCTCGACCGCCTTAAAGAGCTTCGAAGTGCTGGATGATAAGCGTATTCAAGTGACGACAGACGACGGCAGCAAGGAGATTGTGAACGAGCTGGTGCTCGCGTGCCCCATTCCCAACGTAAACTGTTGTCAAGTGTGTAAATGTTGCAATGGTGGTGGACTGACGTGGTCGTGTTCTTATCAGGTGCTGTCGGTGCTCAGGGAGAGCAAGTCGTTCAACGTTCAACCAGAAATTGTGCGCGCGTTGGAAGGTGTGACGTATTCGCAGCGTTTTGCAGCAGCCTACGTCTTTGACGAAGCGACGGCTGCGGCAGTGCAGGAGCTGGGGTGGACGGCCAGGTACATTTCACGTGACGAGAGCGACATCATCCGCTTCGTGTGCTGGGACCACCTCAAGAAGCGGGCGGGCGACGAGGCTCCGCCGGCATTGATCGTGCACACGTCGGTGAATTTCGGGTCCACCTTCATGGACGACACCCGCCACAACGACGAGATCTTGGCCATCATCACCAAGTCGCTGCGGCGGATTCTGCCCACACTGCCCGTCGAGCAGGACGCGCGTCTGCATCGTTGGCGGTACGTTTGTTCTGTCTTTACAAGTGTCGCCATCTGCTGCCGTCTAGCTAAACTCTTGTGTTCGTGTGCAGCATCTCACAAGTCACTGTGCCGTACCACGACCCGAGCATCGCCGAGGGAGAGGACCCACTCGCCGCTCTGGTGCTCAGTGCGAACCCGCGCATCATCGTGGCCGGAGACTGTTTCCTGGGCTCCAATTTTGACAATTGCCTGCTGTCTGCCAAAGCCGCCGCCAACCTGTTGCACAGTACCAGCGCACTCTGAAAAACGTTCAAGTAGCAGCAGAAGGTAAAGTGTAGCCATGTCCAAAGTCTCCGCCGACTAGCGGAAGTATCTCAACCCAGAACAAGAACGCGAATGAATTTGAAGTCTCCTGTCACATCACAGCAGAGAATCCGCTCGAGGGTTCACTACCCACACATCGGTGGAAGAAGCACTGCGCTCAACTTACAACTTAGTGTGCGCGTACACCACCTTCACATAGTGAAACCGTGTCGAAAAATATCAGGCCTCATTTACTTATCCGCGCTCTCGACGCTTGGGCGGCCTTACCGGTAATAGGTTTTTCTCGGTGGCGATGGATCTCCCGGAGCTCAAAGGTGCGTCGTCGTCATTGCCGCTCACTGCTCTTCACTATGGACGCTGACGACGGCTGCTGGCAGGTTATTTGCGCAAGAAATCGCGCCACGAGCGGTGGCAACGTCGCTACTTTGAGGCCACGACGCACTACCTCACATACTACAAGGTAGAACACGTAGAGTAGCGTGCAGGTGTCCACTCTACCTTGCTAATTGTATACTGGGTTGCAATGCATTGCAGAGCAGGGAGAGCGAGAAGCTGCTGGCGTGCATCGACCTGTGGCGGACGCAGACCATCGACTTTAACGCTGCAGACAAGGACAAACTCGAGTTCTCCATCGCCATTGGCGAGCAGTCGTATCTGCTCAAGGCGGACAGTCAGGACGACGCGGCTCGGTGGGTTCAAGGACTCCAAGCACGGCAGCACAGGCCGGAGGGGACGCCGTCCGAGGTTTTCAGTCTGCGCAGCGAGCACATGGACGCCGAGAGCGACGCGTCCTCTAGCGAGTACGGCGGTCGGCGGCCTAGAGGCGCGTCCTCGGACAACGGCTCCATCTCGGGCAGTCGACGCTCGTCCTTGTCGTACGTAGAGCGCTCCTCGCTCTCGTACGTCGAAGAGCAGAACCCCGTGGTCCCCAATGCTGCAGCCATCGCGCGGCAGTCGCTGTCGCACGCTGACGCTCCGAATCCGGTGGTTCCGAACGCCAATTTGATCGCGCGCGCGTCCTTCTCACACGCCGACGCGTCGAATCCTGTGGTCCTGACTGCTAGTGCTACCGCAACAGGCGCCAAGTATCCGATGGTGAATACCAATCAGCAGGTTACGCGGTCTGTGGTGGCGACCACGACGACAGGAAAAACGCTGGACGACGAAAATCCTACCGACGCACCGTGCTGTGCGCCTTGTGTGATCATGTAATATGACGACGACTAGAGGCGAGTGTAGTCCTCCTCATTCTTCGACGGTGATGCAGGTTGGCGCTGCACCCACCAATACGGACTGTCGAAATGGGCGTCTGCCGATTCTGCCTGCCAAGCTGTCTTTTGTAGACCGTACGAACGCCACCAAGCGCCGATGCCTCCTGCCTGCGGAGACACGCGGCTGATTATTAATATAATAGGACAAGCTGAGCGTCACTTGTCCTAGTCGGCCAGCGTAGCATTTTTCAGGTGAAGCGAGGTGTACACTGCAACCTGTACACAACACCTACATAATATTGTGTGTCCCACATCACTATCAAAAATCGTCAAAATTGATCACGCGTAGCCCAGTCAGAAAGCCAGCAGCCATGGGGAGCTCCGACGGTACGTTTCCAGGCCTCTAGCGACTGTATACGCGCCCCACGGACTTCTCTCTCACCTTGTGCGTGTCCTCCCGCTCTTCCCGCGTCGTTTGGACCTTTTCTCGACAGAAGACGAGCGCAAGAAGCGCAGTATCAATGAAATGTTCGGCGACGAAGACTCGGACGACTCTGGCGACGAGCAGATCCCTCGCCGTGCGTTTTTAAGCCTTCTACATGATACAACAAACGCTCCTCTTTCTGTAGCCGTCGAGATCTCACCAAAAGACCCATTTCTCTTTACGTTACGCTCTGTTTTACAGCGACGACCACCACTACAGCCGACGCCTCTGGGTAGACGTAATTTTCAGTCTTTTAGCACCAATTACTAAGAATTAACGCATACTGTTGTCATTATTACTGCAGATTGTTCGGATCCGACTCGGAGAGTGACGACGAAGAAGAAAAACCCGCCAAACGTCCCGCGTCGCCGCCCTCCAAGCGTGTTAAAAAGTCCCACAACGACGAAGAAGCCTCCCAGAAACGTCAGAATGGAGGAGACGAGTACGACTCTGGGGACGAAGTGGTGGCCACCAAGGAGGACGACGACTTTATTGACGGAGACGACGATCTGGCCGATGTGCTGGGCGAATACGCTGAAGATCGCCAGCAGTTTGACGACGAACGTCCTCTGGAAGAACAGGAGCCGACGCAGCAGCAAAAGGACGACTTCTTTGACAGAACGCTCAAGTCGCTCAAGACTGGACGCTCGCGCACTAAGCTGAGTCTGTCACCGCAAGAGATGGAGCAGATCACACAGGAAGTGCTCTACCGCATGGACAAGGCGTACGCAGACGACTTGGCGAGCATTGCGGAGCGCCGTCCCGCGCTCGAGAAGATTAAATTTGTCGACAATGCGCTGCACGTCCTGCGCAAGATGCAGTTCCAGCCCATGCTGTTGGACTTCGACCTGCTCACCGTACGTTGCTTGAGGTGGTCGTAAATTAGCAGGAATGTGGTATTGATCATTAATGTGCGAACAGATTGTGAAGAAGTGGATTCAACCGCTGGAGGATGGCACGCTGCCGAACGTCGGTCTGCGTACTAAAATGCTGGATATGGTCAGCAAAATGCCAGGTATGCGTCGAGATACTAGAATTTGTTTGTTGGAGGTGACTAATGCAAATTTTTTGGGAGTAGTGTTCAAGGAGCACTTGAAGCGCAGTGGTCTGGGAAAAGTGGTGATGGTTCTCATGAAGCACCCGAATGAGGTAACTGAAGTGAATGCGCAGGAATGTTGTGATATATTCATTATACTTATACTTGCTGTGTGTGTAATAGACTCCTGAGAATAAGGAGCTCTGCCGCAGTTTGGTGGAACGCTGGAGTCGTGCAGTCTTCAACAAGACACTGGACTTCTCCAAGTTGGCCGAGCTGGAAGCCGAAAAGGCTGAGAACGAGGTTTATCGTCGTCGGGAGCGCATGTAAGATCGCGATGTACTGATAAGTTACAACTGTGATCAACGAATGCTGACGAGTTGGATGAAACACAGGCGTAGGCAAAAGAAGGCGAAAAACAAAGCGCGCGCCACGGATCGTGGTGGCAACGTGTTCAACCCTCGCAGTGCCGACAACGATGTCAAACATGACGTGTCAGAGCGCGCCGAGCTGCCGGAGCAGCTGCACATCGACTTCTTGCTTCGTCCTCAATCCAAGATGGACATGAATGCGATGCAGACCAAGAAGGTTGACCCGGACTCGCGCAAGGCGCGTTTGGTCAAGCGTATGCAGGAGATTGCTAAACCGGGCAAGAAGAGCAAGCGGGCCTCAGGTGTCAGCATTGAAGGCAGATAAGCCATCCAGCCACCTGCAAGCTCACCAGCGCGGTGGTGTGTGCGGACGGGAGTCAATCCTGTAAATGTGTGCCTCTTGGTAGCATCAATTCCTTTGCATTTTGCATGCACGCTCCTGTCGTTTGCTGCCTCCTTCATACCATCGCCGTTGCTTCAGAACTAACGTGTGATTGCCAACAGCGCAGGGATGTTTGAGATGCTGCAACTAACGAAACACCCAAGAAACGTTGCTGGACTGCAGACATGAAACGACGGATGCGAGCAACATGTGCAGAGCTCTTGAAAATAGCTGTGTGAAGCTCAGACTTGACGAGACATAATGGTGAGCAAGCAGTTGCGATACCAATCGACTGCGGGCGGCCAATCTACTGGTGCTGAGTGCAACATCGACGGTGGTAGTCGTCGAGCAGTACAAGACAAAGAGTTTTCATTACTGAAGATAAGGAAGGACCGGACAAGGAGACGTGGAGGGGTGAATACAGCAGACGTTATCGAGAGCTCCGGGGAAGAGCAAGAAGATGAAGAAGACGGAGATAACGAGAGTTCTACTCGGGTTTCCAATCGTTTTGGCAATCAAATGGGCGAGCTTGCAGATTCCGACCGTGTATCTCGTGCACCGTCAAGTCAAGTTGCTTCGCTAAACCGTGAACTAAAAGCCCTAGAGACTCGCTACTTTCGAACACGGTTGAATCTGGAGAAGGCAACAGACAAGGTGAGCATTGGACTCAATTCGAAGCTGTATGTTGTCGCTTTTTTCTAGAAGCGTGGTCTAATGAACGCATTTGCTGTCCAGAATGACCAACTTCGCCGAGATATGAAGAAGGTGACAGGGCACAACGCAAAGCAGGAGCGTGAGATTTCCAAGCTCCGCCACTTGGTTCGTTTTGGTATTATTTTGCTACTCTCATGTTCCTTGTTGCCAACACCTAGTGATATCACAAACTATAGATCGATCGCATCCAGTCCGAGCGCAAGCAGTTGGAGCAGCAAGCCATCAGCAATCGTGACTATGCCAAGAAGATCGAGCATCGTTTCTTCATGGGCACCAAAGGCCAGTCGCTGGCCCAGTGTAACCTTGAGCTCAGCTCTCGGTTGCGTTCACTGGACGAGTCTGTAAAGAAGAAAGATGAAGCTTTGGGTCAAAGTAATCGAGAGCGCGACGAAGCAAGAGATAAGCTTGCCATTGTGCAACGTGCTCTTGAAACGAGGCTCGAATCGTATGAGCTGAACGGCAGGCTGCACACTGGTCTTCTGTTCGAGATTTCAAAGTTGCAGGATCATAGTGAGGCCTTAGCGCTGCAGCTCGTACAAGAACGGAAGCAGTTTTCAGCACTGGCAGTACAGCTTAAGGGGTCCAAGAAGCGCGAAGAGGAACTCGAGGATGCACGAACTGAGCGTGAGACTTGGGTAGCGACACTGGAAAAGGAACGTGCTGCACTTGATGAGCAATTGGCACAACTTTCAGGTGAAGTGCAGACTGCAGCATGCGAGAAGGCAACTCTTCTTCGTTTCATCCATGAGCAAGCCGAAGCCAAGTTTCAGCTAGAGGCGAGATTGAAGGACGAGCAAGCACAGCGACGACAGGAATTCGAGAGAGCACAGCATTCACTACAACTCTGGGAGGAAGAAAAGCAACAACTGAAAACCAGTGACCAGGTTGCGCGACAGGATTTCGAACGACAGCAAGATGAATGCGAGAGACTACGGGGAGCACTACGCGAGCAGCAGGAAGTCAACTCAACGATACGAGCACAAGAGGCTGAAATGAAGCTGGAGCTGGAACATCGTGAGGGAGCACGCAAAAAGAGCGAAGAAGAGTTCTTGGCAGCTAAAGATGTCTGCCGTGAGCTTCAGAGTACTGTTGAGCAGCACGAGGATAGTGGACGCTTACTGCGCTCGGAGATTGACGCTCTGGAAACAACTCGGCGTGAGCTTCTAGGTCAGATTGAGATAAAGCAGACTGAAGAGCGGGCGCTTCGTGAAGCTATGGAGAGTGCACTGCAAGACTTGGCTGCTCTGTCAAAGCAACGCAATGACGCGGCTAAAGCGATGAGCGAAGCCGTGACCATCAGTGCTTCCTCGCTTGAAGAGCAGCAGGCCCTCGAACAACAGGTTGAGTCCCAGCGCACGCAAATCGAGAAGTTGAAGAACGCGAAAAACCTGCTACAAAATGCCATGCTGGAGCAATTAGCTGCGCTACGCAAACAGCTTCATGTTGAACGAAGACTGCGGATCGAGGCCGAGGCTCGACTCAAGCATTTGAAACCCGTTTCAGTGCGAAATGTACGCGTTCTGTCAGTAGCAGACCGCCATGAAGGTGTTGATGCACGAAGACCACCGGAACCAGCAGACTGGGAGGCTCCTCAGCCATTGCCTCCTCCATCGGCTCCTTCGCCAGCACCACTACCTCCATACCTGTCAACAGTCTCGACAAACCGTCAGTCTGGATCAGCTTTGCCTTCGCCATCCTCGTCGTCTTCTTCATCTTCTGATGAGGACGATACCTGCGAAGCTTTGGATGAGTTCAGCCCCGTCAAACCTGTGTCAATCTCCATAGCTCCCACCACCGCCGTGTTAGCTGACGATCAAACCGATGCCGAGGCACACATCTCATTACTGGAGCTTGCTGGAGGCATCGAGTAGCAGAGTAAAGCCAAAATCGCGTAGAAACAACATTAGTGAAAAATAAATAGCTTTTGAACAAGATGTCCTGGCTGTCGGTGAATCACCAGTCTCCTACATAGAGCAAAGAATATCGCCGTGGAGATAACCCACATGCTTGCCTCCCCACGTGAGGGTAACATCAAATGGTATCGGCTCAGCTTCACTGAGCACAGGCGCTGCGTGCATCATCAAGTCCGACTCCTTGAGGCACAGCACACCTTGGCCGCCGTGGCCCTTCTCAGCCTCGATACTGATGGCAATGTGCACACCGCCGTTTACTGCCTTGGTAATGGCTGTGTGCGTCACGCCGTTCGTCATGGCCTCCTTCCACGCCGCTGTACGGAAGTTGGTGTACGCCAATTGCGATTCTTCGTCATCATCCACGCGGGCGCTGGACTGGAAACCATTCTGCACCAAGTGCGCGACTTCGTACACCTTACGCTGAAGAGCGTAGACGTCCTCGGACGGTAGAGGGAAGATGGTCGAGATACTAACAGGCTCAACCGGCACCAACTCAAGCCGAGACGCTGCAAGAGCGGAGAGGCGGTCGTTGGTCATTGCGAGAGGCTGGGTACCCCCGGCCCAATCGTGAAGTCCGAGTACTGATTTGGCGTCGTTGTCCTAGAGCTCGTACTGCTGCCAGACCGCAGTCGACTCTTTCGCAGTACTCGCCCAACCACCGTGGCTATCGACGACTTCCTGCGACTCATGGATATCCGAACACTGTGCCGAGAGGATTCACCGCTGCTGGTAGTGCTGTTCGAGTTAATAGCACCGCGGCTGCTCTGTCTGCCAGTTGTTCGACTGCTCGAGTGATTCGACCCGTGGCCCCGCCAACGATACCCGGTTGCCTGCACTACAGACCCACCATCGCGCTCTTCGTAGGTCCAAATATTCGCATCCAGCTTTACCAGTTTAATCTTAAATTCATGCACATCCCTTTTGTCACGGAGAGCATGCTTGCCCTGTCGTAAGTCCGCGACTGCCGCTTCGTCCATATTATAAGAGAAGAATCGGTCGATCTCCAGGTCATAGATACTGCAGACCGGTTTGTGCGTGGAAGTCACGATGCTTTCGCATGACCAGTAGTCCACGTTTCTTATCCGTTGCTTGGTGTCGCTGAGGGAGTGCGCCAAGATTCGGTCCTTGTAGGCTGGTGGCGAATCCCCGACAAGCATCTCCTCGTCCACTTCACAGAATAAATCTCTGCAAGATCGCTCACCAACCATAGAGAACGGCGCAGCTACGCCAGTTTTGCGTGGGAAGGACGGTAAAAATCGGATGGGAGGCTCTTCAAACCCAGTAAAGACTTCCTTGGCTTCAATAGAAGCACGCAATTCATCGTAGCGAAGAACTTCCTGCCACTTGCGGGCCGAATTTTCCGTTGCCATATCGGACTTTGCCAAGAGGTCACGAATTTTTTTGTGGTTTCCACGAGCAAGGGGGACGAAATGGCCACTGGATGCCAAGCGATCAAACGCACGGTGCTTGCTAGCCGAAGAAGAAAGCTTATGACGGCCTTCTAGAGTGCGTGTGGGGAGTTGTTCGTCCAAGAAAGACATCCAGTTGTTCGATTTAGCAGGGTCTTGTGGTTCTTCAACATCTTCATGGATAATAATCGCCAAACTATCAGGATCTCGCTTATCCAAAAACGGTATCTGTAGACTTGATCGTCGGGGTGAGGTAGGCGACTTCAACACCGTGAAAGGTACGTCATCCTCGTAGGAAGTATAAACTTCTTCATAAATACTGTCACCACTTGCTGATGACGAGGCTTCAGCACTGCTCCGCTGGATATCCCAGCTATGACCCTCCTCCAAAATAAGGTCTTCGTGCGAGAAGTCTGAAATTTTCTTGTTGGAGGCACCTGCTTTGCGGATTGCCTTGATCTGCGCTTCAATCGCGGAATCTGTGGCCCTCTTAAGAGACTCAGCCTTATACGCCTGGTCGATTGAAGCGGCAAGCGTAGATGTTGACATGTCGACATCATAATTCAGATTTCCGGAGAGAATCGTGTGATGGTAAAGATTCGGGAAGTCGACTGCTGCGCGGTCCGCATCCATTCCAAACGAGTGAACAAGGCTGGAGGCCACCGCGTGCTTCGCAAACATGCTGTTTTCCGCAGGTCGGTAAAGCCGCTGTGAACTGTTGCTGAGTGAGGTGCTGAGGTTGCACGAGACAAACGCGATGGACGCGTCGAAGTAGCGGATAGGGATGCCCACGACCTCATTAAACGTCTTTCGTTGCGCCCAAATTCGGCCATCTGCCTCTTGGAACTGCACGTTGCCACTGGCGTCGTCAGCATTATTTACAAAGACGATCTGACACACTGAAGCCTGCCAATACACAGTACAGATCCTGTCAGTTTCAGTATCAATACAAGCTGTGAACCACCATTTATCCCCCGCAACTTACATCTTGCATGTGTCCTCGCACAGCCGTTCCAGCAATCGATGTGATGGATCGGTAAGCGGTAGGGTAGTTCACCTGTAAAAGGTATCCTCGGATCACTTGCTCGATGGCCTGCACTTCGACACAGTGCTGAAGTGAGAACACATACAAGTCCTTCCCAGCCGGGATCCAGTCTTCTAAGTTGGTCGGACACGGAGTCCAGTTCATATCAAACGTGGTAACGAAGATGGTTGCTGTGCCCATGTGATGCCGCTCCAACTCCCGCATCCGCACTGACTGTCGCAGCATATCCTCTGACAGCTTACTGTTCTTGGTTGAAGACCCGCCGTTGCTCACCCACGGCTCTCGAACATGTCGAACCACCCAAATGTGGAACTTGCCGTAGATGACGGCGTTGATAAATCCCTGTAGCGGCACAATGGTCGCATGCAGCAAGTCCAGCGTGAACGACCTGTTTCCTGAAAAAGTCGTGTACGCGCGGTCCACTACCGCCGGCAGCCAGCACACGATAAAGCCTGAAATGTAGACTGTGAGGTTGTGCACCACGGCGTAATAGGCGTCGTTGGCGTCGTCGTTCTGATTGGTCTTGAGCCGCTTCTTCATGTTGATCTTGACCAATACGAGGAAAGTGGTCATCGCGATGCCACCAGCGATGACCCAAAAGTACAGCACACCAAACATCCACCAGAGCTCCTCAGTGGAGTCGTCCTCCACCACGACCCAGCACCAGAGTCCGGCGTCTCCGAACTTGTCGAAAATGAGGCAGATGGACGGGATCAGCAGCGTGAAAAACATGGTAGTCACAATGTACCACTTGATCTTCTTCATGAGCATCTGCTGGTCCTCGCCCATACACACCCAGCGGTACAAATTCAGCGCCATGATGAAGTTCCACGCGATCGGCGCGCCATCTCCGAACGTAATAACTATAAAAAAAACATAAAATAAGTAAATAAAAATAATAAAAACAATAAAAAAAAGTGTCCGTACTGAACGCTTGGGCCTTGCAAATGGGCGTCACAGGTTCCCCCTCGTCCTGGTTGAATGTCTCGGTGGGGAGCACTCCGAACGCGCGTCCCGTAGCGCCGAACAGGTCCTGTGTATACCAGAATACGCGTATACAAACGTCAGTAACAAGTGGCGTGTATAGTGCGGAATGGATTGCGTATTCATTTTACGTACCAAATACGCGATAATGTGGATGAGCTCCTTGGTGACGTCCAAGTGGTGGGCGGACGCCGCGTATACCGAGAGCGACTTGGCCTTGAGTCTGCGCGCGTACCAGTAGCGGCCGATGATGTAGAAGACGCCGATGATGGAGAGACCAGAGGACGTGGCCGACGCCACCGTCTGATAGTGCTGATGACGCGCCTCCACCTCCGAGGTCGGCGAGCCCATGAGGCTATTGGCGTCGAAATAGCGAAGTGAAAGTGATTGGGGTTCGGCGGGTTCCTTTCTTTGGGGTGCACTGTGGACAGTCGACTAAGTGCGAGAATACGGCAGGGCGATTGGCCAAAAAGGAGGTGACAAGCGAGTGTAGGAGTGGGACAACTGAGATCGCCCCGTCGCTGTTGAGATGACGGGGAGTTTGTATGGAGGCAGTTTGGCGACCTGCACATGCAGGTCTCCGCTATTTCTTGCTTGTTGCCTTTCAACCTGCGACTGTGGAAAGCTGCTGCTCTCTGCTGTTTGTGGCAGCGAATCGGTCGTTTTCCCAGTTTAACACGCGACGCATTTCAAGCCGCTTGAACATGTGCACGCTGGAGCCTTGAAGCTGGTGCTCAAGGACCGTCTTCGTGCAGCGCTTGCACCACATCAAAGCTACCTCAAGCCGGTGGTGCACTCGACTCACTCGGCTTCAGTGGAGACTCGTAGCCGAAGCCAGCGAGCGGGGCAGTCCCAACCCATGCAGGCACATTGCAGTCAAAGTTCTTGATGTAAGGGATGTTGCCACTTAAGCTGCTTGGAGTCACGCGTCACAGCGACGATAGAGGGCTATAGAGAAGTAGGATCCAACGTTCCCGCATTACCACGCACGCTTCTGCAGCGAAAGCAGGAGGCCTGTCATTGGCAAGTTGTCAAGGCAATCCGATAAGGGAGACTTGCCAACGCCAACTACAGCAGCACTAGCCAGCGTGCCGGTCCATCACGCTCTGTCTCTCAGCGGCGTTCCAATCGACGACTTCCCTATGATAGGGACCCTATCTCAACCACAACGTGCCCGCGAAATAAAAGCTTTCAACTTGCAGCGGTCTACACGCCGCGGTCCATGTATAATGACGTTCCATGGCACTACAGCTAGCTACAGGCAGTCCAGCAACTTGCAATTGCCGTGCAACACGTACACAACAGCCAGCATTTGTGTAGCCATGTACCAATCTTGTGGTACATGTCACGAGGAGACGCGAGGCGGCTGAAATGGATACCTTTTCCATTAGCATTGTATCAATCGCCTGCTTCCTCCTCCTCTGTCCTCTGCTCACCATGGATACGACGGACGCCCCGCAGCTCATTGAGCACGTGAACCAGAGCGTGACCTTCACTCCCAACGACACCAAGTGGATCCCTGGCTCTGCGCGTTTCGTGGCCATGGGCATCTACCCGAAAGCGACTGGAGCTCTCACCATTTACGGCCTCAACGAGGGACAACTCAAGACGCTGGCGGTGCACGAGAAGCCGCACGGGATCAAGTGCGGAACCTTTGGAGCGTCGGCTTTGGAGGACAGACATCTGGCCACGGGTGACTATGGAGGCGTCATGAGCGTCTGGTACGCACCAGCTCGAAAGAACGAGCGAAAAGGCTTTGGAACTGCACTCACAAGTGTTGGAAACGTGTCTCTGTGTTGTTGATAGGGACTTGGAGAAGGCGGACGTGCCAGTGTACTCGGCTCAAGCACACAAGTCCATTGTGAACGCCATTGACGGCTGTGGCGGACAGAACATTGGCAGTGGAGCGCCGGAGATCGTTACGGGTGGACGCGACGGCTGCATCCGCGTGTGGGATGTACGCGTGCCCGAGCCTGTGGTCACGTTGGCCCCTAAGGAGCAGGACACAGCTCGAGACTGCTGGACCGTGTGCTTTGGCAACGCGTACAACGACGTCGAGCGCTGCGTCGTGGGCGGCTACGACAACGGCGACATCAAGATGTTTGATCTGCGCACAAACTCGCTGAGGTGGGAGACCAACTGCCAGAATGGTGTCGTCAACGTGCAGTTTGATCGGAAGGACATTGAGATGAACAAGCTGCTTGTGACCACACTCGAGTCCAAGTTCCGTGTCTACGACCTGCGCACGTTCCATCCCGAGCAAGGCTTCGCATGCATGACGGAGAAGGCGCACAAGTCCACCATTTGGCAAGGTCGCTTCCTACCCCAGAACCGTGACGTGTTCATGACTGGTGGGGGCAATGGCGGCTTCAACCTGTACAAATAGTGCGTGATACGTGGACGCATGTTGGGCACCACAGGTCTAACGCTTTTTTTATTTTCTTTGCACCTTCAGCCATTACCCGCTCTCGAGGACGGCCAAGGACGCTGATGGAAGGCTCTATGGAGTTTGTGGTACCGTGGAGCTGCTTAACTCGCGGGTGCTTTCTACACAGCCCATTGTCAGCATGGACTGGAGGTGCGTATTTGTTTTACAGACGTGATCTCAAGCATGGTGGTGCTAACACTTACGGTTATCGTTGCGCTGATGGCAATTCTGTTCTCAAACAGTCCGGATCGTGAAGGCCTTTGCACGCTGGCCTGCTTGGATCAGACGGTTCGCGTCTACATCGTTACCAAAACCAACAAGTACTAGGTGCAGACCTGGGAATCACATGCATCTTGATGAACGACGTGTACAAGTAGTCCAATCGCTCGTTCTGTGTGAATTTTATAAAAAAGCTTTGCTTTACTCCACTGCAACAAGACCTGCCGGATTCACGTTCGCATTGGAGGTCAGCGGTTTGAAGCCGAGCGCACGGATTTCCTCCTCTGGGATACCATACTGCGCCAGTTTTTCTGTGAAGGTGCGTAGTGTGTCGTTGTATGCCTTGCTTTCCTTGGCAACTCCGTACTGCAGCTTGCGGATCTTGGTGTTCTTGGAGTCCAACAATGTGCCAAGAGTCTCCATCACGCGGCGCGCTTGCACTGGATCAAGGTTCGCAGCGAGCAGAATTTCCTGTAGCTGTGCACCTTTACGCGCGTGCTGATCGTCCATTGTGGCAAGACGCTGCTCCAGGATGAGGTTCTTGCACTCACCTTTCTTGTGAATGGTCTGGACAGTGTGCTCGAAAGTGTCGTAAAGCGCATTGCGATCCGACTCCATGGTGCGATACCTCATCGTGAGCTCCGCTTGATGCTGTTTGAGGTCATGAATTTGCTGCGCAAGGTAAAGCAGACGTGCCTTGGCGTTTCGTAAGGAGAGCTTGTCTTTCTGTTCGTCCTTGAGCTCATGACGCAGGTGTTCCACCTCCTGAATAGCAGCAGCAAGTGGCTCCGATAATCGCTTGTTCTCCTGGGAGACGTCGTGCATGAGCTTAGTGTTGGCCGCTGCCTTCTTCTTCATGGCTGCGATTTCGTTCTTGAGCGAGTCGATGAGCCGCAGATTGTCTTTTGTGATGTCGTTGTAGTAGTTTTTGATCTGCGTGAAGGCCTTCTCATGGTTCTTCATCAGGTCGTTGATGTGCAGGTTCTTGCGCTCTTCGATCTCGTGGATGTCAACTTTGCGTCGTAGCTCCAGCGACTCCTGCAGATCTTGCAGACGTTGTTGGCAGCGGCCTTCAAGTGCTGCATTATTCTTCTCAAACTGTTCGCGCAGCTTCATCAGGTTCTTCTCATGCGCCTGCTTCATCTGTTCGATCTCGTCTTCATTGGACAAGTCTCGCTCTTTCAGCTCAAGCTTGAGAGACTGCTTGGTACTGCGTAGCACTGTCCCCCTGTGCTCATGTAGATCTCGTTCCTCGTCCATATGCCCCGTGCCGTCTGCCTGAACGCGTTTGAGATTGTTCTTGTGCTCGTAGTCCAAATGTTTCACCTTCTGCACGTACACACGCACTTCGACTCGATGGTTGTCCTCCATGATCTCCATTTCGCGATCTTTGGACATGATCTGGTTCTCGTGGTCCTGGATCTCCTGCTTGGTGATCTCGTAGAACGACTCGATCATGTCCTGAGCAGCATCAGACACCGAGTAGTATTAGTGGAAGTTGTAGTTATGATACATGTTATCGGAGACCGACCCACCCGTTCGTGTTGCACGTAGTTGCGATCCACTTGAGCCTTCTCCAGCTGCTGCCGTAGCATCTGAATCACCTCCTTGAGCATCGGCACGTCCATCGTGTCGTATTCTACAGCAAAAAAACAATCAAACAACTCATTAGACTCTTTGTATCATTGTTTCGTTGTCAGTACCACGTACCCGAGGGCTCCTCCGGTGGAGGTTCCTCCTCTTTCTTGCCCTTCTTGCCCTTCTTCCCTTTCTTCTTGGGCCCCATCGTTCACTCCTCCCAACAACTTAAACACCAAAGCTCTAGTTGAAAAATGCAGGAGGTTACGCCGGACAAGGTGACCTTTGGTCTGCTGCGTGTCAAGATCTGTACGTCCCTTCATTTGGCACTATCCAAGTCCAAGGTGACATGGGGAACGCGAGATCGGGCTCGAGGAGCTTGGCGAGTGTTCACTATTTGAGCGTCTCGGGTGACGAGAGCAAGTGCGTGGTAGTTGTCTGCAGAATCGACATCTTGATCCCTCTTTGACTCGTGTGGGTATTGATTGACACAGCTCGTCGATGTACGAGGAACCTCTGCTGGACAAGACCCGAGTGTACCATGACACTGCACGAGGCAAAGAGCGGCAATTGCAGCAAGAGACGCAAGAAGAAAAGGTCGATCTCGGAGTGGTGATTCACCAACTCAACAGCTTCTTCGCAGTGGTGTGGCCAGTCTCCGTTGCCATCATTTGTTCCAGGTAGAAGCTGGGTTTCAATTGGATTTGCACTTGAATTGGTCACTTAGTAGTTAGATCAATTGTTCTACAGTCTCGCTGCCTCGTATATCTCGGATCCGGCCATGACACAAGCCATGACGTAAGCACATCGTATATTTTCATGGTGGTTGGGCATCTTCTAATTGATTCTGTGACCTCGTTCATGCAGGTCGTACATGTATTACCAATACATCGATTCATCGGACATGTCGACGGCTGAAAAAACGCAAGAAGCGCTTTTCAATGCGCTCTTGGTGATCGTCTTCATCGCATTCCTCACATTTGGGATCGTCCTGCTCTACAAATGCAACGGCATGCGTCTCTTTGCTGGCTATTGCATGTTGTATTCAGCAGCACTGCTGGGACTCATGGGCTCCAAGCTCGTTGTCATCGTGCTGTGCAATAATTGGCACTTGATCGTGGACGGAGTTTCGCTCTCTGTTGTGATGTACAACTTCGCAATCGTCGGAGTGCTCAGCATTTTCTACCAGAAAGGGATTCCTGGGATTGTTGAGCGCGGCTATCTCATTATCACCAGTGTTATTGTGGCTTGGCAGCTTGCACAATTGCCAGAGGTAAGGCTACATTTGTGCTCAGATAGCTTGCTATGTTCTGCTAATTTGTTGCTGCGTTTATAGTGGAGCGTATGGATGCTTTTGCTACTTCTAGGTTTCTGGGACCTTTTCGCTGTGTTAACGCCAGTAGGTCCTCTACGCTGTCTGGTTGATTTGGTTCAGGAGAAGGGTACGCCGATTCCTGGTCTCCTTTTTGAGGCAGATGTGGAAGACGCTCATATTGGGAAGAATACCAACGTGCAGCAAACTTCCAACGTCAAAAGGAGGTTTGCTTCCCGTGAAACCATCCCAGAAGAAGATTTTATCCACCGCCTGCTAAAAGCTCAAAACCAAACTGCTACGAACGATCGCACTGCAGTCGACGCTTCTCAGTTTCGACACCAAGTCCACGCTTTCCTCTACGATCAGAACTCCAAGTGCCAAGTCAAAAGCGATGAGCTTTCTCGCCACTTTGAGTTCAACCACCTTCGCTTATGGCGAAATCTCTATTCGTACTACGAAATCGACTTCGTGTCGAAGCAGCAACCGTATCCAGGTGTGCAGGTTGTATTCGCCAATTCTACCGATATGCATCAAGGTCGAAGTCACGCCAGTAGTGAAGATCGTGAAGGCAAGTCTATCAAGCTCGGACTGGGCGACTTCATTTTCTACAGCGTGTTGGTTGCGCGGGCGTCGTTGCACGGCTTCGCGGTGTTCGCAGCCTGCTTCCTCAGTATCCTCGTTGTACGTATCCACTGCGTTGGTTTTACAGTGAACTCATACCTAACGGCCATGCTTGACGTTTCTAGGGCCTGTGCGTGACGCTTTATCTTTTAGCACGCTTCGACGCGTTGCCAGCCCTGCCGATCTCGCTGTTCCTGGGTATCACCGTGTACTTGTTGACGATCACAACCGTCTCCCCGCTGCTGGACGAGCTCCAGGCGAGCAACATCTTGGGCGTCTAGAATGTAGTTACCGTTTGCACTAAACCTCCAAAGGCACATCGTGTCTCTGTTAGCGTAAAGAAATTCCATCACGATAGCATAGCGCCCCCAGTAAGAGGCAACAAGCAGGAACGTTCTGGCCGACAAGTCGAGCGCTTCATGGTTCGAGTACCACGTTAGTCATCAAGGGCATCAGTATCCGTTCTCGTGCCAGCCGTAGCGACCTTGGCCCAAGTACCTGAATTTTGGAGGCCAGCTTTCCTTTGCTGCCAGGGCCGTTGGAGATCCAACTGGAGTCATACATCGGTTTGCTTGGAAACGGGCTGCCAAAAATGCCCCAAAACGACTCGGTGGGGAACTTTGTGGTGAGCCACCGCTTCGCACGGTCTCGCTCCCAGCTCGCTGCTGCTTGGAGGGATCGGAAATTGCCTTGTCGTCGGTGGCGTCTAGGAGTATACACTGCCACCGCATTGAGATGAAGCTTGTCACCATTGCACTGCATTGCAGGACTTCAGGAGATGCCGCTTGGGGCAGCAGCATTTTGGTGAGCTCGTAACGGACAAGATACTCTGTACCGGCTTTACATGCAACTTCAACATGAGCTCTGCAAAAACTGCTCGTGATCAACCGCCAAGATGTTGGGCTGCATTCGTGCGAGTTGGCTGTGCACGGCGCGCAATGGACGAGATGAGACGGGATCGAAGGTGTCGCGGGATGCGTGCTTGCTTGTCGAGCGGAAACAGTTTATTCGGGGCACGCGAGTGCAAAGCGTTTCGCGTTTCGTGTGAGCAGGCCCCGTGCCTAAGCGACTGCTTCTCCTGGGTTGATCTCCATTATCTGGCAAAGCTCGTTTGGGCGCTGGAATTTCAATGGTTTCGCCAAAAAATGCCAATTCAAACGCTCGCTGCTGCAGCTCTGGCCACACGTTTGCCGGCGTTTGTCTTGAGACAAATTAGTACGTAGAGAAGCTTACCACTGCCGCCGGTTCTTGGTGCTTTTTCGGGGCGGCCTCTGGTAATGCTCGTATTTTCAGTGGTGCTTAGGGGCGTTACTCCTGCCGTTGCTTGGGTTCCCATGGGGGCAGGACTTTCCCAGCATTCAAACACTCACGCCCACCCGCGGACGCACTCCGCCCTTCGATCGCAGAGGGGAGTCGAGCATGGAGCCGCCAGGACGTCTTTCGGCGTCACCTCCAGTGACGCCCACAACCAATCTTGAGCCGGTCAAACCGCTTCTCGATACGCCGATTCCGCTCAGCTCAGCAGGGAAACATCCAGGCTGCACGTGGCCGCCGGAGAAGGCTAGTCTTCAACGACAGCAGATGGTGGCGGCATGGCACGGCAATGGTGATCTCGCCAGGACCCGGCAGATGCACGAGCCGCACGTCGGTGGCGTACCTCGCTCTGTCTTGTCTCGGCTTCTGGCTACGCCCTCCGAAAGCGCACCTGGCGCACCGATCCACAGCCCCCGTCGTCGGTGCTCCGCCGCGTCGGCTTCAGTGGTGGCCATGGTGCACAGTCCGAGAGCATTCGCCAACAACGACCGAAGTCCGCTCGAAAAGCGAGACCCCACCGCCCAAACGGTGCCTTATCAATGCTTCTCCACCATGTTCCCGACTCCAGAGTTCGGTAGTTACGGCAGTAGTAGCAACTGCAGTAGTCGATGCAGCAGTCCAATTCCCATCACCCGTGTTCAGGACTACCCAATTGCGTCTGACGAAGAAGAAGACGAAACCGAGGATGAAGTCGCCATGCTGCGTCAACAGGTAGCGCTGCTTGTCAGGAGTCTCGAGGACGAGAAGAAGCGGCGCGCGTCCGAGCAGCATCTCATGCAGACGGTAAGTCACCACTCACTGCGAATTTCCACACCAGCAAACGTAAAGACTGACACCCGTGTTGCTCCTGGCAGAAAATCATCGAGCTTCAGGGGCTGATCCGCGGCAACGAGAGCGAAGATGATGACGAGATGGAGTCAAACGTCGTTGGTGGCGTTCAGAAGGCATCGTCGTCAATGCTCATGGGTCTTGCTTCGGCACGGGAGAACGAGCGGTTGGAGAACAACCAAGTCAGGCGCTGGTCAGCACCTGTAGATGAAGACGAGGGAGTGGAGTCGTCGTCTTGCGGTTGCTCGCGAAAGCAAACGGACACAAGTGGAGAGGCAGCTGCCAAGCTCCAGCTCACTCGACTCCGAGCACGAATGCATGCTATTGTCATTGACACCCAACGCGAGACTCAGTACGTCAAAACCTCACACACGTGCAGATGTACTGCGGCCCACTTACCGTTCGTCGTGCAATTACTTGTAGAACACTTCGAGCCCAACTGGAAGGTGCGAAGCGAATCCACACCAAGCGGGAGAAGCAGCTCACGCTCGAAACCACCATCAAAGTTGCAGCACTTGAGCAAAAGCACGCGGCAGCTACGACTCGACTTGCACAGCAGGCAGCAAACAGCGCAGTAAAAGTGAAGAAGCTGCAGGCCGAGAAGCAAGAGCTCCTGGCAACTATGCAGGCGCAACGGGAGCGCCTCGAACAGTTGGAGCTGGCGCTCAGCGGCAAGCGAATCGTGGACGCCTCTCGATGAACGCAAGTCGAGAAGTGAAGCCCCACCCGAGCGCGCGTGATTTAAATTTCTTATAGGTGGTGTATGTGCAGCCTCCGCATACTGCGAAGAAGCAGGAAATGCACGAACTGGAGACCAGGAAGGAGAAACTGCATGAACAGGCAGGCACAAATGACACAATAGAACAGAGAGAGGAGAAGCATCAGTACGCTATACGGAGACGATCGAAAGTCTACCTGTGCCAGCTGCTCTGCTCTCCACACTCTCCTGGCATCTCTAACGCTTCACAGCAAACATGTTAGCTGAAGTGACTGGTAAGGATCCACAAACTATAGAATAACAATATCAACAATCGAGCCTTGCCACCTGGATACGCGTTCCAGCCCGTCCGATTCCTCCTTGCCCTGCATCGCGTTGACAAGCACATCCAGTGTGACGCAAACACATCCAGATCAACCAGAATGGTCATCGTCCCCCAGAGCCGCTGAACTGGTGGTCGAGATGCGTGGTATATTACGAAGACGCGTTAAACTTGACCCGGATCTCTTCCTCGCCCAAAAGACCAGCACTGATCGAGTTGATGTTTCCCGTGAACACACGTCGTTCCCATGTTGCAGTGTCGAAGTACAGGAACTGCGGTGCAAGCGAACTGTTTGCTAATGAAGGTCCCGTGCCTGAGCCCATCGCACTACCAATGGAGCCAATGCTGCCGTTGCCACTTGCACCAGTAGATGTTCCGTTATTTGAGCCTCCCAACGATGAACTAGAGCTGTTGCTCAGATGAGCAGCATCAGCGGGAGAAGCACGCTTCAACCAAGTCTTCAGTTCTGCATGGTAGCGCCACTCACGACTGTACAATTCCTGGGCAGCATAGGCCTGCAACACGTCCTTGGGCATCGAGTAGAAAATGAAGAACAGTGTCTCCAGGTGAAACTTAGACAGGTGCGTTGTCTTGAGCACTGGCGGCTGGTTGTAGTAGCATGTCGGCAATGAGAACTGCGGCTCCTTCGTCAGCTGCTCTTCTGTCCATGGCGAAGCGAACGTCGGGTATAGCGGTCTATAGCGAGTTCAACAAAGCGAAACATTTAGAATGAAAAGTACGCTGAGCCCAAACTTGAAGCAACCAAAGCAAACGTACTCTGCTGAGTTCAGATTGAGTCCGAGCGACGTAAGATCGCAGCCCATCGACAAGTTCTTCTTCGAGTCGTTGCCTGGCCGGATGATGGTGTGCAGCATTCCCAGAAGTCCGTACTGGTTACTAGGGTCCAACTCGCCGTTGCTGGTTTCCTCCGTGGTAGCCTGCTCATCTTGCCGAGGTGCCCGGAAGTGATCAAACGCTTCCGTGCCTAGATTTACGCTGCCACTGGTGCTTGCCCCCACTCCTGCTAGGGCGGCACTGCCAGCACGGCTGCCTATGGAAGTACCTCCCTTTAGCTGTTCCGCTCGGGAAGACACCAAACCGTCCGCAGCAGAGGAAGTAAAGCTCGAGTGTCGCTTCAACTCGGTCGGTGGCCGCATGGGGCTCTTCTCGCTGGCACCTGGTCCAAACGTGGACAGCGCAGGGAAGTCCTCCTTCTGAATCACGAACTCAGAGGGCTGCGCTCGCATCCTGTCGGCTGCCGTGCCTTCGAAACTCGAGTCCAGCGACAAGGATCCCATTCTGTTCAACAACAAAGCACTTTAATACTCCACCACTCTTCAGTTTCACCTCCTCAACCTGCTTACCTGGAGCCCAGCGCAGGGAACTCGGACATATCCGGCGCCTTGTTCTCCGTCGGCATCTGGAAGTTGCGCCCTGCAATTAAAAGCAACAAAAACTCCAATAAGTCCCTCTTCTCTCCCTCTTCTCAGCTCTCCAACGCACCAGAGTTGATCCGATGCAGCTCGTGTGTGGGAGGGATAGCTGCCGCACCCACTTGCATGCGTCCGACGCCAGATCCGCCCAAGAACTGCAGCAAAAACTCCAAAAATCAGCATAAAACCACCAAAACGTCACGAAAACCCTCCGGAACGCACCGAACTGGCACCACTTTGCATCAGACCGCTGCTGTAGCCAGTGTAGGAGCTGTGCAGCTGCCCCATACTCGAGTCCGCCGCCGTGTCCGCGTCCATACTGGCGCCCAGTCCGCTGCCCATGGCGTGGAAGGACGAGAGACTCAAGTGTGGACCACCCAATCCGTTGCTGGGCGCAGGAGCTTTGGCGCTGGCGAACTCGTCTCGATGGTAGTAATATTGGCTGGCGTCGAACTCTTCCTGCGGGGTTTTAAGGGACAGAATATTAGGGACGAGAACTAAATCCTAGGAATTAACAGACGATATAGGGACGCGTGTACCTTGTCCTCTGCCGTCTGGATGTTGTCCTTGAAGTAGGCGAACTTGTCCTTGGACGGATCAATCATCACGCGAGGACGGAGAGCGAGAGGGCGACGGAGAGGCAGACGCACGAGACGCTCGAGGCTTGCGCTTGTGGACGGACGTTGGGTTTCTGCTTTGGTGGGGGGATGGTGTGGTGGACATGAAAGACGAGTACCATGGAGTAGGACTCCTAAGAGTGCAGGTACAGTGTACCAGATGGAAAGAGAGAAGTAGTTGAAGCGGGTTAGGCCTATTCTCAACCAAGTTTCATGCATGCGACCGCATTAGAGGACTTAAGAGCACTTTGTACCTTGTTCTTTGCAGGAAGTTTGCAGCGCACTTAGGAATCGGTTTAAGAAGGTTTCAGTCGCTGTCCACATTTTCCGAAGTTCGCACCAAACAGCACTGCAAAATGCAAAGCGTGTTAAGAGCAACCTGAACCTTTTAGTTTGCATTATGTCGATACAATTTTTTAAAACACGTTTTTCATGCTAAATCCTAATGTTACACCATCTACCGTGGGTTGCATCGTAATAAATGACGCCCTTGAACTCCGCGACCTTCGTGCGGCGATGAAAAACTGATTTCAGAGTAGTTTGGGCTAAGTGCAAAGTTGCATACAAACTGCATGCAAACCGGAGGAAACCACGAAATGGATATCAACAATGTACGCAACAATGCACGAAGTTTGCAATGCAAAGTTGTCTGCTAACTTCGCACTCCTCTTAATTACGATTTCCGACTGCAAAGTGACTACAAAGTGCAGAGTACAAAGCGCTCTTAAATGTTCTATTAGGTCAAATCAAGACTTCCGATTGGTTAACGGGTTAGGTGGTCGCATGCGGTCCCACTCATATATAGACGCTTTTGCGGCGAGGTGGTCGCATGCGATAAAATCGTCGCACGAGGATGGTAGGGGTCGCACGACGATCCACCAATGAAAACGGTTCTTTGACTCGCTTTCGCACACGGACCATAAACGCCAGGAGGCGTTCTAACAAGGCTCCAATGCCCCAACGCGAGAACTACACCCTGATCCCTCAACCCCCCAACCCTGCACGTGAACCCTAAAGCCCCCTCTGTCTCCCCCCGGAGGGAGCACCTCGCTTCACTCGGTAGTTGGTCATCCCGCCTTCGGCGGCGTTGGTCTACTCCGCTCTCGTTTAAATACGATTTTAAGTAACTATTTGACAAGGGAAAAGTGAGTTGTTTCACACATTATTATGATAGGACCAGAAAAGTTATCTTAGGTACGACGGAGTGACTACTCGACACGCTGCAAATTGGTAGACAAAACATTACGGTCACCAGTGATCAATGCAAAATTCAAAAGTAACTAGTCTAAAATGAATAACCTGGGGAATTCAAGCAATACTATCGAATGAGCTGTGCAGGCTTTGGGCGTTTACTCTGCCTCGTTGCAGGTAGCCTTGTGGTAGACCCATTGCGATCTGCGCGGCGCGCCATGGGCGAGCCTCCTGTGTCTCCAGCAGGATTGTTGCAAGCTTGCTTATCGTGGCTAGCAGGAGGAGTTACCACCACGTTTGAGTCATAGCAGGTACCAGCCGAGCTGGATTCTATCGCACCGTACATGCTGTGTTACATGCAATTAATTCCAACCCAAACTTGACAATCTAATTCCTCATTACTGACGATGAGATAAAAATGGTGGCGGCCGTTTTTTGGTCTGCGAGTACACAGGGTGCTATGCCTGGTTGTATTGGTACGATTGATAGGTGGCTCTGTCCAATTAGAGTACCTCATGCTAGTGAATGCGGTCGCGTTGTTTCATATTTTTCGGGGCACTATCAAAGATAAATGTACAAGCTTGTGCAGACCACACGTGCCGGTTTACAGCTATGGCTTGTCGCTCCCCTGGCGGAAGAAACGATTCTATCGCTTTTTTGCAATGGTCACTAAGTCGAGTGCTGTCGCGTATAAGGTGTCCTTATTACGTCATTGGAGATAATGCATATCCTCAAACTAGAGTGGTTATGACGCCATTCAACCAAGCTCAGGTCAAAGCCCATCCAGAACGTGACAACTACAATTTTTTCCTGAGTCAATGCAAAATTCCCATTGAAATTGCTTTCGGGTTACTTGCCAACAAATGGAGACTATTAAAGCGACAACTTTGTGTAAGTCTACGCAATGCATCACATATCATCCACACCGGCATGCGTCTACACAATTTTTGTATCGATCAACATTCAATAAATAACTGCGAGACTGCAGGCAACACGATTAGATCGATGCAGCAGGTGTTGCACACGTGGAACGAAAGCCGAGGCCTCTTGTATTATGCCACACAGTTTGAAACTAAAGGTGGTGATGTTGTTGAATTGATGGACGAAGTGACACGTAAAATAGCTGGTTCGTCACATTGCTGAAAATGGTTTACATCGTCCTGCAATCAATATCAGCCGCAGAGCTGAATTGGAGAAGAGAAATGCATAATGTGTATTAGTTTTGCATTTCGACCACACCAGCAACAGAGCCTGTAGGACATATCTTAATTGAATTCACTGAGTTTTCCCATCAGTGATTTTCTTTCTTGTAAAAGGAGATCTCTGTCTTCTTCGAGCCTCTTCCGCGAAGCAGCCGCGGCACTAGCTAGTTGGACATCCAACTCTGAAAGCTGACGCCGAATATTGTTCAGCACCATTAAAATGCTGACCTTCTCTTGTAAGTTAGAGAAACTCCAGACAGCAACGCCGTCTGCCTCAATTCGGCGGCCCTTCATGTACGTGGCAAATGACGCAGCAAACGCCTCCATGTAACCGCTCCCTTTTCGTTTCGGTCTGGATGGAGTCGAGTTGCTATTCTGCCTTTGCAGAGCAGCGTCTTCAGTTTACTCGAGGGTGTCAAATTCCTCTTCTTCTAGCATACCACCTTTTACAAAGCTTCTCAGCTGTGGCTTCACCTGCGCATATCACTAGTTACCTTCTCAGTATGACAACTTTCAGTTGAAATCAAAATATCACGAATAAAACGCACGCTCAGCCACTTCCGCAGGTATAGCACATATCCGCAGCCATTCACAAAGTTCCGAAACTCGTTTTTATGCTACCCCGACGTGGCGAACCGCTTCTCGGTCACAATGTAGTGCTTGTCTATCTCCTTCCACATGTCGAACAACTTCTTTGCCGGATGAGGTTTGAACACCGAGAGGTCGATGCCAAGAAATAATTCATCTTCATCTATGAGCTGGTTTCGCTCATGATCTCCAGGGTACGTTTGGATAAATGCCCTCTGTACGCCATGCCAGAAGCGGCTCTTATCATGTATCATCCTTGTGTCCAGGTCAGCACGGGGTACCTTGTTGCCGGACTCACTAAATCGGATTGCAAACTCGTTCGAGAAGAGAATCTCCAACAACCGATACATGCAGTGCGTAGTACGGGACCCCACATCAGTTTTACCACAACCGACGCCAGAATTGTCAAACGCGGCCCTAGCAACATCATGGCACCTGAGGCGATATACATATTGCTCCGCAGTTTGTCCATTCATTGTAAATCTCGTACGATAAAGAAAATTAAAGTTGTGCGGCACCATCTACGGTATTATCGAGTGGAACCTCAGGGTATGGAAGGCCTTGTAGAACTTGCCGAGACAACCGATTTCGATACAGTTAAAATCGAAGCAATTGAGCGTGCGTATATGGATCGCCCCGCTAACGGACTCTTTGCCGATATGAGCTATGCAACATTTATAGAGGAGTTCGAGGCAATCGGCTTAATAGGCAATGAAGCCGATATTCCTGGTATTTGGACTTGAACGGAGGAAGAAGGCTGTATTAAGCGCCGCGAAAAACCAGTGTCTCCCTGGATTCGCCCAACTCTTCGAATACGAACTTCTGTATGTCAGAAGTATTTTTGTATGTTCCGTGGCGATCCACTAATGAGCTGCCGACGACTGATGAAGATGTTTTGCTCACTTTTTTGAGGTGCAAGCTCTCAACCTGGAGGGGGGCAGTTGCACGAATCCAATGCGTAGCTAGCTCGGCAGCACCAGCTTGACCTGCTTAAAATTGCCCGAGAAGGATGTAACGTTGCCTCTTTTGCGACTTCTGAATATGTTTTTATTGATCGTCCGAACAATGAAAACCAATGCCCTGAAACTAACGAAGTGGCAAATACATCTTCTGATTGCGCTTCGAGCGACGATTGTAAATCTAGTCAACTGCCTGATATGTGCGCAGGGCAAGAAGACGAAGAACCGACCGTCGCAAAAGCACGCACCGAATGACCGAGTTGGCGGGGTGATCTGCTAGGACCTGAAGAGACCAATGACCATGGACAGGTTGAGCAAAGGTACACGATCAATTTTGTTGATCACAAGAGCAACTACTGCCGGGTTTTCTTGGCGCACACAAAGGACGCGGCCGCAAAACAGTTCGAGCATTTCTTGACGTTCTTTGAGAAGTGCTTTGACTGCCGCACCCACGTGTTGCGCACGGACTCCGGGGTTGAGTATCAGAATGTTTACTTGTTCAGCAAGCGCACGGGTGTGGCTCGGAAGCGCAGCGAAGCGCGCAATCAAGCTAGCAATGGCAAGGCCGAAAGGACGCACTGGACCATCATGAACATGGCCCGGTGTATGATATTTGCGTGTGGACTGCCTCTCAAATTTTGGGATGACGTCTGTTCAGTACGCCGCGTACATCCTAAACAGGACCCCCACAAACTCCAATCCAGGGAGCGCATCTCCTCTCAAGGTGCTGACGAAGGAAACTCTGTCTTTTGGGGAAAACGTCGTGTTTGGGTCGCACTACACGGTGTACAGAGATCGCAGAAAGAAGAATTTCGAGCAGCGAGCGCAGCAGGGAATGACCGTCGGGATCAGAGAAGAGACGAAAGGCTATCGCGTATACCTGCCGAAGGACAAGGTCGTGGTCACGACTCAACACGTGATAAACATCGAGAGACTCTGGACAATGAGCAGAACGAGAACGTACAGAGGCTGTGCCTCCAAGACGAAGACTCGGACAACGAGGAGGAGACGCCGAGCGCGAGGGCCGTGGGGTCTGACACTGCACAAGTGACGAGTGCGGAAACTGCGGCTGGGCCTCCGAAGGGGCGCAACAATATGTCGTCCAAGAACAAGAAGAAGAAGAAAACGTGGACCAGAGAACGCCCGGTGACGCGTTCGATTGGGAGGCGAGCTGCCGAGATTGCGGACGAGTCTGCGCAGCAGGTGGAGTTTCAAGGTGACGTGGTCAATAGTGTGCTGGAGGCGGATCCGAGGAACTTGCGCGAGGCTATGCGTAGCCAGCATGGCTGAAAGCCATGACCGAAGAGCTCGCTGCACTAGAAAACAATGGAGTGTGGGAAGTCGTGCGGATGCCACGAGGGGCGGATGTACTCCATACCAAATAGGTGTACAAGACGAAGCGGAACGCCGAGGGTGCACTTGAGCGCTTAAAGGTGCGGCTCGTTGCTTGCAGGAAATCGGCGTGAACTACGGGATCACTTTCGCCGCCGTGATTGACATGACAAGTGTGAAGCTGATATTCGTATTGGCACGTAAATGGAGGGTGCGCGCTAAGCACGGTGATGTTCCTAATGCCTTTGTGAAGACAGACAAAGAAGTCGAGCTCGTGATCTACATCCGGGTCCCACAAGGTATGGTGATTTCGGAGGAAACCCGCAAGCAGCTAGGCGTTACGAGTGACGGCGAACTGGTGCTGGAGTTGAAGAATGCCCTGTACGGGTTGAAGCCGGTCAGACGCCTGTGGAGCAGGCCCCTCCACAAGACGATGGTGGAAATCGGGTTTGAGCAGAGTCTTTCAGATATGTGCGTCTACTTCAGACGAGGAGGAGGTGTTCTCTTGGTTGTAGGAGTCTATGTAGACGAGCTGCTGGTGACGGGGACACAACAGCGCGCGGTGGACACTTTCTTGGAAGAGTTGGCTGCGCTGTCGGTCAAGGATCTTGGCCCGGCGAGCAAGTTCTTAGGCATGCGGGTGAGCTACAATTGAAGTCGACGGGTACAACTTAGACCAAGAGGTCACCATCACGGACATGCTGAGGGGGCATGGCATGCAGAATGCGCAAGGAGTGCGTACGCCAATAGGAGCTGAGTGGACGAACGTCAGGATGCTGAAGGTGAAGCGTTGCCTGCTCGGGAGGTGAAAATGTGGTCACCGTGACAAAGTTCCAGTCGCTCGTTGGAAGCTTGTTGTGGAACGCGCGATGCACGCGACCGGACATTGCCTTCGCTGTACACAAGGCATCGCAACGCACTCACAGTCCGACCATGGCCGACTGGAAGCTAGCGAGGATAATCGTGCGCTACCTGGATGGAAAAAGAACTCCGTATGCAGATGCGAGGCAACAGAGGACGTGAGGACCCGCTAAGATTGGTCGCCTACGGTGATGCTGCCTCGGACAGGAAATCGATCCGGGTGGATTTGTGACAGTGGATGGGATGCCGATCAGTTGGATCAGTAAGAGGCATGATGATGTTCCTCTCTCTCGACGATGGAGGCCGAGTACACAGCCGCATTGGTCGTGGCGACGGAGCTGCATGGTGTGCGAGAGTTGCTTGGAAACCTGAGTGTCGCCGAAGAGCTGCAATCACCCGATAGATAAGCAATCTCACTTTCCTATAAGCTAAGTTGTCCTCAGGCCAGTCCGAGAACCGGGTTTCAACAAGATCATGCTAAACTCATCTATGATAACAAGGTGGACATCCTTACGTTTCTTTTGCATTCGTTTAAGCGTTTTTGGACCTGATTTTGTCTCTTTCAACGACTTGTAAGGAATCGAGAATGCTGATTTGGGGAACGAGGTAAACCCAAGAGCAGAGCAAAGTGTCACGCCTTTTATGTTAAACGCTGCTGTACCTTGGTGGGCCAATAACAAAACTCGTTTTGATGTCCTTCGTGTCGAAGCGTGTTGCTGTGTATATCTTTAACGATATGTCGTATTAGTCAGATTTTACCAGATCCACCCTCACCATTTATAATCATTTGGAGGGCTTTACAAGGAGACAAATCTAGCGATGATTTTTTATGATGATTTATCATATGTTACTGGACTTTGAACACACCGCCCGTCACATCAGGTGGACTTTTGATCTTAACGCCCCTAGAAATGAGAGATTGATAGATTTTTATTAGTTATTTTCATCCATTTCATCAAAAAAATTTTTTTTTAATTTTTTCTTAATTTAATAAATTCGAAAAATTGACCATTTAAAAAAAAATTCATTTCAAAAATTTGTTGAAAACGTGTAACGTTTTTATAAATTAACTTTAAAAAATGGACCTTTATATTTACTTCTAGACATAATTTATTGAAATATTATTTTTTGTTATTTTATACTCTTTGTATTTTAGTTCCATATTTTCATCTTGATATTTTCTAGAATAAATACCTAGTAAATCATATTTACCACGAATTAAGGATGGCTGCTTCCAAGCCTACCTACCGGTTGTAATATATCCAAATACATTAGGTCATTCAGATAATATACTTTATCAATATAATCTACTGCACAAATTTCAGATAAAAAATTAAATCGACTACTTCCTCCATATCGTATTGATTGCCACAATGCTATATGACAGTCCAGAGGTTTCGCAGTAAAGGGTATTGGGGGGTTCACACTGGGGGTTTCCGGCATAGAATATGCCCGTGCACCCGAAACGGGACTCACGAGTCTATGCGGTTTTGCTGTTCAAATACCCCCTGCTCTAGAGCAGAGGGTATTTATGCATTGTTTATCACTGATTTCTTGCATAGTTAAAACCATATCCGGCATAGCTACTTGCCTTTTCTATGATTTTATATTCAAAACCCATGTCTTGTTTTTGACGACGTTCAGGATAAGCCTGCTCCGCTATGGCGGCGTCAGAGCTTTGTGTGAACAGGAGGGCACCGGTTTTCCTATGCCGGAAACCCTCTGTGTGAACCCCCCCCATTGTTCGTCGTTCAGGTATGGGCACGGACTTTACCTTCAAAACAAGCTCGTGCCGTGTCTGCACGAGTTTTGCTTGATTCGACTGGAAACATCAACTCCAACGACTCCAGCAGTCACGGAGACTCTAAGGCGCTTCCAAATACGCGCGACAGTGCGCTCATCACAGTAGTACTTGCTTCCTAGGTCGGTAAAAGTACCATAGCCAACTTATCCTATTGTTGGCAACAGTTCGCATGAGGTCGTTATTGGTGATTGCGTGCCGTGTTCCTGCGTCTAGGTTAGGGTTCATCTTGATGTACGGCGAGTATCAGAGTGATTGAATAGCTGGGTAAAGCGCAGCGGTACGGCCTTGAAATCATTGGCTGAGAGCGCGATTTCCTGAGCCTATATCTCTAGGAAAATACACGGATGGAAACGAAATGCATATCTGCCAATAGCGGAGATCCATTCCTTTCTTTTCAGCTAATTAGATCATAAAACAATGCCGTATTGCCTTCACAATATCGTCTTTAGCACAATGTGACAATCAATACGATATAGAGGAAGCATTTGTATGATTTAAAAAATATAGGAAGTAATTTTCTAATAACAAATCAAAAACCGACAGTTACTAAATAAAAATATTTAAAAATAACAAAAAAGCAAATTTTCAACAATATTATGACAATTATTAAGCAATTTTACATATTTCTATTTTTAAATATCATTTTATTAATATGTTATTTTTTCTATTCAACATATAAATAAATGATATATTTTCTTAAACATAATTGAACTTGTTTTGTATGTTGACTTTCTTAAACTATATTATTATTAATTTAATAATAAAAATGTGGAGATAATATTATTATCTTTCTCGTCCGTTGCATCGCCAGCGCGAAAGGAGTCCATTGAGAATCAGCCACCGTCTCTTTAAATTCAGGTTCGTTTTCATAATCATCACCGATTGGGTATTGATAGTACAGCGTCTTGCTTGGTTCTCGAAAAAAAACTGCCCCTAGCGTGCGCATGTCCTTCTTTTCTTTTAGCCACGGCTTCAAGTATGTGCTAAGAAAATCTCGAGCTTTCACTATTGTTTCAGGTTGATAGCGGTATATTTTGCGATAGCGCTCTCGCTTAAGAGTATTTGATGGTCCCGGTGTTTCTTGCACAGCTAGTAGCGTTCTCCATTAGCTGTGATTGTGCGCGGATCGCTGCATCGTCCTGGATACTGACACTGCTGAGAGTCCAGCAAGTGCGGGGGCCGTTTTCCTCGACGTGAGCTCTCTTTTGGCATGGTCTGCAGACGGCAACAACACAGGCTATACAACACAGCCTCAGTCGTTGGCTCAAGGAAGGTCATCACGTAACGGGGGTCATTCGCTTACCTCTGGAGGTTTGGAGCGCACCAATCGACCACGAGGTTTCCTTTTGCTTTTTGTTTTCATTTTCAACGGGCGCGTCAAAGTTCAATCTACATTTGGGCATTATTATTATGCTGTGATGTGTGTGTTGGTGGGGGAGGGGGGCGGTGCGAAAAATATTTAAAAAAATATATTTTTTCGCATTGCCGCCCCCAAGCAACCGAGGCGATTGGTCGCCGTGAGGGTGCTCGGCAGCGCATGCTGCCATACTAGTTCTAGTAGGGATTAGACCGCCGAGGTTCCACGCTACGCTGCATCAATCAACGTGGTGCTGATGAAAGCCCCCGCAGCATGGAACCACCCGTTCAAGTGATGGTTGCGGAAATGCTGGCTCCAAGATTTACAAGACCAGCCACAAATGCCACGAGTGGAAGGCGAGAAGTTCAAAACTTACACCTCCGGGGCGCTCTGGTATTTGTCGTTGGATGCGTAGCAGTTGGGGTGACCTCAGTACTCAAACGCCCTTATTTTATAGTGTCCCATGAATATTCATTTTTGGAGATTCTAGCTTACCTGTTAACATGGGGTACAGTTCTCTACATGCGATATACGCTACCCTGTCTCGGTGTTTTCGGATCCGCTGGCAAATTCAACTGGCGAGATGGCTCGAAATACTTTTCACTGATGAGAATGCTATTGTGAACTGAATTCCGCCTGGTCGATGTTTTGTTAGATGTAGCCAATTCACCTAGTAATGACTCATCAGAGTCGCTTAACCAGTCGTCGTTCTGGACAACCTCTTCATCCAGTAGAGTGTTGCACGTGGCCACCCTTTGGTGCGCAGTAGCAGGCATAAGAAGACTGGACTTGGACAAGTGCCTTTAAGGAGGAAAGCTGTAGAATGAATTGAGAGGTTAGAGGTGCTATCTCGTCTAAGCTAGCCCTACCAGGCGCAGTAGTTTCGTAACTCCTCGTCCTGACTAGGCGGTCCTCAATGCGAAGGCAGCTCGGCTAGCTAATCGGTCCATGCAACACTCCTCCTCGGGCTATGCATTCGTCGAGTGTCGTCAAATGGAATGACTTCATCATCTGCTTGTGCAGTTGAGTTCCAAGAGGCTTCGTGAGAATATCTGCCTTCATTTTTGCGGTAGGGCAGTATTCAACCTGCACAGTGCCTTTCTTCAGCACATCGCGTATGAAGTCATACTGGATGTTAATGTGCTTCATCCGTTGAGAGGTCAGCTCGTTCTCCATCGTCTTGATTGCACTTTGGTTGTCGACATGAAGGGTCATTGTTGAGTCATCTGGTCGAAGGCGACATTCTTTCAATAATTGTTGAGTCCAAAGGCGATCTCGAATTGCAGTTCCAGCAGCTATATATTCAACATTAGCGGTTGACAGAACCACTCTAGACTGCTTCTTTGAATACCAGGCCACTGGTGCACCATTAATCAATAGGACACCACCGGAAGTTGATTTAGCGTCCTTTTGGTCTCCTGCCCAGTCAGCATCTGAGTACATGGCTGGTTGAATCGATGCGTTGCTTTGGTGACCGTACTGGAAAATATTTCAGTTGTGGAAGTACCCTTCAAATACCGGAGTAAATGTTTTACAGCTCGCCAGTGGCCCATTGTTGGTTGAGAAATGAATCTAGCCAAGTAATTCACAGCCATAGTGATGTCAGGTCTCGTGCAATTACTGAGCCAGAGTAGCGAACCAATTGTCTCTCGCATCACTTGGACATCTAGGAACGGGGCCTCATCTTCGGCTGTCGAGCTGCAGCGGGCTACCATCGGCGTCTTTACCGGTCAGCAGTCTTCCATGCGCGTTTTCGTGAGAAGCTCCACAATATTCGATTGCTGATGGAGTAAAATGCCATTGGTGGCATGTTCTACTTGCAATCCGAGGTAATTAGAAGCAACACCCAAATCCTAGTTGGGCGAAAGACGAAGAAAGCCGCAAGCCAATGTCAGGAGCGATTATTTTCGTTTCAGGATGTCCCGTTCACTGGCATACAAAGCGACAACATGTAATGTCAAAATCATCGACGGTTGCTGAGTACATCGCAGCCGACGACGCTGTAGAAGAAGCGCGTTGGGTACGACTACTTGTTTCCAGGCTGCTCAAGACCCCTTTTACAACTCCTATTCCTGCAGTGATTGATAACAAATCCACCATCAAGCGTCTTACCAACGGCAAAAACTCCGAGGCTCGAAAGACGATCGACTGCAAGTTCTTTGCCATTCGTGAGGCTGTTGAGTCTGGTGAGCTGACACTTCAGTACTGCCCAACAAACGAAATGCTGGCGGGTGGATTCCACCAAGGCTTTGCCAACTACCCATTTTCGAGAACTGCGTGAAAAGATTGGCATCACTTGCTTGCTTCAAGCACTCAGCGCTGGCGGGGAAGTGTTAGAGCATCCAACTTGAAGTACTGGTACCTCGCGATGACGAAACGTAGTGTGTCTGATTTCTCTCTTTTCTCTCAACTAAGCTACAAATACATCACGTCTCAATTTGCGCTCGTCCTAACAGCCGCCACCTTCTTAATAAAACAGTTTAATTTGCCTACTTCGTCTACAAGCAAGTGTAAGCCGGTAACGGGCCTCATGCCCGTTAGACTCGGTGGTTTCGACCTGGGTGATTTCTCATGCTTACTGGACGAGGTCTCATCCATCCAATAACACCAAACCTTCGAGCCATTACTTGACCTTGCATACCCAATTGTGAGTGTGCCGGGGCATTCCCTGCTTGTGGACGATCGTTATACTGCAGCGAACATCTGGGGGAAAGGGTGGGTACTCTGGTGATGGCGCGTACACACAAGTTCGCGTTCTGAAAACGTCCGCTACAGCGGTGCATATGCTATGCGTTCTTGCCAATACTCCGTTCGGACCAATGTGTGTGAGATCTGGCAGCTAGGGATAGTAGAAGTTTTTTTCACACTACTATAGTTGTAATATTAGCTACATCAATCGAGGACGCAATTGTAATATTACCTTTTGATGAGCCATCTATAATAGCCAACTGATAGAAGAAAAATAGAATTAATGGCAACCACCGAAACGTCATAACCCTGTTAATTACCCCGCCGACTCGGATCTCCTTCCAGTTCTGCTTCAGCAGTACCTGCATTTGTGTTTGTTGCCCGTTCTCGCTCGAAGGCAGCTCATTACTGCAATTTATAGGAAACGCACATTACCTATGCCCCGAAACCAGATAATGTCGATGTGCTTGCCAAGAGTCTCCTCTCTGGAGCAGACTAAACCGCCAAGTCTCACCAGCAGTGACTTAGTGAATGCACCTGAAGCATATCCGGTCGCTTATGGCGTCCGGAAGTGATAACCTTCCGACTATACAGACAGGGTTTGCTGCTAAATTTCAATGAGTGGTGCCGGGGTCTCGTTGCTATAATAGATGTGGCGAGGGTGGTGAACCTTTTGCCGCCCAGGTGTATAGCGCTAGCCTTACCCAGTAAGGTTGCAACCCCGAACGAGGATTCACGTCAAAGGTGGCGAAATCCCGCTGGGTGTCATTTGACTGTTGTGCCTTCGTCTGCACCGATCTTTCAGCTGTAGGTCGTGAGTGTAGAGCTGGGCGCACTATCCTTGTACGTAGCTTCCACGGCTCAGATATCCAAAATACACAGCAATGTTATACTCAGCAAGCAGCCGTTCTTATTTTTTGAGACCCTTGAACGGTTGGTCTATACACTGGTCCACTAAGCCACTTCCAGGATACTGGTCAATCCAGGGCGGCTGGCTTCGCGCACACCACCCTCAAATCAGAAGAAAATATACAGAACAATACAGCCCTATCACGCGTTAATCAATCACTTTCAGGTTCCCAGACGTAGACTATCTTAAATGTCCAGAAATGAAATGAGTTAAAATGAGATGCAGGAGTCAACCGTAAACGGATGTTCGCCACCACTACGAATGGATTAGAGCGGTTCACTCCACAGCGGGGTAAGCCTGGCCCCACCTAACTTGGGTTGACTTACTTGTAAGAGGTCCAAGCTCGGTCGTCGCTAAGCCAAGGAGCCCTTTGGCACCGACACTTATGCCAGTGACGCGCGCACGAGTTCCAGTGGCCCGACAAATCGGTCCACACCGATCACGTACCAAGCCCGGTCCACAGCAAACCGTCAAGAAGGCGCTGGTTGGTTTTGAGCGGCAAGAGCTGTAAGCAGAGCGATTAGAAGAGATAACCACTAGACAATGCTGGACTCCGAGCTCGGCCGAACAATCACTCAGTTCCCATTTCGCAATACAACAGCAACAACAATCAAGTTCACGTGACATTGTGCTTAAGCAAAATGTAGCGTGAAGCTACTGACCTACCGGCCCCCTCGAAGACGGGCCACGATACCCGAACAAGTGATGTCCGACAACGTTAACAGATTCGGTAGCGTCGCGAAGAAGCAAGTCCCCGTGTTCTGCGACGGAGAATAGAAGGAGTATCTCGAGTGATTGTTACGGCTGTAGTACTTCGTGTTAATCGGGTACACCAACTGCACTGAATATCAGCTCGGTTTGACAAAGACACCCAGGAGCTACTGCAGGATGATGACCTGTTGATGTTCAACGAGATCGCTACTGAAGAGCAGGTGTCAAGCCAACGTCGCCCTTCTCGCCACAGTGAGATTATTGGGTAAAGTTCCATTTGGGCTGTATCTCGCATATAGAGGACAATCCGAATGACGTTGTCCGGGATGTTAGGTGATGAGCAGCTCACAGATTTAAAGAGTTGCTTGATGCATGGCGAAAACATTTTCTTCTAGTGGAGCTGGAATGATAGGAAATAGATTGTTGAGCCCAATTGCAGTTGTTGTCGATCATATAATTCGCAAAAAGACAAGTTCTGCGCTTCTCATATTGATATGATAGATATGTATGCCTCTCTTGAATGCACACGATGTCTACCTTCCCAATTGACCTGACTCGCAATTGAGTCACTCCTGGAATCAGATTTAACTTCAACGTCAAACACGCATACGGATGGTTCCTTCAGCCAATACAATTGGTCCTTGAGCGTAGGGGCCAACCCTAAAGGGATCGGCCACTGACGCAGAATACTTGTCGATATGCACCTCGGCCCCAACTTTTTATGCATCACAATTCAATCTGCGGCATGATCGGCAAAAGTCGCAACTCCAAGCCTGTGGCCAGCGCTGCAGGAAGTGCAGACACGCTTCCTTCTAACTACAAAACTTCCGTCAGGAATGATATGTATTCCATTCCATACCAGCGTATGCAAGGGGTACTGCCCGCCCGAGCTGAGGTTGCTGCGTCTGTGATATCTACTGTTGACGGTAAGTGCAAACATGACAGCGTCTTGTAAATGTTTCCTGATACCAACAGCATGTGATGCATTGGCCGACCTCCTCGCTTATCTACAGGAAAACCCGAAACCGGGGCCAATTAGGCTTCGCATGAAGCTGTTGTGGGTGTCTGACCATCAACATGACCAGTTGAAGTATGCTCGGCTTCATTTCATCGATGCGGATGTGGCTGAATCTCTTGATGAGCTACTAAAGGTGCGTACCAGATTTACGTATTCGTGCGTTTGCATTTAATAACGCTCTAGCCTTATGTATTGATCTTTCGCGACAACTACGAGGAAAACGCGCACGATGTTAATTCGATACTTTTCACTGCTACTGCTTGGCGAATTACCTTCGAAGACAACAACCTGCCTCCACCGGGTAGCATCGTGCGCATCTCCGACCTCACGAACCGCAATCGATATCGCGAGACTAACTGTCAGGCTACCATTCGCCTGGCAAACTTGACGTGATCGTAGGATCGGACGGATCCTGTGTATATTTGGTCTTCTCTGCATAAACCGCAACATGTCTCGAAGTTTCATCCTTGCTTTTAATTGGTCGAAATAGTGTATTCTAAAGCATTAGACGGCGAGCTCCCAGTAGCTCTTCACGGCAGACGAGTAGAAACAGTCAAGTAAGCAGTGCGATATGCTGTTTAGTGCTGATGGAAACTAACGATAAAATATGGGCCATGTAACTACAGCTACTCCGAGCAACCTCGGCTACTTGTAGAAGTGGGGAGAGTTCTACCAGGTGAATAAGATGATTGCAGTAGAGGAAGGCTTCAATACCAAGGTTGTCGTACCGAAACGGATCCGCTCTGTGGAAAGCTTGCGGAGGAAATGCAACAGCATCTGGCGAGCATATGATCTCACACACGATGCTGGCCAGACTACCCTGCACATGCTAGCTCGAAAAGTGAAGCTTAAAGTCGAGGAAAGGATGGGACAGCGTCGATACCATAGATCAAGATATCCAACAAGCATCGCCCCCATGGAAGATCACCTAAGTATCGATGTTATGAGGGCTTGCAATTTAACATGAACAGAGTCTAATGAATATGAACCTGACTACGGCTCAGACACCATTACAAACAACGATCGGCTTGAAGCAAAGGCTTCGGTTGCTACATCGCTGGCGGGAAGCACAACAACGCAAGAGGGAGTTTCCTACAACACTGACATGACGACTGAGGACGCGGAATTGGTAATCATGGAGCGCAGGGCCAGTGTAGGTAGCTATGACTTCGGATCTGCAAGGGAGAGCAATTCAATCAGCTACAAGCAGTGCTTTTCAAAGGGTTACGAGGTATTTAGGAACAGGGGTACAAGCGGAGAAAGCACGAGCGAAGGCTGGATATACGCTCAACCCGACGTTACTACAGACACCTACAAGAGTGTGTGTTGGCTCTGACAGCCTGATGCAGGTGATGGTTGTTTAAAACAATTAATCTCCGTTCGTGTTAGCGCTGCAGCAGAGATAATTGCAATTGTGGATTGAAGAAGGAAAAATCTAGCACAACGATTTCCTCACCTGAGTTAAGAAGAAGGTGTCACTAGTGAGGCCGATCCCTAGCAAAAATGGCCACTGCCGTCAGATGCACAGCTGCGAGGTTTTGTACCATTCGATGCAGGACCAGCTTCTCGAATTCTCCATCTCCTCACCATTTCTAATTTTGCTCTGGTGAGACTACCTGAATTTCTGCGGTGGTTGCAAAGTTTGATAATAATGATGATTCTTTTGTGGCTTATCCGATTCCGTGCTGCGTGGGTTTACCGCAGCAAGATGTAAATTGACCATTTACAGTGCCAAAAGTAAACTTCCGCTGCTTGTAAGGTAGATAGTCTTTATTCTACTGACGTGCGGGTGGGGCAGACACAGCAAAGCTTCGATGCCTGGGCACGGCAAAGGGGTGAAACGGCGTGGCGTGATTATCATACAACATTATGTCCTAAGTGACAATCTGGCGGGCATGTCTCGATCTTCGATTCGCAAGCTGGCGAGAAGGGTCGGGGCCATACGTATGCCCGCTGACGTATATGACGAATCCCGTGCTGTGTTCTCAAGGCATTCACTCGAAATCTTGTCAGAGATGCTGTCATACACACGGAATATGCAAAGCGTAAAACGGTAACTCGGATGGACGTTCTGTTCAAACACCAATGGCGCTCTGCCACACCGGTTCGTGACGGACCAGCGTCGTATGGAAGGAGTGAGTAGTAGCGATATACTTAAGCGTGCAAACTAACAGCCAATACTATTCACTTACGGTTAACCGGGTAGATTCACGACTAACTACCAACAAACCGGGTTCGGTAGGGCCTCACCGGCCTCCTTACTGATCCCCAGGAGCACGACAGCCACAGACCGCAGGCACACACACTCGCTCTCCGCGCGTACACCCCTTCCACTTGTCCTCCGACGCGCGCCATCCGTCCTGGTACCTCGGAGCGGAGGCCAAGAGCTTGCGATTCTCCCGCTAACGCCCTCGAGCCCCGCGCACTCATCGATTAAATGCGGGCTTCGGGGACCCGGACCCACGTCTTGTCTCGTAAGTAGCCACCAAACCCAATCGGCCTGGGTCGTCCGTCCGAAAACAGGTAGCCGTTGCGCACAGACGCTCGTCATCATGCTCAGGACAGTAAAAATCGTGCCTCCCTATCCCACTCGGGACAATCTCCCCGACTCAGTGTCGGCGTCCTCGTCGACACATTCGTACTCGGCCGTCCTCAGTTGTATAGCAACCGCTGTCGTAGCTGTCTTATGGCAATCCCCATCTTGCCACACTCCGCTTAATCTTTTTCCTCCTGACCATTCACTAAACCGTTCCTGCGCTCAATCTGTGCCAATCGCAATACAAACCGTACCACTGGCTATCATTGATCGTACTTCTTTCGCTTGGACCGTCCACAGGTCGCCAACAAACCTCCAAACTCGAATACACGTACACTTCCGCCAACACGAGCGTCGCTTTCGGCTCGTCCTTCGACTTTGGGCCCTAAAACTCGGTCACCACGCATTTGTTTGGTGTAGTCGCTGGTCTTGCAGTCTTGACTGTCTCATCATGATCTTCCGATCTCTGTTCGGCAACCGACCCCACCGCCTTATTCAGTTTCGAGGCTGGGACGCCCCCCGACTGAACGTCGCAGCCGGTCCGCTGTGTAGCGACCGAACTCACCCATACCATCCAGAACCACTTCTCCGGTTCCACGTCGATTTTCATTCATGCCGTATCTCCTTCAAGCACACATTCTTCTGCTCCATCCAGCTCCTGGTCAGTGAAACGTCGCTTATGCAAAGCGTCTCCAGCAATATCGGCCCCGTCTTCAACCGTGCCTTCTTCATCCTTGGACAATTCGTGTTCGACCGTGTCATTTCCTTGTCGCCAAGTGACGGAATCACCGTCCGGGTCAACCTCCACCTCGATAGTCGGTCCGGCCGCCGTCCATTTTAAACAGATACTGTAGCCTACATCAACAACACCGTTTTCGTCACGGCTGTCATCCTCAACCATCCAAGCGGCCCAATCCTTCTTGTAATCGTCTTTTTCTTCAGAATGATTTTCAGCCGTGTCCCGTCCACTGCATTCACCGTTCCGTTATTCTTCAGCGCTGGTACGTCTTCAACTACATAGTTCGTTTCAACACGCTTCCCTCACCACTGCTCACTCCAGTTGGGCCGGCAAGCGTTCCGTCTGTTCCGCTGACACGGTGACACGGTCGTCAATCGAGCCACGCTCCTGCTTCGAGATAGGAGTGAACCGCTCCTCTCCTTCTTCACGCCCCCGTCATTGCTGAGGTGACAGGCTGCCGTTGACGACGACATCGCTCGCAAGGACGCCAGGGTCAAGCGGGTATCCTACGTGCGACCGGGCTGCCTACAGAAATAGCAGTAGTTGTTTATCTGACTCGCAAAGCCACTCTGGGTACCATTGGCTCCGTTGTTGCCGCTGCCGTCGCACTTGAGACGTATGTGTGCAAACCGTCCGCAACGTTTGCATTCCATGGTAGCACGCTTGCACGTAACTCGACCGTGCCCCTTCAACCCACGCCGTCCGCAAACCGGTACTCCTTCTTGAGTACGGCTGTCAGCTTTCATCGAGATACCTCGGAGCGGTCGACCGTTTCCCTTGTCGATAACCTCTACCGTGTGCAGAGCTCGAAACCATGTTCATGTTAGTTTTCAGTGAAAAGAAGTCGATGGTACACCAACACAGAGATGCATGTAGAGGAAAATGCAAAACAATCGGGGTTCCTGATCGGGGTACATAGCCGGGTCACATCCGTCGCTTTCCGAGAATTTCCCGTCTGGTCGCCGTGCACCCTTCATCGTCTTGTTCGTAGGTCTCGCGCCTTTCCTCGGAGGCCACTTCACCACATCTGCACCAGCGTTTCCTGGTCCGCGCAGCACTAGAAATCGGTCACGACCAATATACATTTTTTAACGTTAGGTATATCTGCTAGTATATTGGGTGACCGTTAGAATCTGGACACTGTCCGCGGTCACGGAAAAGACTGGCGTGACGCAAGGTTGTAACAGCGGCTGCTGACGACTAGCTAGCAAGGTACACAAAATAGCGACGAGATGCAGGTCGCTAGCTATAACAAAAGTAGATGAGCCCCTGCTACAGATTACGACGAATTGATGTGACGCCTGAGTTCTTTTGTTTGTATGGGCAGTTCGACTGACACAATGATATGGCATAAAATATGTTTCCTCCACTCACAAGCTATATACGTTTTCATTCGAAGAAATGTGACAGCATCGTTTGTGTCATTACCAGCGATAGTGACAGGTACTCTCCTACAAACCTGCCTTTTCCCAGGTTCGACGGACACAATGCTCGCTGACGCTTTCCCACGCCTTAACGACTCTTTCCACGACGATCTTCCGCTTCTCAGAAGTTGGGATCTTCATTAGAGCAAGCAGGCGCTCTCGCAGCGGCAGGTGACTGTTCGCTTGAATGCAGGATAGATCGTAAGATAGCGCGACTGCTCGGAGGTGTTTCTTAACAGGAGTTACTGGAAACACACGCTCTTGTCAAGGCCAGTCAGTTTGACTGGAAAAGACCTGCTGTCTCATGGCAATTAGGCCAAAGGGGTTTTTGTGCCTTGGACTTTCCTCCTGATAGGTATGCATGTAGTAGCGGTGGTCAGTGAGAACAAATGAATCATTCTGGAATTTGCTCCGCTCACAACAAGTTTCTCTCACCTCCTTCCGAGTTCTTTGCCCGACCACCACTCGGTCGCCGCTCACCCACTACACGGCTCCAAGCGCGATTGCTGCTAGCGGGCCCCATAAAACCGACGCCGAGAGGTAGCAGCACAGACGTGGTGTGTGTGTTCTTGGACAGGGCGACCAGCTCCGTCCCCCAGCTCGCGAAAGCTTCATGAGACGCTTCGGAGACATGACACTTCAAGTTGTCCACGTACAACCACTTGAGACGCCGATGGATATTCTACCCACAATCCGTCGATAAAGTGGTCATGCCAAACGCGCGCATCCATCCACGCATTTAACAGTACCGTTGCATAACCCCCTTGTACTGCTTGCACTCCTGCTCAACCATTCCCCCTGTTGCCCCTTAAATACGATAAGAGGTCGAAGCTTTTCACCAGTCGCAGATATCACCAACAGCAATCTCGCGCGAGAAGATCACATCTAACCTTTGAGGGTTTTTTAGAACCGCGCTCCGCAATAATTCTTCCTGGCTCTTCGTCATAGTATACTGCAGCCTCTTCAGCGCTAAACACTCAGATGCGTACGTAAGCTGCTGCTATAGCCGCCCCAACCTCACTAGCAAAAACTATTGCTCTAGAAGTAGACCTTCCGCCGAAAGAACAGTCCTATTCGGACATTGAAAAGAGTAGCTTTGTCGGTGTACAAAGCGTTGGAGTAGACGATACAAATCCACCTCTTTGCTCGAAGCAAGATAAATTTTCACCCAGTCGCTATGCCCCTCCTTTGTAAAAGCAACTAAATCATCACGGCGCATTGACTTAATCCATTGCACGAGCTACTCAGGGTAGGGAAAGGAGCATGGCCGCCCCTGACCACCCATGCAAACTTTTGAACACATCTTGTTTTCACATGCTGCTCACAGCTTCTCCCCCAGCTACTCCCACGCGTAGATGACCTCTCTGCTTTTGATGGCGAAGCGCGTCGCCAGCGCTGTGATGGATCACCTGCACTTACGCTCATCAAGCACCTGGTCCTTAAACGCGTTTGAGAACTTCATTTGATTACAGCAGCAAAAGCAAAGTTATAATTTTATTAAAAGCAGAACATCTTCTCGTCAGCCTACTTGCTTATCTTTACCGAGTACCGCGGCGGCGATTTTGTATCATGTTGTGTTGACCATGAACACGACGCAGCATCCCATCACGCGTAGTGTAGGTGCGCCCCCAAATGAAACACTGATTCGGAGGAGCCCGAACTTGCACAGGATCTAGCACAGCCACCATCTGAGTCGTGTTGGCAAGTCGCTGGTAGCCAGGCGGCTTTAATTAGCAATGAACCCGAATGTGCATCACATCGTATGCAGCCCCGACTGCTTAAACTCTCCCAAAACAGAAGAACAACTCCACGGTCAAGCCTAATGACCAGGTGCTCGCCCAAATCCGCGACAACTCGATTCCATCCATAGTCATGAGGTATTGTTCCATTGTCCACAGCAATGGCAAGCGACCCCGGCTGCTGGATGTAATCCCTAAAATCAAGCCCGTCCTCCATGCGTACCGGAAAGTCTCTGTGAGGATCTTGATTGATGCCACCTGGTAACGACTTTAGTGCCTTCCAATCTTTAGGTTCGGCTGCAGGAAAATATATCGAGAAAATGGGCCGCAGCATTTCCGCCAAATGCTCAGTTACGTTTGCAGGCAGTGGGGCTTGGCGTCTGTGTGTGTCCATGACGTTCGTCGTCTGGAAAATGTCGGCGAATTCGAGTCGGTCTTCGCTGGCAAGAATTACGACATTGCGGTGCAAACAGTCCAACAGCTCTTCAGATAGTGTGTCTCGAACCACCACGGAACCTACACGACTCAGCCTTTCCTGTTGCTGCATCGTTTGATAATAATTGAGGAATGAGAACTCCATGAGGTTTGTCGGGACCAAATAACTGTCGTGTAGTAGGTTGAGAAAAATAGGACCAGGTCCCATGCAACTCAAAAGCTTCTGCAGAGGCCAGGAATTCAGGATACGAGGTTCCAATGATACAGAGAGTAGTCTCTTCAGCGGGGGCGGGAAGGTGGCTGGGCTGGTGGAAGACGTCTCGGGGGCTATGTGGTGGATACCAAGAGTGATGTAGTTTCATCGTCCTGATAGCGCTTGTTCTGGGGGTATCTGGAATCGAAGCGGCGCGTTGGCGAATGATGCAAATTCGGTAAAGTGGACACATAAATGTAAAAAGAATTAATAATAGCAGAAACGGAATTTGCGTAAACAGAATTCTTCAAACGAACTGCGTTTTTACCCGGGACGGAAGCCCGGATAAGCAGTTAATTAGTGCGTTTGTTGTGGAGCACAAATTGTATATAAATGTGTAAAGTCCGCTGTTACTGTCTATAATTGGAAACCCCCTTTAATCTGATATTCACAAAAAATGATGTTGCGCGGGCACTAATGCAATATTCCCAAATTATCATTGACTTAACACCAGTTGAAACCATATGTGACCGTTTAACAGTATCGATATGTGTATTCCTCAGTTTAAAGCCCTGTCCAAATATAAACACGTAGTCTGAGTTAGACTTCTAACCACGAAGACCGACGTGCGTCCACGCAATCCATTCCCTCATCCTGTATTCAAAGGTTAAGGTTCACCCGCAGCATCTCTTTTCCTTGGCAGATAAGTCGGTTCCAGAGCGACCGAAGGCGCTATTTTGCACGGCGTGTCCTAGAGTGGATAGGCTTCGCGCACTTACCAACCGGTTCGTACTATGCGAAATGGCAGGTGTACAGTTGTCTTGGCGGCAAGTGTTGAGGTCTCGGTTTGACATCCATCGACCCAGCAGCTTGACCGTCAAGCAGTCAGCGCCGCCGCCCATCAAGGCTGTCGCCCCACCACTGCGCACCGAGTGGGTGGATTAAGTTTGTAGCTGGACCCTTAACCGCTCTATCCGTGTCCATGAGTGCTTTTACTACCTCGCTTGCTTGAAGGTCGACAGCAAGAAATTCGGCTGAAGTCTGATTTAGTTTTCGCCGTGCTCGAAGTGCGTGGCGTAGCCCGGTAACAGGACCCAAAGCTGCATCATTGCTGCGGTGCATCGTCCGTTATAACCCACGTCCAAACTTGGCATTCTTCGCTCCCTCGAGGCCGATTGTCACAGCAGTCGCTGCCCGTCGCTGCGTTCTCACGCCCCTTCGTAAGAGAAAGAGTGTTAGAAGCCCTAATGAGACAATAGAAGCGTCTTTGCCGTCCGATTGTGAGATACTCGGAGAAGAAAAAAATAGCTGATTGAAGTGCAGCCGCAAAGTAGCCGCTAGTGCGGGCCTTTTATCCGTGCTGTAGCGACGGATTGAGCAGGTCACTCAGGTAGTATTCTTGTTCAGTCAGGACGGCGTGCCGATTCTGCTCATCAGTAGTGGCATCCTGCCCTGGCTTAGAGACTAAACCCGGTCAAGTAAGCAAATTATGGTACCCGAGACGGGTCGGTTCTGTCCGGTTTGAAACTCGGTGACGCGGCGGTGATTTAACTAGCTTGTCAAATGCGCCTCCTTTCATCGCTGGAAGTCACGTTGAACGTGACCCCGAATACGCTCCGTTGTTGCCCTTGGGCTTTGTAGAGTACTCCCTACTTGAAATGTTGATAGACGGGTAGACTTTAGCTGATGCCCTCAAATAGCCCAATGCTCTCAGTTCTTGCCAAAAGGAGAAGTGAGCTCCTTTCGCCCCAATACCATCATCACGCGGGTGGTGCTGTGCGCAGGAGAGGCTCCTCTTGCGAGCAAAGATTACTAGTTGTGATTAACTCAATTCTTGTAATCTTATGAATTGGTCTCCCGGAATTGGGAGAGCCACCTATTGGGAGCTGGACACTTTCCGAGTCTTTTCGCAGTGTTGACTCCCTCGCCAGATTGTGTTCTAACTACTAGTATTCAACAGTCAGGTCAACATGTGGTACATATTACGAGGAATCGATATGACGGACATATTAATGTGACAGTTGAGTTTTTTAGTGTGAGGCTAAACGTTTCCATACAAGGATTATAGGCAATCAACTTGCAGTGAGCTGACAGGCGTTGCGCGTATCAAGCAGTTCTAGATTGATTAGTGGTGACAGCGAGGACGAAGCTGAGCCGATTTTTTGCGGATCTGGGGTGTGCGAGATGACTGCCCTGAGCAGGAGATAGGAAGGAGCGAGGATGAGGAGCGAGAAGGAAATTACGACGACGTGAATGTCGATGAGTGCCGTAGTTCTGGTCGACCCCGATTTGGAAACCCCGATCTGGGATCCAGATCGGGAACTCAGATAGGGGACCCCGATCTACGATCAGGTCATCATAAATCAGGTTGAAGATGGAGAAGCGCGCCAGGCACGACCCGACGCCAATGGTTTAGTCAACAGTTAGTGGCATAGGATAGGATATATTCAGTCCTAAATCTACTTCGTTCTACCCAAGAGATCTTCTCCCCCGAGGAACGGGAACTACCAAGCGCCGGCGCCCCGATAACGTGGTCCCCCGACACTTGGTGGGTTAGGTACTCACCCTCAAAACCCCGTGCCTGACAGGGGGGACACGTTAAATAATCCCGTCGAAGGCGCGCCCGATAACCCGCGCCCCGACGAAGACCCGTGCTGGCCCGATAACGCCGCACACAAACCGCGTCGGCCTGATAACGCCACGCAAGACCCCAAGGACACGCCAGCCGGAATTCGCCGCACGCCCATCGGGTAGGAGGACGCCACTGCGCACGAGCGGGACGTCCAAGTCGTAGAAGACGAGAGAGAGAAGGTCATCTTCTTCAGGCTCATCCCCCGCACCGATCTCCGCTCCAGCCAGAGATACGCTGCTCAAGAACCGGGAATAAACGCTCGACGCGACCACGCAAGAGGACGCGACGGGTTTTTGCGAGGACGAACTCAAGGACTTTATTAATTTCTGCGAGGACGCTACTCCACAATGGTGCCACGACCCGGGAGTACTACACCGGAAGGTGGGTTAGAGATTAAGCGGGAGCCAGAAGAGGAAGCGTCGTCGGTTATAAGGTCGCCGTCGACGAATGAACCTGTGAATAGACCTGCCGCGTCGGGTAGCTCTGAGGGAATCTGTACGACGGGCCATGGTGCCAGCGACGAATTGGAGAGCTACGAAGAAATGTTTGCTGTTCCCGATGTGGCTCCCCTGGTCTCAGCAGAAAAGAACTCTTCCGACAGCTGGCACGCAACCCGATCTTGAGCTTCATCAAGCCCAAAATGATGAACAAGCGCACGGGACCCATCCAGACGTCGTCCTGGGTAAGCCTCACGGGCGTCTGGCAGGCAGCGGAAACGCTTTTCGAGATGCTGCGAGAGTCAGGTTTCGTACTGGGAGCTTTCGAGATGGAGAAGCTGTACGACTGGGACCTCACGTCCTGGACGGAAGCGATTCGGGCCATCGAGGGTCCTCTGAAAGTCCTCGTCGGAGCCGTGAAACGGGAGATCCTGCCGATTCCCCGAGGTAGTCGGGCGCCAACGGCGGCAGTGCCTCCACCACCCTTCTACCCATCAAGCGAAGACTCGGACAGCAGCCTGGATTCCCTCAGTCGCATGTCGATGCTCCAGATGCCACGCGTCATGCAGGTCGCGACTAAGCCGGTGCAAGCGGGAACCCCGACCACCCCGGAAGGAGCGATTCCGAAAGCCTTGGAAGACGCGATCGTCCGGCTCATGCAGTCGACGATGATGCGCGCTGCGGCTACACAAGCGCCAGCGCCAACTCAGGCGGCCGCACCGACACCGCGTCCAACGACGGCCGCGTCACCCAGACAGGAGGCAGCCGATGTCGCGATGGAGTCTGTGAGTTCATGTTCCACGAAGTCCGACTTGCGATGCGACGTTCACGAGGACCCCGACGACTTGTTCGATCTGGATGTCGGCACCTCGGGAGCCGCGGCGGCAATTTCAGCCGCCACAGCGGGTACAGGCCTCGGGCGAGTCCGCCTCTCAGCATCGTCCGAGCTGAACGAATTCCACGGCCGGGATGCAAGTGAAGAAAAAGCTCGAGCCTGGCTTAACCGCCTGAAGTCGACCGCCCGTCGTGATGCCATGAAGGGCGAAGAAGTGTGTTAGCTGTTCGACGATCTGATGAGCGGCCCTGCCCGTCAATGGTACTTGCAGTTGTCCAAGAAGACGCGAAAGTCGTATCCCGATTTAATGGACCAGTTCCGCGTCCAATACTGCGGCAAGGGTGTGTCGATGGCGAGCCGTTATTACCACGCGTCGCGATATCCCGATGAGACGCCATTGGATTACTTGTACCGGCTGAACGTGGCTGCGCTGAGAGCCCACATTCCCTACGAAGACGGTACTGCAGAAGAGAAGCGAGAGCACATCGAGTTATTCATCAACACGCTTGGATCGCAAGAACAAGAACTGGCTTCGCGACTTACCTTGATGGAAGTCCCCGACGCAGTCGCGCTCGAGAAGAAACTCCGAGCTCGCCAACGTGGGCTGGCCCACCAGAAGAAGACTCTGTTCGGGTCAAACAAGTTTCGCCAGAAAGCCCCGACGCCAGCACCACAGCCGGCTCGTGCAATCCACGCGATCCAGACCACGTCGAACGGACTCGACTCAGGTGACGACGAAGAGGGAGACAGTGACGACCAGTTGTACGACCAAGATCGGGATGATGAAGAACGCGCCAAGTTATTTATGGCTGGACACGCGCCGCCGGGTGAACCCGGCCGTCGTGGCTTCGACCTTGATGACTCGGGACGTGACCGTCCTCGATGCTGTCACTGCGGTTCCCGTCGCCCCCCGATGAAGACTGCTGGAACCTGCTGACGTGCCAGAAGTGCGCCGGGAAGCACCCCACCGACCGATGCCTGCGAACGTGCAAGGCTTGTGGAGAAGTCCATGAGGCCGGGAAATGTCCGATGGAGAAATTCTTCAATCAGCTCCGCCAGTGGTACAACCCACAGAAGCACGCGGGTCTGCTGCCGGAGTCCGCCGAAAAGATGTTAAACTAGATCGCTCGCTGGCTTGGAACCCAGTACGAGACGAGCGATCTGTTAACGTCTATGCATATGTGACCAAGAAATCGCGAGGAGTGGTTAGTGACGATCCGACTTCCCTGAATGATAATACATGTGAGACCAACCCGGAACGTACCTCGCAAGAGTGCAGACCACGCGTATCAGCCATTCGACTGGAAGCAGATGAGTTTGAGCGAGAATCGCCGCGGGGAGAGATCGACCTTCAACCAGGAGATCGGCGTGGATACTGGAAACATTACGCGCCGCACAAGTGATATAGGCAAGCCAAGATCCACGGGAAACTGAACAACCACCGCTCCGTAGTACTGCTCGATACAGGAGCCGAGGTGTCCATTTTGGACGCCACCTTTGCTCGTAAGGTAGGCTGTCTGATCGACACGGATGTCACGCAAGAATGTGTGGGAATACGTGGTGAGACGTACTACACGGTGGGCAGGACGAGGATCAAGATCACCTTGGCCGGGAACTTGGTGTACTACATGGATATCTGGGTCGGAGACTTGGTCGGACAACACGCGATCCTGGGGATGAACTTCATGGTCCCGGCGGGAGTGCGCATCGATACGGCTGACGGCACAGCATGTTTGCCCGACGAAGTGCGCATCCAGCTGATCGGGAGAAGACCACTGTATGACGCCAAGATGTACCCGATCTCCCAAAAGTCGCCCGCGACGATCGACCCGGGACGGACACTCGATGTCCCCCTTCGGATAGATCGGACCGCGCCGCGCCTGTGGGTGACACGTGGAGAAACGTGGGTTACAACGTTCGCTAAAAGTCGAGTGGGACGACGGACGTACCTGCGGGTGACGAACATCGGAGAGAAGCCGGTGAATCTAGACGCTCACACGACGTTAGGCTGGAGAACGCCCATCGACGCACTTCCGCGTGCATACGGTTTCGTCCAGATCGGATCGAGGCGATACCAAGAGTGGCAGAACCTGGCGTATGGCGCGACATGCGACGCCGATGACAGTTGGGTACCCGTCGAGCTCGATGGGCCAATGACCGACCGTCCGGCGTACGAGACACCAAGGGCGATCCTGCGACCAGGTCGGACCACCGCTCCAGTTCTAGCGACAGTGGCTGTTGAACCGCAAAATGACCGTGCGACGCCGACGCCGGAGACCGAGGAGTCACCCCGCTTTGATCGGAAAGAGAGATCGGACGATGTGCCGGCGAAGATCGGACCCCAACCAGATCGGGCGTCGGAAGTTGGAGAGCCTAAGACGGATCGCGAAGAGGTGGAAGAAGACGAGGCAGTGCTTATCCGAGAAGGGTCCGACCTCCTTGCCGAAGATCTGGAGGCGGAAATGGCCGTCCTGCCGGACCTGGCACTGACCGCCGAAGTGAAGATCGAGGATCTCAAGGTCGGGAGACCGACCAGGGTCCCACCGGACGAGGCCGCGAGACAGGAAGAGCGTCTACACCAGGGAGGCCGTAACACGCATACCGACGAAGAGCTGCAGGATATGAAGACGTTGAACCGCCTTGGAGAGATCATCCGACCCAGACCGCCCGATCTGCCCGAAGATGGCCGAGAATCGCCCGATCTAGCGGACTCGGGACGAGAAGACCCCCGAGTGATGCCAGTGATGACTCGTTCTGCCGCTGCTCGAGCTACCTCGACCAGAGGCAAAGCGCTGGAGGTTTCGGATCCAACGGCACTACAAGTTGGCACGAGCACAAGCGCTTGAGTTAGTCCAGGAGGTGGTGGAAGCTAGAGCCCGTCACCAGAACGAGGTCGCGACTGAACATCCGATCGCGACCGGCTCGCGAGTATGGCTGTACCTAGATCGGGTGAAGCCGGGCTACGCGCGCAAGCTCGCGCACATGTGGCACGGGCCGTTCCGCGTCGCGGACATGGTGAGCGCGTACGCTGTCCGTCTAGAAACCGAAGGCACGCCGTACCAACTGTATCCCGTCGTCCACATCTCCAAGCTGAAGCCCGTCCGCGAATTCCCGTCGAGGCCCGCGGTGCGTCTAACGGCGCCGGACGAAGAACGTCTTGACTTCGACGAGGAGCTCTTGCCGGAGGACAGTTGGGAGGCGTGCGATCTAGGCGAAGACGTCTTTGAGGTCGAGAAGATCTTGGACGTCCGCGAGGGACGCGCGACGAGGTATGGTCGAACGCGACGAGAATTTGAGGTGAAGTGGAAGGGATACCCGGACTCGACTTGGGTTGACGAGTTGGACCTGAACTGCGGCGGGCTGTTACACGACTTCTTGCGACAGCGCACGGGACGCCACCGGTTCGAAGTGATGCAGTCACACGAGAATGCGGGTGAGGCGGAGCCAGGTGGGCGAGCACCTTAGGGGTGCGACGGAAGTTGGCAGGGAGGCTGCCGACAGGTGGATTGGTGGAAAACCTCACTTCTGGGGATGGCCAAGGTGAGGGGACCAGTGGGAATGTCTGGAGGACCGGTCTGTTCGCCGAAGATGGGACGGCGGAGGGTCGTTCCATAAAGAAAAGGTGGAAGGAAATGAATGCAGATGCAAGAACGTGAATAATAGAGTTAACGCGGCGACGAGCTACAGCTAGACCTAGATCTCCTGAATGAACTTGTTCTCGAGACGAGGGACGGAGAAGGCTGGGTGCGCGCGCGTCACGGTGCATTGGACGCCAGTGTCCATCTCGGCCACAGTCAGCGGAGAGCGAAAAAAGCGGCGCCAGGGCTCCTGTGCGTCGACTGCGTCCAGAGCCTCTTGCAAAGTCGCGTGCTGGACGTCCGGATACCATCGTCCTGCGCCGGAACGACTGGGCGAGAAGTGGAGCTCCATCGGGTCCAAAAACAGGTCCATGTCCGCAAGGCGGCGGTGGAACAGTTCCACGACGAGTTGCAGCACGCTGGAGAAGTGATCACCGGCGTGAGAGCGACGGGAATTACGCTGCCGACGCCACACGTCCCACTCAGAACCACTCACGACGAGTTCGTTGGACGACTCCCAATATGCTTGGGTCCATTGCTCGAGGTGGACGCGATATCGCGCCACGAAACGTGCGAACGAGGCGTCACCTGCCGCGAACGTCAAACACGGCACCAGCTGCGTCAGGTATCGCCACGGTCGAGTGGCGTACAACGCGTCGACATTCGCGCGCGTGACGAGCGCGGCATCCCAAGACGGGGGCTCAGGCGCCGGCATGGAGGGATAGATCCACGCGGACGGAGGCAGACGAGGACGAATCTGGCGAGCGGAGATGGCGGTTAAACGCAACCGCCGAAGGGAGCGGGGCCAGGGCGCGATTTGGCGACGGCTCCAGACGTGTCGGTCGCTCGCCGGAGGAATCACGGGCGAAAAGAATGGGGCCGAAGCCGCATCGGCGGCTGAGTCGGAGGAAGACGACCCGGTCGACGACGACGATGACGAATCACCATCGCCGCTGGACTCCTCAGTCTGAGATCGGGGAGAGCCTCCCGACCCATTCGAGGGCGCTGGGCTGGCAGAGCGCTCACGGGATGTAAAGCGCGCCCGCGAGGCGGAGCCCGAACGCGACCCACGACTGGCCTGGGATGTCCGGGTCGACGAGCTGGAACGCGACGCATGGCGACGTAGGCGGCGACGCTTGGTGCGACGGTTGCGGGCCCGAGCGGCGCTGTCCGACGAGGAGTCCGAAAGCGTCGACTCCGGACGCGGACGTTGAGCCGCGACGCTGTCGGAGGCCGCGGTGTCAGCAGCCGGAGACGAACGCGAGCTGCGCCGAGGCGAAGGAGTGCCGAATCCCTGAGAAAGCCCGGCGCCAGGAGAAGGCGGAGGAACCCCAGTACTAGACCCACCGGGAAGAGCTGCAGTCGGAGAAGACGGAGGGCTTGGTGGCAACGAAGCGCCCGGGACGAAGTCCCGGGCTTGGTAGGGGCGATGCGGGGGCAGGCGATGCTGGTGGCGTACAATCCCTGCCCTCCTGAGCTAAATCAGGATCGTTGGGACGAAGTGGAACGGCGGAAGCCACCGCGGGACCCACAGTAGCCTCGATCGAGCGGACCAAGTCGTCCACCGCGATGGTGCCACCCGCAGCGTCGACCACAGCCACCAAACGAGCGGACAAGGCGGTGTTAACCCGACGCGCGGTCTCCCGACCCCGTCGGACTTCACGCAGCAAGCGGCGCCAAGCCGCCGCACGGTCATCCATGTCGCGACGGGTCCGATCCAACTGCTCCTCGAGTTCGACCACCCGATCACTTAGCCGATGGACGCGGGCATTAGACGTCTCGCGCGCCTGCTCCGCCGCTCGCCGAATATCCAACCAACCGCGGCGATATTGGTCGCTGCGAGCGATGGCTTGAGTCTCGGCAGCCTGAGAGCGAGCTTGGTCGGCCTGTGCGGCGATGCGCGCAGCTTCGGCAGTAGAGACGGAAGCTTCCAGGTCACGGGCGCGATCCAGAATACGCTGCCGTTCCTCAGCGTAAGCATTTAACAGCGCGTTGACGCGTCGAAGGTCCTCTTGAAGCGGTGCGTTCAACTGGCGAGCCAACTCCGTCTCAGCACGGCTCCGGGCAAGCTCGTCGCGGACGACACGCACCTCCTCGATGAGAGCGACGCGCTGCTGCTCCAAATCCTCTGAGGCACGAACCGCGTCGTCTCGCGCCTGTGAGACGACCGCAACCTGGGCTTGGAGGTCGGCAGACGCGTCTTGAGCAGTCGATAGGGCTGCCCATGCTGTCGCGGACTCCCCGTGGGCTCCGGCGAAGCCATTACTCGACGCGTCGTCTTGTAAAGAAGCCGCCACCGGCACGATGGGCGGCGAGATCGAGAGAGCAAGCTGCGTCCGCAGCCTCACGACGTGAGCCCGCTCGGAAGCAAGCTGTGACGCCAAATCGGAGACGTGAGCGTTCCCGGCGGCGAGCTGTAATTCCAGTCCGGCCGCGTGGGACTGCACCGCGGCGAGCGTATCCTGGGCGGCGCACGCATCCTCGTACGACGACGCTTCCAAGACGCGGAATCGCGTCTCCCAGTGGCGCGATTGGGATGCAGCTGTCTGGAGATCGGCGGCGAGCTCGTCCAACCGGGTGTTCTCCGACTCCAGCTCCTCGACGCGACGTTGAAGCCGGTCGAACGCGGCCATACCAATGTCGAACCCTTCGCGACTGCGTCGGAGCAAGGCCAGGTTGCGGTCGTGAAGAACGGAGGCATGGGCAGCGAGACCTGCGTTCAGCGCGGTGGTCTCCTCAATCCGTGCGCGCAGAGCCTGATTGTCGGCGGCCAAGACGTTCGCGTCGGACACGAGGTGCTGTACAGAAGAGACTCGACTGCTGGAGGCCGGAACTTGCACCCGAGGAGGAGGGATCAAAGCGGGACGACCGGAACCGAGTCGACAGACGTCGCAGGAGCTGCTGGCCAGGTCTTCAGTGTTAATAACCGGCGGAGATGAGTTCCCCGCGTCGTCATCGTTCGACGACATCTTGGATCGACCTGTACACACGATCAGCGAACAGAGTTGGCAAAGGAACGACGCGGAGGAGAGTTCTGCTGCAGCGCACGCACCTGGGGAGTGCTCACGTGCACCAGCGGGACGGTTGTAGTGAAGTGGCCTCCGAGGAAAGGCGCGAGACCGACGAACAAGACGATGAAGGGTGCACGGCGACCAAGACGGGAAATTCTCTGAAAGCGACGGATGTGGCCCGGCTATGTACCCCGATTAGGAACCCCGATTGGGAAACTCGACCCCGATTTGGAAACCCCGATCTGGGATCCAGATCGGGAACTCAGATAGGGGACCCCGATCTACGATCAGGTCATCATAAATCAGGTTGAAGATGGAGAAACGCGCCAGGCACGACCCGACGCCAATGGTTTAGTCAACAGTTAGTGGCATAGGATAGGATATATTCAGTCCTAAATCTACCTCGTTCTACCCAAGAGATCTTCTCCCCCGAGGAACGGGAACTACCAAGCGCCGGCAAGTCGAACCGCCCCGATAACGTGGTCCCCCGACACTTGGTGGGTTAGGTACTCACCCTCAAAACCCCGTGCCTGACAGGGGGGACACGTTAAATAATCCCGTCGAAGGCGCGCCCGATAACCCGCGCCCCGACGAAGACCCGTGCTGGCCCGATAACGCCGCACACAAACCGCGTCGGCCTGATAACGCCACGCAAGACCCCAAGGACACGCCAGCCGGAATTCGCCGCACGCCCATCGGGTAGGAGGACGCCACTGCGCACGAGCGGGACGTCCAAGTCGTAGAAGACGAGAGAGAGAAGGTCATCTTCTTCAGGCTCATCCCCCGCACCGATCTCCGCTCCAGCCAGAGATACGCTGCTCAAGAACCGGGAATAAACGCTCGACGCGACCACGCAAGAGGACGCGACGGGTTTGTGCGAGGACGAACTCAAGGACTTTATTAATTTCTGCGAGGACGCTACTCCACACAGATCTGGCAGAGTATACACGGTCCCACCGGGGACTATGATATCCTATGCTTAGTTTTGATCGCGCGATGTCCGACTATCAGTACCACGGCTGGATCTCCTATCCTGGGACTCTGATATCGTTGCAACACACCACACCTGAAACCACCAGCAATTTCTAAGACGTCTAGTTGTCTGTTTGTGCGTGTATTTCGTTCATGTGATCTCTAGACCGGTGAGCAATGGCTGGTAGTCTTGGCTTCTGCCTCGGTTTGCTAATTCGGAACTGGGCTACTGCTACCCTTATTCATTCGAGTCGCTTGGTACTCGTCGTGCATTTAAATCTAGCAAATACATGACGATCGCCACACTCCTCGCTAGTTTTGGATTGCCTTATGTTGCTTTTTCGGGGTGACGGCTCTCCATTGACCCTGTTCAGCCACCATCATCCGAATACCCTGTCAGCACTTTGTGCCGGGCCCAGGCAATTCATGATTTGTTTCGTTTTCAGTAGAGAACGACGTGTTGCACCCCCGTCTGATAAATCAAATACTTCGCGCAGTGCTTAGCTAACTATCAGCAATCGTAACTAATTCGCATCACGATATTGAATAACAGAAAAGCAGTCGATTTGGTAACCACGAATATTTGCACATCCCATTTTTTATGATATGTCCTAAAATATGGTATGTTTTTAGTTGAACCTGCGTTAAAGGAAGCCAAGTCCTTCGATTAAGAGGGTCATTTCCAACCGTGTTTTGCAATAAGCCTAAAAGGAAGCAAAGTACTCCCTCGTATCGCGAAAGGGTTAAAAGGACGAATTATTTGGGCCCTTTTAGTCTACTAGGTTCGATTTGCATCGCCTATACTCTCATTTTAGAACATAATATAAACGCAAAAGGATTTAAATAAGATTTGTAGCGGTACCAAAGTTATGTTAATGGGCGTGTTTTTAGGCCTTTTATGTGTTTTGTTTTGACTTCACTATTTTGTAAAGTAAGTACTAAAACAGCTTTTCGTGAAAGAGTTAATGTGCCAGAAGCATCAACACCCTCCAATGCTAGTGGAAACTGCAAATGAAGAATGAATTGGAGTGTCTTAATAATTCGATGTGCCACCACTCCACTCCCGAGGTCAAACGATGTTTATTTTTCCCCACAGAGGACAACTGTTGGAAAGCTAAAAATATCTGAGAATTTATGTCTATATGGTACCCAATGACCGAAGTTTCGGTAAAAGTGTAACTGAGACGACATTCTTTAATGTCAACTCGCAGAAGATTTCTACATGGCAAATCCAGGAGGTGTCGTACCAATGCTGGTACGCAGCGCAAGATACTAACCAGCATGCATGGGCTCAAACAAGCTGCTGCGGTATGGCACTAAATGGTTCCATCTGCACTCAAGGTGATGAGCTTTAAGAGTTCCGTGGTGACCCAAGCCTTTTTGTTCGACTTGGCGAGACTTGTAGGGGGACAATGTGCATTGTCCGCATGTGTATGATGTATTAATTGGATGCAAGAGTAACGCAGGTACGAATGTAATATGTGCGAAGTTGAGTTCGCATTTCAGTGTGACGTCACGTGGTGATGTTACATGTGTGCTGGGTATGGAGATTCAGCATAACCCAAAAAAGGTGGCTTCTGCGCAGGCAGACACAATTTTTATGCATCACAAAAATTTCAGATGCACTTGGTCACCAGGCCAGGGGTACTATGCTGTTCGCAACCAACTGATGATCAGCCCAGACCTGGCCCCAGATGATTCGCACGAGATATTTCGCAGCAATTTCTAATATTGCAATTTCATTGGATTACTGTTGTATGTGGCAACCGAGACGCACTGGCACGCGAAAAAAACGTGTGTTTCGTTAGCTAAGATGAAAAACTGCTTTGGGAGTTCACTTTAGCCGTAGCAACCACTTGATACTGAAGGCTTTTTCGAATGCAAACTGAGTTGTTTTGAACCCACACATCGTTCGGCTTCTGGGGTGTCATTGCTAGTAGGGGATGGGGCTATATTATTCAAAAGCAAGCGTCACGTAACCGTTATACCCTCTCCTGTCGTGGCTGAGTACTTGTTACTATCAGTGACCATGCAGGAGGTGATTAGGTTGCGTAAAGTGACGTTGCTAAGAACTTTTGGATAGTTTGTGCAAGTGACGTTGCGGTGCTTTCTTATCGTTGGAGTATCGCATCCGTCTTCGAACTTTTGGATAATCAAACTGTTGACTCCGGTATTAATACCTAGTATTGCTACACCACCACTGCGTAATTAATATAGCCAACCCTTCTAGAACCATTCCGTACTGTCACGATAGCTCGTTTAAGGGATAAAACCATGTCGTTGACTAAAAGATAGTAAGACTTGACACAGCCGTGAGTTGTCTGTAAACCCCCAAAATCCTTGTGATGCGCCAAAAGAAACAATACAATCTGATGGGGGTGCACCACCGCGCCACTAACCGTGTCGGTGTCCTTAATGTGCCTCCGCCAGACAGGCTAATATTGTTTCCGCGCGATTTGACGGTTACCTTGTACGCTGTATTTAGTGATGGTCAGGGGATTCTTTGGTAGTACAACACTTACCATGTCGTTTCTCATGGTACTGTATGGTTGTAGTGACACTAACAATCCACAAGATGTGGCCGATCGTGGAGACGATCGTTGATGCGGACTTGCTTTCGCGCTGGTTTCCAAATCCGTATTGTCAGCAGAAAACCGCAAAACAATGCAAGTCGAGGTGACTATTGGGATGCTTCACTTGGCAATTAAGGTGAGAATTCCATAAAATGGTGTCACGCCAATCATGAAGGATGCAAAGATGATCCCTAATATTGTCGTACGGTGGAATTTCCTCTCGTCGAATAGGACCCGAACAAATTTGTTTTGGGTAGGTTCAGAACCGCAAATCCGATGTCGATGCATCCATGTATAGATGCGCGTACTGTACCGGTAATGATCCAAACTTGCCTTAGATTATGTGACATTATGCCTCGGCATTTTCCCTGGAAGGTCCCGGCCGCTCCAGATCACGAGTTCCCAAGCTCCCGAAGCCCCAAGAGCCCCAGGAATTGTCCCAGAAATGTGGTTGCCACCCCTGGGGTGTCGACCCGGAGGATCCCCGGGAGTGGTCTCCCTCATGTTGGTGGGCGTCCAGTTCCCGGGAAGTCCAAGCCTTCCTGGTCGAGTCAAAGTCATCACCAAGGAGCTAGCCTCAGAGAGTCATCCTTTTACGAGTGACGACGATCCATAATGTATCTAAGTCAGACGATAGTAAACCACGTAGTTAGCTGATCCCCGGTCCATCCCGGAACTACCGTATGTTTAGCTTCCCATGCAGGTAGAGGCCTCGGGAAGCAACGCTATTCAGTCTTATTTTTCCGATTAAGCGTGCAGAACTCCTTCCCGAGAAAAACGGGCATAGGAGAAGGTCGTGTTCCGGGGAACCGCGTTCGAATACTAATCCTCCAAGGTAGCTCTAAATCATTTTTACCTGGGTTTCCCTAGGAATCCCCAGGCATTTCATATCTGCTTTCCCCGGAGTGCGGCCCAGCCGGCACGGAGGTTAGCACAAAATATTTTGGCCTCACCCGTGAGATAAAGAAACCTCGAAAAGTTTTAGAGGCCATCGCCGATGGTGTCTCTCGCCGAAAGTACCTAGTGTACACTCCTGGCCACATTAATCTGGCCACCCACACTTTTGGTCATGACTCTCACAGTTTTTAAGCGCTGGCGCTGCGGTATAGATATGGTGTTTGCTTTGCATAGACTAGCACCGGATTCGTGCTAACAATGTCGTTTTCGTGGTTGAGAGGTAGCTCCCATACAATAAACAGTTTTGACCAAGTAGTCCAAACTACAGGTCACTATTACCCATACTGAAACCAAGTCAAGCGAAACTAAATGATTTCATTAGTAGTGTATTTTGTCGCCCTTCTTCAAAACCACTTCAATGCAACGTCGCGGCATCGACTCAATCAACTGTAGCAGCACAGCTTAATCAAGGCTATTCCAAGCAGATACGATAGCAGTAGTTCGTTTAGCGTACTGACGACCATTTAAGCGCTTACTAATTGAAGTTGAAGTTGCCCATATAGTTGTGGAAAGGTGTGTTTCAGTTGCAAAGCCTGAAAGGCGTGCGAGTGAAATGGTGTTTTCCACTCAAATTGTGCGGAGCCTCTCACGCCAGTCATCTCTAACTCGAGAATTCACCAAGCCACTCGCAAGACTCTAAGAAAGAAGGGGGTTTACTCCACCATGTCCACCACGAGCCTGAACAGTGAGACCCCGGCAACGCCACCGCCACAGTCGGGTGCCACGATCTGCGGAATGACGCGCAATGCGATCGTTGACGTGACAGGTGGTGACGAGACGGAACCGTGGACCGCCTCGTCTGCCCGGCAAACGTCGGACCCTCCTCTTCTACTCACTAGCAAGAGAGCCGCAAAGTCGCCAGCGGCGGCAGCACCTCATGCTACGACCCGGAAGACACCAAAGAAGCCTGCCAAGCGGGCTGCCAGAGGCACCACTGAAGCACCCCGTAGCTGAAAATCAGCCCGAGTAGACTCCATGCTGCCCGAGGAGCTGGAGTTGGAGGACAAGGCTCCGGCCCTGACCCCGGAGACCCGTCCGGCCCAGCCTGCGGCCGGCACGCCGAACAACGTTGCCTTGACGGCGGCGGAGAGCACCGAACAGTTTCGAGAGACGCTCGCGTCGAGCTCAAACGCGCCTTCCGAATTGCGCCAACGCGAGTAAGCACTGGCCACAGCGCCGGCAGGTTCCGGACCAACGACCTTAACCAACAACATGGCGGCATCCCGCCGTGAGGGTTTCAACTTGGAAGCATTCATTTCGACGCTCGAGCCGAACGCTTCGGCCTCTTGCTCATCGGCGGTGCGTCAACCCGCCTCTGTGCCGGCGGATTCAGAAGCAACGACGATTGCGGCTCTCAGAGAAGAGAATGCCCGACTGCAGCGCCTCCTTGAGTCGCACAATGACCGTGGGGTCAGCTCACCGACGGAGTCTTGGGAACGGCCCCAAATACGAGAGGCGAGCTGCCACTACCGACTCTGCGTTATCTCTCGTGCTCAAGTTTCCCTGAAGGAGACAGGAATTCAAAGGGCGAGTACAACCCGCCACAGGCACACCTGCTCGCGGCGGGCAGGATGTTCAAGCTGTTCCTGCATGAAGGTAAGTCAGTTTCCGCTATTATGTTTGTCCTTTGGATTAGAGAAGCAGAGAGCATCAAGGTCTTGGTTACCCCCGCCGTGCTGATGGCACTGTTCAGTGGCCGCTTGGGCTCCCGTGGTCTGACGATTTTACACTTTCGCGAGGTCTCGGAGCTGGACTCGCTGATTAATGGCTCGAACAATGCCAACTTCGGAAGTGACTTCAGCGCAGCAGCGCAGCTGCCACCAACGGTCACACGATGTGATAGCTACGACGATATTCTCGACGAAATCTATGGTTTACCTGCCTTCGGCAACGAGTTCTGGTTCGATCACGTCCGCAAGATTACGTCACGCCTCCGGGCCTTTGTTTCCAAAAACAAATCGGCGGACCCGAGCAATACGCCACTGCGTGTTCGAATGACCCTGCTGCACACGAACAAGTTCCTGGGCAAAGCACTTGGCCACCTGCAGTCGGACAGCCCCCAGTGGTGGAACAACTACTGTGAGTCACTCCGGGCAATCGACTACCAGTCCACGGATTGGACGCTGGCGCTCGCGAGCACGATGACCCTAGGAGATCCCCGGCCGGTGCAAAACCGGCGCGACGAAGGACGCCACGTCCGTCGCGACTAAAACCGGGGGCCAGTAGTACAGACAACGACGGTGAAATCCGCCACCCTCTGAATAACATCCTCCATACAAGTCCTCCGCGACAGGAAAATCCGTCTCGGTCATTTATTGGTAGATAATACTCTGATTTATTATACTAGAGTTGCCATCTTCAAGTGTTCGTGGCGGATTTGCGTTGGTATGGCGGATTTCACTGTCGTTGTCTGTACCCGATGACATACGCCACATGCTCCCCGTCAACCGCCGAGGTCAAGAGCCATGTTTGAGGGACCTCACAGGCCTGTCGTGCTCCGGCGGAACCCGAGACCGCTGCGGAAACCCCCGTCGTGCTCACAACTGGCGTGATGGGATCCCAGCACGGGCCCAGGAATGAGTTGATCAAACGTACGGCGCTCGCCCCGACAACCGCAGCCGTTGATGGTGCCGAGAGGGCGACAGCTCGGCCCCCTTACGGAAATAATCCCACGTTAAGCAGGCAAAATAAAATCAGTTCTGCTAATACGATGGCATCGAGCAACGCTCCTTCGGAGCACATCCCAGGGTCCACCAAGTGCGAAACTGTGGAAACGGCAGGGCACGAGCTTGCCCAAACTACCAGGTATCCGTTTCTCGGTCAGACTACCTCAACCGGAAGGAGTAAGACCTCGTCTGAGGATACCGTGGCTATACAGCCCTTTATTGCTATACAGCACCCTTCGGCCATACAGCCACAATGGTCCTATTCGGAAGGGCCCTCGTCCTAGGCCATACAGCCACAACGGTCCACCTCGGAGGGACCCCCGTCCACGGCCATACAGCCCGCATGCAATAGCCTGTCTTTGAGCCCGCCACGCCTAGGCTCTGTCGGACAGGTCGATCATCCACCGCTTAAGGAAACACGTTCAAGGGGCCAGGCGGTCAGCGGTAGACAGCTCCGAGCTGGGCTTCGGCCGGTCATATCACCTGCAATTACACAGTCGATGGCGACATATGCGCGCGAAAGGCGGAACCTGATCAGTGCCACCCGAACGGCAACACTATCGGCGGCTCTGGCGAAGGCTGCCTTGAGTCTGCCAACCGAAACGTTTCCGCTCTCTCGTTCGACGGCCAAGGGCACTGAGTACCTCCTCAATCGTCCGCTCCAGAACGGTTTATCCGATTTCATCAGACAAACACGGCCGCCACTTCCAGCGTTTGTTGAGCTAGTACGCGGCCAAACTCCCGCGGATTATCGCCCCAATACAAACTTGAGCCCGCTAGTGATCGCAAAGTTGGGCGCCGGATATCCCCAACACGAGCGTCTGCAAGCGATTGTGGCAGAAGGTGTCAAAATACATGTTCGTGAGCCTTTCAATCACCAAGGTACTCGACCGCCAAATCATGGCTCGGCGCGGGAACGGATAAACGTACTGCGGAAGAATATCCGCAAGGAACAAGACGCCTGGCGCTGTTTGGTTCTCGACAAGGATAACCCAAGGAAAGTACTCCAATGCCCTGCAGAAATGGGAATCATGGACATCACACCGGTGGTTCCACCCCGCGTTGCTGCTACCCCCTCGCAGCCCAAGTCGACTGCATCTCGGAGTTCGTGACGGACGGCTTTAACACTGGTCTGGCCGGTCCGTCCAAAGCTCCACCATCGCGGCAACCCTACACGGAATACGGCATTTCTTTGCGGCGGACGGTTTCGCGTTCCCGCTCGACCATCCGCAGATAGGCATGCTGCTGAAGGGCCTTAGTTGCGTTGACCCTCCTCGTCGGCGTAAAGTCCCGGTATCCATCCAGCTGCTGGATGCCTGCTTGCATGAACTCAATTTTTCCGACCCTGCGGCACAAGCTCTATGGGGGGTTCTGTGCATGGCGTTCTTCTTTCTACTAAGAAGATCTGAATTCGTTTCGACATCCGGGGCGCTCAAGTGGTTCACGCTACGAGCGCAAGACATGTCTGTGACTGACAAGCAGGGAACCGATACCCGGAGTCCACAACCCGCGCACGCTGTTAGCATTCGCCTACACGGCTGCAAATCGAACCAAAACGGCCCAGCGACGGTTCGAAGCCTCGAGCGTTCAGGCCACAGCTCCGTCTGCCCGGTGCTGGGGGCGATGCTACTACTGCAAGCGAGAGGTGGGCTTCCTCTGGACATTCCAGCGGTAGTGTTCAGGTCGCGGTCTGGCCGACCGGCATGCGTGACATCGGATGACGTCTCAAGCGCAATCAAGAGGGCCGCAGTGAGTCTAGGTGAAGATGCGAGCTCGTTTAGCACACACTCACTTTGCGCAGGAGGCGCAGCCCACCTGTACCGTGCAGGTACGGACGCACTGACAATCCAATATCCATGGCAGCTGGAGATCTGACGCGTTCAAATCATACACCCGACTATGCAGCGAATTGGTTGCCAAGTTCTCATCAAAAATAGTCGATGGCTCCTGGGGTGACTCAACTCTTCGCTAGCAGGTGCTCGTGTGCACGACCATCAAGTGGGGGCGCAGCTCTCCTCGTCCCCTGCTCTAGTCGAGCTGATGGTCGTAGCATTTAAGCGCTTACTAATTGAAGTTGAAGTTGCCCCTATAGTTGTGGAAAGGCAGCACGTCACCGACATGAACACCAAGAACGCCTGCACGAAGAACAGCAGCGGCACCAGGTCCTCCTCCACCAGATCGTCGTCGGTGCTGATGTGCATGGTCCCCATCATGAAGCTCAGGCAGTAGTACATGAACAGCCGGATCCAGTAGATGCCCGGGTTGCGGATGCCGTTGAGCGTGTTGAGGTAGACGCAAAGCGGACGACGGTCTTAGTTTGATGTCCGGTAGAGACTGCAACGTCACTCGATCGGTTGAAGGTGGTCCATGACTTGCTTCTTGACGTTGCTCTGAGCGTAGGCGTAGACCAACTTGGTGATGTTCACGTGGTCTTCAAAGTCCGTGTTCACAAGGTTCACGAAGTACTCGTCCGGGTTCATGTAGTTTGGGCAGGTGAAGCCCATCGAAGCAAAGTGCGGGATCATGTTGGATGGCTCAAAGATAACATTTGCGGTGGAATTTGTCGTGATGTCGGCTGTCGACGTTCCCAGGGACATTGTCAAGACCCATTGCAAGGTCAAACGAGAACCGGCGGTCGCATGACTCGGGGCCTCCGCAGTGCTTCAAACACATCGTTGCCACCGATGGACTGCGTGGTTTGTATCGTGGGCTGCCCCCTACACTCATGGGAGTGCTGCCTGAAAACGCTTGTCAACGAAAAACTACGTGAGGATTTCGCTAATGCTGATGGGCTCTTTGAGCTTGTCCAAGCAAGCCCTGGCTGGTACAGGAGCTGGCATTGCTCAGTCCCATCATCACCAACCCGGTACGTACTTGAAACACTTGCACGTTCCTAAATTTTCTAGACTTGCTCACTAACGGAGACTTTGCTTTAGTGGTGCAGGTTGAAATCGTCAAGATCTGATTGCAGATGCAGATGTTGCTGCCTGTGGCAGAACGGCAAACGGTGATGGAGATAGCTCGGGGTTTGGCTGTCCTGGGAATGTATCAAGGCGCCGGAGTCTACTTTCTACGAGATGCGCCGTACGCTGTGCTGTTCTTCCTTTCCTACGCTACACTTCGCGATGCATGGGTAGACAAGACCACGGGCAAGAACTCTGCGCTGTCCATTGTGTCGGCTGGAGTAATCGCAGGAACTGGAGCTGCTGCGATCTGCACACCCGCAGATGTGGTAAAGACCCGATTGCAAATGAAGGGGTCTCCATACACGGAAATGATGGATTGCGTCCGGAAGGTGATGACGGCCAACTTCAACGTTGATGGACACCACGTCGGTGTGGTCAACACGGGAGGAACACGTTCTACGCAGAAGAAGTGGTGCTAACGTCCTTCATGATGAAGTGTTGCTGTTGCAGTATGTTAGGCTTCTGATGGATTAATGAAATTGGGCTTGTAGAATTCGGCGAGTTTGTGATGGTGTCTACTCGTGTGATTTCCTTTTAACTGCAACGTTATAGCTACTATTAGACCGACTTGCTCAACACATTATACCATGGCAGCGTTTCTTGCGCCGCAAACACTCCTTCACCCGAAAAGATCTGCTAACGTTGCCTTTTGACCACGAAATCCCTGAAGGACCAAGTCTTCCTGCGGAAAATTGCGATCAATATGGTCAGGGAAGTTCGGCTTGACAGCCTCCGCAATTTCCTCGAGCTCGTTGCTGCTGCCGTCATCCGAATACTCTCCATCAGACGTTCTTGACGCATTCACTCCGTTGGTTGGTATTATGGTTCTTCTAGTTGCTGTGTAGTCTGCATCAATTTCGACATCAACAAATACCTCATCTAGATATTCACCCCACATCGATAGAGTCGGGTCGCCATCAACGCTGTCGCCAGGGTCTTCAGCATCGTTATCGTCGCCTCCATTTACTGCTCCACGCTGCGGTGATGGAGAAAACAAGCTTGCGCTGCTTGCTTCACCACTTTTTATTTGTCTCTCACTCGCAGATATGAGGATTTTTTTTACATCACAAACCTCTTGCTTCAACTCACGCTGTCGGACATGCTGTGCTATGATCTCAAAATCAAGAGCCTTAAGCGCGTCCAAGCGATTCCGTTTGGCGGTGTGAATAGCTCTAAGTTCACTAAAAAGGCACTCACACGTCGCTGTGTACACCGCGATCGACAGCCCCCGCATGGCGAACATTGGGAAAATGCTCTTGGGGCGTTACGTTACAACACTCTCCCAGAACTCCCACGGAGACCCTGGGAACTCGCTAGGCTTCTGTCTTGTAAATCGACCTTTCATCCATGCACCATGTCACACCTTGTCTGGCCGACATCATCAGTGCTAAAAAGCCGACGGTAGTACACGACTGCCTTGCCCAATGCACCAATTCCAGATACATCAATATTAGGAAGTTCTCGCGCAGTTTCAGCATACAGCGGGTGTAATACAAGGTCTAACATGAATAAGGGTTGTTCACTCTGCGCCCAACGGGCTTCGACGCACTCCACTAGCGAACTGTAGCGAACAAGATGCTCCTGAAATCCTCTGCGGATGTCGCGAAATGACGAAACAACGTCTCATCGAGCTGTAGCCGATAGGACGCGCAAAATAGTGGTGCAATTACGGCTTCGGCTTCTTTAAGCTCATCCCAAAAAATATGATCACCGAAAGCTCGCAACCGGGTCGGAAAGTCGCCATAGCTTTTGTACCGACGATAGAACACCTGCAGATTCGATTGAACGCGCAACAGAGATGCAAAACACCCTTGCATTGAGTTCAATATCATTTCACAAAGCGTGCGAAGTCCCAGTGATTTCCCGTAACATTTCTTCATCATCTTTCGTGCACGCTGTAGCCATTTGCTAGATGAAGCATTCAAAACATTGACTGTTGTTGCTGCTTTGGCTGCCACGTCCTTAAAATAAGACCGTAACACTGCTTTGATCAAATTGTTCAAGTCGTGCGCGAAGCAAAAAATAAAGAAAAATAATTTTAGGCCAGCGAAGCGCTAATATCCGACGTGTGCAGCCGCACTGTCCAGCGTTGTCAGTGATGATTGCACCAATGCTCCAATTTTCTTCTTGTACTTGCTCCAGTTGTTTGGCAATAGCGATGCCGTGATGTTCGTCTTGAGCCGGTTGAAGCCCATACGTGAGCAGCACGCCAAACAACGACAACTGTCATCCCAGCAAATGGTCTTTACTGATGTTTTGCCACATATCGGAAAGCAGATTGTCCAGCCAACTGTCGTTTCCATCATCTCTTTGAGAGCTTTCATATCCATCGTTTTGCATCGACGAGCATGTTCTTGCCGGATACGCCTTCCTAGCGTGCGGCGAGAAGGCAAAATGGCCGAAATGCCAGGGCATAGCAACTCAAAAAGTCGGCGAACTGAAGTTTTTTCGACGAAGCGATCAGGAAGGTAGTTTTCAGCATGAACTTCTTATATATTTGCAGCAGTCAATTTGCTTGACCTCGCTGCTTGCAAACTTGCGTCTTTGGTTCTTCAGTTTTTTTTTGCCGACGATGGCTTGTTGCCACGAAGGGGGAGCGTCGCACGGTGGTGGAGTAGTTGCCGAGCGCCACTGAGCAACGAGCCCGAGATTGCCCTGCAATTCGATCGAACAGGAACTGCGCCATCTCGGTGGGGTCTTGTACCAATAGACATAGGTCTCGATTGGGGCGTGACTTCGTACGACAGTGCAGGACTTGCCTGGGGTGGTGCTGCTGGGGTCGAGACTACTGGAGTCAAGCTTGATGACACCGGAGGGAGCTGCGCGTTTTGGAAGTGCATGCACCTGGCAAGATGATTGACGTAGTTGCGTGACCGTCCAGTAAGTGCCTTTGGTGGTGTGCCAGTGACCTCGTTCTCGTTAGTAGCCCTACAGAATCTGCATTTTCTAAAGCCAGGTAGCCCCCTGGATCCTTTCCCAGCTCTGGAAGAGGCTTAAAGTGTATTGCATCCTGGTATGGTGGCCGCCCCTGTGCCATCCTTCTCCCCTCTCGTCCGACTGAAGTAGAATAGGCCCAATCCTACCAGGCCTGGACATGGCCGTAAGGCCGAAAGCCAGTGGCAAAACTATGTTTCGGCCTCGCGTTGGCCGAAATAAAAAGTCCTTGGTGCCAACACTGGTGAGGGCCGTTTAAGTTGAACTTCTTCTCGTCGGATAAAAAAATCGTTGCCAATCCGCCAGTAGTGTGATAACCATAGTCTTTGTCCATGTTAGAAGATGCGCTTATCCGCTGCCGATAGTACTAACGTGTTATCCATTTTGGTGTAGATTAGCAAATCTACATCAGAAAGGAGGCTCCGGATCGTCCAGGCAGAACACTTGCAGTTGTACTCGACTTTTAACTGGGACTAGGTGTAGTCGCCGCTAAAGCCCACGTACACGTCCCCTCTCCTCGTCCTGCGTAGCCACGCGGGTATTCCTTGATAGTACTCTTAATGATGGCTTCAATCCAGAAACACCTTTGTACAGGCAGCTCAACACGGTTGGACGCTGCGAATCTTTCATGTCTATGTTTATACAAGCACTCATTTAGTTTGCTAAAAGTGGTCCAAACTATCAAGTCAGACGTAACTATATGATACGTCTGACTTGATTTCACTATTGGCAATAGTGGCGCTATAATTGTGCAGTAGGATTCCTACTGCACACTTGTTTAATGATTGGTGTAACGTACACAAGTTATGAAGACACGGAACTTCAGTCTAAACTGTCAGTCAATTCTGCGCGTCATCGCGTTGCGAGTCTACGGCGCATTCTCAGTACCAACTTCTCGCTCGCCTGGCCATGTGGAGCGCGGGCGTTGCGCTATTCAGCCTCTTGGTGCTCATCGGATTCCTGTCCGTGTGCATCGCCACACTCGTGACGCTTTTCGGGCCTGGCATCGACCGCCACAACACGCGACGAGGGACTCCGCACATTGCGTCGCATCAGGATTTCCTGCTCACTCATGTGCACGCAGGCAGCGAGGAAAGTGGGTTAATGGAGAGACCTCGACCCAATGGGCAAGTTGTCCGACTGTTCTACCGCTTCTGGCTGCCCAGACACTTGGAAAGCGCCAAGGATACGAAGGCGGTGGTCGTTGTGTTGCACGGTGTTAACTCCCACAGCGCCCGCAACAATAAATTCATGGTGGAGGTACTGCAACATGGTTTCCTGGTGGCAGGACTGGACCACGAGGGAATGGGACGCAGTGACGGCAGACATGGGTACTTTTCTAGTGTGGACATGCTGGTGGACGACGCCATCGCGTTCGTAGACTTGGTCAAGGTCAAATATCCGGGGAAGAAGGTTTTTCTGCTTGGCGCGTACGTGGAGTTGCTGTTAGTTGTAGGGAGTGTTGAGTGGGTACTGATGTTTTGTGGTTGTTGGTGGTAGATCGCTGGGTGGACTGATGATCTTACACGTTCTCAGCAAGGGAGGCCCCAAGCTCGTTGATGGAGCCGTTATTTTGTGCCCGGCGACGGAAATCCACAAGGCCTCGCGTCCTTCACATCTAATGGAGGTTATTGGCAGGTTGCTGCAGCAGTACATGCCAAAGTTGCCACTGGTGAAGGCTAACAGTGGAAAGAACAGCTCTCCTGAAGTGGCAGCTGTTATCGACGCCGAAAAGCATGCTGATCCGCTGTATTATCCCGGCAAAATGCGCGTCGGTACCGGCTTGGCGCTACTGGAAGGGATCACCAGCATCCAAGACAAGTTGGAGCTGATTGAGACGCCGTATTTGCTCCAGCACGGCACGGCAGATAGAGCTTGCAGCGTCACTGGCTCGGCAAAGCTGCACCTCAAGACGCGCAGCGCCGACAAATCCTTTAAGACGTACGCGGATGGCCATCACGACCTGGCGAGTGAACCACCACGTATTCGAGACGCTGTTGTACGCGACTTCGTGGCTTGGCTAGAAGACCATTCTACGCCTTAGCATGGTAGAATAATAACCCTTTGACAGAACCAGACTGTTTGTTAAACTGTTGGCGACTGGAAATGGCTTATGCAAAGTTGTTCCTGCCACTACGCGCGGGGTGTCACTCACAATAAAAAGGCAGAAAATGTGGACGAGAGAAGAAAACCGCAGGAACAACGCGTGCTCGGAGCCGTGTGCTTACTTGCCGTCGATCTTGCCGTCCATAGCGTCCACCAGGATGACTCGCTTGGCCATGTACTTGTGCAGAAACTTACGTCCGAACGGGATGTACGACACGCTGTACCAGATCATGCTGCCGAACTGCACCAGCAGCAGCAGAATGACGATGAACCAGTGCGAGGCCCAGAAGAAGGCCACGAGAACCGTGAGCGCCAGCGATCCCATCCAGGCACGACCAGTGAGGCTGCGCTTGCGCGAAAGCATGCGCTTCTGCAGACGGTCCTGCCCCATGATGAAAATGAGGCTGCAGAAGGTGGCGATGTTGCTCAGCGAGTAGAAGAGCGCGTAGAAGCGCACATGGTGCACGCCCGTGAACAGGATCACAGTGGCGGCGAAGGCGAAGAGGCCGCTAAGTACGTAGCAGCCCACAGCGCCCAGCGCGCGCTGGTTGAGCGTGAGGTCGTCGAACTCGTCGCCGATGCCGTGCAGCAGTCCGTCCTCCTCGTCGCTGTCCGAGTCGCTCGAGTCCCTACGACGCGGCTTGGACTTCTTCTTGTCCTCCTTAATGTCGATGTGGAAAGCCTCCTTGGCCGAGTCCAGGAGTCCGCTGGCGCTGCTCGTGCTCTCCGTGGCCTCCTTGGTCTGCTTGGTCTGCTTGGTGGCCTTGTTGATGCTGTCCTTGGTCTGCTTGGTGGCCTTCTCGATGCTCTCCTGCGCCTTCTTGCTCGTGCGCTCCAGCTCCTGCTGCGTCTTCTTGGCCAGGTCCTCCAGCTTGTCGGTGGCCTTCTTGCTCTGCTCCTTCAGTTGGTCCATCATGGTCTCGCGATCTTCCTCTCTGCTTAAGCTCAAATCTGGAAGTGACTGATTTATTTTCGATGGCTACGCTGATGTGACCATCATTCTGGATCGTAGTTGAACCGGCGGAATGGACTGCAGACCGCACTCTGCTGTTCTCTATGGCGTCAACTGGCTCGGCAACTGGCAACTGCAGATGCAAAAGGAGACGCGTCGCAACTAAAAGTCTATTATGTGTAGGAATTCTAACAAGCCAAAGTCGTACGGGACGAATACCTAGTGTCAGCCTCTTTAACTGTTGGTGAGGCGGGAGATCTCTGGGCAACGAATGGCGTTGCCTCGCATCACTTGCACTGCAAAGCGCAGTAGCTGCACCCAACTGGCGGCGTCTCGCTCGTTCCTCGAGCGCATGAGCAACATGTTGCCGCTCTTGAACTCCAAGCGGAAGCCTCCGTGGACCATCATCTCGATCTTCGTAGCGCAGCGCAGGTCCAGCTCTCCTCGAGGACTCCGCCAGTAGCTGCGTTTGTACATTCGAACGACAAAGGCCTGGAAGTCAAGAGTGCACCAACGTTTGCTCCAGCTTCGACGAAGTAGAGCGATGGACTCTCGCAACACGAACAAATTGCCACTGTAAGGCGGCAAATCCAACAGCGCCACTGGAGGTGGAATGGGTGGGAGGTCGATGAACTCGGGGACCTTGTAGCAATCGCCAGGACTATCAGGAGCTGCAGCAGTGTTCTGAGGGTCCAGCGCTCGGAAAAAGACCCGCTGGAAGTGATACTTCTCGACGCGGATCACCTCGATAGCCTCCTTCATGCAGACCAGTTCATTCTCCAGCTGCGCTACGTCTTCGTCGTCTAGCTCCAGGCTTTTCACTTTCAGACGGTCCTCACGCTCCATCTCCAGCAGATCGTCCTCTGACACGGGATTCCCATCGTCGTCTAACAGCGTGAACCGTCCCGAATCCGTGCGATGCATTTCGCTTCGCATGCGGCTGCTTGGTACTTTGCTTTTCGAGCCGAACGGGTACACGGTTGCTCGCTGGATCGGGTCGAACGTGTCTAGAGTCTCGCGGTCGTCCCAGAACTCGTCCAAACCAACGTTCTCGCGAAACATTTGCACCGTGTTAGCGGTATCACTTACGTCAAAGTAGCCGTGTGCTTCGAAGAACTCGAGGCCGTCCGGCGTCCGGCCTTCATACACATCAAGGAGATGTCGATCGAACGGAGTGAAAACTTCTCCTGCGCTCGCGTGGCTACGCATTGCAACAGTCTTCGTCCTCCGCGGTACGGGGTTGTGTGCCTTTTTCAAACAAGTCGAGAAGCCATTTGAGCACCAGCAGGTTGAGTCGGCTGGCTCTGCTACCGGTTGGACAAAAAAAGCTTAAGACAGCAATGTCGGGATCGGGTTGACAAGCGATCAGCAGCCAAACGTGGTATAGATGACCGAGATAGTTCAGTTGGTATGAAATGCTTGTCACTCCTGTATCCATCTGTGTGTATTTGAGGGCATGCCGTTGAAGTTGTTTATAGCAAAAAGCGAGTGGCCGAAAAATACCTTTCGAAGACAGCAATAGTTTGGGGAGGGCACTCGGAGTACTTGGTGCCATCAGGATCCTTGTTTGTATCTGAAATGTACAGCCAAAATCCATTCACGAGGCTGTCTTGTGGTCCAAAGATTTTTTTCACTTCTCTAAAAGCGCAATAACTATAGTCAAGAGTTGCATGCATTATTGCCATTATATAAAATAAGCCTCCGCGAGAATATGCGCTGATGGCACTCTTAGCTGGTGACGTAGCTGGTCATTTTGGAGCAGCCCTTCCGCAGGATGGCGCGGCCGTACGGGATGAACGAGGCGCCGTACCAGAGCATCGCAGCGTACTGCACAATCACCAACAGCAGCACAAGCGGTCCGGCCTTCGGGAAGCCAAAGGCGATGATGAGCGTCATGGTCATGGCCCCCATCCAGATGCAGCAGGCCACGCGACGCACGGGCATGCACATGACCTTGAGTTGCCTCATGGGTCCAATGAGGAAGAGCGAACTGCCGATGCTGCAGAGACTCCCCAGAGTGTAGAAGAAGGCGAACTGCTTGAGGTGCTTCGGACCTCCCCACATCATGAGCGTGGACAAGAAGCCGCAGAGAGCGCCGAAGACGTAGCAGCCGACGGCGCCGTAGAGTCGCTGGCGTTTGGTAAGTCCGCACTCCTGGCCCAACTCGTTGAGCAGTCCCTCCTTCTCCTGATTGGCGTTCATAGGCGACTTGCCTCCTTCCAAGTCGCTCTCATTGGCCGTGTCCGCTAGTGACGAGTTCGAGTTGGACGTCACTACAGTCGGCACTTTGATGTTGAGCGCGCCAGCCTTCGCCTGCAGTGCCGCCGACCCCTTCTGCGTCACGTCCTTGAGCGAACTAGCGATCGTCGACTTCTGCGCCGCGTCCTTGAGCGATCCCGCCGTGTCCAGCGCCGCCTGTGCCGCTTGCGTCGACTTGCTCTTGAGCTGCTCCAACATGTTGCTTGATGCTTTCCGACTGACTATTCCCCAGCTGGCGAGAGGCCGTGCACTATAAATATCTACCAATCACACGTCGTCAAGAAGTCGAATTTACACTTGTAGCCATCAAGCTCGCGTCACTTCACTTGACTATTCTTCGGATCCAAAGCATGTCGGACTCGGAGGAGTACGAGTACGAGTACGACAGCGACGAGCAGTTCGACAGCGATGAACAGGGCTCCGCGACCGGCGGAGAGGACGACGAGGCCGCGCAGCAGCGCAGCGCCGCTCGAGAGGCGCAGATCGCGCTGGAAAATACCTTCTACGAGGCCGAGGACTTCCGTCAACGTGGAGACCTCTCCCAGGCGCTCGAGTTCTTCCTGCGTGTCGTAGCGTTGGAGAAGGAAGCCACGCCATTGGAGGAGCACAAATGGAGCTTCCAGGCACTGGAACACGTGGTGAAGATCTGCGTGAGTCGCCGTCAGTGGGAGGAAATGCTGCGCCACTACGAGCAAATGCTGGAGCACTTGGCGTTCGTCACGAGGAACGAGAGCACGGACTCCATCTCGTCCATTCTGGACGTGGTCTCCACTGCCACAGGCAAGGAGGAGGAGAAGGACAGCGCCAAGTACACGTCCAAGATGTACGAGTTGACGCTGGACAAGCTCAAGGACGTCAACAATGACCGTCTCTGGTTCAGCATGAACGTCAAGCTGGGCAAACTGTATCTGGACATGCAGGAGTTCGATCAACTGCAGAAACTATTGAACCAGCTTTACGACTACTGTCAGACGCCCGACGGAGTGCAGGACCATTCGAAGGCCACGTCCCTGTTGGATGTCTACTCGCTGGAAATCCAGGTACGTGTTGGAAGTGGTGGGTGGGTTACAGTCGGGAGCTAACAGATCAGTATGTTGGTGATGCAGCTGTGTGTTGCGACCAAGAACAGCGCCAAGATGCGCGTCATCTACCCAAAGACGCTGGATCTCGATGCTGCCGTTGCTGATCCGCGAATTATGGGGTACAGTACGGTTATTTGCACGTTCACTGATGCTGAAAATTAGTTAACGTGTTCTGTGTTTGCAGAGTTATCCGTGAGGAAGGTGGTAAGATGTATCTGGAAGAAAAGGAGTGGATGCTAGCCTACAACGAGTTTTTCGAGAGCTTCCGCAACTATCAGGAAGCGGGTAACTCGCGTGCGACGCAGTGTCTGAAATATGTAGTCCTGGCCAACATGCTCGCGAGCTCGAACATCAATCCGTTCGATTCACGAGAGGCCAAGGTATACCAGGACGTGGAGGAGATTGGCGCGATGCTGCTGTTGCGCGGTGCCTACGAGACCAACGATATTGTGCAGTTCGAAAAGATCCTGAAGAACCCAAAGTACAAGCTCCTGAGCGATCCCATCATGAAAAAATACCTGGACCCGCTGCTGCGCAATATTCGCTGCCAGGTGATGAAGAAACTTGTACGTCCATATCAAGCTATTCGCATCGAGAGTCTCTCGAAGAGCATGAACATTGCCACGAAGGACGTCGAAGATATTGCTGTGGCACTCATTCAGAACCTCGAGCTGGATGCCAAGATCGACCAAAGTCGGGGGCTACTGGTGCTCCAGACTCGGCAAAAGTACGTTACCTACCCGGATCTTCTTGCTTTTGTTGAGTGTTTTGTTGCTCACCTTTGTTCCTCTTATTTTCGCAGGGCTCGCGACGCCAGCAAAATGTACGCTACCTTGGATCGCTGGACCAGTGCACTTGCTACGACCCATGGAACAATTGCTGCTCGAGTTACAGCACACCCATGATTTTGATGGTATACAGCCAAAGAGCAAGCTCAGGTAATGCTTTATCATTTTAACAGGTTTGGTCACAAATGTGGCAGGAAGTGCGATTAGTTCAGCCGTTGCGCACAAGCAAATGAAAGCTGGAATAAAGGGGCTCTATCTATTGCTCGTCTGGAGGCAAGCAAACATTGTGCCTTGCAGTCATTTTAAGCAAGCAGGCATTCCACATTGCGCTCCTTGATATAGCTCGTCACTGCTTCGTCAGATGCGGTCGATGGGACCACTTGGTACAGAGCGCGAGACGCCAGGTCAACGAGAGGAGCCGACTCAGACACCACAAGTGTTGCACAGTTGCTTGATTCAATACGGTTGTCTGCAGGCAGCGCCTTCGAGCGAATGTCCTCTGATGAGACTACTTCAAATGACGCGCCATCCTTTGTGTTCTGGTTAAGAAGCTCCAGCGTCGACTGTACCGAGTACTTTGTGACGATCTTAATGTTGTCAGTACCCACAAGAGGTACCAACGCACTGAGAAGGTTGCTTCGCTTGATGGCAGCACCCGCTGGAATATCAGCAACCGTTCCGTCACTAGTTACATCCAGCAGAACGTCCAGGTCGACCAACACGGACAACACCGGCACCGAGAGAGGGTTTGCGAAGAATCGCACGGTGGGGTTGGCAATAACGTGGCGGCTCTGAATAAGCTTCAAGTCGCAGTCCTTTCCGCCAAGTTTGAGAGTGATACGAAGCATATCCTGGATCGTCGAGATGACGTTCTCTAGCGCACGCTTGAAGTCATTTGGGAAGCGATAGAGCCAAGCCAGCAACAGCGCCGCGAACAAGTCGCCCGTGCCAGTGTAGTAGCTGTCAATAAACGGGAAGCGCACTTCATACTGCTCGCATTGTAGTTCACCACCGACGGCGCCAGCAGCAATAACCTTGCTGCCAATAACCACGAGCTCCTTCGGGGTCTCACCATCCGCTGCTTCCTGGAAACTGCTGATCACAACCACCTTCGGTCCCAGCGTGTGCAGCTTCTTGCACGCTCGCATGGCATCCTTGACCGTGCACAGTTCCATCTCCGCCAGCAGTTCGCACTCATACTGGTTGGGCGTCAAGACGTCGCAAATCGGGAGCACCTTGGAGCGGTACAGATCCACTGCGCAGTCACATCGAATTCAACGACATCTTTAGTCAGCACCAGCTCTTCTTCTCTCATTGGTTCGTATCACGTACCCAGTTCCAGAGGCACGTAAAGCTTGCCCAAGTCGCCCATCACTGGGTCGCACACGTACACGAGACGTTCCGGGTGGCTCTGCGCGGCTCGCAATCGCTCGTACACGCGCACAATGGCGTCCAGCAGTGAGATGGACCCAATGTAACCCGTAAGCAGGTGCGTGTGTGCGTCTCGAAGGAGGTCGTTGGTCTCCATCCCGTCCAGAAGCTCGTGCAGCTCGTCACCTGTGAGACGGCGGCCAGTGAACTTTGCGTACCCTGTGTGGTTGGAGAACTGGACGCTGTTGATGGGGTCCACGTCCATTCCCAGTAGCTGTAGGGGGAACACGGCGCTCTTGTTGCCTACGTAGCCCTGCACCACGTGCGACTGGATGCTCAGCACGCGGCCGCCGTCGTCGCTCACCTCAAGCTCCGCCATAGTGGTCTGCTGAGGGGGGGGGGTCTGGAACCGTTACGGATGGTTTCCGGTAATCGCGTATTGTGTACGATACACCAAGTTGTAGGTTAAAAGAACACTTCAACTTGGTCTTTTGACTACAGTGGTCACAGTAATTAGTCTGAGTTCAGTATTAGTCTGTGTTCATTATTAGTCTGAATCAGACTAATTCTTGAGCGTGAGATTCCAGCATGTTCAAAAATAGTCTGAATACTTTTATTCATAATTAATCTATGGGATTGACTTGGGGAAGCGGTTTGGTTTCTGCCCGTCCACTCCCATGACCTGAGTTCGAGTCCCTGCGTGTGATGATTATTCGGCACCATCTGGAGGCTAATCGCCAAGGACAACGTTTTCTTTCTCTCACTCCCTTGGGTAGAGGATCGGCCGTATGGATGAGCAGGCAGTTTTGTCAAATGTCTCTCTTTCTTTTGCCTACTCTCTCTTTCTTTTTACCTATTATCTCTTTCGTTTTGCTCATTTCTCTTGGTTCCGCCTGTGCTGACTCTTTCTCTATACCCCTCAGAGCTCTCTCTGTGGCAAAGTCTCAGTTTACAATTCGACCGACCACTGAATAGTTTCCCAGATGACTTCTACCAGCAATATTTTTTCTCCCTGTGGAGGGTGCGGTGAAAACGTTGGAAGTGTCCACCAATGTCCTGGCTGCAAGGCGTCAATGCACCCTTTTTGCGGTACTCCGGTCGGTGAAGAAGGATTCGGCCAGTCAATTCAATGCCGCCAATGCTTGTCAACGTTCAGCAGTTCCCAGTCAAGTTCTGGGGAAGCCAAGACATGCCGGGGGGAGGGATGGTACCTCGTTCATTTCGAACACCTGCTAAGAAGCCTCGGATTACTTCAGCATCTCCAATTGAGGAAGCGTTTGCAAGAGCAGAATTGATGGCCGCCCATCATCACCAACGATGCAAGTCCAGCGATGTTGCTGGTCCACCCTCTGTGATTGAAGTGGGATCACCGCGTTCGTCTACCGCCGCGAAGCACACAGAAACGGAACTGGTTGTCAATTCACCCGAGCACAGAATGAATGTGTCAAAGTACGCGATGGACCAAACTCATCAGGTCGTCAGTACATTAGCTCAGCGACGACAAGTTCTCAAGTGGATGATGCAGACTGTCGAGACACAAAGGAGACAAGTTACTCTACTCAAAGGCAGTCGACAGATTCCCATCCATCTTCAAGTCTCGGACCCGTCAAGCCAATATAGCGAAAGCCATGGACTGGTGGCGTAAGCGAGATTCCATTCGGCAAGCTGAGCGTGGGGCCACGGTCATCTCTGGTCTCCGGAAACATGGACGTGTTCGGGCAAACCGCAAGTGCCTTCAAGGTAGGGGGCGCCCTCCTAGTGAAATGGTAATATGGCTATATCCAACCCTCCTCGAAGAATTCGACCGTTTGCGCAAGGCGGGGCTAAAGTTCGACGCTCCATTGTTACGACAAGTTGCAATCAAACAGTTCAGCAACCCAACAGATCCTTTTGATGTGAGGTCGGCGAATGCAGCTGGAGATCTGCTAGTGTCAAAGATTACTCCACGATGGGTGCAGGTATTCATGGAGAAGCACCAGATCGTGCTACGATCGCACACAGGGAAACGCCAAGTTTGCAAAGAAAAGCAGATGCAGATTGAACGTGAAGTTGCATCTCACTTGGGGCAACTGAAGCGTGATTTTCTCAATGGCAACCTCGACGAAAATGCGGTTGAAAACATTGACGAAACCCACTTCGTTATCGACTTCGATAATGGAAAAACGCTTGGGTTTGTGGGCGAAAAGCAAGTAAAATATGCCGATGTCGTCTCCGGTGGCGAAGGGATGACAATGGTTGTACGAATCTCCGGCGGGGCTGGAGGATATATTCATCCACCAATGATGATTTTCACAAACGCTAACGGAAGCTACCCTATCCGTGGTGTGGCTGATAAAGTTGATGGCGTGTGCTACCGCACGGGCCCCAAAGGCTGGATGGATAAAAGGTTGTTTCGGGAGTATCTCAACGAACGAAGGGCAATGAACGCAGGCCCTCGAGGGCGAAAGAAAGCTATCTTTCTAGACAATTGCTCTGGTCATCTAGACGAGTCCGAGTGCAGCTCAGAGCTTGAACGATTGAACGCTTGTCTGCACTACTTGCCTCCCAACGCCACTGATCTTTGCCAGCCTGCTGAGTCGTTCGTCATTGCAAAAATCAAAGACGTGTGGTCGCGAATGTGGAATGAAAAGAAGATCGATCTGATTGAAGGAGATGAGTGGCAAAACAAAGTTCGGAAGGATGGAACTTACTCAGGTAAATTGAAGAATCCAGGAAAAGAGTTCTTTCTAAAGCTGGCCGCAGCTGCAGTAAAAGAAGTGAACAAGAAGCGCGACAACAACGGGATCAACTATGCCTGGAAAGCGATGATGCATTGCGGTCTATCATTGGGCGTTGACGGAACTTGGTCGACGGAGCAGCTTTTTCCCCACTTACAGGAGATCGTGAGGAAGTACCCGTTAGAATTCGCAGGGAAGGATATAGCGAAGGAGGACGACAACCGTGAAGATGAGATTCCGAAGCCTGCGTCGACCCCCGATGTGATTGAGGAGGCCCTCGTCTAGATGCGAGGTGTGCATTTAGTATCGTGCTTTAAACTTCATACTACTTTTGGTGACCATAATTAGTCTCTGCACAAAATTAGTCTGAACAGCTTACCACGAGACTAATATAGGAGCGGCAGATGAGAATGACCTCACAACAATTAGTCTCATTACGACTAATTACTGTAACCACTGTAGCAGTCAAGTTGCCGTTGTATTTTTCTTTCGATAGCGGTCGTTGGATTCATGTACCATTAGTTACTGGAGCAAGTGCCCGAGCCAGTGGGGGTGTTGGAATCCGAGCGTTTTGGCTCACGGTGTCAATCCAGAGAGCAATTAGGTAGAGGCGATTTCTTGTTGGCATCGCTCCGAATGAGACCAACTAGCGTAGCATGCTCGCGGGAAAGCCTCTTGAAGGTTCAGACTCGAAAATCGAGTTTAAGTCGCGTCTGTCCACAGACGACAGGCAACGTTGCATTTGGTGCCGCGTTCTCGAGAAGTTGCAACCGAACCAAGTTGGTTTTGTCGATCCTGTTCTCGATGGTCCATCCACGATGGACGACGGCACTACCGCGGCAGCGTGTGCTCAGCGTAATAGCACTCCAGTAGTAGGAAGTCTCCTCGACGCCTGCAGCTGTGGAGTGCGCCACCGTCGCCTTTCCAGAATGCGTGCTCGGTGTGTCAAAATGCTCCTCGCTGACGGTGATGGATTCGCCCGAAAGAAATCACGCTGTCCGCTGTTGCAATCGACAAAGCATCTGCGACCGCTGTCCTTCATAACCTTACGATAGCGGCAGCTGGTAAGGCACGCACGTTCACAATTGTAGAGCTCCAATGTCGTCACGAACCAAGTTCTTGAGCCCACCTGTGATTGTCGGGAAAAAGCTCCAATAAATCTTGGTGGGGCCTCCGGCACTATCTTGAGAGCAAGGAGCGACTTGGCGCCGGCGTTTCTCGCATGACGCTCCTCGCTAGAATAGTCATCGGTCATCGAGCGATACGTCCACGCAGACACAAACTAGCTGTTACAGCTGCAGTGACTGCCTGCTGGCTTGCATCCAGCAGACCAAGTCACCGAGCTGACAGCGGAGCCCCCCACAAGCTGTAGCTCCCCTATCTTGTCGGCATAAGCGAGGCCGTGCTGGTCCGGACGTATCTCCCAGGCATGGAAGAGTTATGGTTCTCGAGGTGGATAAGTGGAAACATCGGGTTAGTACTTGGGTGCAGCTGCTTCTGCGGCACTGCCGCGCGTGGGCGTGAAACTAAGGCGAGCAGCGTCCCATGCTGGCAGAGGCTTCGTTTGCTCGTCAATTGGGTAGTCGGAGGCAAACCGACGCGTCGGGCGTTCACTTTCAAACTTGGGTCAGACGAGTACAGAGAGACTGGAACGAGGCTGCGTAACGCCACCAACCTGCTTTACCGTCGACGGGAGACAGGAAAAGGTTCGCTCCGAGTATGGGCTCAGCTCGCAGGTTGCTGCTGCTCGCAGCGCTGGCGCTCGCCATCGCGACAGGTATTTGATACGTTCCTGTATGCTTCCCAAATTTCGGGATCCCCCAACACTGAAGACACTTTGAGTTTGTAGATGCCCGCACGGATGCGACGCTGTCGACCCTGACGCTCTCCCCTGATGCGGGGTCTCTCATTTCCACGCGAGATGGCGCGACCACGACGTCGACGACGGATACGTCTTCTGGGGTCATTGGTAGTGCTGCGTCGGACAACAACAAAGTAACGGAGACCCCCGCTACCGAGACTCCAGCCACTACAGCGCCCACTACTAGTGATTCAGGCTCGACGTCGTCGTCTGGCAGCGACGAGCAGGAGACGACTGATGCACCGTCAAGCGCCACCGCAACTGTTTCTCCGGGATCTACTTCGGACCGAAGCAACAAGGAAACTCAGTCGGAAACCGCGGCAACAGCATCATCGACATCGACGGCCTCCTCCAAGTCTACTGCTAGTGTCGACACGCTCAACGACAGCAATGGAGAGCTCAACTCTGGAGGCAGCACCAATAGCATGGGTACGATTCTCCCGGTCGTCTTCGGAGCTCTCGCTTGTGTTGGAGCCATTGTCATGGCAGTGACCTACAAGAAAAAGCGCGACTCGAACTATGCGCGTGAAGACAATCGTCCCAGCTCCGACTGCGAGTACGCTATCGGTGCAGACTTCACCCCAGACAACCGAGCGCTCAGCACCGTGCAGGAAGATACGCCACCCGTAGCAATTAAGGTTCCGGCACAGGGTACTCAGTCCAGTGCAGGCTATTCGGCATCTGCATCGATCGCCGATTTCACGGGCACCAACTCGTCCGTCAGCTCTTTGTCTCCGTTCGGGAGCGCTCGCTGTAAAGTGCGCGTTAGCTCGCCCGTTCAGAGCTGTTTCTCGAGTAGTGAGCCCAATATGGAATTCCAGGATACAGCTCCCCGCCACGACGGAGGCAGCAACGTGGTGCTTACTATCGACACCGATGCTTCTCAAACAGGCCCCCAAGTTCAGCTGTAAATAATGCGTACTTCGGCTGCGTCTGTCTGGCATAACAGGTTTTGACACCAACATACGTATGAGTTGTAGTATTTCATGTTTGCCAAACGAGAATTGATAGCGAAGCACCTCGTGTCTTCGAAGAGTCTTCAATGTTCGTAGTTGGACCAACATCTGCAGTAAGTCTACCAACTTTACATCACACGAAAATGATTGCTCGATTTACAGCATTGAAATCGAGAAGCACACCGTGCTGAGTCCTACCAGCTCGGCTTCGAATCTGCTTTCCTGCCTTATCTTCTGAACTCGGTTCTACCTGCTATTAGATTGATTCAGTGATCACCCTATGAACCATTGCTGTGGCTCGTTCGCACAATGTTGCGGTATGAAAACCCGTCAAAGAAAGGGGAATTCAGCGCCTCCTTCGCTGAGATGCGGTTATCAGGGTCCAGAACCAGCATGAGTTGCAACAGGTCCAGCAGACCGCTTTGAGCGTCATCGGGGGAAATTAAATCAGCGAGCGAGCGCATCCTCCGCACGTGGTCTACACTTTCTTCGCCCGAGGAACCACCAGGCCAGTTCAGACGCCCACGGTGAAAGAACTTCGACGTTGCCGACTGCTTGGACGCCTGGGCTGCCATTTTGACGGGGAGGGGGCCAATGCAGCGCTCAATCAGAGCGAGATGCTCCATGTTCTCGTGAGTCGCGAATAGCAGCTCGCCTAGGTATAGCTCGGCAATAATACATCCGGCTGACCAAATGTCTGACGGGTAGCTCCAACCGAGCCCCAGAATTACTTCAGGCGAACGGTACTGGCGCGTATTGATAATGGAGCTCTTGGACTCATCTTCGTACGTGGCGCCGCCAAAATCAATGAGCTTAACCGCGTTGTTTGCCGGTGGCCGCAGCGACAATCTTCCGCTGTCGGCATCGGACATGCCGCGCTCACGCTTCTTCCACTGTCGGCCATTAGACCATTGCTCGCGTCCAGAAGACCCACCGGGTGATCCGTATGACGACGTAGATGAAGGTGAGGAAGAATCACACGAAATCCTCTCTTCTTCGTCATCAACCAGCAAAATGTTCTCAGGTTTGAGATCTGTGTGAATGAGTCGGATGCTGTGAATAAACTCCAACGACGTCAAAAGTTGCCATGCATAGGCGCGGATGCAGTGCAGCGGGAATGGCTTGTAGTCGTGGTTCTTCAGGTAGTCGTACAGTGAGCAGCCGAGCCGCTCAAACACCATGCAGATGTGGCCCTTATACTCAAACCATTTGAACATACGCACGCAGAGCGACTCGTTGTTCTTGTCCTTGTCATTCACATCCTGGAGGATGGCAGCCTCGATCTTGGCCGACTCCGTGTACTTGTCCACCTTCCGGACCACCTTGATGGCCACCACAATGTTGCGTTGCTTGTCCAGACACTCCAGTACTCGCCCAAATGTGCCCAGACCTGCCTCTCGGATGATCTTGTAGCGGTTTGCAATGTACTCTCCAGGTTTGCCGGCGTAACTTCCCACTGTGTCGTCATGCGATGCGCTGTCATCACTCCCGTCCTTCTGAGCAGCGGACGGTGGGGGTGGCAGTGCTTCGCGGTCCCGGTCGTGGTCGTGGTGGTACGAGTCGCGGCGTCTCGAGTGCCGCTGCTTGTTCTTGCCGCGGGACGAGCGTCTGCGTCCGTTGTAGCCATTCTCGGGGCTATCCCGACGTCCGCGGGTCTGGCTGTCGGTCTTGGACGACCGCGTCTTGCGACTGCTGTATCTAACGTTAAAGCAAATAAATATAAAAACATAATGAGTCACTGTCCACATTCACGACCACTTCAAGCTCCAAACTGCTCATACCGTCGATGGTGGCGGTGACTTCCGTTGGAACCGGTACGGGACCGCGTGCCCGAGTGTCTCCTCTTTCGAGACCCGGACCTGGATCTAGACCTAGACCTGGGTGCTCTTGAGTCTGTTTTAACACGTAAAGTCATCAGTATAAGCGCGAAAACGCGTTAAAACTCGTGCTTTTAACGCACCTGTTCTTCGCCGCGAGGAGCGACTGTCGCGGTGCGAGCGACTTCGACTGCGACTGCGTTTGCCGCCGTTCTTCACCTCGTCCCCTGCGTCCTTGGCGGCGCGTCGGCGGCGGCGGTGCGAGGAGCTCGGCACCGGAGGCGGTCGCGGGTGGCGCCGCCGGAGCTGGTAGCGCAGACGCGAGGACACGGGGCTGAAGCTGCGGCTGCGACTGCGCCGGCGCCTGCCGTCCGCGCGCCGCTCCATGGTCCGGAGTCGTGAGTGGGGGGCTTTTTTTAGGTGCTAAAAGAAGCTGGTCGAGGTTTTACCTAAAGAGTGATAAAACCTCACGCATCGCTTTGAAGAGGGGTAGCAAGCCATTTCCCGACGGCACAACGGACCATGACGACGCTCGTCGTGGGGAAGAACCTGCCGGGCAGTCGCAACGACGAGTTCTTCGGCTGGGAAGAAGCTTCGGGAGGACGCGGCGCAGATGCGGGAGGAGCCTTCGAAGTGGAGCAGCTGATCCAGCGCCAGATCCGCGCAGATCCGACGGCGCTTTCGCAGATCTACGACGTCCCAGACGACCAGGACACGTATCTGTGGCAATACGAACATCTGCGTCAAGTGATGAAGGAACTGAATGTGCTGGTGGCAAGACTGGACGGCAAGTGCACGCGGGAGTCGTGTCCCGTCATGAAGGCTACAGACGATTGGGTCTTCCTGTGTGCAGCCCACAAGGCGCCGAAGGAGTGCTGCGCCTTCGAGTACATTGTACACACGATGGACAACGTCAACACGCTGCTCACCAGCAGTCGCGTCTTCCCGTCACGTGTGAGCATCAGCTCCAACGCCACGCAGTACTTCCAGTCCGTCTCGCGCAGACTCTACCGCATCTTCTCGCACACGTACTTCCATCACCCAGAGGTGTTTCAAGAGTCCGAGGACAAGTCGTATTTATGCCATCGCTTCGTCTACTTCGCGCTGCACTTCTGCCTCATCCCCAAGAGTCTGCTGATCATCCCCGACATTGGCTGAAGCAGTGCAGAGAAAGCTAAACGAGGCGCTGGCTGCGCCACGCTCTCTTCTTCACACATAACTAGCCCCAGTTCTCATTGAAGTGACCAAGTACTTTTAGTTTTCCTCTCTTGTGGACCTGCACGCGTCACTTGCTACACATATCAGTGAAAAGCCGTGTATGTATCACTGCATCTTTGAATTGGCTTTAGCTCTCTGCAACTCACGACCGCCGCAAATTGTTTAGCCGCGCTTCCAGGTCGCTGATGGCCGAGTCCGTGGCGTCACTTCCTCCAGCTGCCACGGGTGCAGCAGGCGGTAAGACTACCGCCGGAGCGGCTTGAGCTGCAGCAGCAACGGGTGCAGCCCTGGCCGTAGGGGCCTCGGGCACGGCCCCCGTCATGTCAATGCCTATTTCGTCCAGCACCTGTCCGACAATCTTGTCCTCCTCTTCCTCGTCCTGGTCGGCGTCCATGACGTCGTCGATAGTGTCCCCCAGCATCTCCTGAGTCATCTCCATCTTCTCACTCTCCTTGGTGTACTCCATCATGATCTGGTTGAGTCTCGGCAGGTTCATAGTGGACGCCATGGCCTTCATAGCCGTCGTAGTGCCCTGCAGAGCCGACGTCATGGCTTCAGCTGACTTGGCCGTCTCAAGACGCAGCGAAACCGCCTGCAGCTGCGAGCGCATGGTGTAGAACTTGGTGATGTGCTGCCGCGTGCGCACGAGGTCCTTGGCCATGATCTTGACGCTGGCGATCTGGCCCTGCTTGGCCATTTTCTTGATCTCGATGATGAGCTTCTTCTCCTGCATCTGCAGGTTCGTGCGCTCGCGGTCCAACTGCCGCACAGCGCGGTTGATCTCGCGCTTGTTCTCGCGCAGCTGCTCCTTCAGCGTCTTCTTGGTGCCGAGTGCGTTGCCCATGGTCGAGGATAAGGAGCCGATGTTGACTTTTGCCAAAGTTGAGCGGAACACTGGCTCGTACTTACACGAGAACGTACTTAAAACGTGGCTGGATTTTTGAGAGCGATGTTCTCCGATTTGACCCGTCATTTCAGGGTCCGATTTATTTAAATCAGGCCTTATATAAGAGGGCATTTTTGGATTTGACCAAAGTGGTTTGAACATAACGCTCTTAAGGAGCAACAATTATGTCTGGGATACAAAATTTATTTCCCACAACGTCGAAGCTGCCCTTGATAATGGCACTTAGAGCATCTCCACCGGTTGTGAGTAAAATTATGGGCAAATATTTTTGTGACCAAAAATATAAGATCGTGCAGGACCGATTTGCTTTTACGCATACTCAAATTCAGAAAGGACATGTTTTTGAGCAAGTCTGCGCAAAATGGAGTCCTTTCTGACTGTGATTATGCGTAAAAGCATATCGACCCTGCACGATTTTATATATTTGGCCATACACAAAATATACGCACAATTTTATTCACAACCGGTGGAGATGCTCTTAGCTCCGTAACTTGCCCAGAAAAAATTATGTGTACATACCAAGGTGGGATTGCGCCAGGCGACTGGTAACCAGCATCAGACTTGCATGATAAATAGCACGATTGGCCCTCCTTTTTGTCAAAGTAAAACAGCAATTCGGATGGATTCATGTTAGGGGGGTCAAAATCAAAGAAGCTGATTTTGAAATCCGAGCGCATTTGACATTGTATAGCCAACATTCATTTATTTTTAACTGTAGGTACTATCAAACCCCACAGTCTTCGAATCCGACGAGTGTCGCGAAGGGCCTCGGGGTGGGAAGGGCGGTCTTTTCTGACGCTTAGAGGAGAACGGTTCAGATAGTATGCAGACGGAAAGCAGAGAAAAAATGAAAACAAGTCTTCTTTTCACTGTCTTACTCCAAGGCTAAATCACGACTGCCTCCGACATTCACACGCGGAGCTTGCCAGCTCCTCGACTGGCTTTTCTCACCGATCTTGCTACCGCTCATCTTGGCTCGCTTCACTTCGCCTTCGAATACATTGCGCCCCATCTCGCCTATCCCACGTAACTCGCGAGCCATATCGCTTACCATGGCATCCGCCCTGGTCATCCGTCCGTCACAACGTCCACGATCACGAGCTAGCGGGATCGTTTTTGACACGCCAGCGGAGGTTCTTGCAGTGGGGCCTACTTGTCCCTCGAGGCCATCTTCGTACAGCTGGCCGGTCAGCAACTGTTCGCTCGCCGTGCTGTTGGCAGGAGGAGCACGGTGGTAACCGTGCCCGAGACGGTAGCCACCGTTTCCACCCAGCAATCTATTTATCACGAAAGCGTACAACTGTGGATGGCAACGGCACAAAGTTCATTTTCGGACGACAAAATCAAGAATGCAAGGCGAAGCACGGCCATTTCATCTTTTCGCTACTATCAGTGAAGAGCTTCCATGGATCTGCCTGAATCCATCCGGCTATACTGTGCTGCCATCGCTGCACCCAAGTATGCAGACCAACGGCTCGAAGCTCGCACACGTACAGATTACACCAGTAGCCTCTGTGGTGAAGTGGATTTGGAAAATGTTCACAAGCCGATCGTGATTAATCATGGGACATTCCGATGGTGATATAATATTTCAAGAAGGTCGGACCTGGGGCGGGTGCTGATAAAAGTGCAACGGACGCATGTACAATTGTGCGGAGTAGACTGGATATTACGGACCACAATGGAGCATAACGTGGAGAGATCCGTTGGGGCATGATGGCGAGTGGATGTGGATCCCGAGTCTAGCTCTGGCCTAAGATAGTGTGGAGCCTGGATCCGCCGGATACGAGTTCGCTTGGAGCGAGATCCCGTCTCGTTCAAGTCGGCTCGGACCTGGATCCAACCCCACACAGAGTCATGGGGGTCCCGGATCTGGATCAGGATCCCGAGGTGCCGGATCCGGATCCCAGGGAATTGGACCCGGGAGTGCTAGATCCGGATCCGAAGAAGAGGCCCACGGATCCAAGGAATGATGGTAATTCGGATCCGGTGTTTACGCCAAAGAAGAGATGGATAAAGGATGGGCGAACCTGACATGACGACAGCCGGGGAGTTGGGAAGAGTGCAGACGTGACATGGAGCCGGATGAGTGTACAGATCTAGTGGCTGTAGTGCCGAGACCAAAGGGGCGATAGGACATAACATAAATCAGAACAGAATTTGCCTTGGAGACCACAAGTGCCTCGCTCCTTTCCAAACGGGAACACATTGGCCCCTGGAAGCGTCGGCCGCATTAGAGTAGTTGACCTAGTTGTTAGCGTAAGTCTGGATAATATATTGGCCAGATTTGCCTACACTAGTGATCTACGTGTAAGTGCATTACATCAGATCTAAGGGATTATTACTTGGCCCGAAGATCGTCTGCTTCTCGACCCCCCCACATCGATCCCGCTGTAGGAAGCGGCAAGTACGACTGGAAAAGGACAACAACACCCGCAAAGGAAGACCAAGCCCCGGATCAAGACCGGGCCTCCAGATCCGAGTTCGATTATATCACTCTGGATCTGGATCCAATAACGGCTGCAGAGCGAAGACTTCCGCGCTGCTCCACCCCATCCCCACGTCCAGCCAGGACGTTCAAGACTTCACATCGCTGCATCCTTCGAAGTCCCGAGAGAGCAGATCCAGCCCACCGACGGGTACACAAGGTGAGACCAAGTTCAGCAGATCACGGATCATCGGGGGACCCCCTCCGTTAGTCGGTAGTCTGGGCGCTGTGGTAACTGGATCGGCCTCAACCAGATTTTGGCTGATCCCGCTACACCACACCTCGGTCGGTGTTCAGAGTTTACCGTCAAAGAAGGATACCCCAACCCCTCTCATCCCGTCCGATACTTCCTCGATACATGCGGCGACAGAAGTTTGGAAGACCGTCTGCGCCACGTTAGGGTGAAGGACATCCACGATCTCGAAGACCTCATCAACGAGATCCTGCGGAGCGAACAGCGCAGATCGACTAAAGAGACCTCGTTTACACGCTCCAGGTCTCGAGATGATGAAAAACGCTTCATCGAGCTTCCTGGTGTTGTTTTGCTGCGTACATCAACCATCTTGCAATGACGAACACGAGCCAATGGTCTGCGGAGAAGCTTTCCGCCGCGCTGAGCTGGCACTACACGAAGCCTGCGATGCTTGCAGGAGGCCATCCCCATGATCGCTGAGTTGTGGACACTACTTCGGACGGAAAGCTTGTAGCCTGTATTAACCCTGCTAGGTTATCAGCCATCACCCAAATTCTAGCAGGCTTGAACGAGGCTAAGAAGCGTGTTGTCTGATACTGTACTGTCGTCAGCTAATGCATCGCCTATTGGTTGCAGAGGTTGTGCTGTGACTAGGGGCTACCTGGGGGCTGCAGGCGTCGAGGAAGTCGCGAGCGCGAGGCTAACGGCTGGCCCGTACACCCCAGGGCTTGCCCTCAAAGTAGTAGTCGCTCACCTTGTTCACGGTGCGCCTGTCGCGCACGGCTCGGAATTTCCGGGCGTGGTCGTGAACGCCGTCACGGTGAAATCGGGCTTGCCGCCCTTCTTCCACGTGCAGCACGGGTCACCGAAAGCAGCGCCGTTGGTCATGATTGGGCCCAGGAACTTGGCTTGACACAAACCGCTCGACCACGTGTGACCCGCGGTAGCAAACGCTTGAGCGAAGTCCGTCGTGGAGCAATACAATTCTTCGAGGATGGGCCAACCCATGTTGAAGTTCAAAAAAGGTTCGGCGAACTTCGCCTCACTTCTCAACTCGCGAACTTCGCCTCACGTCTCGCCAAGCTTCATGACGGCCAAAGGCAAGGCTCCGGTCAAAAAAAAACACCAAGGGCGTGCAGTTTTCCATCGACCCCGTCGACTTGCCAGAGCGGAACAAAATCATCAGCAAGCTGCTCCCGAAACTGAGGGACGGCATCGAGATCGTGTACGCGGCGGAAGGCCGCCACCTCGGGTCGGCACGTGCTTGACAACCAGAAACTCGCCATCTTTAACCTCCAGGTGCACAAAGTATCTGCAGTGGGGGCATCTTGGGTCGTGCACCAAGAGCGGCTTAATGCACTCCCTGTGGAATTGCTGCCAACAAGTCGCGCGCTCGCACACCTAGATAGTCTGCCCTCCAACGCATCCCCACAGATTGAGCATTCAGTGATACCATCGCGAGCATTGCAATCGTCATGCGCGTCGTCGAGGTTGCAACAACCATCTGGAGCAGAAACGTCAACCGTATCCTCTTCTGCGCGGTCAGCCAATCCATCTTCACCTGGAAGTTGGGTCCAACGCCGGAAACATCACTTATCTCCTTGTCGCTGCCCATCATAAGCGCCTCCAGGTGATTACATTCCACCTCCATCTTGAAATACTCCGTGGCGTCATCAACGCTTCCCAGCATCTGGCCTCGAGCGCTTGCCAAATCGGCGCCATTATCACAATCCAGCAACAGCTGGTCTAGCGCGCTTGCTACATCCACCACATCATCGCTCTCGATGAGTAGCTGGTCAAGCGCGTTGGGGCACTGCCAGAGGTGTCTCTGTCGCCTCGACGCGGTGTCGAGGTCCTTGCGCGCCCGTACCATCTGATTTTGGTGACCGGCACGCTCTGCCGACGACTGGCGCCGTGATTGTCGAGCGAGGTGGTGCCGATTACACCGCCAGAAATTTTCGTAAAAATTGCAGAGCCACAGGGTAGGGCACGGCAATCGCGTTGCTGGTGACGGCGGAGGTTGTCGGAGTGCTCGAAGTCGTACAGGCAGTCGTTGCAGATGCTGCGGAGCATCCTCCGCTAGCAGCCCAGCTATATCCATACTAGAAACAAAATTTGTCGAATTGAAAAATACACCGTGTTAAATGTATCGTGAAACCCGACCATTATGTCCATCCAGTCCATTAAGCCCGACAAGGACGAGTAGTAATACTGCTAAAAAAAGGGGGAAAATTATAAATCGCACCTCGGGTTGTAGAACGTCCAAATGCAAATCTTGGTCCTTCCAACAGTGCTAGCTTGATCATATATAAACGACCGATAGCCGTAGAAGAAATGAATAACGTGTGAGTTCTAGCTCAATTGTAACCACTTCTGCTTTATGTGTGCTTAGATATGCGTAGCAACACGTTTTGATTTTAATTTACGGGCCATTTCCGTCTACAATGCTAATATCCAAACTGCTTCAGTTTATATAAATAGCGGAGCCTCGGGATGCCCAGGTGAAGCTGGGTATTCTGAGCGATTTGACTACTAATCGACATCAAAGAGAGAGGGTGGGTAAAAAGTAAATCAGCGTGATGCTCGGTTGATATATATAATAAAAAAGGGCTCTGTCATTTATATAGAGCCTAAATCGTTCTAAAGCGATCGATTTGCAAAAAACAAATAGAACAAACAAGGTGGCTTTCAGAATAACAAAATAATTTTCATTGAACTAACATGTAAACCCACGGAGTCGCACGCACGCCCTGAGGTCGTCGCACGAGTAGAGCAGAGGACTACGGGGGAAATGGATAATGAAGCTCAGTTTTTCGGCTGCTGCGCAGCCAGTGGAAGCAACTGATGCGAACTGTATCCACCATTGATGCCCTCGGAGCAAAAACATACAAAATCATTTCCTTTGATTTGATGCACCATTCAAAACACTTATACATTGGAGCCACGACTGACGACTCTTTTTAGCCTAAGCCTACGCAAAGTTACACAAGCTCAGCGAAGGCTACTTCTAGAAACTGCCAAAGGAATGCTAAGTCATGCAAAAGCTGCTAGTGCGGTTTCCATCATCCTTGCACATGTTAAGCTTGAATGAAGTTGTCGTGCAAATTGCACATGGAATATTTTATGCTTGTATAGTTACATCTTGGGCTGATCATTCGCCTGGTGAATACCCCTAAAATCATTACAACACCACTGCATTCTGTTAGTACTCAAGCGCAATTTGAATGGCTACAACGCCGTGTGGTGTGCTGCAATTGTCACGAAAATGACCCTATTAGCAATCTGGTATCCCGCCGGTAGTGGTGTAATGATAACACTAGAACAGCACGTAGCCGAAGTGCGGTTAATGAAAAGTGTTCTAGCTGAAAACGTCATATTCATGGGTCTTTCATGACAGTGGAGGTCGTGGAGGATGCATTCGAAGCTGTACTTGTAACGGGCTACCGTAAAACTCATCTCCAGTGCGACAAACGGTTGCAGTGCGACAGTGGGGCATTTAGAGTCGACCGAACCAATATCCGATATCCTTCAACAATGTATAAACAAAGAAAGTATGTCAAAGCGCAAGTTGCTATGAATCGGAAATTTTATATTTTTGCATTTTCGATCGCGTTGTCCTCGTCGACAACAGAAACATCGGACAGCGGATGAGTTTCGCACTGCGGAATCGTTTGATGATCGTTTGAGGCTTCACCATGTCCCACGCCTTCGCCACCACGCACGACCGCATCACGCACCGCTCGCCTGCGTCAGCAGGAAATGGGTGTTCGGTGTGGTAGCGTACGTACATATCTTTAATTCACATGGCAGTTAGATCATCAACTAGAAGCAATAAATAACGATGCAATATTCACTCAATATTTGTCTTGAACGACCGCATTACACTGACATCCGTTGGTTGGTGCAGCCCAGCAACACCAATAGGGACTGAACCTGAGTCGCACACTCGGATTCCAACACCTCGCGAATCGTGGCCATTTTGTGGGCTATAAGGCTGTTGAACAGCAGCATATGACAGTCAATTACGCTATGGCGCCAAATCTAGCTTAACACCAGGGCAGGTTTTAAAATTAGTAAATAAATATTTAGAATTAAAAATAAAACATCAACGTACCTTATCGATTCACTTATTCATGAAGGCATGATTACATCATGCCTTCACTTAAACAGTATGTTCGACCAAAGAGATGCCGAATGATGCGATATTACCTCATCTACGACCGGTAACCCGGTACCCCAGCAAACACGATGAACGGCCTTAGTTTTTGCCCTGTGGCTGAGGCACATAGAAAAACGCTGCAGCGTTCTCCATTTCCGGCAGCACCTTGCACAATGTTCGCATTGCGGATCCCACAGTAGTCAACTGTCAGTTTGCCGGGGTTGTCAAAAAAACAGCAGCCTGGTGCATATTGAATAGACTTGAATACTTGTCCTCAATGCTTGAATGGAACGATGAAATTCCGTCCATTTCCACTGCTTTGGTAACCAAGTTCGCAATAAAATCTGCAACATCTTAAAACCGAATTAGATTTACTAAATATTAAATTAATGATATCAAATGAGAACCAACCTGCATATCACTGCGAGTTTTAGATCCTTTGTGCATCACTCGGCGAATGGCGAGGCGTTTTCGCTTAACAAATCGTGCAGTCCATGAGCAAAGTGTGGTGTACGTACGGGCACGAGTAAATCCAGGATCGAATTTGACCATCATTAGAATTAGACACTTCGTCGTTACACAAAACTTGCGGTTCTTCCTCATTTCTGAACCATAGTCTAGAAGTCTGAAAAGTGTTAATAGAACTGCAAATAGCCTAGTGGATAGTGAACTCGTGTACCTGGAGGTAGTACTTGCTGCCTCCCTGCTTGTTAGCTTCCAGCTTAGCTTTGGCGTTACACCAGCAATACACTTTAGACCTGTGCACGCCCATCTTCTGAGCTACTTCGGCAACGGGCACCACCTTTGACGCCTCAACTCCCTGTTCACAAACAACTCAGTTTTCTAAAAACGCTAGATATATAACACGATCCATGCAATTACCTTCCGTTTGACTTTGAATTTTGTTCTAGGTTGGCCTTGCCATGGTATGAATTTTTGTGTTGGGTCTTACTGGGTTTTGGCAATGTTGCATCACTGGCGGTGAGCGCAGGAGCGAAGTCACCTGAGCGAGTGAATTAAAAAACCTTGTATGTTTTTTTGTTCGTCTTGCTAAAACTGTGCATTGGTGCCGACGTTTACGGTATGTGTTTACCGTCGCCAACTCGCGCGGAGTGATGAGGGTCGTAATAAGCAAGACAGACTTGAATCTCTCAATAAAATAGACTCTGATTCATATTAGAAGCAGGGATGGAGCCCTAGACCTCTGAGAACCACTCATATGCAGGTCGACTCCTGATTAGCTATAATTTTGCATTTTTGCCAATCAGAGATCGACAACACAGTACGCGCTAGCCGCGTACTATTTACCTAATTTTGTATGTAAAACCTACCTACTTATGTAACTGAGGAAGGTCCATTAAAGTACTAGCTTGCTCAAACTTTTGCCGTTCTGACCAAAACGCTTCGCCTCAGCCGTCCTCGATTTACCAAGCCTTGGTTCAACTAAGGGGCAAGAGCGAAATAATACACACTAACATGCTTGTTGTGTCCAATTTCGATCCTGTTGCCTTTAAGTTTGAGGCATACAACGCTTCGTACATTATGCACAAGGATTTCCCCTACAACTATTTCTGCCTGTTGTCGGTTCATATTGGGTTGTGTAGTTTGCAATCTTGCACGTGATCTGGGTTGAGCCCAGCGGTGAACCCAGGTTGAGTACGTAGTTACCAGTTGCAGTTTAAGTTAGCAGTTCGTTGGGTAAATGCATGTGAGAAGACGAAAGAAAGGAATGTCAGTTTGCCATTTGCTTCACAAGTCATAAGTGGGGTTCCTTGGCCGTCACTGTGCGGTGACACGTCCAAGGGTGGAAGCAGATCAACACGTAAGGAATTTGCCGTTCAACGCGCACGAATATTTGCATACAAACAGCCATATTTTCACGTCGAGCTCCAGAGAAGTACAGGTTAACCTGGCACACCTGATAGGACCCGTGGGTAGTGACTCATATTAGGTATAGCAGCAATATCAGGTTTGATCAGTATGTCAAGGTCAAGTTCGCCAGCCCTTTCATTCGCCTTGAGTATAAACCTAGGTGCTTCACAAAGACGACGGGGGATCATTTGAATTTCTTGTATAGAAACAACAAGAAAGCGTGGATGACGACTGCGTTTTGGGAAATAGCTGTACAGCCATTGGGAACGAAAAGACTAAGGTGGTCCCTCTGATTGACAACGCCACTCACCACGTTGAAACGGGCTTGGATCTACTAATACAACACGCAAGGGTTGTTTTTTTGCCCCTCAAATGCAAGCTACAGCCTCTTGACGCTGGTATCATTGCGGCTCCAAAGCGGCGTTATCTACTCCAACCACTACTACAAGCGCTCGACAAGGAAGAAGAAGATCTATCACGTGATAATTACGATATGGATCAGTTATTAGCAATGAGGTGGGTGAAAGCTTGCTGCGGTGGGGGTGTTCGTGCTCAGTCTGGTGGCCTGACCATTAGGGGGCAACGCGTTAAAATGAAGTAGGAGAAAATCGTTGTGTAACCTTAAAGGGGTACAGTATCAGACGAGTGTGATAAAGCCGCGCTCTGTTGCCCAGATAGAGCCCTACCAAGTGATCGGTTAATGACGAAGGACGACTGGCTGAACCGTAGGTTTCCGAACCGCGGCAGAACGGTGAGCCCAGAACATTCACCGTTTGTCCCGCAAGAACGCAGACCACCAACGACCACACGAGCTCAGAGCTCCAGCAACCAGGTTGCCAAGAGAACATTTTTTTCTCTTCTATTTCAGGCTTGATTAGCGGCTCAAGTAGCAAGTCCTACTAGGACGGGTTTTTCACCTTTGATAAGGTTTTGTCCCGTGGTAGGATTTAACAGTAGGGTATCCAGCGAGCCTAACTAATCAAGTCTACTTGCCCCACTCAGAGAGATGCTCGAAGGAGGAAAGTTTGATCAGCCTCTATCTGAATTGCGTTCAAAACCTGCATTTATCTTCGAGTTCGATATTCGTAAATATGGATAGTTGTGTGTGCAGCCTTGAAGAGCAAGGAATTAAAACGCAGAGTCTGCGAGGGAAGAACTGCTCAGAGATGCCACAAATTTCCCGTTTGTCGATATGGCGGAGGATGAAGTAGGAGGTGATGAAAATCAGGAGAGCGCTGCTAGTGCGTTGATAGAGCCGACACACTAGGAGTGGTTCCCCTTTCGGGCTATAAAAGTTTATGGGTTGGGAAGGAGAGTACACGATGTGGAGGAACAAGGCTGTTACCCACATAAGGGAGGTGGACCAGGTGTACGAACGCGGGCTGTTGGAAAAGGATCAAGTCCCTGCCCCGATATTAGAGGTGGATTTCCTTGAGGGCCATCCTGAGAAGCCGATCATTGGGATCACGAAGGAGACGTTCACAGCACAGGCAAAGGAAAAGTATTGGTGTCTCCAGCATTGAGCTAGGGTTAATTCGGTGATGTAAATTTGCTCAACCAATCGTTGACTAACATGCTCACCTCAGGTCTACCTAACCAAGTGCCCAATATGAGGACGTGCGATATCTGGAAAGAGCTGGAGCTGAAGTATGGGGTTGAGTTCGCTGAAGGAGTGATTGAGCTGGGTCAACAACGGGATCCGGTCACGGCAGCGAGATTGAAGGACCTGGGGACCCTATGCGCCCAGCTGAAAAAGTTATGCAACGACATGAACCGGAAGATGATTGGGCTCATGGGAAAGGAAATGGTGCTGGAATACTGCATGTCCATGGAAGGGCTACTGAGCTTATCCAACACTTGCTTGGAAGCAGCGCTAGTGGTTTACCATCGATAATGTTGAGCTAAGTCTGTGGCGTGTCTTCGGTGATCGATCCAAGAATGAGATTGCCATGCCCACGGACAAGAGGCGCTCAGTAACAATTACCGGGGCGAGAAAGCTCACGGGCAAGAAGCGCGCTCAATATGATGCGGATGGAGGGAGCTCACCAAGCTGCTTCTACTGTTTTTAGGCGGGCCACCGGAAAAGAGATTGTCCCCTCGTGGCGAAAGATCGCGGTCTGGGAAGGCCAGGCGGGAAAACGTCTTGCTCCAACATCCGAGCGGAGTCTAGGATGAAGAAAAGAGAGTGATGGCAGTTAAGAAAGGAGCTGTTGCAATGAAGTCGAACAGGTGCGCTCCTTAATAAGTAAAACTCGAGGTTTCCGGGTGCAAAAAGCAGCACTGTTTGTACCTGCAAAAGTGGGAGGTAAAAGGAGTACCACACATTATATTCATCTGTGTATATGTAGATGATATCACATTCGCAACGAGTATATATAAAATTCATGGAAAAAAGTGAAGGAAAAACTTGCATCGCGGTTTACTATGACCGACCTGGGAGAATTCCACTATCTCCTCAAGATATCTCCATCTTGACGAGATGGAGATAAAGAGAGATAGAGGCAATGAACTCCTTAGCATGTCACAACACAAGTTTATTGTGGAATTACAGCAAAAGTTTGATATGACTGAATGTACCTCAGAATCAATACATCAAGCAAAAAAGTGTAGTACTTGAACACGAGAAAAATATGAGTCCGGAGCAAATAGCCGCTCAACCATTTGATTATCGAGAACTAGTGTGGTCTTTAATGTATCTTGTAAGGTGAGTCCGGTGTTCCGCTTGGTGTTGCATCTCTGCATTCTGGTGCACGGCCGATTATCGCACGCGCGGTCAGAAGGTTACATAAATGTCTGTCGTGTTATAAGGATAAGGCAGTCTAGAGAGTACTAAAGTATCTGAAAGGAACGTCGACGTATTGCCTTATCTTCGGTGGCAAGTGCAACGAAGTGATATACGAACTATACACAGACGCGAGCTTCGCGAATGCTAATGAAAATCGAAAGTCAGTGGCTGGGTATGTAAGTACTGTGGCAGATGCGTGTATCACTTGGGAAAGTTCGAGACAAGATACAGTAAGTCTCAATATAGCACAAGCTGAATTAGTTACAGCAACTGAAGAAGTTAAACAGAGCGAGTGGTTGTGGTTGCTGTTACATGATCTTAGTTTCCAGGGAAAAACCTAGCGTGTTGGTGCGACAACAAAGGAGCAATTAGTGTTATTAAAGCGCAGCTAATCGTGTCTCTACGAGCATATTATTTTAATGGACTGTATGTTAGAGAAGTCAATGATGAGGGAGTTGAAGTGCTAAAGACCGGTCACCTGGTTCGCAAGTTGAAGTGCAAGAATATTTTAAAAGAACAATGACAATGTAACGGGGTTAGACAAACCCGTTACCTAGCGTACACTGTAAGAAAGCTGGTAAACAAAACTCTGGGGTTGGGGTGAAGGTGGCGGCATCGGGGTGTCGAGCCGCCACAGCCTCATTGGTCACGGTCCAATCAATGAGGACCGTGACGTGGGACGGGCCGCACACAGCCCGTCACAACCAAGGAGAATGCTGAAGAGCAGAAGTGATAAAACAAGGAACAATAAGACGTAACGTTATCATATCTCAGTAGCACTAAAGTTCATGGTTAAATGCTAGACTAGGACACACCAAACTAATTTGGCGCAAACACATCAAGAAAACCTTCGGTCCCATGCAGTGGGGAAGGGCGAGCCCCCGCCATGGCATATGGGTCTTTGTACAAGCGGCCACTGAGCTCTGACTGGGATTGCTGCAGAGCAGAGCCCTGTGGCGTGTACTGCGTTTCCTACCCCGCCCCTCCAACCCACCTACCCTCCGGAGGATTCAAAAGAGGCCAGTGGCGCTTATTCGAGCCGGGACTTGTAGGGCAAAACAGATAGTGAGAAGATGCCAGCGTCAGAAGCGCCAACTCGACTACATGACAACGGAACCAACGAATAAATATGAGATAACATAAGGAAAAGAAGAAACGAATCGGTGGCTCTCAAATTTTGAAAGGTTATCCAGAGCTAATCACTGAGACTTAGGAAATGTGTGCGCAACACTGCAAGCACTGAGATCACTGGTTGGATCGTCGCTTCTCGGAAATTCACTACCATCCCTAGCACCCCCAACAAATCACGCCCAATCACCATTTCATCTTTGGCGTCGTGGATTACAGCAAATTCATGGGTGATTCTGGTCTGATAGTTGAGATCCTTGAAACGAAAACTCACAACGGTAGCTCCTTTTGCATGCACTTGCCCTTCCACTTGATCGAAAGTCCACTTATCTCACCGCCGAGTTTCATATTCGCTTCCAGCACTTTTCCGCTGACGTAACTCTTGCCACATCTTGTGTCGACCAGTGCAATTCTTGTACCCGGTGTTTTCGACAGACGTACTCGCAGGCGCATTGGAGGTTGTTTTCCTGGCTTCGCAGCCACCATTCTGTCGATGACTTTACATTCACTGTCCCCGCTAAACGCATACTCCGAATCTTGGTCTTCCCACTTCGTTTGCGTCTCTGTCCGTCGAGCTTCCTCCGTCTTCTTGGCAGCAGTGCTCGTTATCGCAGGGCTAGCATTCTTCGGCGCTGTCGCATTCTTTTGCTGAGTAAAGCACTCACTATCACTATGTGAACTCGTCTTGTGCAGCTTGCACCACCTTCCATTCTTCGGCTTGCGTCCCTGCTGAGTCTGCTGGGTTTGTTGGCCATGGGATCCTTTGTTCGATCCGTGTGTATTGCTCCTGCCACGGTTGTTGTTCTGCGGTCCCGAACTTGGCTTACCATTGGACGATCGACGCTCCTTTCCTTGTCGCCGCTCAGACTGCTCAAGACGCTCGAAATACTGCACAGCTTTCGGCATCGTGTTCAGCAAAATGCCGCTATGTTCATAAGCAATCTTCCACTCGTTGGACATTCCTCGTTTAAACGTCCGAATCAACGAAGTATCATCCAACGTCAATGCATTACTGGGTAGATTACTCAACTTCCGAGAAATCACTCTCAGTCGTTGATGACATTCCGCAACAGTCTCGTTTCTTCTCTTTGCGAACAGGAACAGCTCCTCCTCAAGCTGCTCGTTGTACATCATTGGTACAAACAGCATTTCCCCACCTCTGGTATGCCGCATTGTAATCATCTTGAACCTTTATGTCCAGTTGCTTCTTCGCCGCTTCCCACTCCTCCAGAGCTTCATCTTCCAACAGGAGATCAAGATGCTTGGCTTTGCTTTCTGTACTCCACTTCTTTGCCTTTGCCAGATGATCAAACTGTCGATGCTAGTCCAGCCAATCGTTGGCAGTTCCTCCGCTGAAGCGTGGAATGCGGACCTTGATATAATCTCGTTCTTGTGTTGGAGTCTTCGCTTGCGTCGTGACTTCGAACGTCACCATTCGTTCTGAATCCTTCTTCTCACTCATTGTCTTGTAGTCCTTGCTACCACAAGTTTCCTTCCTTGCCTCTACAAGGTTTGCGATATCGCAAAGTGACAACCCTTGGCTCGCAGCGGGGCCTAAGCAAGGGTAGCTTTAGTCTTGGCTTGCAGAGGACCTCAGCTTCAGTTGGTAAAAGGAGAAGTGTTATTCTCTTCTTAGTTTGCCTTGCAGGCACTATCGTTCACCACTACAGCTACTTCAATCTGAGAAAGGAAAAAAGTGTAGAAGTGGCCTAACTGCCACTTGAGCAATGCAGACCATTCCAGCCAGCGGCATCAATGATCACTAATGCTGTAGGTGTTGTTAAGCTTCTCTGACCGCCTTCAAAAGCCACACCCAGATCTCGTAATTTTAACCGGACCGAAAGAAAACGCGAAGGGCAGAATGTGAATGTTGCAGTCCTTTACCAGTAACTGCCAGAAAACACGTTAGTTGTTCATTTCGCTTTTCAAGTGATCTCAATCCACCCCATACAAACGACATGCACGTTTAGCCACGCGAACATCGATACTTGGTAGGAGAAAGTCCCTCCTGTTCGAAGCGCCAAATTGAACATGGATTTTTCTCTTTCATTAATTTCAGATAGCCTTCAAGCTTTTAATAGCTGGCGAGACGCTCAACATAATTTTCATCGTCAACGGTGCGCTTGTATCAAAAAGTGCACGATGGGGACACCGTAAAACCCCTTGCAGAGTAGGGATTATTCGATTGCTCGGCCAGTCATCTTGTCCGTTTATCATTAGTAGAGCAGGGGCATCTCGGTTTCGACCACACGCACCAGTTGTTGAACACTCTGTGTAGTTTTTCTCTGGTCTTGATCTGGACGGTGGGATGGTTCCTTCGGCAACGGGTCGACTTGAAACTCACGGTATTGTTGTGGTTGTGGCTGAAATTAATCGTTATATCTTCCGAGAAGCTATCGTACTCGCTCACATTAATGAGGAAGGGGCATGAAATTGCATCAACAGGAACGTAGGTATCAAAAAACGTTTTGGCCATTGAGCTTCTTATACACGTACTTTGCATTACCAGCACTCTGTTGCTTGCTACTGAAGCTCTGAACTTTATTTGGAACCTACTTGCTTAGGCAAACTCCTTGCAGTGCAACTGAATCTCTTTTGGGTGCCGTGATAGCCTGAAACAAAGCAAATACAACGCTCTGTCATTTTTGCTCGAGTCAGACAGCTGAACGGGTACACTTGGACGGAGCAGTTCCATCTCATTTGCTGTTAAAAGATCTGCAACTTCGAGTTCGAAGGACACTTGTCCTCTTTATATTAATGTTGAGGTGGCCATCACGATTGTTAACCCCCCCCCCCACAATGGAAGTCGGAAGGTTCAATAAATTTTTCCTAGTTTCAATTTCACGTAGTTTGTGGATACACGGAAGGCACATGGTGTGCATAAACTCGCCAGCACAGTTGTCTTGTCGAATTCTTCTAGTTTGCTCCAAACACAAACGTAACGCGTTAGCCTGAATCACACCATTCACATCTGGAAGAAGGCTATCTAAAACTCGTATACTCTTGATAGTCGAATCCGATATTGCTTTGTTGTGATTCCGAATCGGTAATTGCCACCAAGTTTTCATGCGATGATAAATGGTGAATAGGTCGCCTTCGAAGTCGACGTGCCACGTTTTGAGAGCCAAATGATACCCTTCTACTCTAGACTTCGCCTGAAGACCAAAGTGAACTAGTTTGTTTGTCCAGCATCGAACGACGTTATATTACCTAATGTTCAGCCACGAGTTGTCCACGTAATTAGCTTCAGATTTGCTCAATGTCAGTCATATTTTTCGGCGGATGTCGTACTCGTTCTCGGTTCTTGCATTTATCACATCACGAACAGCATCAAAAAATGCAGAATGCTCGTCAGAATCTTTTCTGATTTCTTTCTGCGACGTCGAAGCTTCACTGCCTCTTACTTGAGGAAAAGCACTACGACGAGCGTATGGTTGCATATTTTTCTCCACATGCCAAATACAAAGTTGAACTGGTACGCTTGGAAAAACAATTTCCAGGACGTTTAACGGATCTTACACATGCAGGCCGGTGGAACATAGTTGTGGAGCTTAGAAGCACACACTACAATGCGAATCATCTCAAAAAGTATCGCTCCGCGAGTATAATGGTGTAGGTATGAGCTCTAGCCAACGTTCAAAGCCCCTATTCGCCAATCCATTCGGCACCATGTGATCAAAAAGTGGAAATTGAGAAAGACCTGGTCCGGAAACGTTGGCGTCTGAGGTTGCGTCTTCCCGGACAAGCATTACAACTGACCTGTGGACGTCTGCGAAAAATCGCGGTTACATGGTCGCAAAGATGCATTGGATTGACGAAAAACGGAATTTTCGTTATCCTGACATTTTTGAAAGGTCGAGTATTCACATAGCGGCGTACGACTCGCGGACCATTTACTTGAAGTGAGAAAAGCAATGGATGGCACGCTATTTTCGGATTATGGGCCGACATCATCAACAACAAAACAAGGTCAAATCGATCAATGAGCAACTGCCCAACCACCTAAAAGAGCATTCCCAGGCTACAATGCTCTCTCCAGCCCCCCCCAACACCCACCCACCCACACACACACACACACACACACACACACACACACACACACACACACACACACACACACACACACACACACACACACACACACACACACACACACACACACACACACACACACACACACACACACACACACACACACACACACACCCGACCAACTATCTTCGGGACCCCAGAATAATTTTCGTTCGGTGCTGGCCCATGTACTCCACCTTGCAGTGAAGGAAAGTCTAACTGAGTGTTCGTGAGTGGATACAAGTATCGGAACAATTCGAGTGTTCATTAAAAAAAGTTAGCAAATTCTCCATCTCTGGGAGAAGCTTTGCAGACGTCTGCACGGCGTTGAGCGTGGCGTTCCGCAAACTGAGCTAGACTTTGTTACACACTCGAATAGTACGCCGGTAATGGTGGTTGGCGCGATTAAGCAAAGAAAGTCGATTAAAGAATTGATTTGCCGTATCCGATACCATCACGAGGGCTACCTCGATTTTTCAATTAGTCTTGATTTGGTCGGATCGGTCAGACGAGGCTATCCGACCTATTCGATTGAGTCGATTTAATATCTTTAAACTGAGCTATACACAGTTGGTAGAGCACCAGGATCGTCGTGAGGCACGCTAAGAACTGCCGATTCTACCCTCCGCTGCCTTGGCACTGCCAGTCCAATCCTCTGGTTATCCTGGTGACGATGTACACATATAAAGCAATTCAATATATAATTACCTGTACACGACCGTAATAATGGTCAATTTTGTACTATATTTGCAAGGCTATCAATTGTTCGTATTATATAAAGTTACAGAGATTAAGAGGGTACACGGGGTACAGTAAGTTGTGCGTCTGTCGCTGCTACACTGTAGTGGGCAACGTCCACAATCGAGGACAGCCCTAGCTCCTGAGAAGGTCCGGCCACTACGAACAAACGAAATATGAAGGCCTCGGCTGGCACCAGTCCAGGTCTGAAATGACCTTCTGGGTGTACGATTGTCTTAGCGCAGGCCGAGGGTCGAAGTCTGGGGCTGCAAAATATCACGGGCTACAAATACCGCAGCGCAATTGCCTACGGGCTGCAAGATACCGCTTACCACCAGAGTTCGCTATCGGCTAGGACGCTATACTCACTCAATGCTCAAATGAACTTCGCGTTGGTCGTTAAGTGGTCGCAGGCTGCGAGTTGGCTGCTAATTGGGTTGCGAGTTGGGCAGCGTCTTGGGCCGCTAATCGGTTTGTGAGCTCTAGCTAACTACTTCATGCATGGGTTGCGTCTTCGTAAATCAGGGCGACTGCTCGCGCGAGCGCACAACCGTACATGCTGGAGAGATGTCGTCTCGCCCAGCCTTCATGTGCTCGCCAAGCCAAGCTTCCGTGTCACTCCTCCGGTAGCGGCTCTTCGTGGCAAGCGCGATCTTCCATCGCCGTCATTGGTTTTGTCTCTCCGTCGTCCTCGCTGTTTTCGTCATCTTGGTCTCTGCTGCCGCCGCTGGATTAGTTCTCGCTGCTGTCACATGGTTGCTCGTCTCTGTTGGTCCTCCGCTGCTCCCTTGCTATCGGGTGGTGGCTACTCATCATCATCGTCATTTATGGATACCATCATTAGATGTCACTGCTTACTGTACAAATGATTTAATCAAATCGGATTTAACGTATATCGAACGCTTGGCGATACTTCTACTCAACACTAACAAAAATATACACTTAAGCAGCACGGTCTCCTCAAAATCCCATGTTGCCACTTGGGATTTTGAGGATACCAAGTGGCAACATAGAACCAGAATGGCAGTATTTGGCACCCTGCACCAGTACCTGTCAAATTAATGTGGCATTTTAGTCGTGCGGTGACGGTCGCTGATGAATCCTGACAATGATCAACGCCAGAACGCTATTTGAACTGAAGTCGGGGCTTTGACTCAGGTGCTGGGAGCTTATATGAACCTTTTCCTCTCGGGCGTAACTTCGGGGGAAGGAGTGCACCTGCGACACACCTCCACCAGAGCCTGACGTGTCTAGAATAAATTATTTCATGCCACCGCAATTTTGCGTGCCACCACTCAATTGCGAGTATCTAGGCCTCGCACGGAAGTGGTCTGAACGTTTAGATACTGATGCACAAGAGTCTGAGGAAACAGAAACGAAAACACCAAAACCAGTAGAACTTGCTTGGGACTAAATTTTAAAAAGAAACCAGGGGCCAGAGGTTATCGAGTCATCCTGGTCGGCACATCATGTCCTGAAAAACGTTGACAAGCGCGTTTTTCAGGTCATACCAGACCGTGTGGAGATCCTTGCGGGTGCCGCGAGAGTGTTTGATCAAAGTTGACATTAAAAATTTGTGCTCGCCGCAGCCGTTCACGCACTGAGCCCGGTTTGAGATGACAACGAGGATGTTGCAAATACTAGCGTCACGGTCGCTGAAGAAAGTTAATGCAGCTCACCTTCGGAGTGTGTTCCCTCAAGAAAGTAGAAGTAGCAATTGCTAAAACAAAATTCGTTTTGTTAACTCTTCAACCCCCGACAAAAATGTCAGGGTATATTTTGATCAATATGTTGGACCCACCAAAATATTGATCCTTGATGTTAGTATATGTCACCTCTAATTGCAATTTTGTTGGCGGGGGAGGCGGCTAGGTTAATGGATGCGGGTGAGAGAGTATTGTGCCGTTCACGTATTCTGCTCTCATTATTCTGTCGTAACTCCAACTCGCTCTCGATGCTTATTCGAGCCGAATAAAAATAATTCTGTTCTAAATACGATTCAGGCCAGTTTTTAATTCCGCACTAATCCGACGCACGAACGAGTGGTACAGACAACACAGAAACCACAAGCGAGCACAAGGTAAGACGACACTAGGAGCGCCCTCACCTTCTGCTGCGATGCCCTTGCGTACTAACTAACTTGTTGTATTCGTTTGTTTTCTTCCGGTGGGCTGTACGCAGCATGCCTCACCTGTTCATCCCCCTTCCGCTTCGTGTGCGACAAGTCGACGTCCATCGCCTCGCGATCGTCCTCGACGTGGCGAACTGGCTGCACGCTCTCAGATCACTTCCCCGCTTTCTCTTTCCCTACTGCTTTCTCCCGCAAGGCTTTCTGAAGTCGTCATATGTAAGATACGTGCCGAGTAATGATATATCGTTCCACTTACTCAGTTCTAAAGGTATTGTCTGCATGTTTTGTCGGGTTAGCTCAGCACTGGACTATTTGTGGGACGCGGAAAGCAGCAAACCTCCCTTCCGGAACTTGCTTCTGAAGCCTTTGAGCGAGGAGAAGAGCTTTCTACCATTGCTGGAGACGCCGCGGCCAAGAAAGCTACGAGCGGCACTGAAAATAGTACCGTAAGTGGCGTATTCAGTGAAAATTTTGGGTTGACTTTTTTAACGTTGACTCCTATGCGTTGAATGCTTTGAAAGGCACACCGCTCGTCAGCGCAATTGATCCAGGTAGGCTACAGTCTGCACCGATTGTAATACTTAGATAATATTGCTGACAAGTTGGAGCTTTGTACGTGTGCTATTTTATTCTATAGGGGCTATGAGCTTGTCGCTGCCAGCAACATTAGCTGTCGTATTGACTCTGAAGGTGGGCGAGCCCTCCGGCTGCAGCAGGAGCAGCTATGGAGTCCCTCAATTGCTGAAATTTGTTGTTGACGATGGATACCTCGGGTTTCGCGCTCGAGTCCGTAGGTTGGCTGATAAGCTAAATGAAATTGAGTGGCCTGAAACTGGGCAATATTACTGAAGCCTAATAGTAGTGCATCACAAGCGAAGTTCATCGCGTTGGCAGAGTCTGACGAGGAGCTGGCCGTTCAGCTGGCGTCGACTTGGAAGCTCGCGGCTAAACGCAAAAATGGGTAAGGTGTATCTGCTCTAAAAAGTCAATTGAACGAGGACACTGAAGTCTAAATCGTTATTTTTGTACCCATTTTGGCAAGCTGCGTTCAAACTAGAACTTTTCATCTACGTCAGCAAAGTGGCAGCATCTATACATAGAGCCACCGAAGGAAGAAATGCAGCAACTTCGCTTATAGACGAACATCTCAGCTGTTTGCCGGTGGAAGACCAGCTCGGTGATGCTTCACGTGCATACTGGGCAGTGAGTCATGCGCGGCAGCCCCTCTCGTTATGCCTGCTAACCCGACCTTCAACCAGCTGTGCCGCATTGATGCTTTGCAACGTGATACGGATATGGAGACTCAGTTTCGTACGGCTTCAAGAGAGATTGTCGCTGTTCGCTGTCGGCTCAATGGCGGCCTAGTACCGCTTGAGCTGCACATTCCTGTCCTTCGCTTGATGCCTAGCTTGGGTTGGAACTGATCAGGCATACTGTGGCGGTTACAAGCGAGTATAACAATATGCTTTGTCTTAGAAGCGTTCACATTCGACCGCAAAGTTACCAGAGCATAACTGTCCTCGCGCGCTACAGTGTTGACTGCATCCATAGCAAGTTATAAGGATGCAATGCTTGGCACAGATTGACAAGCAAGGAATCAAATTCCCGAAGCACGTCTCTCTCCACTCGATGAATCCTCCATCTCCAAAAATCTAAAGTGAAACAACCGATACTCACAAACGCTGGTCTCTAATTCTGTAATAACCCCAACCACCTCCTATTAGTGTCCTCGGTTTTATACGCGGTAGCGTCGCTGTGTGGTGGCTGCTGCTCCTCTACGTCCTTGGTCTCGTTCGCAAACGCGGAACGCCGACGCTTCTCGTCCTGCTGGTCGCCGCGCTCTTGGCAGACCATTGCCTAATGCCGCTGCTCGTTATGAAGTGTGCCTCGCTTAGAAATGGAGGAGCGTTTAGAAGCGGGTACTAAGTGTGTGGTACATAATGGTGGCATTAAGGGAAATCGCGGCGGGGTAAGCGATTCCCGTGGCTGCGGGGAGGGGGGGTCAGGTCCGTTGGTAAAAGAGGAGAAGAAGTGAAAGCTCGAGATGGCGGCACGACTTGAAACCCGGCGAACTCGAAGTATTCATGGCCAGGCTGGAAGGAAGGGTCCTGGAGGATAGGCACCGCCTCATCGCAGAACATCGTGCGTTCCTGAGTGGTGAAAGGAGTGCAGACGCTGACTTTGGGCCCGAAGCCCCCGCTTTGTTGAGTACTGTGACCGTCGCGACGACTTCCGTCGTCCGCCGCCGCCTCGGCCACAACTAGGTAAAAAGGCGTGCTATATAGCTAACGTGAAGAAGCTCATGGAGAGACGTTTAGTTGAAGAATCTGCCAGGAAAAAGGCGGTCATGGGGGAGAAGGCGACCACAAGGAAAAGGGCAGCCACAGAAAATCAGGCGGCCACGGGGAAGAAAAAGAAGCGACAGGCAGAGAAGAGAAGCAGGGCGAAGAAGACAGAGCCCTCGCGCTTGATACAAGTGTTTTTGCGGCGCGCCCTGCGGCAAAGCAGCCTCGTCGCGCACGGGTTGGAGCTAAGGCGCTTCGAGGAACGGAAACTGGCGATAAGGCGTTGCAACAGCGGGGAAGGGAAGGAAATATCAGTCGCCACAAAGAAGAAGTAGGTGGTGGAGCCTTTGGGCAAGCGGAAAGAGTCCGCGAAGGCGGCTACGAAGGGAAGACATAGCAAAAAACAACAATTCAGCATGCTGTTGATATGGAGAACGAAGATGCCGATGATGAGAGTACTACAACCGACCCGGAGTCTCACCGGGACAGGTACCATTTGAGACCGCCCCAAACAAAAGCGATCTTAGTAAAAAAAATTGGAGTTTGTAGTTATGCATACCCTCGTCATCAGCAGAGTCTTAGCTTCATTTTGAGCCCCTTCCTGCTGCGGAAACACGCCTAGAAGCCGAGAAATCAAGGCCTGAAGGCAGTGGCACCTCCAAGTTGGCGAAAATCAAGTTTTGATTTTACGTATGTCCGCATTCGTCTTGGCGTGTAGATTCCGAATCTGCCGCTAGATTTGCGTGATTCGCACGGGAAGACCGTCAAAAATGCACAAACAGCCCTGTTCCTCGCTTCCAATTACGTGACGAGCCCCGGTTTACCGACGCGGAGTCTCCTTTTATTTATAGTTGGACAGGGTTTTGTCACACATTAAAAAGTGGGTTTTAGTTAAAAAGCTACAATTTGTACTGACTCTCGACGTGGGCTTGGAGGCGTAGTTGGGCGTGCACAAGTTGATCGAGTCGTGGTGCACAGTCGGCACTGATGGCTGCAATTGAATAAGTGTCGGGCGAGGAAGAACAAGATGCAGCAGATGCCGACCACAGCAGTGGCGTATAGCGACAAAATGTCGATGAGTATACACTCTGCAGACCAACCGAAACTAGCCTCAGTGATCGCTGCAAAATACATCCTCAGTCTACTCATGTCAGGTTTCGTTTGGCACGCACGTTTCTTAGCAATGCTAAGTTAGCATGAACTTATGCAACTTCCGTCTCATCCAGAACGATGTAGAAGCGGGTAGTTGCGGTACGAGTGAGGCACAAATTGGAGAAAGGGGACGGCGAAAGTTAGCAGCCTCTCACGTCGTTTTATTGACACTGGAGGGAAATCATTTCGAAGGCCCTCCTGAAAAGTCGCGTCGGCGGATGGAGTAGAGATGCTCTGCCTTCAAGGCGGTCTTTCACATCCGTAACAATTATGGGTAAGATTGTTTTTGTTTGGGGTGGTCTCATTTTGCTTATGGTGTATATACTACATGATTTAACTCTGTTCATGATGTGTAAGTATTTGCAGCAAAGATCGACCGACCATCGCGTCGACCGAGCCTGAACAAGCTTCAATACCAGCACGACAAACGGCCAGGTAACTGCTTTGAAGCATGGGGTATATTCGCCGTGTATAATATTGCTTATGGTGTGTATGATGCAAACCCCAATGATCAATGACAGATTTCTGAGCATGAGTTCTGTCGAGAACGAAGTATCAAGCGCGAATGTTTGGCCTGCTGCAACTTCTGGGTTACCTCAAAACGATGCCGTCACGTTGAACTATGATGTGGAAGACAATAATGACTCAGATGGTTGGTAAGCGGAGATAAATGCGGTCACTGTGGCAGGCAGCGGTAGTGAAGAAGATGATGCTGCCGCACAAACGCTGGAGCTTCGCGATGAGGGGGGAGGAGTGTACAATAATCAATCGGAGGATAGTGATTAGAGTTTGCGTTTTGGCGATGCGCTTCTCGGTCGTGAAAAAAGGAAGATCATGCGGCAGGTTGAGCAACAACAATTGCAAAACCATTTGGTGACGGAAGATATGAGAACCGCGTTGAAAAATGACCGGCGCCCATTCTGGAAATGGGCGAATGCACTGAGGACATCCGTCATCAGCACTCAAACCTCATCGACATAAGATTCCTCCCAAGCACTTTTAAGCTTCTCTCAAAAGCAATCTTATTTTTAATAACATAATCAGGTGTAGATATGACCAGCAGTAAGCGGCGATGCACCTGGGCGCATCAAGAGCAGATGTGACCAGCAGTAAACTGGGGTACACCTGGGCGCCGAGAGTTGTTGACACATTCGCAAACGGCTTCAACCTTGTACACCGACTGTCAATTGCCAACCAATCCTTTTGCGTCGTTTCGTGAGTTTATTCCGCACGTCCTTAAATTCTGATCGTCCTTCTTCTGAGCGCAGGTGTTGGAAAACCCCGCCTAATGCTTCTTGAAGCTTTATGCACCTTTGCAACATGCCAAAGCAACTATTCCAACGTGTTGGGCGCTCAACAGCCATGTTAACGGCGTATGGGCTCCTCGCTTCTGCTGAATGTCAACAAGACGATTACGCGCATTCGCCGACCTCCTAAAGTACACCGACATTCGACCGAAAAGATTGGACAATTTCATGCATGGCCTCCATTGCATTTTTTTCAGATCTAACATTACGTCATCAGCAAAACTTAGAATTTCATCAATTGAGAAGTGTCGAAGATGCATCTCAGCTCGCTTATTTTCGTTTAGATCATCATCGTCTTCGTGCTCATTCGATACGGAGTCTACCCCTCCGTCAACAATCGATGCTCACGCAGGATTTTCAGTGTCGAAAATCTTCTTCTGTTTTGTTAGTGCCATTGAAACAGTAAGGTGAAGCTTGTGTGCGATACACGGTGTCTTATCAAAGCCGAACTTATCTGCAACATTTACCCTGTTGGAGCCAGAATCGCCTTGGCCCCACTTACCATCATCTCCTCTAGCTTGTTCCTTATCACTTCATCAGTGTGGTGAAGTGCTGAATCAGATTTGCAAGACCGATCGAAATGGCAGCGGGTAGCCGATCGGATCAGATCGGATCGGATTGGATCGAGTCATGCCGGATCGGGCCAGATCGGTGATCGGGCCGATCGCTCTTTATCTTCAATGATGAGCAAGAGCCGGTGCCGGAGATGAGTGTGCGGTCGAAGAAAGGGCATAAATCAGGACGAAGGCACGACGAAGGAGGCAGTTTCGGATGAGACGCAAGTAAAGGATAGGGATAAACATAATCAGACTCGAATTTGCATTGGAAGACACAAGTGCCTTTCAAACTTCAGGAAGCGGGAAGATTTTGGCCCCGCGAAGCGTTTGGAAGACTCATTGGTGTACCTAGTGTCGTAGTGTAAGGTCCGGATAATACATTGGCCGACCTGCCTACCTCTAGTGTCCTATTGTTTTACGTGCTTCACCCGATCGACTGGACTTTAGTGCTTGGCCGGCGATCGCTTCGACTCTCAACCCCCCAAGATCCCGCTATCGGACGCGGCAAGCAACTCAAGGAAAGGAACCAACGCCACGCAAGGCAACCTCAGGCCCAGGACCGAGTCCAAGGTCTCCCGATCGGAGTCTATAGACTCCAGTTCGATCGGATACTACTACCGGCAGTAGTGCGAATATTTCCGCGCTGCTCCACCCCGTCCCCGCGTCTCGCCAGGACGGTCCAGACTCCACATACCTGTATCCTTCGGAGTCCCGAGATAGCAGATCCAGCCCACCGACGGGTACACAAGGTGAGAACAAGTTCAACTGATCACGGATCATCGGGGGACCCCCCTCCGTTAGTCGGTGTCTGGGCGCTGTTGGGAAGTCGGGTTGGTCTTAACCAGATTTTGATCGATCCTGCTACACCACAATGGTGCGCGTGGCCGGATCTCTTGGCGACTCCGGATTTCTCCGTGAGTCCACAGAAGAAGATGCGCAAGTGAAGATTGAACCAGGGGAAGAAGCGTCGTCGAAGATCGGATTGACGACGACGCCGCTGGATGAAGCAAGATCCGCAGATCGGCAGAGTCCTGGGAGGAGCTCTGTCGACAGGCTAAAAGAGGGTGGTCCAGATCTAGATCTGGATCTTGAAGAAAAACCTCGATTTCCTCCCCAGGTCCCTCCGGGGGCCCCCGCAGATCTCGATGCGCATCGAGATCTGCCGGATGCTGAGGTGACGGTTAAACCCGAGTGTTATGCATTCATCGGTGATCGGGATCCCTATCCGACCACCCCTCCCACCGCAGCGATCAGATCGACAAAGAAAAAGAAGGGCAAGATCGCGCGGAAGAAACTAAAAGCGCCCGAGTCGGAGAATGACGAGCGTGTGGTGGCTATCGCGGATGCATGGAGCGGAGACAAGTTGGATGCTATATACCACCAGAAGATCTTGCGGGAGTTCCTGAGTCAAGACCACGTCATGCGGTTCATGCAAGTGCGTCAGATTGGCGATCTGAAGGGCCCTGTGACCACGCCGATCGAGACGTCGAGTTCCCTGGCGGCTGTAAAGGTCCTATTCCAGCTGCTTCAGGAAGCTGGCCTACTGGCGGGCGCATTCGACGCAAACACTCTGTTCGATCTGGACACGGACGTGATCCGATCGACGACGCGAGAGCTGTTCGAGAAGCTGAAACCTTTGGTCGGGGAATCCCCTTCGATCAAGGATCAGGCATCATCAACCCCTGTCAGCAACACCGAGGTCCAAACTGGATCCTCGCATTACGCATCTGCTACATCGGAGCCAGACTCAGACAGTTCGTCCGCCCGACGCGTATGTCTCTGGGACCTTCAGGAGCAGCTCTGCTCCGTTCACGAGCGAAGTCGTCTACCCTCAATCCCGTGACTACCAGTCATTCGAGGACGTCGACCCGAGCCGATCGAACCCTGGTCGATCTGACCGATCAGGGCAAGTCTCATTCTGTGGCGGCTCAGTCTCCTTTCGCTGATCGTCCTTGGGCGACCGACCGGGACAAACCTCATTCTGTGGCGACTCGATCCCCTTTCGCCGACCGTCCTTGGGCGAAGCCAAATCACACAGAAGCGCGTGGAACTGCTGCGGAGCCGACAACCGGCTCGAAGCCTACTTCCAAGCAGCCATGGCGAGATTCTTGAAGGAGCAGCAAAGTAAGACCGCAGCCAGACCAGACGATCGGGTGCCAGACGCCGGAACTCAAGATGTGGATATGGAGTCCGTGGGGTCACCGCGTCACCGAACTTCGTCTTGGAACTATGTTCCGAACGAACTGGATTCACATGACTCCAGGATTCACGTGACTCTGGACGTGCTGCGGTTGCAGCCACGTCGAGTGGACCGGTATCCTCGGCCAGATTCCAGGATTCACATGACTCTGGACGTGCTGCGGTTGCGGCCGCGTCGACTGGACCGGTATCCTCGGCTCAGATTCCCATTGTCCGCATGTCAGCGATCTCCGATCTCGAAGAGTTCACAGGTCGGGATCGCGACGAAGATCGCGCCCGATCGTGGGTCAGTAAGGTCAAGTCAGCCTTCTTGCGCGACCAGGCTACGGATAGTGAGAAGTGTTTGACCTTCGCCGACTTATTGGCCGGTCCAGCCAAGAATTGGTACCGTCAGTTGGATCGGGCCACCAGGAACAAGTGGAGCGATTCACTCCGAAGTTTTCAGGTGCAATACCGTGGACTTGGAGTGTCGATAGCCTGGCAGCACTATCATGCTCGGAAGCGATCGGAAGAATCACCCTTGGAGTATCTTCATCGCCTAAACGTCGCTGGGTTGCGTGCGCATCTCAAAGTCAGAGACGGCGACCCGAAGGAGCGGCGTGAGCACGTGGACCACTTCATTGAAACCCTGGGCGATCCCGATCTATCCGATCAGCTGACCCTACTGCGACTGGCGGATTCCGACGCCTTAGAGGAGGTCCTCCAAGCCAGAGAGCGAACCAAGAGTCGCCAAAAGAGTTCAGCGTTTGGGTCTAAGTATCGACAGAAGGTTGCCACGCCGCCCGCCCCGGCGGTCCAGACGAAACGGACCGTTCGGGGGATCCAGACATTGCAAGATGCTAGATCAGACTCCGGATCAGACGGATCTGATGTTGAAGACGATCTACGGTGTATATACCTCGCTGCAACCGAAGGACAGCAGCAGCGAGGAAGAGGTGACCTGTTGAAGCAAGACGAAGGTGGACGAGGACCGACGACAGCTGATAGATCGAATGTGACCGATCGGTTGAACTCTGATCTGAGGAACGAGAGTCGACAGGAACGATCGGACCGCCCTCGCTGTCCGCAATGTGGGTCGAAAAGACATTCGGAACTAAACTGCTGGAAAATGTGACGTGTTACAAATGTGGGAAGCGTGGTCACCCGGCCGATCACTGTCTCTTCGTCTGTCGTGGGTGTGGCGAGGTACACGACATGGGTAAGTGTCCGATGGAAGAATTCTACAACCAGATCCGCAAGTGGTATGATCCTACGCATCACGCGGGCATGTTGCCGGAGTTCGCGGAGAAGATGTTAAACTAGGACGCTCGTCGGGTTGGAATCCCGAACGAGCCGAGCGCTCCAAGTATTGCATCTATGCATTTGTGCACAAGCAATCGGTAGATCGAGGAAGTGGACGACCAAGATCTGCACGGTAATACATTTGATTCTCGCGACGATCGTGTACCCAAGGTTGCAAGTCTACGGCGACCGGGTGTTTACCAGTCGGATGAGTTCTGCCGAGCCGCTATGACGTCTCTAAAAGTCCGATCTGGTGATACACGTGGTTTCTGGAAGTAGTCTGTGCCGGACGAGTGGTTTAAGCCTAGGGAAGGTGAGACCACCGAGACCGATCTACCTCATATCAACGAAGTCCGTCGATTGGGTGCCAAGGCGGCGACCGACCTCCTCCCAGGGGAACCCCGGGGTTACTGGAAACAATATGCCCCCGGAAAGTGGTTTCGTCAAGCTAAAGCTGCCGGGAAAATCAACAACGAAAAGGCTATCTTACTCTTAGATACTGGTGCCGAGGTGTCCATCGTGGACACCACCTTTGCTCGTAAGGTTGGGTGCTATGTCGACACGGGTCAGAGTCAAGAATGTGTTGGAATCGGTGAAATGTATGTCACGGAAGGAAGAACCCGGATCAAAATCACTCTGGCAGGCAACATGGTTTACTTTTTCGATATCTGGGTGGGCGATATATCTGGTCAGGAAGCGATCCTCGGTATGGACTTCATGGTGCCAGCCGGGATTAGGCTCAATCTCTCAAGGAAGAGCTGTGCTTACCAGACGAGATCAAGATACGGCTGAGTAGACGTCGACCACTCTATGGAGATGGGGCAAGAAGGTTTAATGCCGGTCAGGACCTCATTCTGGAGGCTGGTGATCTGGTGGAACTACCGATCCGTCGGAGATCGTCGGCGAGCGACAAGCTGTGGTTAACTCGCGGTTAAGACTGGGTCCCCATGGTAGTAGGCGGGCCGGGCAAGACGCGGAATATGAAGATTACCAATATCGGGGAGAAGAAGATGACTCTTGAACGCGATGTGACGATAGGTATGTGGCTGGACGGCGATCGTATTCCACGACCTCCAGGCTTCGTCTCTGTCGGATCTCGTCGGTACATGGAGTGGCAGAACCTGGCGTTTCAAGCTACTGTTGATGTAGCTCCAGCGCCGCTGGAGCCGCCAGAATGGTCATTTGGTCCCGCGGTCGATCGACCGATCTACCCGACGCCTCGCTCGATACTCCGGAGAAAATGGACGACCGAGGACGATGGCAAGCCTACTGCAGTGGGTAACCCCTTAGAAATTTCAAATCCCGATACTCTTGACGGGGCTCAGATCGGTTGAAGTGATTCGGACCGGGACGAGACCCGACCGGTCGATCGGAGTCTCCGACGGAGAGCCAATTGGAGAGGGAAATACTGGCGGGTCTGGTGAGGTCAGCCAAAGCATGGTCGACAAAGATGTCATGGAAGCAAGACTAGGCGGTGGCGACTCTGCGCCTTCAGAGGAAGGAGTTGATATTTCGTCAGATCGCGGACCAGCGGGCGACGCGGATCACCAAGGGGATCGGCAGACGATCAGCGATCAAGACCCGATGAAGTGTGGTTCGGTGTCGGCGAGGCCGAGTCGGCCAGATCCAGATGGGCAGGGCCCATGCAAAGCAGATTTACCTCTACGTACTGAACCACCTAGATCTGACCCTCCTAGATCGGCACAACAGGAAGGGCAGAATGCAGACGGTGATGATTCGACTTTCTGCCATGAAGGAAGTGAGCTAGAGGCCGAAGACGTCCAAGAGGAGCTGGCAGTGATCCCCGAGGTTACGGTCACCACTGACGAGGTGACTATAGAAGACATTCAAGTTGGGGATCCTGAATTCAACACCCCTGAAGAGATCGATCATCTACGTCGGATGATCTGGCGCAGACGGCACCTTCTGATCGGAAAGGGTAATGCACTGCCGCCCGCAGCCCGGGGCGTCGTATGTGATATAGACGTCGGTGACGCAAAACTGATCGCGCAGCGAGTGAGGAAAATTGCTCCTCAATTCCGGGAGAAGGTGTCCGATTTGATCAAGGAGCTGTTGTCAGCCTCGATAATCCGGCACTCAACCTCACCGTGGGTTTCGCCGATTGTGGTCATCATCAAGAAGAATGGAGTGGATATACGACTATCGAATGGTGAATGGATTGACACGACTGATGGTCTACCCGATGCCATTGATCGGTGACCTGCTGGAGGACCTAGGCAAGATCCTGTGGTACTGTTCTTTGGACATGGCTAGTGGTTTTTGGGTGGTGACGATGACGGAACGTGCTCGAGCGATCTCGGCGTTTATTACGCCATTTGGACTCTTTGAGTGGAACAGAATGCCTTTTGGTCTCAAGAACGCACCCCAGATCTACCAGCGGCTGATCGACAATGCATTGTATGGGTTCACCAAAATATCTCGATCGGAGAATGGTGAAGGGATCGCCGATTTATTCGAATCCGGCGAGCCTGAAGCTCCTGGGCTACCATCAGTACTCGGCCGTAGGTCGTACATCGACGACATCTTGGTGACTGCGGAATCATGGGATCAGCTCTGCGATCGGGTAGAAGGGCTCTTGGACGCTTGCGACAGGTGGAATTTGTCGATCAGTGTGGTGAAGATTTTTGGGGGCTTCGTAAAGTGGGGTACCTGGGACACCAGGTGTCAAGGGATGGCCTTGAAGCTCCCCCTAAAGACGCGAATGTGTTAACCGATCTACCGTTTCCCAGATCGCCCCGAGCTATGCAGTCCTTCTTGGGAAGTCTCAACTACTATAGCCGCTTCATCGAAGAATATGCAATCTACGCAGCGGTTTTGTATGAGCTACGAGAAGTAGACTTCTCTGAGTTGCGGAAAAGGGAAGACCTTAGCAAGTTGGTGGACCCGACACAACTCAGGCCTGGGACTACCGATCTGATACATCCTGGGACAGAGCTGATCGGGTCAGATCAGATTGTCAGTTGCAGTTGAAAAGGAGGACGAGAAGTGGATTCGCGCGCGGAAGGCGTTTGAAACCATGAAGAGGAAGTTCGCTACTACCCCGGTCCTACATCACTTCGACCCCGATCGCCAGCCAGTGTTGGTGGTACATGCCAGCGACTGGGTGATCTCGGCGGCTTTGATGCAAGAGTACGGCCAGGTCTACCATCCAGTCTATTTCGCGAGTCGGACGTTGAAGTCAAATGAATTGAACTACAATGTAGTTGAGGAAGAGGTATTGGCGCTACTGCGAAGCCTGGATCTCAACTACAACGTCTTGGTTGGACGCTCGATCCGCGTCCTGACCCGACACTCGACCTTGGCATGGCTTTTCCGATCACGTGGTCTACAGGGTCGTCTCGGTCAATGTGCTGCACTCAAGTCCCCTTGAACACTCGAAATCTCTAAGTGTACGAAAGGAGAGGACGAAGTGCTGGGGGCGGTCGCCGCTACTATCACACACACACACACACAAACACACACCCCGATCGAAGGTGGATGAAGCGCTGATCGGTATTGCGCCGAGAAAAGAGCCACGCAACCAAGTCAAAACTCCGGTTCCGACTATCCAGGTCGGCGAAGAACTGTATGCGATTAGCTTCGACGGGTCGGCCAGCGGTAAGCGAGGAGGAGGTGCCTACAGCGCAATCTTGTGGAAACTACCTGGATGGGGCGTGGTAGCAGCCCGATCGGGGTATGCTGGAGGGTTGACCGTGAACAAAGCTGAGTACAATGGCCTCCTGCTTGGCCTCGAGTTGTTGGAAGACGTAGACAAAGCCGTGTGGTTATCTGTGGCGATTCCAAGCTTGCGATCAGACAGGTGCAAGGCGAGATGACATGCAAAGCCCCAGGCTTGACTCTGTTGAGACAGAAAGTACTCGATCGGCTACAGACCTGGCCGAATCATGAATTGTTACATGTGAAACGGACAGTCTGGCAAGTGCAGCTCTCCAGAGTCAACAAGGTATCGTAGTCGACAGTGAAGAATCTTGCCACGATCTAATCGCTCTGAATCGGCTAGACGAAATTTTGGTTGCCCAACCGGAAGAGACAGTGGTTAAAGTTTCACCAGTGGTCACTCGGTCGGGAATTCGATCGGATTCCAGACCAGCCGTATTGGGAGAAGAGATCGTGCGAGATATGAGGATCGATCGGATCCGACAAGCTCAAAATGAAGAAGTGTGGATCGCTGGAATGAAAAATATTTGCTGGGTTAGGTGACCGATCAAGAACAAAACGAGGCCAAGATGTACGGCAATCTGGCTCATGAATATGAGGTAGACATCCACGATCTGTTGTTCTATTGCCCATCGTCCAAGCGATCAGAAGCAGATCGGGATGGTTTAATGAGATTGGTGGCCCCCGAAGCGCTGCAACAAGATATCTTACATCACTACCATGCTAGTCTTGAAGGGGACATCAAGGGATCGGTCGGACCTACCAACGGATCAGAGACCATTTCCACTGGAGAGGACTGTATCGCAATGTGCAGATATATGTGGGTGAGTGCGTTGATTGTGAGACTGGTAAGGGACGGCCGACGATCCGAGGAGAGTCTCCAGGTAACATTCAGGCGACGTACCCTTTCCAAGTTATCGCCATGGATCACATACCCTCTCTGCCAAAGTCCGACAAAGGGCATACAGAGCTGCTGATCTGGGTCGATCTCTTTACCGGATACGTGATCGCCGAGGCTAGCTCGAATCGCTTGGCGCAAACCATTGCCGAATCGTATGAGGAGTGTGTATTCCGAAGATTTGGGGCTAGTGAGGTGATCAGGCATGATCGCGAGCCTGGATTTATCATTCAACAGGATCCTGGGGCAACGCCAGCGGGCCACGATGGCCTATCGACCACAAGCCAACGGTACGGCTGAGCGGATGGTCCAAACGATTACACGGTCGATTCAGATGTATGTTGAGGACTTGGAGCAGCGAGACTGGGATGAACAAAGTCGCGCGTTTTGCGCGAAGAAGCTCTGAAATTATGTGAAATTAAAAATCTCGAGAATACATCGCATCGAAGCACGAATACTAATTACTTAAATCTTCGTAGCGCTAATTAATCACGACCATCGCAGCATCTGCACATGCATGCCAAGATAGATGACTTTAAAATACGCACCTAACGTAAAATGAATCAGTTCCGACGGGTATGAACTTTCATGGAATCTTCGAGCAACATTGCGCAACATCCAATACTAAGTTGGTCGTACTTAACTATGAGGGCGACGACACAAGTAACATTCGTTTAAGTTATAAAAATACCCCAGGTATATGCATATATATATAATATTCACTGTAATTCTATCACTATTTATTTTGTAGTCAATCCTGTCAAAAAAAAATTGAGTGACCTTATCTAAATCACCGGTGTTTTAATTTCAAGAAAATCAGACCTCACTTGGAACCACTCCTTAGATCTGAAATAAATTTCAGAGTATATGCTGAGCGACTGACGTTCGATATCAACACGGCTCACGATCGAGTCCGCGGCGATACTCCCTTTTATCTGGTACACGGATGGGGTCCTCGGTCGACTCTAGAAGCGACCTTACCCGTGGGGAGTACGCGAACACGAGACCAGGACACCCGTAGATGGAGATACCAAGTGCAGCGCTACTACAGCCAAGCCCGGGAACAAGTTAACGTCAGCCTGCGAGAGGCGATCGCCGACAGTGCCGATCAGCACAACGACGAAGTTCGACCGCACCAGATCGAGGCCGGGTCTCAAGTATGGTTATATTTGGACCGAGTGAAGGAAGGGTATGCTCGGAAACTGGCCCATATGTGGCACGGACCATTCAGAGTGGCAGAGAAGGTTAACGAGTACTCGATGCGCCTTGAGGTCGCCGGTACACCTTATCGACTTTTCCGATCGTACACGTCTCAAAGCTGAAGCCGGTCAAGGGCTTCCCCGATCGACCACAGGTCGATCTGACGGTGCCAGAGGCTGATCGGGTAGACTTTGACGAAGAGTTGTTACCGGAGGACAGCTAAACCCCTGAAATGGACGATGACGAGTACGAAATGGAGAAAATCACCGACATGCGGTCTGGTCGAAGAACCCGATACGGTCGGACCTATCGAGAATTCTTTGTTCACTGGAAGGGTTATGATGAGCCCAGCTGGGTCGACGAGGCAGACCTCAACTGTGGGGCGTTGTTGTATGAGTTCCTGCGAGATCGCACCTACCGAAGTCGGTTTGGAGCGATGCAGTCTCACGAGGAGTGAGGCGGGAGCTACTGAGGCAGATCGGATGCCTTAGCAGGAGATATGGTGATGGATCTATGGGATGGCCATAGATCAGTGGATGGTGGTTTACGTATGTGACGTTTGCACATGTATTCGAGTGGGTCTGCGAGTGAATTGCGGAGTGTGCCCTCAATGAGACCGTCGTACGGTCTCGACTTCGGACAGGGGGCGGTTGTGATGAAGTGCTGAATCAGATTTGCAAGACCGATTGAAATGGCAGCGGGTAGCCGATCGGATCGGATCGGATTGGATCGAGTCATGCCGGATCGGGCCAGATCGGTGATCGGGCCGATCGCTCTTTATCTTCAATGATGAGCAAGAGCCGGTGCCGGAGATGAGTGTGCGGTCGAAGAAAGGGCATAAATCAGGACGAAGGCACGACGAAGGAGGCAGTTTCGGATGAGACGCAAGTAAAGGATAGGGATAAACATAATCAGACTCGAATTTGCATTGGAATACACAAGTGCCTTTCAAACTTCAGGAAGCGGGAAGATTTTGGCCCCGCGAAGCGTTTGGAAGACTCATTGGTGTACCTAGTGTCGTAGTGTAAGGTCCGGATAATACATTGGCCGACCTGCCTACCTCTAGTGTCCTATTGTTTTACGTGCTTCACCCGATCGACTGGACTTTAGTGCTTGGCCGGCGATCGCTTCGACTCTCAACCCCCCAAGATCCCGCTATCGGACGCGGCAAGCAACTCAAGGAAAGGAACCAACGCCACGCAAGGCAACCTCAGGCCCAGGACCGAGTCCAGGTCTCCCGATCGGATACTACTACCGGCAGAAGTGCGAAGATTTCCGCGCTGCTCCACCCCGTCCCCGCGTCTCGCCAGGACGGTCCAGACTCCACATACCTGTATCCTTCGGAGTCCCGAGATAGCAGATCCAGCCCACCGACGGGTACACAAGGTGAGAACAAGTTCAGCTGATCACGGATCATCGGGGGACCCCCTCCGTTAGTCGGTGTCTGGGCGCTGTTGGGAAGTCGGGTTGGCCTTAACCAGATTTTGATCGATCCTGCTACACCACACCAGTATGAATCCCATGAACTTTTGTAACCGCCAACGTCCAATTATGAGGTGTAAAGTTTTCTGTTATATAGTGAACAGTAAAGAGATATAGCTGCGGGCCTTTCGAGCTGTCCAAACATCACTGTAGACAGAAAATAATGGCACGATTTTTCGATATCATGGCGAACTTCGACTCTCAAATAACCGGCAAGTACCACGAATACGACGTCGGAACTGATTTCGCTTAGGAATAGTAAGAGTGATACGTATACCCATGTCGCGCGCAATATACGAAACAAACTAAAAAAATCCTTCGTCTTCAATCAAAACGAGTAGACGAAAGTGCCCAGAAATGCATCATGCCAACAGCGTATTCATCCGCTCCTGTTGCTCAGCTGTGATTTCCGTTGTTTTGTCTATTATTTTATCGGACGTAGAGCCAAAATTGCGTTTTGCCGTGCTTGTTCGGCTTGAAGCTCACGTCCCTCATAATCGGTCATCTCGACTTTGTGGAACTTGTTCATGTGGGCTGAAACCTTGTTGTTTGATGTTACAAAATAAATCAAAACCTTGAACTTCTTGCAAAATGCAAATGCTGCGTGCTTGTTAAGAGCCTCAGCGTTCCAAAAGTTTGGAAAAGTTTGGAGCGGAATCTGTATGAATTATAATGAAAATTGATGACGACCTTGATGGGACTCGAACCCACAACCCCCTGATTAGAAGTCAGATGCGCTATCCATTGCGCCACAAGGTCATTGCATTTCACCCATGAGGATTAAAAAAGCAGTGGCTTCAAGGAGTTTCAAAAATACGGTTTGCCATCAAGATGAAGTTGAGCTAAGGGACGTGTATTATACCGAATAGAATGAGCCTCAATGGGTTAATTCCACGTACTTCGTGAGCATAAGCGTAACCTGAGATAAATTCTTACCACATTCAGAAATGTTGCAGAAAAATGTATTCCCAGTCAAAGCCGCAGACGACGTAGTTCGATAAGAAAGCCGATAGGTACGAGGGATTTTACTAGGGCTATGCGTAGGCTGGGATAGTAACCCATGAAAACTGTACCAACAGGCAAAGCTCTCTAACTACATGTAGTATTACCAGCGAGTGCGTCTCCTGCGCCTGCTTCGCAGACGCAGCATCTTCCCTTAAGAATTCCGTAGGCAATTTTTCGGATTCGGCCTTGAACGATTGATCGCGCTTGTTAGCGACGTATTTGAGTAGACTGATTGATTGACTGGGGTGTACCCCAAGCGTAGTTAATACCAGCTTCAGTTACCGCAACGAAATTAATCAAATTTGGGTTGTCCCAGCCTTCAGGCTATCCCAGTATAATATAGCTACTATTCGTACTCACAACATGTGCGCTACTATCTAGGTACTAGTATTTATTATTCGCGGCTGTTGCAATCTGGGTGAATCCCTTTGCAAAAGTGAATATGCTCTAGCTATAGATCATCATCCGAGGAGCATTATTGAGTAGGCAACTGCGAATCTCAACCTGAGCGTGGATAAAGGTATTATTTTCACTGGTGCTGCCTTTTTTTCCTATTTCTGGCGTTAATACGTCTGCGTAAGTACACTCATTCCAAAGTTCGACGGTTCTCGAAATGAAAGTAAATGGGTTTTATACCGGGAGGGATACGATGTATCCAGTAGGGCATCACAAGCTATAATTTGGCCAAAAATGTATTTTGAGTTACAGATAACATTTCGAAAATCTTCTCACAACCTTCACCTTCCGACTACTTTCACTTAACATACGCATCATAGTGGCCGCGGCCTTCGATGCTGCAGCTAAGGGCAAAGAGTGTTGCAGAGGATGAAGGTGTCGCAGAAGGCGTATTTGAAGGTAGTTGGGTTTGGCAACAAAGTTTTCTCGGGCGTCATGGACTGACGTTAAGGGCGAAAACACGGCAAGGTCAACAAGCTCCGAGTGCAATGGAGCAAGAAGCCACCGAATTTTGGGCAAAAGTAGAGCAAACGCGGCTCGAACTTAACGTTAGCAAGATCTACAATGCTGATCAGAGCGGTGTCTGCTTTGAGTATTTGCCGAAGCAAACAATTTCAAAGAAGGGTGCTAAAACAGTGTGGGTCAGATGCGGGGGAAAGATAAAGAACGCTTTACGGGCATGTTTTTGGCGTATTCGGACGGCAAGCAGTACCAACCATTTTTTTGATGAAAACGAAAGCATCTACAACCCTGACACTGCTGCTTACAATACTGTTGTTCAACACGGCTTTGGAAAAACTGTGTGGAAAGAGATGCAGTCTCTTATGGCGTCTTTAGACGTACAAATTTACGGAAACAGCGCGGCGTGGTGGAACTCGGATTTGTCCGTAGCGTGGCTGGACTTTCATTTTTCTAGTCAAGCTGACGACGAGCCGATACTGCTACTGTGGGACGACTTCTCCGGTCATTGGACACAGGAAGTCGAGGTCCACGCCAGCACACTCAATGTGTTCCTACTCAAAGTTCCACCAGGACTGACGTCGGTGTGCCAACCAGCGGCATTTCGTGGTTCAGACCACTCAAGCAGCGACTGAGAAAGGAATGGGTAAATCATTTGAGTACGCAGCTCAGAATGTTCAACTCAGGAAGTGTAGATGCTGCGTTCAAGATGATAGCACCCACTCGCTCTGCTGCCATTACTTTGGCGACAATTTCATGGCGCGAATTGGGGGTGGAAGTAGTACGGAGTGGGTTTAAAGGCCTATTAAAGGCTCGCAGTTGTGGCCGTTCAACTTACTCCAGTGCTACCGAGAGCGAAGAGCAACGCAGCAGCGATGCCACGTCCGCCGCTATCACGATGGATCCTACAAGTGCTGTGGTAGCACGTCTCGAGAATCTGAATGGCCGAAGTCAATGCCTGACATCCCTCCCGCAAGCGATCTCGTATTATATATGACAGGTAAATAAAGGATATAGAGTGGGTAAATGTGCGACTTAATGAGTAAATATGTATTGAGTAACTAAATATTGAGTAATTGTGCCTAGCTTATCTTCGAATAAACGCGTTAACCATTACGATGCGGTTACTGTGCGGGAGCTATTTTACTGCTACTACAATCAACAACTGCCTGCAGCCACTAATAGCTGCTGCTTTTGTTGTAAGAACAAAATATGTAGTCGCATAGTAAATTCTGTTTTGTCTAACTTATTTTTTCGGATAACCAGTATCAGGCTTGCATGTCAATAGAACGATTAGCCCTACCTTTTGCCGGCAATTCAATTGGCTTCGTATTATATCGGGGTCCGATATCTCCAAATCTGATCAGATATGCAAATGGGCCCATTTTTTGTCGGATCTCTGAGGATCTGTTTTGCCAACACAGTCGAAAACCACAATACTTTTTGTTGGTGACGTACCTTTCAAAACCCCCATAAAAAAGTTTTGCCGTTTTATTTTTATACACCTTTAATGCTTACTCGATTCCGATAAACGCAAGTCAGTCGGGGCGCGCCATCCAAAACCGTTTACTCTGGTCGATCCAAACAGTCGCACAATTTTTTTTAGTTTGTATAAATGTATTGAGCCTGGAAGGTGACAATTCTAAAAAGGACAAATACTTGAAAATATTATCTACTTTCTAGGTACGAGACCCCCTTCTTCGTGCAACTCACGCCGGTTTCTTGCACTTCGCGATCTTCTGCGGTCGCACGAATGCACGAGTATGGCGTACTGCTTGCGCACTGTGCCGCGTCGCAGAGTCGGCACCACATGGTGTCGGTCCTAAATGACCTTCGCCGGAGGGTCAACGAAGAGAAGTTCCGCGCGGAGTGGCGTCGCGCAGTGCGTGTGAGGCACTATATCACCTTGGAAGTTCTCAGGGACCCGATGGAGTCGGCGTGGGCGGATGTGTGGGCGCGAGGCACCGATCTCAACTTCTTAAATCTAACTAGTCTTACACGGTGAGCCCTCATCATAATATGAAAAACCACACCAGCTCCAGCAGGACACGCAGCTAACACGAAGACACTCCGGTTTTTCAAGCAGCAACAACCACTTGTGAGGCTCGTCGTTTATTTCGTAATGATCGTTCTCCTTCTTTCTCTCTCTTTCTTCTTAGCCTCACTATTGTCTTACACCTAACCGTCACATGTCAGTGCCGTACAGCAATCACTCCTGCGTCATGCAAGATCAGTATTTCCTAACATCCCCACCTACTGATCATTGTCATGGCTCTGCTGAAATTTTCCCTTGGACTGCAACCCCATCGCCGATCGGTGTTTTTCAAATACTGCACGTGGAAGTGGCTTTGTAAAAGCGTCGGCCACGTTTTCACTTCCAGAAACTCTCAGCACTTCAATTTGTTTCAGCTGTACTCGTTCACGCACAAAGTGATGACGTACATCAATGTGCTTAGTGCGAGAGTGAAATACAGGATTGCAGGCTAGCTTTTTCGCACTTTCATTGTCAACAAATACTTGTGGCGGTCGTTGTTGCTGCACTTGTAATTCATCCAGCATTTGTCGCAAATGCACAACTTCTTGTACCAACAAACTTAATGCCATATACTCCGCTTCAGTTGTATGCAGTGCCACCGTCTTTTCCGTTTGACAGCACCACGAAATTGCACTGCCACAAAATTGAGTCAGGTACCCTGCAATAGACTTTCGATCATCCAATCGATTCGCAAAGTCTGCATCAGCATATGCTCGTAAATGATCGTCCAGTCTTTGATTGCTCCACTCCTGGCCTCCTAGTTTAATCCCCCAGTCTGGTATCTCCTTCAAATATCGTAGAGCACGCTTTGCAGCGCTTCAATGCATAATCCCTGGGTTTTCAAGGAACTGACTGCATTCTCTGACGACATAAGCCAGATCGGGCCGTGTGCCACATCAAACTTCCAACTACGGCACGATAGGGCTTGGATTTCATAAGTTCTCGTTCATCAGCTTCTCTCGGGCACATAGAGCTGCTCAATTTCAAGCTTACTTCACTGGGCGTCTTACTTCCGTTGCATGAATCCATATGAAAACGTTGTAACACGGAGTCAGCATATTTCTTCTGGCTGATGAAAATCGTTCGGTCCTGTCGATTTCTTGATATTTCCCAGCCAAGAATGAAATGAATTTCCCCCAGATCTTTCATATTGAATCGAGATGACAGGGTTTGCTTCATTGCAGCAATTGCAGTCTTCGTTGGAGCAAAACGAATGAGATCATCAACATAAATGGTAATGAAAATGAGTTCACCATTCACCACTTTGAGAGCAACACATGGTTCACAATTCAACAGGATATATCCATTTGCTTCCAGGTGCGATTTCAGGAGCTCAAACCAGACTCGCGGGGCTTGCTTCAAGCCGTACAAGCTCTTTCGCAACCGGCATACCCAATCTTCTTTGCCATTCTCTGCATATCCTTCAGGCTGCTCCATATACACCTCGACGTCAATTTTACCATTCAGAAAAGCCGTGGTAACATCCATTTGATGGATTTCGTAGTTCCACACAGCACCAAGCGTGAGAAGTATGCGCAGTGTTTCAGGGCGAACTACAGGGGACTATATCTCCAAATAATCCACCCCGTATTCTTGCATGAAACCTTTTATCACAAGACGAGCTTTATAACGCTCCACTTCTCCATTAGCTAGATACTTAATGCAAAATATCCAGCGATTTTTCAGCACTTTTATGCTTGGTTTGCGTGGAACGAGCTCCCATGTATTGTTCTTCATCAGAGCTGCATATTCTTCATCAGCTGCTCGTTTCCACTGCTTTGCATTTCACCTTCTAATGCTTCAGAAAGATTTGATGGCTCAATTGCCGCGCTCAACGTTAAGCAGCAATAGTCATCCCACCATTCCAAAGCCTTCTCCTTGGCCATGACACTCTGAAGCTCCTCTCGAGCTTTCTCCCATTCAGTTAAGGCGCATCTTTTGTTTCTCTTTGGGTTTGTTGCAATATACGCCAGTTGAATGAAATCTCCAAACCATCTTGGAGGCTTGGAGGTACGACCACTTCTCGTTATCGTACTGTCACAGCTTAGCCCTTCTTCATGTGCTGAATCGGGCTTGGAGTTATCACCAGCACCTCTGACCTCACTGTCGACATCTGTGTGTGGTGCTTGTGAGTTATCATCAGCACATTTGACCTCAGCGTCTCTGTTTGATGCTGGCCATTCAACCAAACCCCGTCTTTCCTTCTTTCTTATTGCCCTCTCAGGGTACTCCGTATTGGGGGCTGGTATCACATCTGCATTTGTATCTGCAGCAGTATCAGAAAGCTCTGAGTAACGCACTCGCTTGTGAGCTTGTTGTTTGTGAGCTTGTTGATTTGTGCTTTGACCTCTCTTTTTGGTCATCTTTGGAGCGCCACTACTGGCTCGACCCCATTGATCTGAGGCGCCACTGCTGGCTCGACCCCAATGATCCTGATCAGAGACACCATTCGAGTTGGGAGCTCCATTGTTAGCAGCTCCACCTGACCGGGCATCAGCTTTCATACTAGTTGCCCCACCTGCCCAGTCATTTATTCCAGAATCGTGTGCCCCACCTGTTTTGGTGTCTTTTTGTTCGCCGTCTTCTTCATGCAGTGCGTCCATCATTGAAGGTAGTTGTTTTTGAATTGCGGCCTCCCCAACATGAAGATACTCGCTGGTAGGGACTTGAGAGACGGCTGATACAGTGGACGGGTCAGAGAGCATTCGTTGTGGAAGACGACCCGGCTTGTTTTCATAGAATACTGCTGTGTGGCTGTAAAACCGCTTTCCTGTTCGGCTATCAAGAAGTCGGTAACTTCTGCCATCACGAGCATATCCAACAAAGACAGCCTCTCTTGCTTTGGCATCCATTTTTCTCCGCTCCACTTTATAAATGTATGCTAGCACTGCACACCCAAACACTCGAAGCTTGGAGTAGGTTGGTACCGTTCTGTGCCAAATTGCGTGAGGTATCTCCATATCTCGGGTTGAATTGGGAACAATATTCACATTGAATGCTGCTGTCATTGCTGCTTCAGCCCACAATTCTTGCGGCAACTTAAAATGATTGAGCATACAACGCATTCGTTCCGTTACGGTACGAATCATCCGTTCAGCTACCCCATTTTATTCGGGAGTGTGCTTAACACTCGTGAAGTATAACATGCCAAACTTCTTCGTACACAGACTTCCGAGCTTGTTGAACTCACCAGCATTGTCACTATGAAGCTCTTTCATTCGAACACTTAATTGAGTTTTCACTTGCTCGTCATTCTTCCCGAAGATTACCACTTCTCCCTTCCAGATAGAGACCATACACTGATCCAGCAAGGAGCAAAAACACTTGAAATTCGGTACGCAAGCTACACCTTGGTGGTATAACTGGCCGTTAACAGGAACTGCGATTGCGTTATTGCAGCTTAAACGTTACCCCATATTCGATCATACACGTGAATGACCGGATCACAATCAACGGCACCACGTTGACTACTGTGGCAGCAGTTCGTAAGTACTCCCGACTACAATCCGTTCTTGAAGCTGAAAACGTAAACGCGCTACTTCCGCAGAGCTCGTTTGTTGGAGGAAGCACATTCAATGCAAATTACTCGTAGATCTCATCACGAGTGTTCAGCAAATACAATGTTGTGTAGTGACTTGCTTCATCAACAAAAATGCCAAAATACCGTTTCCCAGAGAATGAAGATACTGCATACGGTCCCCAAACATCAAGGTGAGCGTATTCCCCAACTAACCATTCACGTGAAGGCTGACCTCGCTTCGTCCGGAAACTTTTTCTTGTCAACTTGCCCTTCACACATGAATCACATCGAAAATCATCTGGGACATGGAGATCTGCATGAGGCAAGGGCCACTGCACATGCCTGAACAGAGCATTCAATGCTTTCCTGCCAGGGTGACCCAATCGAACATGCCACTGCTCCGCAGTGTGACATCCTTGTGCTAGCAATGCTGCCGATGTATTTGCTGAGGACTGAAGTGGCAACCAGTATAGGCCGGTTTCATCGACGCGTGCCATTGCCTGGTCAGATTGCAATAACAGCATTGCGGCACCATCGTCGTCAAAGTGTACACGCACTCGTTCTTGCGACGTCAGCTTGCTTGATTTTGCTTGCGAATTGAGAACAAACTGCACTGGAGCTCAGGGATGTAACGCACATCACGGAGCAGCATCGTGCGCTGGCCACTATTTGTGTTCATATCCAATTGAATGTCTCCAACACCACCGACTGCAAGCCAATTATTTCCACCAGCTCGCACAAAAGAACTCACAGGTGTGAAAATCACAAAATTGTTTTTGTTGTTCGTCATGTGGCTGGTTGCTCCCGAATCCAAGTACCAGAAATTATGCGTGCGTTCGACAACATCTTTTCCAAGATTCATCACTGCAGAAAGCACATACGCATTGTCATCACTTTCAATCCCGGAGTACAAGGCTTTTTCACCAGATTTCTTAGATTGTCCAGTATCATTTGTTCTTGCTCTTTTTTGTGCTTGCTCGCTGTTATTCGAATCACTTGGTGGGCGTTTTCCAAGGTGAGGACACTCACGAACGCGGTGATTTGATTCACCGCAATGAAAGCATCCTTCCCCGGGTCTTTGTGAACTGTATCCTGGTGTTTGTCCTGCCGAAGCAGCATATTGACCAAAGTTCTGGGCTCCAGTTCGACCTCGTCCTCGTCCAAAGCCACGTCCTCCACTGGAACCTCCGCCACGTCCAGTAAAATTGCCACGTCCTCTTCCACGACCAAATCCACGTCCACCTCCACGCCCACGAGCACTAGATCGACCACGCCCACTACCTGGGCCTCCAACAAATGCTTTTTCTTCTGATGCTGGATCTAGTTTCATACCCTGGCGGTCGTACGCTATCTCGAGAGTGTGTTCTAACTGCTGGTAGTTTGGAGGTTCGTTGACTTTCTGGGGCGTATGACTTGCTAAGGTAGTTTCAACAACGTTGTCGTACTCTAGTGACAGTGATCCAATTAGCAGAGCAGGCTTGATATAATCATCCAGCGGCTTGCCTAACAAAGCGATGCGATCCATTAAACGACGAATTTCACTCAGGCGTTGAGTCACGTTCCCGTTCTTTCCCGAAGGCGCTGCAATTTAATTATCTCCTCTGCATACTTGAAGTAGGTCTTGCCGACGTATCGCTCCTTCAACCGCTCCAATATTCGAAATGGAGTTCGTTCATGTTTCACAGACTTCACTATTTCATCCGTCATCGCATCATACAGCAGTTCTTTCGCGTGATTCATCTCTTTTCTCCACTTGTCATGCTCCTTTTCCGATGCCTTCTGGTTTGGTTCAGCTACTTCCTCTTTGCAATAGCCCCACAGGTTCTTCCGATCCAGCTTCAGTGTTATACGTTCAAGCCAAACTTCGAAATTGCTACCATCAAACGGAGGATGCGATTTCTTTTCCTTCTTGTCCTTCGACTCTTGCTTGTGATCTGACATCGTTGGTATGTTTACCAAGGCAACGTTTTTGGTTGTGCCCAGGTCAACACACGAACTCGCAGTCCTCTCTGATGTGCGCGCAAGTACTCAGTAACAACCGGATCTCTTTCCGCTGGCAGACTCCAATTGCGTGAGACCCACTCTTCACTTACTCCAAACGGTGAGCGTCTAAACGTGAGAATGTCCCTCGGAGAGGTTGGGCTCATAACCTGAAAACCCACACCAGCTCCAGCAGGACATGCAGCTAACACGAAGACACTCCGGTTTTTCAAGCAGCAACAACCACTTGTGAGGCTCGTCGTTTATTTCGTAGTGATCGTTTCTCCTTCTTTCTCTCTCTTTCTTCTTAGCCTCACTATTGTCTTACACCTAACCGTCACATGTCAGTGCCGTACAGCAATCACTCCTGCGTCATGCAAGATCAGTATTTCCTAACAAAATAGTCTAGTCGATCCATGCTTTCCAACTAACGTGTTTGCCTTCAGCGACGCATTTAAGAAGCTACTGGGGGTATTTACACTCTACTTTGATATCCCCGCGTATTGCTCGCAGGGAGGACAGCCGAGGAAGCTCCAGCACCATCACCAGGTACTAGGGCTCATCCTGGCCTTTTATGTAGGATCCATGCATCGATCTGCGCTGTGTATCACATTCGGGGTGACACCATCCACTCTGGCCCGGATGCTGAACACCGCAGAAGACTCGCTTTTACTTACTCTAAAGAACTTCCCTCCGGCTAGAATTGTTTGGCCTTCGTTGACACGGCAGAAGGCGCTGGCCAAGTTAGTCGCCTGGCGGCAGCCTTTGCTTCAGTTCACATGGGGATTTCTTGATGGAAAGAACTATCGAGTACGTACGTATTCTTTCGTATTTGGTAATTGTGATCTAACGAGGGCTTACGTTACCGTTGTATGCAGGTGCAGCAACCTGCGAACCCGGATATCCAGAACGCGCACTATAACGGATGGCTACATGCGGTGTTTGTGACGGGAACATTATGCTTCGCCGCGGATGGACTCATCGTCTGGGCGAAGCATAATTGCCCCGGGGGTTGGAATGATGGAGATACGAGCGTTGATTTCTGCCGATTGCTTGTCGATCCCGAGCTTAACCCCGACCCTCGCTATGGTGTGCTAGCTGATAGCGCCTTTAGGTGTGATGCAGAGTTGACCGGCAGGGTCTTGACGCCTTTGAAAGAGGGCGATATCGGTAGGTTGGCACCGTCAGTTTGAAGTGCATCCAAAGTGTTGTCAAGCGCTATAACCTTCATTCGGCAGTCAGCTGAATGGGGCATGGGGTCGGTGGAGAAGGTCTACCACCGACTCGTGCTGTCTTTGCCCCCGGATTTGGAGAAGCGCCGCGTCCGTCTTGATAACTTTATTCAGGCTGTCGAGCTATCGGGTCCGTGCTGTCGGTATCAGTCGGATACGCACCACACATTTTCACGGACGTGAAGACAGAGTGTAATTTTTTTCAATGTGTATTCGTGTTGTGCAGACTTTTGCTTTTGATGCACTGCTTACAAAGTGGCGTGTTTGTCGCCGGCTTCGTGTTGATCCGTTCGCGCGCGCGCGCCTTGGGTGATCGCTACAATCATTAACAGCATCTCTTCGTGACGTTGGCTAGCTTCGGCGCGCTCTCGGGCCGACTGCTCCTCTTACCGACGCCTGTTCTCCTCTGCAATAGCTCTCTCTCTCTTATCTCTGTCTTCTCGTTCTTCTCTCGCTAGATCGGCTTGAATTCGTAAACGCGACTCGGTCGCTGCCATTTCGTCTCGGCGATTCCTTTCTCTTTCCTCCCGATCCTCTTTGTCCGCCATAGCCTTCTCTTCCCGTTCGGCTCGGCGGCGTCTTTCCTCAGCTTCTGCTCTCTCAGCGGCGTCCTGTCTGAAGAAAAACAACATTTGCATCATGTCGTCTCCTGATCGCTTCTGCTGGAACTCAGCGTTGGCCAGGTCTTTGTCGAGTTGGGAAATCTTTGCCCTTGCCTTTTGGCGCTTGTTCGTGGTGAATGAACCACCCGGTGAGGACTTGTCGGAGGCTGCGCACTTGGAGGAACCTTGTTCTAAACGAGCGTTCATGATGCCCAGGTTGTCCCTCAGCACTCGAAGATCGCATCCCCCCAGCCGGTTACTCGCAGTCGACAGTTTGTCGTATTTATCGGCTTCGACAGCATCTAGAACAGCGTTGGCCGGGTCCCGTCCTAGTGGCTGGCCGTCTGGGTGGCTGTAAGTAGGTCGAGCTGGTTTCGTTTTTTTGTTGGTCTCCCCACGCTCCGAGTCTTGGACTTGGACGTCTCAGTGAGTACAGCTAGGCCGCTTGTCTTGGCCGCTGCGACTTTCTTGCCGGCCGATGGGCTAGCAGTCTTTCCGTTCGGTGGGTAGTTCTCACTGTATTCGGGGATAGCTGTCCGAAACACATTTGCAAATTGGCTTGATGTTTTTGCCGTGTTTCGGCTCACCGGCCGTAGGCCATGTCGAAGAGATGCCGCCGTCGGCTTACATGAACTTGGCGCGCCCTCGCCAAATCGCGGAGCAGCGGTCTGTGAATCGGCTATTGAGTTGCGAGACGTCCGTTCGTTCTGAGCATTGGCCTCTGTCGGTGAGAACTCGGGGATCTTCCTCACGTCCACAATCTCCACTTGATCGTCTTCGTTAGTGTCAGCTACGTCAGGTAGAAGCTCCTCTCCCGTCTCGTGATCTTGCTCTGCGCCGCTCGACGAAAGGACATCCCCATATGAGGCGTCGAATACACCACGACTAGTAATGATTGCCCCGAGGGTGGTTCTGCTTTCACTGACTGACGCGTGATGCTCGTCATCGCCTACCGGTAATCCCGTGGCCTGGGTTTCCTCGTGAGGGCTGTCGTTCCGCTGGTGTTGACCGCCCCGTGAAGCACTGGTATGGGCTTCTGCATCGTCAGACGCGAGGTCGTCCTCCGACTGGTCTCCTTCCTCCAACTGGTCTCCGTCCTCGTCCTCCTCGACCGCCCCCATGGCTTGATCAATCTCACGAAGTAACAGCTCGTCATCTTCACCCTTGTCCGGTCCGTCGTGTGAAGTCACAGATCCCCCCTTTTTGTCGATCCGCACCTGGATCTCTTGCGCGTACCGCACCGGCTTCATCTTCTCGGAGATCTCCCCGTTACTCCCTGTGGGCTTTGCCTGTGTGTACAGGTTCTTAAACTTGCGTCTCAAAGAGTCGTAGCCCTGATCCATGGAGTTTCTGCTGCGCTTAGCGTTGTAGATCGTAGCTACCTCCTCCCACATGTTGCGGCCTAAAGGCTCGAGCTTGTCGACTATCGTGCAGAGCAGCATTTGGTCATGCGTGCTGTAGTTTTGGTACCCGCTTTTGCGTCCGCGCTACAAGCGATGCATAGGAAAAGGTCAAGCCCACGAATGTCACCACAAGACCAAATGGGGAGAACTTACAGGAGCCATGGCGGCGATGATCTGCTTCTGAGGGAGGAAGGATCCGAAAAGTGAGTGAGTCGCGAAATTCGAACTTAGAAGGAAGGACCAAATTACTTGCATTTTGTATTAACAGCGGCAACTTCGAAAGTAAAGTAAAAATCAAAAGGGTGGGGCGCCAGAGTAAGCGCGTCCTGCAAGCAGAGTACATACAACGACACCGAGAGAGCAGTGTTGAGTCGGAGGCGGCGCGCAGCATGGAGCTCAGGCTGAAGGCGCGTCCATCATGTCAGGCAGGTGCTGCAGGTGACGATGTTGGCAGCCACGCCATCCACATCGACACAGAAACCAGAGGCGGTCTCCATACGAGACTGTCACCTCTTCACCAGGGAAAACATCTCGAATCGACACGGCAACTACCGGTAGCGAGCTCCCAGTCTAGACTTCATGAAAGCGGGCGGCCGGGTTGCAGGAGTGGTTGAGCATCCGTGTCAAACCACCTGCAAAATGTGCATCAATCCCCACGTACTTATGGCCGGTCGTTCGTGTCTTCAGGCGCAGACGACAACCTTCATTCGCAGGAGCATTTTTCCGTGGAGGGCCGAACAACTTCACCTCTCCAAAGTATTGGCCTAGCACCTCTCCCCGTGGAATTGCCTCGACTGCCACTACGCCTTGCTTGCCAGTCCTCGTGCTCCGTGCGAGCTGCAGAGCAGGATGCTTCATGAGCGCATTACCGCATACTCCAGCAAATGAACAATTGGAGTCTGTACAGAATCGACTCTCATGAGCGTTCAAACAACGTATGGCGTTACAGCGCACCTCACAGGCGCACCCTGCACCTCTACAGACACCAGAGTCCACTTGTTCAAACTTCCAGTTTCCAGGGTTGAATTGAGACGGCAGGTGCAAGACGTTTGAAGGCCACACCGACGCCTGCCAATCCTCACGGGCATTCCAAAGAGACGTGTCTCCCACAACGACGCACTCCTGCGAACACGAAACGGATGAAGCGACACTCGGACACGTGTACTCGGTTCTCTGGATGTGAGGTCTTGGCAGGCGGCGAACGCGTCGAGCATAAGGAGCGATGCATCGCTGCACGTCGCTATCGTACTCTTCAAAATATGAGTCGGCGAACCACTCAGGGACGTCATATACAATCTCAAACTCATCGGAGTCCTCAGACTCTATTTGCGGGCCATAATGCTGCGGGGTCCATTGGGCAACTGTCGATGCCTGAGAAGACACCACCGGCGACGAGTATTCAAGTCGCGGTTGAGGAGACGGCCTCGGTGTCGAAGGTGGCTCGGTGACGGTCTCCTGACTAGAAAACTCAATCTTGCTCTGCGACGAAGCGGGCGACAGAAGACTGGACTCTTCAGCCAGCTTGAATTCGCCCAACGGGCACACTTCTATCATAGCCGCCTCGTGGATCAATGGGTGAGCATAGTTTCGCCCGGATCGCAACGTCGGAGCAAGCAGCGGCAGAGTGGTGTCGCGTGTGCCCCACGACTTGGAGGAACTTGAAGACCCAGGATATCTTGGCCTCGGATTGCAGGTTTGGGCGCGATCGCTTGGCACGGTCTCTGCAGGGTACCACACCATCGCATAATTAGCTCACATTAAAACTTTTCAATGCATAGTGTTCGTATACGCACTGCGGGGACCCCGCTGGTTTTGTTCCACCAGGAAATAAGACGGGCGGTGGCTTTCGGCAGACACGACTCAGTCGAAGTGGTGATGCATGGAGGTGAAAACTGCGAGTTCTGCCTCGCTGAGGTGAGTGCATTGGAGGTCTCGCTTGTGAAGGCATCTAGATCTGTATCAAAGCAACGATAGCACCATTGTGAGAGACACAAAGCAGGCAAATACAACAGCAAGAGAACATACGTGTCGGTGGACGCTGATCTTGAAGCTTCATGGATAGTCACAGCACATGTTAGCGGCGGTAGCGGAGTACAAGCTGATGCAGCGGTGATATCAAAAGCCCGTACCAGGACAGAATCCGGTGCAGATCGGCAGGTCAGGTTTGCAGGTGGTATGCCGGGACGCTACACCACACACACGCGTCAAATCGAGCATTTAAAAGGGTATTGCCATCAGCAGCAAGGCCCACAGCAGGTGCAACGTCTCGGCAGAGTGCAAGGACACCTACATCTTTGCAGCGGCTTGTTGGGGCCACAGGCAATCTGCAACACGTACATGACAACTAAAAGAGGAGTTAGCATGCTCAAGAAACGTCGTACAAGCGCGCCTGCGGCAGCAGCAACCCCACCACTTGCCTCGGAGGGATCCAGATTCGAAATGAGGGGCTGACGCAGCGAGGGGCGGAGCGTCGCGCGCGGGTTTTGCGCCCAAGCTTCGTTTGAAGATCCGGTATCTTGAAGTTTGCATACTCGTTGCTGGTTCCAGGCGAGAATTTGAACCTATAGTGATATCAAGAGACCCCGTTTAATGCGGTTGCTGATTGAGGTCGAGATAAAACCTGATAAATCGGAATTTTTTGATGAGACCAAAAAGTCGTCTCACCAAACAATTCGGTTTTATCCCCACATTTTTTATCCTACCTTTTATCCACCTTTAGTTTCGCGATAAAACTTTTTATATAGGTTTTGAAAGGCACCCATTGCAGAAGTGCTGTCCCCACCACCATAACTGGTGGCTGGAGAGAAAATGGATTGTGAGACACCGCGACTTTCCAATTGAGCTGCAGACAACGAAGTTCCCGCACATGAGAACGTCTCATCTAATCCAGGTCAATAACTGTAATGTACCTGCATTTAGTACTTCCTTCTGGGTCTCTGTATATTTATGATCGCTTAGGTGTGTTTATGGTCTTGCTCTGAGCGAACCAGACACGCACGTGTATTTTTATTATAAAAAGGTGGTATTCAGTTGTGCCGGACTTATCCGTCGATATATCTACTGTTGATGGCACCAATTGGTGGGGAGCACTGAAAGGTTGAAGCGCAGCGGTGGGTTGTCATCGCAGTAGTGCAGCACTAACGGTCACAAGAAGACGTGCCCCCGCATGGAGACGCGTGGGTATAAGCTAAAGGCAAACACATCCAAAAGAGGATATAGCGAGAGGCGGTAACAAGTAGTGCGCAGATGTCGGCGAGAGATCTACAGGAAATGTCTTTGCATGGTTAGCATTTTTCTAAGCTAGAAGTAACACTTCATTCTTTGTATTTTTTTGGTGGTTTTTAATTTGTCATCTGTATGGTCACCAAAAACTCAACGATCCGATAAAAAGGACAGGTAATATGTTGGCCCCTCCATCATGCACTGACCATGAAATACGCAATATTTAGGTAGATGTTGGAGATATTTTGACTATGTACTCTCTCACCCGCATCCCTGAAGTGCCCTCGTGTGAGGTGTGCCACATCATAAAGATCGTCACTCACGCATCTGATCCTAACCTTGTCTTCAACATGAGTGGCCAATCAGCACAAAGTTTGACACAACGTCGAGCTGTGCCGGTCTCCTCACACACAATCATTTCGTAATTCGCTACGCGAGACCAAGATGGACGTCCACCAAGTGCCCGTTATTGACATCCAAGCCCTCATGGCATTACCCGTCGACACCGAGGTGGATGCCGCACTACGAGATGCTAAGGACCCTGCCGTTCGTCAAATTATCGACGAAGTCCGTGCCGCCGCCAGCGAGTGGGGCTTCTTCTACATCGCCAACCATGGCCTCTCTCAAGAGGAGGTTGACAAGTTCCAATGGTTTGTGAAGTCTTTCTTCCGTCTGCCAGTGGACGTGAAGCGCATCATCAAACGCACCGCCTCGAACAACCGAGAATTCGTCGAGGGGGAGCTCACGAAAAACAAGACGGACTGGAAGCAATGTTTCGACTTTGCTGGTCCTCAGGAAGACGACCCGTCCAACGACAAGGTCGAACGTCTGGGTGGTGACCGGAACCAGTGGCTTGACGGTACGGTCCTGCCTGGGTTCCGGAACGAAATGAGGACGTATTACAGCAAGATGGAGTACATCGCTCGTCGTTTGATGACGGTGTTCGCGGTGGCACTAGGAGAGGAGCCGGCATTCTTCGACCGGTTCTTCGGCGAGAACCACACGAGTATGATGCGGCTCAACTACTACCCTGTGGCTCCGGAGCCTGAGAAGACCATGGGTGTCTACCATCACACGGATTCTGGAGGGCTCACCGTTCTGCCGCAAGACGATGAGGTCGCGTCACTACAGGTGCTCCACCGAGAGTCGAACACGTGGGTGAATGTCCCGCCGCGCAAGGGCACCTACACCATCAATATTGGTGACATGGTGCAAGTGTGGTCGAACGACAAGTTCGTAGCTCCACTGCACCGAGTGCTGGCGAGCAACCAGGCGGGTCGCTACTCGGTTCCTTTCTTCTATGGCCCTTCGTACAATGTTCAGGTGGAGCCCATTGTGGTGAAGGAAGGCGAGGTGGCCAACTACCGTCCGATAAGTTGGCGCGAGTTCCGTGGACAGCGGTACAAAGGCAACTACGCCGATTTGGGCAAGGAGAACCAGATCGCAGACTACAAGATCCATGGCCCTATCGACGTTGCGAATGCGTAGACTGCGAGGCCAAAATGTAGTGAGAACGAAGTGCAGTTACTACGACGATACAAACTGTGAGGAAGCTCGCTAACCCGACATCATGCAGGCTAATTGGTGTAATGTATACAATTCGATAACGTAAGCCTGTTACCGGCTTCGAACGAGGGGATCTTGAACGGGCCAATCACTCTTCTAATGAAAGCAGCGTCAAACCTTTTAGTGCTAGTCGGGAACTGGTAGACGGTGTCGTGCGTGTGCATGCAAGGTCTCCGATAAATCTACTTCGTTCTCCGTGGGCCGCACGTTCACATTGTTGAGCTTTCGGCAGACCAGAGCTCATTCCAAAAGTTACAAGCTCGAGACCAAGATGGACGTTCGCCAAGTACCCGTTGTCAACATTAGAGCGCTCACTGCGTTCCCCACCGACGCCGAAGTCGACGCCGCTCTGCGTGACGCCAAGGACGACGCGATTCGTCAAATTATTGAAGAGATCCGTGCTGCTGCGAGTGAGTGGGGCTTCTTCTACATCGCCGACCACGGCCTCCCGCAACAGGAGATCGACGAATTCCAAGAGTCCATGCGCTCGTTCTTCCGTCTGCCAGTTGAGACCAAGCGCACTATCCTCCGGACTGCCAACAACAACCGAGGCTACGTCGTGGACGAACTCACCAAGAACAAGACGGACTGGAAGCAGTGCTTCGACTTTGCTGGTGCCCATGAAGATGAACCTCCCACAGACAAGACCACACGACTGGGTAATGACCAAGACCAGTGGCTTGATGAGGAGACACTGCCTGGGTTTCGCCACGAGATGCAAACGTACTACAAGAAGGTCGAGCGTATTGCTCGCCGCTTGTTGAAGGTATTTGCAGTGTCGTTGGGCGAGGAACCTGCATTCTTTGACAAGTTCTATGAAGGGAACCACTCGAGTTTGCTGAGATTGAACTACTACCCCATCGCTCCGGAGCCTGAGAAGACCATGGGCGTCTACCACCACACTGATTTCGGAGCACTTACGGTGCTTCTTCAGGACGATGAGGTCGCATCGCTGCAGGTGCTTCATCGCGAATCCCAAACGTGGGTTAATGTGCCCCCACGCAAGGGCACGTACACCATTAACATCGGCGACGTGGTGCAAGTGTGGTCGAATGACAAGTTCATGGCACCGCTGCACCGCGTGGTAGCTAGTGACAAGGCCGACCGCTACTCGGCTCCGTTCTTCTACAACCCGTCCAACCACGTGACAGTGGAGCCTATCGTGGTGAAGGAGGGCGAGGTGGCCAACTACCGTCCTTTCAACTGGCATCAATTCCAATTGGCGCGCTACCAAGGCAACTACGCCGATGTTGGAAAGGAAACCCAGATCGGCGACTTCAAGATCAATGGACCAATTGACGTTGCCAACGCGTAGGTAAAATGAGGCGGTGTGTGGTGGCTTCGATGCATAACACGGTAAAGAGATCATGTCCTTGCGTTCATTTATCTATCTTCGCCCGATTCTTTTGAAGACAACAAACTCTAGCTACTGCCGTTTTAATAACTGTCTATGGGGTTCTAGTCGAGCATCTTCACGTGGGTAAGACATCAAAGAAAGATTGATAGCGTAAGGTGTGATGTCCTTGATAGCACGCATGAGTTCCACGCGCCAATCACTCCTCCCAATGAAGCAACGTCAAACCCCTCGACTGCCTCTGCTTCTTCGATTTTCTCTCTCACTTCCTCTGAGCTCTCCATTGTCTTGAGACTCATTCCAACATTTACAAGCTCAAGACCAAGATGAACGTGCACCAGGTTCCTGTTGTCGATATTGGCGCCCTGGTAGCGTTCCCCACTGACGCCGAAGCAAACGCTGCTCTACGTGACGCCAAGAACCCAGAGCTGCGTCAAATTATCGACGACGTGCGTTCTGCCGCCAGCGAGTGGGGCTTCTTCTACATTGCCAACCACGGACTACCGCAAAGTGAGATCGACAGGCTTCAAAAGGCCACGCGGTCCTTTTTCGCTTTACCGACCGAGATCAAACGCGCCATTCCTCGAACCGCCAACAACGCTCGAGGGTTCGTCGAGGGTGAACTCACCAAGAACAAGACGGACTGGAATTTTCGACTTCTCTGTTCCCAACGAAGACGGTCCCATGACCAACGATCACGAACGGATGGGAGAAGATCACAACCAGTCGCTTGATGAGGCGACACTGCCTGGGTTTCGTGCTGAAATGAGGACGTACTTCAGCAAGATGGAGAACATTTCGCGTCGTCTGCTGAAGGTATTCGCTGTGGCGTCGGGTGAGGAGCCTGCGTTCTTTGACAAGTTCTTCCACGACGACAGCTCGAGCGTCATGCGCTTGAACTATTATCCTATTGCTCCGGAGCCTGAGAAGACCATGGGTGTCTACCATCACACGGATTCTGGAGGACTTACAGTTCTGCTACAGGACGACGAAGTTGCATCTCTGCAAGTGCTGCATCGCAAGTCGCAGACGTGGGTGAATGTCCCGCCGCGTAAAGGCACCTACACCACCAACATTGGCGACTTGGTGCAAGTGTGGTCGAACGACAAGTTCATGGCTCCATTGCACCGCGTGCTGGCAAGTAACCAGGCTGATCGCTACTCGGTTCCTTTCTTCTACTTGCCAGCGTATGACGTTCAAGTGGAGCCCATTGTGATGAAGGAAGGAGAGGTGGCCAGCTATCGCCCATTTAGTTGGCGCGAGTTTCTTCAGAAACGCGTCCAAGGTAATTACGCCGATGTGGGAAAGGAGAACCAGATCGGAGACTTCAAGATCAATGGACCCATTGGACGCTGCCAACGCGTAGAGCGACGTGAACATGAAATCGCTGACAAGAGCCAATGTGAAGGGGTTCTCACACTCAAATACATTTTTGTTTGTGCCTCCTGGTGCTTGCCCTCTTACCTTGTTGTTCCTACCAACTGTGCATTTCATGAGCTCTTTTTGATTTTCGTCTTGCGTCGAGCCGTTTCTGTCTTGCTAGCGCCTAATTCTCAGTGTTTCTCGTCGTTCTTCATCATTTTCCAGCATATCACGCTCAGCAGCGTGTGTGTCGACATGAGAGTTACCAGTGAATGACTCTCTCTTCGTGTTCAGTGTCAGTGTCGGCATTATCTACCAGGCACCGCCTGACGAGCGCGATCTCCGACGCTCCATAACCGGAAACTTGAGTTCCGGTGCCATCTCCGGCGGCTCACCACCGGTGCGACGGAAGCCAAAGCCCCGCGTACCGTCCGGCCCAATAGCCTGGCGGTACAGCTGGTTGCTGCCGTTCAGTCCCATTCCAGGAGGGGGCGCCAACACGTTACCCCCGATGCTACTGCTGTTGCTGTTGTTGTTGTGTACAGGCGACTGTGCCATTCGCGGCGACGACAGGTTCAACTTCGGACGCGTACCGGACGATGACGAGCGAGCACGGAAAGCTCCCGGTTGCGGCGGAGCACCCACCGTTGCTGCACGACTACGCGACTCCCATCGACTCGGCGACGGAGCAAAGTAGTCCTTCTGCCCATTTCCACTTGATGAGCCACCACTCAGCGCTGCCAGGCCGCTCAAACCACCAGTATTAGCGTCGCCCGTTAAATTAGCCGGCGGGCGGAACTCCAGCTTGACCTTACTGGCGTACTTGCGGCCGCTCTTCTTGTTCTTACCCACAGTGAAAGACACGTAGTCACCCTGTCTGATGTCCACGTTGCCATCTTCATCCGGGATAAGGCGGAACGAGATACAAGCTGAATCCTGTCGCGTCGGCGTAATGAGTCCGCCTGCGCCTCGGATCGAGTACACCGTGCCCGTGTTCACCTTACCTTCACGAAGATCATCCAAACCCTCACCAACTGCCTCCACGTGTACAGGCCGCGAAAGTGCCGAAGCCGACTTGGCACGACGGCGGTCACCACCAAGCTCCACAGGGAACATCTTCTGCTTAAGCTTGTCGCAGTTCGTGCCATCAAAGAGCACCACCTGCATACCTGTGCGCCAATTGTACTGGTCCGACAGCGTCAACACGGCGTGCTTGGTCATCTCGTCGTCCACGAACTCAATGATAGCGTAAGTCTCGCCGGCCGCAATGGGGGGCTTCAGCACCGCGTTCCGGCCCGTCGTCGTGTTCTTCTTCAGCAAACGCAAGTACGAGATCTCGCCACATCCCTGGAACGTTTCACGCAGCGACGCGACTGACGCGTCCTCGGGTAGATTGTACGCAATGGCCGTCCGGGCCAGTTTACCGTGATATGTCTGATTAGGGGCCAGCGGCTCCTTGCGGCACACCATTGTCTCATCCTCACTTAAAAGCAGCTTGGTCGAGAGTTCCAGGGCTTTCTTAATCTGTTCCATGTCCGTCGTCAGCTTCTTCACGCGGCCGAACGAGGCCAACAGGTCCAACTTGACGTATCCATCCATGTTCATGTTCTTCAACAAGAACAGATCGCCGAGCAGGTTCTCGTCGCAGAAATAGTACTCCAATTGATCACAGATCGTGCGGAGGAACGTGGCCGGCAGCGGAGCGCCCAAGAGGTCTCCTGAAGCGTCCACGTGCTGGCCGGCCTCGCTGTTCTCCGTCTCGCTCGACAGCTGCAGCGACTGCACGGCCTGGCCGATCGCTCCAACAGCAACATCATCACTGGGCAGGGGCGGCGGCACCATAATGTTGAGCACCGGAGGCGGCGGGCCCTGAGGAAGCGGCGGCTGCTGGGGTCGAAAGTTCTGATTCTGCATCTGCATCTGATGGTGGCGCTGCGTAGCGGCCGCTGCGGCCGCGGCCGACACGGACGTGTCATCGGAGAAGGAATTCCAGGCCGAGCCCAGGGCCGACGGCTGGATCGGGGCTGAGAACGAGCGGTTGCGGCTCGACGCGTAGTACTGCGAGGCCAATTGGGCCATGACGTCCATCTCGTCCGAGCGGTCTCCTCCTCGGCCGCTGCGATTGGGCGAGCGGCCATTGCCGCGACTGTACGGGGGCGATCCGGCCGACGATAAGAAGCCGTCGGCCGCAAAGGACGGCAGCGGCGGGGGCGGCGGCGGGTTCCCAGAGTCCGGATTGGTCGACATTCTGTGTTGTGTCTTTGGGCTTGGGACGTCCAAAGGAATTAGAAGAGTGAGCTGTGCAGGGCCAAAAGATCAAACACAGAAGAGGCTAAATCAGTACCGTGAGTGAGTCTTATCACTCGACTTTCAAGCCACACATCGTGATGCAGACGAGTGAGAGGAATACAGTCGAGTCCGTACCTGTCGCTTCGCTGTGTTGTGCCTACAAAAGGATAATACTATTTTGGAAATAGGCGAGATTTCGGGATTGGGTTAGACTCGGTTTGGATACAGTACACAACACCAAGATTGGGCTGGAAAACACCAGTCAATCCATCACGGCGAAGTGAATGCGGAAGGAAACTTACCTTTTGGAGGCGAACGGCAACGGCAACTCTGGTTGTCTTTCGCGTTGACTGAGGTTAGGCAAAAGCGTTTCCTTTTGTCCTTCTCGAAGCGGTTGCGCACTCCCTCTCTCTCCAAAGGAAGGCTGGTTTCTTTTCTCTCTCTCTCTTCGCGAGGGGTAAGTTGCTGCTATCCGGTGCAGTCGGCGGCGGACGGTTGGGGCCCAACGCGTGGCGAGTCTCTCGGCGAAGAGGGGCGGGGCTGGCGGGCGGAAGGACGGCTCTGGTCCGACACTTGACGCTGCGCTTGTGTGTGTTGATCTGTCGTCTCCCCTTCCCCGCGATCTCCCGCCAGGTAAAGTTGCGAGAGCGACAGTCGAGCAACGCAAGCCGCCACCAGCACCAATAGAGCAACGCAAGCACTGGCTTACGGCGCGTTAGCGAGAAAAACCTCGGGCAAGGTTTTTCCCGGGAATTGTGCAACTTAACAACTTCTTCGCGTTGGACAGGACTCAGCTTCAACACGTGTTTCCGGGGCGCTGGAATGGTCGAGTTGTGTGTTGGCGCTGCCTTGGGCGTAGACATCGTTTTGCATGGCACGGCAGTACAAATCTACTGGAATGCAGCTCGAGCTCTGACTCAGCGGCCGTGTAGTGGGATCGCGTCAGAGTGGGAGTTAAGCTGCAAGATGTCCCAACATGGAGAACCAAGCGGTGCAGTGTCAATGGCCATGAGAACATGGCTGGCATTGTAGCACCACTATTCAGTGGCTTGGCCGCTTTCGTGGAGAAAGAAGTTGATGAGAACTGTATTTGCTTCTCATCGATTAAGATGTTCCGCCCTGGGTGGTCTCCAGAATGAAGCCATGTTGTGACCTTCCCTTGGTCGCCACTCGAAGTGGATGCCACGATGGATTGATTCCGTCGGGTTGGAGAACGTCGTGGTCGTCTTCAGACGGCATCTTTTGAAACGCAATGGATTTAGGTTCATTCTACTTAGGCGTCCACGGTCAGATCGGCGGTAACTTTTGCGTATTGCCGGTTGTCGAGGCCTGCTTGCCTGTGCGAGCGTTGCCTGCTGCACCGTCATTGCTACCAGGATTGATACCTGACGCATTTGCATTGCTTGCGCTAGTGCTATTGTTGTTGGCTGTCTTCGTTGCATTCTACACAATGGCACCAATGGTAAGTCCAGGGTAGCTTACGACGATCAAGTAAACGTGGGCTTGGCGTACCTGGTCTTTGTAGTTCGACACAATGTAGTCGAGATCGACGATCCGCGCGGCGATGACCTTCAGCAAGCTGTGAATGTACTGCGCGACGTCCATGTCTTGCTCACGCAGAACCGGTAGCTTGTCGCCGAGATTTAGTCGGCTGTACAGGTTCGTCACGGTAAGCACGATTTGCCCCGACTCGCGGCTTCGGTCGTTGGCCACGCGGTCGTTGCGCTGCCTATCTAGATCCAGCCGCAGTGCCTCGGAGCGCAATGTCTCGAGCTGTTGCTGTTGTCCATGGATACTACTATTTTGCACCAGTACAAGGTTCTGCATCTCTACTTTCAGTGCTCGAATACGCTGGCGAAGCTGGTCGGTCTCGACCTCAGCAGCCCTCACTTGAGACTTCAGGTCGTTGTTGGTATCTACAAGTGTTGCGTGCCGATTGAGGATGTCACCAATTTCTTCGTACTCACCGTCGGACGCTTCCACGGCCGCTTCGAGGTATTGCCGGTATTTGAGCAATTGGTCGCGCTTGCGTTCTAGAGCTTCACGCTCGCGGCCGTCCTTCTCCAGTTGCATCACCAGTTGCCGTTTCCGAGCCTCGTTAACCTCTCCTAACCGGTGCTCGCTCTTGCACTTGAGCTCGGCGCGTGTTCGTTTGGAGTCATTTTCCTTGATGAACTTTTCAAAGCGTGTCACCTGTTCTTTCATCTCAGCCTGCTTGCGTTCAAGCTCCCGTTGCCGAGCATCGCAAGCTTCCATACGTTGAGCATACTCCTCTTTCATAAAGTCCAATGCATCGTCAATCTCGCGCATTTCCTTCCGCTTCTTGAGCAGCAAAGTTGACTGGGACATCTGCGAGATGCCCGACACCACGGGCTCCATGTCATTGATCTCGCGCAACGGGAACTTGCCACTACACCGTAGTCATTTAATTTTTATCAGTCAATACGATACCTGCATCACAACAGTTAAGTACTCACTTGGCAATGCGAGCCTCCGTCAAGAAGACGCCCGACACATCGTCCAGAGTGCTACCGGCGCCAGGATTCGAGTCCTCCATGCTTGTACTGAGCTCGAGCAAGCCTAGCTCGCTCACTTACCGCTAGTACCGCAATGAACTCGCAGATCCTCGTTCGAAAAGCCCTGGCGTGCACAAATCGGCACCCCAATCGCTTCTCGACGACGCACTACGGCTCGTAGTCTACTAGCAACGGGCAGTCTGGCCGATATAAATACCTAGCGCTTACACAGCAACACTAATTGACGCTGGTAGTCATAACTTCTAGAAACCTTTGCACAACATCCTCTGCTTCTCCCGCCAAGTGGGTCCACCAACGTCAAACTCGACAGCATGTTACAGGTGCAACACCATCTTACCTTTCAACATGGCTACATTTGATGTACGCCTGCCACCATTTCCATCCTGCCTTCCCATTCGTCGAAACCCTGTATTTTGCCTCCCTCTCACTGGCTGAAAAGTTCAAACGCTCACGCCCAACCAACAGTGCGAGCCATTGCCCTTCCTGCCGTCATTACCCGCTACGCCGCACCATGAAGCTGGAACCGGCCATCTCGCTCTGGCGCGGCCGTCCCGCCGACGCCGCCGTCATGGGCGTGACCGTCACCACCGGCAAGGAGACCGCCAAGCACGTGCTCGTGACCTCAGCCGAAGACGTGCGCGAGTTCTGCACCATGACGCGCAAGTGCCTCAACCACTGGAGCTTCCGAGCTGGCAGCGCCCACGCTCTGCGCGTCCCGGCGGCGCGTCATCCGGGTCTGCGCGCAATCTTCGGCGTGTGTGGCGCACCCGGTGTGAGTGCCAGTAAGAAGGCGCGTCAGGCCAAGCGTCAGGAAGCCAACAAGACTGCAGCACTGCCGGCCAATGAGGCCATCACGGTGTGGCGAGACACGGACCTGGAGGTGGCCAAGTGGCGTCGCGCGCCGTTGCAATCCAACTCCAAGGCCTTTTCGCTGCTGGTGCACACGGGACTGAAGCTGGACGCGCTCGTGGTGCTCGAGGACGGCTCGTTCGCTGCGTACAACGAAGATCTGACCAGGGTTTTCCACAGTGACGACGCTCAGGACGCTGTGGTGGAGAATGAAGTGGAGGAAGACGACGATATGGATGAGAAGGTGGTATGGGCCAGCTGCGACTCCGACAGTAGCAACTTGACCAAGGGTACCCTGTTCGTGTCGATTTTGATGCAGAAGACCAACAAGAAGGGAGACAAGACGCTGGAGCTTCTGATGTACGAAGTGATCAAGGCAACCAGGCGCACACCGTTTGGAGCGGTGCTGCGCGTGCGTCGTCGTGTGGACTTGCCGGGAAATGAGGAGCTGGGATCCTGCGCGTTCCACGCCTCGAACTTTGCGTTTTCGTTTGTGGCTCGATCAGGACATTGGCAGACGCTGCGGTTTTCACGTGACGCGCTTACCAAGTCTGTAACACTTCTGTCATCTCAGCAAATGCCCAACTTGACTTCAGCCGAGTCGGACTCGACCATTCCGGTGCACAAGAAGCGAAAGCTTCAGGCTGCTGGAACAGCTTCAGGATTTATGGCGTGCGGACTTACTACTCACAGCTCTCTAGTGAGCGTGGCATTGGATGGCGCTCCGAAATTTACGGCCTGGGATGCCAAGTTTGCCGTACCTGTTTCCAAAATTGAATTGAGCCTGGCATCGGAGAACGATGATGACAGCGAAGTTGTCGTAGGACGTGGCAGCAACAGCGGTGTCGGAAAGCTAGTGCAGCTTACGAGCACACTTCTTGGTGAAGAGGTGATCGTAGCTTACGAGCGCGGCATCTTTTTCATTCAAGTAAAGGACAGAACGTCTACATTGGCCAGTGTTCTGGGAGCTGCTGTTCGGGAAAACTCGACTACCCCAGCGATGCCTAACAGCGTTGTTCCATGGGACAGCGTGACCGCGACCAGCAGTGCGAACGATGACACGCTGGATGCTGAGACCTGGAAATCAAATATGTGCAGTGACGATGACCGTGAGCGTCAATTGATTGCGGACCTGTCAGACCCAAAGACGACGCCTACTGCTGCCGAGTTCTCGCGACGTTTGAATGGCGCACTCAAACAGAACAAGCGGAAGGCAGGCAAAGAGGAGGGTGAGGATATATCCTACCGGCTTCTGCAAGCAGCGACTCGGCGGTGCCTGGACTCACCGGACCTTAAACTTTGGGGCCCTCTCGAGACCATGTTGCGCACTAACAGATTGTCCTCACGCGCCGAGCCGACGTTGCTTCCTACGCTGATGCAACACAACCAATTTGCTTTACTGCAGTGTGCCATCGTGCATCTCGTTGACATCGATGAGCGCTCAATTGTGCGTCTGCTGAAATATTTTATTCGCAAGAGCAGCAACGCAGATTTCGTGAAGTTCGTGACGAAGCAGGTCAAGGCTCAGAATAACAAGGCTGGGGCTGTCGACGGTATTGCAAGTTGCGAGCGATTCGCAGTTGCACTTCTGGGCTTGCCGACGAGCAGCGTCTTCCTGCACCGCGCTATCCGCGAGCTGGAGGTTGAGGAGGTTTTGCTCTTGCTTGCAATCTGCAAGAAGCTTCTGCTCGTGTTCACCACTGGCGATGATGAGTCCGACGACGAAAAAGAGTCTACCAAGAAGGCCAAGAAGTCGACCAAGAAGAGCAAGACGGACAACAGCCTGGCAGTGAAGAAGGACGAGAGGCGCTTTACTCCACTGCCGTCAGCTTCCAACTGCTGTGCATGGATCTGCGCGCTGCTGGACGCGCACTTGTCGGAGCTGGTGCAGCGCGCCTCCCAGAACGCCGAGGTCTCCCGTACGCTGCATCAACTGGAGCAGCTCGTGCAGCTACTGCTCGAAGCCAACGCGCAGTACGAAACGGTTCATGGCGTGCTGCGCAACTTCCTGTCGGGCGTGCAGCTGCCGCGCGCTCCCGGCATCCCCGACTACAGCATCGAGGAGCTGCGCCTGTAATCAAACTCACATAGGGGACACCCGAACACAGAATAGATATGTCATCTTCCTCTCTTGGTCGGGTCAATGGTAGTACCACTTCAACTTGGGGATTATCCACCAATCAAAACTCTGTTCCCTTCCAATTGGCCGAAAAGAGGTCAATTTCATTTGAGCGGCAGGGGAGAGCTCCAAACGGAAAAACGCCCGCAAGATCCCAAGCCAAAGCCTCCGCAGCATCTTTCGCTGCCTCTCAACGCCAGCCCAGCCACCCCCACGCTGCGCTCCCTTTTAACTTAATTAGTTTTTAGTACCTTTTTATCCCTTTACGCGCACCAATGGCCCAGCAACAGCAACAGGACGAGGAGAACTGGAAGGCGTCCCTCAAGCGGCCCGAGAAGGACACGCGCGTGCAGACGGAAGACGTGACGAACGTCAAGGGCAACGAGTTCGAGGACTATTTCCTCAAGCGGGAGCTGCTCATGGGCATCTTCGAGAAGGGCTTCGAGCGGCCGTCACCCATCCAGGAAGAGGCTGTGCCCATCATCTTGGCCGGCCGAAACGTCATGGCCCGCGCCAAGAACGGCACAGGCAAGACGGCCGCCTTCATCATCCCGTGTCTGGAGAAGACGGACACGAGCAAGAAGCACATTCAGGTGCTCATCCTTGTCCCCACGCGGGAATTGGCACTGCAGACGTCGGCCATCGTCAAGGAGATCGGCAAACACATGGGCGTTGAGTGCATGGTGTCCACGGGCGGCACGAGTCTCAAGGACGACATCATGCGTCTCTATCAGACGGTGCATATTCTAGTGGGCACCCCCGGCCGAGTCATGGATCTCGCCAACAAGGGCGTGGCCGACTTGAGCCAGTGCTCCACCGTCATCATGGACGAAGCCGACAAGCTGCTGTCGCCCGAGTTCCAGCCGCTGCTGGAGCAGCTCATCAACCACACGGCCAAGCAGCGCCAGATCTGCCTGTTCTCGGCCACGTTCCCCGTCACGGTCAAGGCGTTCAAGGACCGATTCGTCGACAACCCGTACGAGATCAACCTCATGGACGAGCTCACCCTCAAGGGTGTGTCGCAGTTCTACGCGTTCGTGGAGGAGCGCCAAAAAGTGCACTGCCTCAACACGCTCTTCTCCAAGCTTGATATTAACCAGTCGATCATCTTCTGCAACTCGGTGAACCGCGTCGAGCTGCTGGCCAAGAAGGTGACGGAGCTCGGCTTCTCGTGCTTCTACATCCACGCCAAGATGAACCAGGCGCACCGCAACCGCGTGTTCCACGAGTTCCGAAACGGTGCGACGCGGCACCTCGTGTGCTCGGACCTGTTCACGCGCGGTATCGATATCCAGACCGTAAACGTCGTGATCAACTTCGACTTCCCGAAGAACTCCGAGACGTACCTGCACCGCATCGGTCGCTCCGGTCGGTATGGCCACCTCGGTCTGGCTATCAATATGATCACGTACGAGGACAGATTCAATCTGTACCGCATCGAGCAGGAGCTCGGCACGGAGATCCGACCCATTCCGCCCGTCATTGACCGCAACCTGTACTGCAAATAAGCCTGCAGTTGATGTGTTTTATATTGTGACGTGGAGAGATGAAGTCATGGATGTGAAGCAGGACAGCGAAGGTGGAAGGGGAAAAGTGTGAAGTGATGGCATTTGATTGTGAACGTGAAGGTGAAAGTCGAGAGGAAGCGTGGGTGGAGTGCTGGCGTATATAGAGGACTGAAATGCGAGGAGTGAAGAACGAAGAAGCGATCGTGTTTGGGTGGAAATTTACGCCTAGCATCCAGTAGCTGGATGCTTGGGTTGTGGATGTCTGAAGGAAAAAAGTGAAAGCGGCTCAAGTGCGAGCGTAGGACAGCGAGAAGAAGACGCTTACGCGTGTGACATCGGCGTTGGTCGCAGCAACGAGCGAGAAGCAAAGCACGCAGCGACGATGCGTGTGAACAAGAAATGGGGAAGGTGGCGTCTTGGTGCGAGAAGAGCAGCGACGGCAGAGTGCGCGCAGAGAGTGCGCTGGAGAGGAAAATGTCGACGAGCGACAGAGTGGAAAATGCAAGATTGCGGCGGAGGGCGAGGTACGCCGTGGTAGGCGAGCAACGACGGCAGAAGGAGAGATATTGGAAATCAGAGCTAGGTCTCTGCTGGTGCGGCAACTGAGATCGTAGGGGTAGTCGACCACAAGGTGACGTGGATAGATCTGGTAATGCTCGTCATAAAGCCCAAAGTTGAACGACCACCAACATGCCACTGCCGGCTGCCGACTGCTCCGCTCATCTGATCGGGCCTACCGTTCCTATAACTTGGAATCCAAGTTGGATGACAGCTTCAACTGCGGTGCCGCTGTCGCGCTAACGAATGGCGGCCACTGCTGTCACCAGCTAGGGCCGATGCTGATCGCTTGCTGAGCGCAGGCAATTTTACATGTATCCTCGTTCGGACAGTTGAAAGCGTGGGGCGTCTCGACCAGGTCACTGTATCCGACGGCAGGCCCGCAGACCATGCTAGGACGCGCAGCGCTAGAGTGCGGAGAGTTGGAGCGCCACGCGGGACTCAGCCGCCGCACAAATGCCGAGCTGCGCGCAGAAGATCTGCGACAGCGAGTTGGCGGCGGCAAGATATGAGACCTCGGATTCGAGCGTTCCCATCTTGCTTGAGTCTCCGCAGAGACGCCTGTGTCATACAGTGCATGGCTCACGACGACGGCGGTCGTTCCATTCCATCCGGCCCAACCGCGCTGGCTGTCAACCGTTGACAGCGAGCGCTGTTTCTCACGGGTGTTGTAGCTCGCAGTGCTGGCCCGACCGCATCCGCTGTGAGGAGCGCGTTGCCACCGCTGAAACGTTACCACAATGCAAGCAGTTCCTGGTGAAAAAAGTCATCTCTTAAATATGGGGCCTGCTTCGGCCTACTATACGATCTATGCCAACACTCCTATAATAAATAGCTGGTTGCTCTGCTTCAGAACTCGACCTCGGCGAAGACGCGGCGTCTGGACGCCACGGGCGCCACCATGCCGAGCTTGCCCATGGGCGGCACGGCCCACTCGCGCATGCCGCAGATCTTCTGCGCCTTGACGACGCGGTCGCCGCCGCTGCGCGTGGGGAAGAGGCTGCTGCGCTGCGCCTCTCCGTCTTCGGGCCGCATCTCCTCGAAGGAGCGTTTGCGGCCGTCCTTGGTGCTGGGCGTCTTCTTGACGACGGGCTCGGCCGCCGTCGCGGGCTGCTGCAGGAACTCGCGCACGAGCTTCACGAGCTGGCGGCCCACTTGGCACGAGCCGCAGTGCAGCAGACTGCGCTCCACGAAGAGCGCGGACACGCGCGTCACGAGGAACTGCAGCAGCACGTTGAGCGTGCTCATGGTCTCCTTCTCCTGAGCGCGCAGGTCGCGGATGATCTGTCGGAACGAGTAGTGGTCCACGACGCTGGCCAGCCACTTGGCCAGCAGACTGGACTTCTTGTAGTTCTCCTTGGGCTGTTCCTGCGAGCTGCTGCGGCGGCGGCGCTGCACGTCGCGCGCGAGGGTTTCCAATGACCCCCACAAGGCGTCGAACTCGCCCATGGTCTTGTACACGAAGTAGACGCTCTCGGGCGCCGCGGGCCGCACCTGCACCGCGAACTTCTCGTCCTTGCCGCCGATGCAGGACGTCACGGTCGCTGCGAGGCCGCGCATGTTCATGAGGCTGCTGATGGGAATTCGCTGAGGCGTCGGATAACGAAAGAAGCGCTTAGCCGCACGGGGGCAAATCGCCTAATGAGGCCGAGGCTGCAGACTGCTGGTAGAGAGCGGCGCGAGAGACAGGGCGGACCCTACCCCTCGGTGCTGGACTGACGCGTCGGTCCGCCTCTCTGCGCCGCCTGTCAAGGGCAAGTGTTGGGAAATGATTTTTCAGCCTGCGCTCGACAGCTTTAGCGCGGCTTCCTGGGCGGGCCGCTTCGTTTGCCTGCGCGTTGGTGGTGCGGCCGAGCATGGAGTCCGTACTCGCGGTTTACGATCGCGGCTCGAAGTTGCGGCGCGGGATCTGGTCGGATCGATCGGAGACTGCTTGCTTTGCTGCTGAAATGACTGCCGTCCGGTGCTCGCGACCGCGTCGCTGTCGCTGTCGAGGCAACCCCAGCTGGGCCTTTGGAAGCTTGGCGCCTCACAAAAGCCGCGGCAACGGTGGAGCAGTCAATCCACCGCATGGCTGGGTGCCATGCGGCTGCCCCGACGGCCATGACCAGCACCAACAACTTTCGGCATGATTGCCATTGCCGTGAGACCACATGCAGCAACGGCATCGTCAATCAAGCGCAGTGGGGTGGATTTTCAACGCCAAAAGAAAAGGTTCACGCTGGACAAGCAGGGAAATCATTGCGGGATCCGCTCGGCATACAATCTCCAAGTGCGTGTTCGCGCGCCGCTCGAGCCACAAAAGCGTCAGTGCATAGCCGGTGGGGTTGACACCCTTGTGACAGCTCCGAAACAGCTGGTTCCGCACGCTCGACTTGCGTTTTGTATGGCGGCCGCAGAACCGGCCGAGGGCCGGTCAACTGAAGCGTCGTGAGTAACGCCTATCCACTTGGAGGAGGACAACCTCGGATCGACAGGGTAAACTGCTGCTTGCCTTTGGTCTCTTGGCGCGCCACATGGGCGCCTTCGCCTCCCAGCACGAGGGAAAAAAATAGCGGCCATGTGCTGGGGGCCACGACTGCAGCGTTACTGCTGGCTTAGCGCCTTGCCAGTCGAGCCCCGGAGCTGTGGCTCGCCTCGTAGGGCGTCCCACCTGGGCCGACGCCGCGGATGGCTCCGACGCACTTGCCGCTCCCTTTTCTGCCGCTAGCGACGCCATGAAGGCCGGGCGCCGGAGCTGCCGTCGTTTCATTGTGGTGCCGCCAGCACATCCGCAGAGCGGCCCGAAAAGGACGTCTGCCCCGCCGTCTTGGCCCGCGTAGAGACCGAAAGCGACTTGGATAGGCCGCAGTGGAGCGGCGGGCACATCAGATGACGAGGAGGCATTGCCGGACGTCACGCGGCCGATCCCCGCGCCGAGGGATGTGGAAGCGTGCGCGTTGGAAAGGTCGAGCCACTCGCGCTCAGTATGCCGCGCCAAAATTTGTAAGACGCTCGGCTGGCGAGGACTATCGCCATGATGGCGGCGGCCCCAGCTCGGCGAGCTCGCTTCAACGTTCGCGCTTGACGTTTCTCAGCGTGCGGACGCTCGCGTTGGAGAGGCCGACGGCCTCCCCGTTCCATGCGCACGAGTGCCTCTCGGTTTTCGAGCCATGCACTTTTGCTGTCGTCGTGGCGGGTCCTGCGGCAGTGCCGGTGCCGGCAGAGCTGTCACGTCATTGAAGCGAGAACGGCTCGACAACGGCTGAAGCTGAAGCGTGCAGCAGATTCCCGTGAGTTTGGCACCGTGATTCGTGTCCCTTCTTGGGGCGATTGCACATTGCTTCGACCACACAAACGGCTACCGCCGCCGCCATCTCGCCAGAAACGGAATCGCGTCTCCTCCGGTCGTAAGGCAAGCGCGCCACCCAGCGGCGCATTGTCGTTTGATCCCTTGACGCTAATGCTGGACCGAAGTTGAAAGTGGTCGGGGACTTACCGCCGCTGTCACGCCGGACGAGACCAGCGTGCACCCGGTGGTGCCAGCTATCACCTACTTCACCAGCTAGGCGTCGGGCACCACTGACCCGATCGCTGACACTCTACGTTACGAACGCAAGGCCATTCCAAGCGCTGGCTGGCGAGCAGCGCTCACACCAAGCTGCGATGGTGTCTGGAAGCCGAAATCGCGCTTGAACCAGGTGCATTTGTTGGCGCCAGTTGCAGTGCTGAGTTAAGACAACTCATCGGGTCAGGTACTCGTCGATCGTCGATCTCAGTAGCTGCGCGCTGGGTACTGCCAGCCGTGCAAGGCGCCGGCAAGACTGATAAATGAGGGATCAAATGACACATACGCCATCGAACGCTGATGGTTTCTAGCGTTCTAGCGCTCTACGACTCATTTGTCGTGCGGCAGCGGTGTAATATCAGCGGAAATGGAGCATGGCAGCTCCTACACAGAGCCGCGCTTGCCATTTCGCCACTAGTGCGGTGCCTGCCGTCAAACTTCTTCGTGGACCAAGCCGGCAATCTCATCGTTTGCTACGCCGGACAGAGGTGTAGCCATATCCACCGAAAAAGGCAACTTGAAGTTGCAAGAGTGATGGTCGTTGTATGCAGTGGCTCCGCTATCTTTGATTGTCTATAATAAGGGAAGTTTCTGCAGCGAGGACTGAAGGCTGGAGCTCTACGCGTGCTGATCGAGGTGCCATTGCTGTGAGGGTTTGGACTTTCGAGAAGGTCGTGATTCCCTGCGCCAGTGGAGCAGCCGATGTCGCTGGCGCGAGGCCCGGACCTTTCCCAGTCCACTAGTGACAGCTCGCCGCTGTTTCTGCTCTCGCCTGCGGCGTTGCGACCCATGACGAGCCATGCGCGGATCGAAGGTGGCGCGTTGTACACGAACGACGTCGTGGATCTGCGTCCGCCTCCGAGGAAAAACTTCCTGCCACAATTATCGTCCAAAACAGACAACATCGACACTAATGATGATCATGCAGCACTAGCAGAAGAGGACACGGACTCCGATAAGTACAGACAGAAGATGTGGGCAGGCCAAGCGAACATTCTCGTGACGGTGCGACTACGTCCGCTTTTGAACCACGATCGTGATCGAGAGGAGATTGTCAAAGTTGTGGGCAATAAGGAGGTTGCGGTGATGACTCGCAGTCCCGGAGGTTTGATGGAGTCGATGCTGAGTGCAAATCTCCCCGTTCGTCGATATACCATACATCCGCTGCGGAAACCTCGGCATGCATCAGCATCTCCTTCTGTTTCTACTGGGGCGTCAGGAGCGCGTAGGAGGGAAAAGCGATATGCGTTCGACTACGTCTTCACACCACAGGATGGACAACAAAAGGTTTATCAACACACTACCAAGTTTTTGATCCACGGAGTGCTCAATGGTTTCAACGCCACGGTGTTTGCCTATGGCTGTACTGGAGCTGGAAAAACGTATACCATGTTCGGCACTCCAGAAGAACCTGGCATCATGGCGCGAACGCTGGATGATCTGTTCCGAAATATCGAGCGTGTGCATGCTGACCCAGCAGGACGCGTGCAGTACCGAGTGACTGTTTCTTTCCTGGAGGTTTACAATGAGAACATCCGTGATCTACTTTCTGCGAGCTCGTCCTGTTCGTCTGCGTCCTCAATGCCAACGTCCGAGTTCTTGGATTTACGTGAGGACCCAGTACGAGGGTCTGTCGTGGCCGGACTTTCAGAAGTGGAGGCAAATAATGCACAAGAAGTTATGAAGCTTCTACGTAGAGGTAATAAGTATCGGTCACAGGAGAGCACTGCAGCAAACTCAGTCTCCTCTCGATCGCATGCCGTACTACAAGTACATATAGAGCAACAAGAGAAAGTAGCTTCAAGTGATTCCACCTCTGACCCGGAGGAAATTGAGACGGAGCCTTCAGAAGACAACAAAAGAGTCGATGGTACCGAATTAAAGTTTGGAAAGCTGTCGCTGGTGGATTTAGCCGGCAGTGAACGAGCAGCAGTCACTCAAAATCGCGGTCAAAGGCTTCTGGAAGGAGCCAACATCAATCGCTCACTACTTGCGCTGGGAAATTGCATTAACGCTCTCGGTGAGAAAGGAGCATCAGCAGGATCGTTTGTGCCATACCGAGACAGCAAATTAACGCGGCTTCTGAAAGACTCGTTAGGTGGAAATTGCCGAACAGTGATGATTGCCAACGTAAGTTTGGCTGCGTCTAGTGTAGAGGAAACTTTGAACACTCTCAAATATGCCAACCGAGCCAAAAACATTAAAACGACCGTGCGGAGAAACATCGTTGAGTCTGATGAATCCACACTTATTCAAAGCAATCTCGTGGCTAATCTTCAAGAAGAGATAGCGACACTCAAGAAAGCTCTACTTCGACAACAGGAACAAGCTGAAGCGGGTAGACATTCTCCAGCAGAATCCGAATTACGCTGGGTCGAGAGCAACAAATTAGCCATCGGCAGCAAAAGTGGTGATAATAATTCTGAAGAAGAAGACTGGAAGTCTTCGAAACTACAAGAAGCCCGCAAGTACATATCCGAGGCCTTTCAAGAGCGTTGTCAATTGCGTCACGCGCTATTGAAGCTGGAACACCAGGTAAGCGAAAGAGCTTTGATGATGTGATGGTAGTCTAACAAGTTATTCGGCAATGCAGATTCAAGTTACTAGTAATGCTCAAGAGGTGAAGAGCTCTGAAAATGTACCAGCGCTGGCTGCGAGTTCAAATGACGTGCAATCTCCTTCCAAATCCACGACTGTTTCCACCGAGCCACAGGCACCAGAAAGCTCGAGAAGCTCAGCTACAGTGGCGACAACTACGTTGGCATTGAGTTCGCCTATCTCTAATGCTGTGAGTCAAGCAACGACAAATAGGGAAGATCAACGTCTTACATCCTTGAATCTTGAGCGAGAGAAACTGATGCAAACACTTGCAAGGAATGAGAGCGCGATGGAAGAATTTCGACGAGGCATTGAACAAAGTCCTCTGATGGAGCGCAATGAACTGATCCGCGAGGTGTTGCTGATGGAATATCAGATTGGAAACTTGGAAATGGACAAAATGCAGCTTCAAACATTGCGAGATCTTCAAATGGATCTCGGTTTGAGTCTAGAGGGCAAGCATGGAAACAACGACAATTTGAGCACAGAATCACCTGATGTCAGGCTTACCTCCACTTATCAAGATGAGTTTCATCTGAGTCTCCCGGCGCTTGCTCTGAAAATCTCGCAACCTCAATCCTCTGATCGTGATAGCGATCGTACGCATTTACCCGAAATCAAGTCAACTAAAAGTTCAAGTGGCCGGGGAGGGTTTCTGGAGGAACTTCGTGAGCACTTGTATCCTAGTAAATCAAACAGCCATCGCGAAAATCTGCAGCAAGAGGCCCGCACCGTTGCAGCATCTCCAGTAACCCACCACAAACATTGGGGACTGCATCTGAACAATGCCTCCCTTCCGTACATTCGCCTGAAAAAGAAGAATCCAGTACCGCTGTATATTGAACCGACTGCAACTGGGAGTCTTGCAGCAGTGATCGCGTTGGGTAAATCGCCGTCGACGACATCGCTGGCAGAACCATACCTCAAGTCTCTAAAAAGTCGGCACAAACCTTCACGAGCAAGCAGGAAGCACAAACAAAGCAAAAAGTCACAATGAAGTAATGAATTAACTTGTGTTTCTCGCTTGTGTATGTGTATTGTGAATTTCGCCTATATTTGCCGTGGTGGGCCGGTTTGACAAACCGCTCAATACAAAACCAAGAAATCGATCCATTCTTTTAAGTACGAATCGGCGTCGTACTTAAACGAAATCAAAATGGACTGACTATGCACTCTATAATTAAAGCAAGTCACGTGGGCCGATTGGCCCAATCGCGTAACGGAGCGATTGTGTTGGCCCGCAATGGAAATTTGGAGTAGAAAGCACAATAGCACAATATGGATAAAGAGAGAACCACGATGCTTATTATTGTGGTGTTGTGTTACCTACCTAGTTGAAATACTTCACTTCGAAGCTAACGACGTACATCGTTCGTCAGCTGTGGGTGAAAAACGAAAACGTTGGAGTGGATGTGTGTGATAGCGCATGATGGCCCAGTATCAAGCTTTCACTTCAAAACGTCTCGGAAATAGAGTTGTTGCGCTTGCGATAAGCTGGTGAAGCTTGTTCGGAGCCACCTTCCATGCCTTCAGAGATATGCGCACGGATCTTCTCGTAGAAGCGCTTGAACTGAAAAATATCAACCTGATCAAGTCATAATACAAGGACGATTGTTAGCATCAACAGACACGGAATGAAGATGGTGTCAAGACTTACGTGGCCGCGTCGGAATTCCACGAGGTATACACCGCGCTGAAAGAGAAACACCTGCACGGTACAGGTCAGGAGACCAGCATACCGCACCTCAAGCTGGTAGTTGTCCCAATCGATTGTCACATCTTGTGGGACCTTGGAGTACTCGTACGGTAGCGGACACGGGTTGGCTGCTAAGGCGATCTCAATGTTAGACAGCACTAAACGTGCCGGTAGTGCCGTAAGGAATCGAGTGGAGCGAGCCACAACGTCACTGTAGGATGGTGGCGTCGCCTGCTGGTCCTTGTCTCCAACTTGAAGGGGCTTGCTGGCAGCAGCAGCATCTCCCGAATTTTCAGCTGGTGTCAGGGGTTCTGTCAGCGTACGGTTGAGAGGAAGACCGGGCTTCTCATCAAGCGCCACTATCGACTGCGGGACAAGAGGCGGAGAACGACCGAGAATGTTAATGCCGTCGAAGGCACTTGTGTTGCTGATGTCAACGTTTGTCAACTCCCGAAATCTTCCGCGAGCAAAACCACGAAGGAATAATTCCGGGGGTGAATTGCGACGGAATCGAATCGGCATCGTATCTCGAGACCGGTTGACAAGCGGTGGCGACACGAAGCGGTGCTGGTGTCTCTGCGCCGTAGTTTCTTCCGGTATCAAACGGGTGGTAGGGACTATGATATCACCGCTGTCGTTTTCCAGGCTACCGCAGAGCTCTCCAGCAGCAGCACTTTCTGAAAGGTTCATTGACGGTGTCATAGTAGCTTCTCGAACGAGTGCCTCCTGCTTTAATAATGCACCAGCTTCCGAAATGTTACAAGCGTTTAATTCTTTGTCGGATGGCAGTGAAGAATCATCATCGTCTAGCTCCAACTCGAAGTCTCCATTGTTCCTAGCATCACGAGGAGAATTCAGTGGTGTTTGGCCAGACATGGACGAGGTTTCGTCAACTGGTGGCATGTAGCCGACGACACCCGCAAGATGCTTGTTCACACGGAGGCCTTGCTGCGGAGACGGTGGGCAGCGAAATGCATGTCCGTGGGGGCTGGGAGCCTTAGCAAGAAGTCTTGTGATTGCTTGAGGAGACACCGAGCCAAGGCGGCTCGGGTGCACATGCTGGCCCAAATCAATACCATCTTGCAAAGTGTTAATTGCCACATCCGTTCGAGTTTTGTACGTTGAGTGAGGTGATGGTGGTGGTAGCCCTGTTGTACTGAGTGGCGGACCATTGCTTGGTGGTTGATCGTCTTCCAGCATCGACCGGTTTGGCTTCTTCAGCTTTTCACCTCGCACCCATACGTGACGCTGAGCTTCCTCCACTGAGAGACGCATGCACGCATCTGGGTAAAGTAATTGTGCAATCAATGACTTCAGTTCTTGTGAAAAGTGCGCCGGGAAAAACCACGCGGGGAACTCAACCTCGTCCGTGGGGTCGTCATCACTGTATTTAGTGTTGTACGACCATTTACGAAAACGGTCATATCGGACACACTTGAGTAGGTCCTTGCCGAAAGGCAAATTACCTGCAATCATTGCGTAAAGAATGATACCAATCGACCATGCGTCAGCTTTAGCTCCATCGTAACCTTGCCCAGCATCCATCAAAACTTCTGGTGCAACGTAGTGAGGAGAACCAACCACCGAACGCAATCGCCGAATAGCCGGTTGATCAACGCCATTTCCATTCGCACCACCGCCTGCATCATTATCCGTAAAAGCGAAAATGGCCGACAATCCAAAATCTGCAATTTTCAGCGTCGACTGCTCCTCGTTGTCTGCCAAAAGAAGATTTTCAGGCTTGAGGTCGCGATGACAGACTCCGGAGTTGTGGCAAAATGCGACTCCGGAAATGAGCTGACGGAAGAACAGACGCGCACTCTCCTCATCAGTACCGCAGTCTAGCTTGATGCGATCGAAAAGCTCACCACCGCCAGCAAGTTCGAGTACCAGAAAAGTGGTGCACTTGCTGTCCTCCACGAGCTCCAGCGCTTCATCCAGGCGCAGAACGTTTTCGTGGTATTCAAGCCCCGACATGTTGGAGATCTCTCGGTGAATTGAGCGCCGCGTGTTCGCAAACTTAATAAACTTCTTCGGGATTCGAGGAACCTTGATCGTTTGGTTCTTCACTTGGACTTCCTGATACAGCTCTGCAGGATCCGCCTGTTGCTGTCCTGGGCTCTTACACTCTTGCTGGTTTACCAGCTCACCCCACACTTGGATGCACTGAGGCAACGTGAGCTCCCGAACATGGCCCGTGAATGGATCTTCAAAAGCCGCAATCGCCTGTTTCGACGTCGGGTGAATCAGCCACCACACGTTCTCCACACGAATTCTCTCGGTCGTTGGCCTCGCAGTACCGAAACTCGATCGCATCCGATGGTTTCCTCCGGCGAACGCTCGTCGATCAGACCTGAGTCCACTATCGTCTCCAAGCTCCTCTTCGTCCGACGGCTGCATCACCACAGATTTTCCTTTGACCGCGACAATGCACCGCGCCAACAGCGTACTGGGAAATAGCTTGTACCCGACTGGATTCAGTATCTTGATGGCCACATGCTGCTTGGTCTTCGTGGAGAAGGCCTCGTACACTCTGCAGCAGACGACAGTACAGCAACAGCACTCAGTACTTCAATAACTCCTCTCTAAAGCCTACAATGGCTATAAAATCTCTACAGTTTCTACTCACACGCCTGCGGCGCCTCCTCCCAGGTAGCCTCCGAGCTCGTAGATGAGTTCGTTGCCGCTGTAGATGGCCTGGCCGTCGTAGTGGTCCACCTTGACGGTCTGCAGCTTGCGGTGCCTCTCGTTCATCATCTCTGCGACTGTGGAGACGTCCAGGAGCAGCGGAAGCAGCGGAATCAGACGCAGCCCAATTGGACACACAGAGACCGCGACGCTGGACAATAACCAGCTGATAACTAGGGAAAGGACGGACGGTACCTGGTTCTGAAGCGTGTGGAGCTCGGATTTCCACCGGAAAAGCGGCAGCAGGTGCGCCGCGCGCTGCGCTTTCGAGTGCTCGAGCCTCTGGGCGGGGCTGTCGCGGCCAGCGAGTGTCCTTTGGCGCCGCGTCCCCAGCGAGATGCAGTTCGCTTTGGTGACTGGGACTTGAGACGCCACAACCGACTCAGATGACGTTTCAGCCAATGGGAGCGAGTTAAGATGCGATTCAGCCAATGAGCGAGAGGGACGGCTATTTATGGAATGTAACGGATCGATACGAGCCTGAGGAAATTGTAGGTACCCGACCTGAGCGGCATACTGAGGCCAAGTGAGCGGTAACGCTGGCCAGGCTGGCGTTGGCGGATCGGCTCATATAGCGGCCGCTCGCTACCCGAGCCACGTTTCATTGGGCGAGCACGTACTGACGCGAGCTGCTTTTCGAGCAGCCCAACGGGTGCCGGAAGTGTAGGTGACTGACGCTCAGTATGCATTCTGGGCGCGTTCCATTGGCTGCGAAGTTGAAGTTGGCTAATTGAGATGTGGACCACATCCTGTGTCAAAACGCGGTGCCTTTATCTCACCGTGTTTTGATACTCGTGTGTGCCACTAGGATGCTCTCTTTTGCACCAATCGCAGCGCTTCAACCAACTGACGCAGATCGCTTCCTCGGATGCTGAGCTGGAGCGCATTCGCCAACGTGCCTCGCCGCTGTCTATCTACGCCAGCCTTCCGAGCTCTTCATCGATTCACCATGAGCCAGGCGCTACTGCAGGGAGTCAAGCTGACCAACGCCAAGGGCGAGTCCGTGCAGGGCGAGCAGCTGGGCCAGGACGGCAAGGTGCTGGCGCTCTATTTTGCTGCCGACTGGTGTCCGGACTGCCGCGCCTTCCAGCCGGCGCTCAACAGCTTCTACAAGGCGGCAGGTGACGACCTGGGCGTGGTCTTCGTGGGCTCCGACGCCTCCGCTGCTGACCAACTGGCGCACTTTAAGGACAAACAGGGACCTTGGTGGATGGTGCCGTTCGAGGGCGAGACGCGCACGCAGCTCAAGCGCAAGTTCGGCGTCTGCGCCGGCGCCGAGGTGCGCGCGCTCAGCCCCATCACCCGCAAGGGCGGCATCCCTACGCTCGTGGTGATCCGTCCGGACGGAGAGGTCGTGGACTTCCACGCTGCGGACAAGGTCGAGCGCGACGGCATCAAGGCACTCGCCAAGTGGCAGTAAGCGGCATCGTAGTGGGAGATACGAGAAAATAAAGGACCCCTCCGCGTCAATTTTACTGCACTTGGCTTTTGCCATCCAGTTTGATGCTTGGAAACATCGATACGAGCTCAATGTGGGGCTGCGATTGACTTTGAAGACGTCTAGCTGGGCTTGCGCTTCAGGCTGCAGGCTGCAGATCATCGGGGCAGAACCTTACCCAGCAATTTGCGCACTTCCACACTCGTCAGACGCTTGTCCGATGATTGCAAGGGAAGGGCGAGCAAGCGGACACCAATTTCGATCAGCTGCGGACGAGTGAGCGAGTCATGCACATCTGGTGAAATTCGTCCACACCAGCCAATCACCCTGTTGTTATCCCAAGCAGCACAGAGACCCAGCAATCGTCAAGACTCCAGACAAGCATGACGGACGCTCTGCTGCACGCCACCAAGCTGGTGAACGCCAAGGGCGAGACCATCGACGGCGGAGACCTTGGCAAGACTGGACTGCTCGCGCTCTACTCTGCGGTGCGTTCTTGTCGTTCGCGCTTACTCTCTCGTTAGCTCTAGCGTCAGTGTTAACAGTGTCAACTTGACACCTCGCTGCCAGGCGAACTGGTGCCCGGACTGCCGCGCGTTCCAGCCGAAGCTCAATGACTTCTACGCCCAAGCGAACGCCTCGAAGCAGCAGCTGGATGTGGTCTTCTTGAGCTCCGACATGTCGGAGGAGGACCAACAGGCGCACTTCTCCACCAAGCACGGCGACTGGTAGATGGTTCCGCGCGAGTCCGAGATCCGCAATGAGCTTCGCCGAAAGGTAGGTCGAGTCGCGCCAACAACGTGTTTCTGCTGCTAACTCACCTTGACTTGGACGCAGTATGGTATTCGCAACGGCAAGGACGACGCGGAGGTGGGAGTCACGCACCGCAACAGCGGCATCCCGGCGCTCGTGATCATCCGTCGCGATGGCGAGGTCCTGGACTTCCAAGGTGCACAACAAGTGGAGAACGACGGGATCAAGGCGCTGGCGAATTGGCAAGCCAAGATCCAAACCGAGGAGCAGTAGACGCACTCGACTGCAGCTTCCAGACTCTTCCTTGTGCACCACAGAACCATTGAACGTGCACAACGTTTTCATTTGTGTTTCCTGGAGTGATGCACCACGCCACTATGAAGAGCGAATAAAATAAAGAAATCCTCCACGCATTGCAACCTACGCCGTGGCCGACACGGTCATACTCGCCGCATCTGCATACAAACAGTTGCCCAGCTCCTCGAAGGTGTCGGGACTAATCCGATTCTGCTCCGCCGCCACGATCATCTCATTGTAAATAGCGTTGCCCAGCGCGGCAAACATGCCGGCCGTGAAGCCCTGGGGCATGGCATTGTCGTCGCTGCCGTCCGTCATCGAGAGCGTCTGTAGGTCGCGCAAGATCACTCCAGGGGGCAGCTGCACGTCCTGCAGCAGCGACCGCAGTCCGTCATCGCGTCTGCGTCGTCGCGTTGTCCCCGCTGCGTCTCCTAGCGGCTTTTTCTCCGCTTCAACGCTCTCACTGTCGCTGTCGTCCGAGTCCTCGTCCAAGGGCGACTCCAGCTCGCGGAACAGTCCGTAGAGCGTCTGCAGTCGTGCCCACGCGTCCGCTGCACGTCTCTGTTCGTCCACTGACAGCTCCGCGACGTGGCTCTTCCTGGTTTTGGCTGCTTTCTCCGCAGCGATCAAATGCACGCCCGAGACGTCCTCTGGGAGCGTGCGGAAGTGCTCTCGCACCACCTCATCGTCGCGTAGTGTGGTGTACGCGACGCTGGGGCTAAGACACGCGTCCTCCTCGTCGCTGGAGCTGCCGCCGCCCCCGTTGTCGTGGCCGATGGGCGCCGGCAGGTGCAGCCGAGCGCGCTGGATGGCTCGGCGCAGCATCGCTAACGGCGCGATTCCTCGAGTGACGGCATTTTATACTGGGCGTTTGTATCGGAAGGATGCGCAGAGGAGGAATGTAGGTCACTGGTACACTGTACCAAAGGTTGGTGAGGGGTACAGTGTACCATGGTCTGGTTGCAGTTGTTGCAGGACGATTGGCACCAAGATGCGAGGAAGTGAGAGCATGAAGTGGAGAGAAATTGGTATTTGCGCAATTGTGTTGAAGAGAACATGCCAGCGACTCACGTCAGTCCAGCGTTGCGGCGAAGAATTTCAGACGATGCGAGGCAACTCCTGCGAGCGGCACTCAGTGAAGGCTGCGAGGACTTTGGGGACCATCCACTGGAAGCTCGAACGTGCACCGTCAACCACCTGGCAGTAACGGAACGACTGCAGAACTTCCGAGGCCAATTGCGACTCGAATTGCTGGATGGAGGAGAGGTGGCGTCCGATACGGCAGTGCCTCTGCGGATCACCGTGACCAGCTCGGCGTACTTGCTGCGGTATCAGGTGGCGAGCACTGGGGCTGAAGTGTCCGTGCTGAACCGGGCGGGGGTGGCGACGTCGTGGATTACAACAGCAGAAGGTAATGACCTGCAGTTGGGGCGATTCCTATCGTCCACGACAAGCTCCGACGACGACGAACTCGAAGCTGTGATGCAGGAGATGGATTCCGAGATTCTAGCGCTGCTGGGCGTCCTGGACTCGCTCGACTTGCTGGACATGGTGCGCGCGTTGGAAACCGCTACGTCGGGCATTTACTTTGGCGGCGAGCGAATCTACCACGCCACAGGTGAAAAGAGCACGTACGTGTTCTCGTTCGACGCGCGAACGGGCTACCCGCTTTCGATCACACAAGCCCCCACCGACACAACGCCTGAAGACGCCTCGTCCTGTGCGCGAGTGGCGCTTCAGCTCTCGATTGACGACTACGTTCGTCACGATGACAGCAGCATCGCCGCACCGATCGGGATCAAGTCGGACGTGGAGCTGCTGGCCGACACTGCCGTCGAGTGCTTCTATGACTGGACGGCGAGCGGCAGGCAGCAACTGGAGCAGCTATTCGCGCTGCTCGACCAGGACGACGACGGCTCCGTCTCGGGCCAGGACGTGGTCAAGCAACTGCTGGACGCAGGCTATCCGGTCGAGCGCGCCGACGCCATCGCCATGGAGATGGCCCGCCTGCTGTGTGTTGGTGCCGGCGCTGCAGCAGCTCTTCCTAGCGTTGTCAACCGTTTCGAGCTCGGTGTGCGTTGCTGCAGTGGTTTCGTCGTTCCATAGCCGCAGGTGGCGCTGGCCCGAGCCATTGGCGCCACAAACGCGACCGAAATTCCGCTTCCTAGAGACTTACAATTAATTAGTGTTGTTGCCGTCTGGTGGTCGGTGCTGCTTGGAAACTCAACAACTTGAACTCGATCACTTGGCCCCACTATACCCCCCTTGGAAATTGCAGAAAAGCGAACCCATAAAGAAGCAAGCGCCGTCAAGCATAAGTCGCCGAGGCGTCGTTCCCTGCGCGTTCCCGCCCCACCTCTCTCTCTTGCGCCCCGTTACGACCGACGCCACTCACTCCTGCTCTCTCTCTGTGGCGATGAACGCGAGCGCCAACTCGGAAGCCATCCGCTTGGCGCAGGCCTCGGACTGGAAGGGGCTGCAGCGACTCCTGGAGCGAGACCCGGCCATGGCCAAGCAACGCGGCGACCACGGCATGCTGCCCATTCATTGGGCCTGCACGGTGCGTCGAGTGCCGCTCTCTCTCGTGGCCAAGCTGCTTCAAGCGTATCCGGACGGCGTCCGAGCCAAGAACGCCGGCGACCTGCTGCCACTGCACATCGCCATCCGCGCGGGCGTGCAGGCCTCGTGTCTACGGAAACTGGTGCGAGCGTATCCGGAAGCAGTGAGCGAACGGACCCCCGACGGCGTCTCGGCGCTGGAGATGGCAGAAGACATTGGACTGGACGCCGACAGCCTCAAGGTGCTGCGGAGAGTGCACGAACGCAGCAGCATCGTGCAGCAGCAGAACGACGACGACGGCAGCTCGTACGAGCGCGAGAGTGCAGAGTTCGACCCGAAACGGGAGCTCAGTGGTCAGGAAGAAGGAGAAGCGTCCGGGGTTCGACGACCCGAAGATGAAGACAAGGACTGGACGGAAGCTGCGGTACCCGAGCCGTTCGTGGGCAATGTGGGCTTTGGTGGCTACTTACACGGCGGAGACGGTCTGGACGCCGCTGAAATGTCGGGCCTCGAGCCCGAAGATAGCATCAGCATGATGAGCGAACAGTCGCTGAGCGACGTCGACGGGCTTGATTCGCCGCATGACCATCTCGTGTCTCCTTCCTCCACCAGCACTTGCAGCCAAGACGACCCGCGGACACCAACCAGCCCCCGATCGTCCTTTGGTCTCCGACTTCGCTCAGGAAGTCGTCGCGGACTTGGCGTCTACCAGAATCAAAATCAGGAAATGACGTCCCAGCAGCAGGCACGGCTACACCGCACTGCATCGTTGCTCGCCCAGCTTCAGAACGATGGCGTTCTCACCGAACGCGAGCTGCATACCATGGTGTCAGCTATGAGTGCTAACGCCGCTACGTCTGGAGGAGAAGAAGCAGCGTCGAGTCGAAGTCACAATCGGCACATGTCGCTGCCGCTTATGCCCAGTTACGAGAACCTGCGGCAAGACTCGAACTTCCACGCGTACGACGAGGCAGATGATGAAGACAATGGTGAGATCGGCGACGGATCTTCACGGGACAGCACCAGCACGGCAGGTGGTGTGACCGGTCCTCAGGAGCATCCCACGAGGTCGGCTATTTCACTCAGTGCAGGAACCCGTGCAGTCTCGCCACTCGATCACTCCCGGCGGGTCGCAACGAGGCTCGCCACCTCTTTTCGGAAGCCACACCGGCGTGCTTCACACGGATCTCACGGTCGAGGTCACTTTGACCCTCCACCAGAGTGGAAGCACGATGGCGAGTGCTCAATCTGCCGGGCCAGCTTTGGTATGTTCAAGCACCGCCACCACTGTCGTAATTGCGGAAAGTCTATCTGCAGCCAGCATAGCGCAGACAAGAAGATATCGATGGAGGCGAAGGGCTTCACGACTCCCCAACGCGTGTGCGTTACCTGCTACGCCATGATAACACACAGTCGAGCGCTGAAGCACGATCTTGAGCTTGAAGAGGCCGATCGTGAAGGTTCGTTGCTGAACCCTGTAGCATTCCAACAGAAGCACTACGCACTTCCTGCAGGCGCCAACGAAGATCGCAATGTATCGGCTGTTGCTTCTTTCCCGTCCTCGACGCGAGGTGGCGCACGCAGAGGATCGCGGAGCCCTACGACCAGTGCTGGGACTCCCGCCACATCACCGACAACTGCACACAAAGCGATCTCTCGGAAATCAAGTACTCTCGCTGCGGGTGAAGCTACCGGAGGAGGAGGGGAACGTGCAACCACTTCAAACCACGCGTCTGGTTTGAGTGGGGCACCATCTTCTCCGGTTCACGAGCTACGCTGTCTGCTAGCGTCGCAGCAGAAGCAGATCGAGCAGCTTGCCCAAAGCAACATGCAGATGCAGCAGCAACTACTTGAGCAGGAAGAGCTCAAGGCCGAGACGATGTTGATCATCACACAGCTAATGACGCGCGTGTCGGTGCTGGAGTTGCAAAAGGAGCGCAGCTTCAGGAACAGCAAGCGTCGAAGCGCCGAGACCGGTGAAAGCGAGGACGAGGACGAGGACGAAGAGCTTCCTCAGGACGACACGATCGCGTTTGAGCGGTAGACCAGCACCCCTCCCGTCTCCTCACGACCCCAACACCAGCCAACCGAGGTAGTTGGCTGGTATCTATCAAAGCACACTAAACAACTCCCTGTTTATCAGCGTCTCTCCTGCGCGTCGTGAGGAAACAGCACCACATATCTTAGTATCTCTAGCACGCATAACCCAACCAAGCAATAGCGTTTATTTAGAGCCGAGCATTGTTCCTTGAGCGAGACTTGTGCCCGACTGCTTGGCGCTTGAGAAGGTGGAGACTGCTGTCGACTGTCCATCTACTGGAGCGACGGCGCCTCGCCGATCTCGCTGCGCTCGTACTTGAACTTGCCGCGAGGGATGTAGTCCATCTCGGGGTGGCTGTTGCCCTCCTTTGGGGTGCGACGTGAAGCGGCTGTTGATGGTGTCCACGACGAGGTAGACGCCGAAGATGGCAGAGGCCAGGCCCAGACCCGTGAACGGCTTCTTGGCGCAGTTGGAGATGAAGGGGTGGCTTCGCCACGCGTCCTGGTGGGCGAGAACCATCGCGAGCAGAGACCGATTCCGAGGGTTTGGCTCCTTGCGTCCACGACCGCAAAATGGTGGCGCAACCGACGAGCAACTTTGGTTAAAAGTTGCGCAACGTAAAACCATTTGGAATTGGTGTTTGGAACACCATTGGACAAGGCAACAATGGCGGTAAGCTGGTTAATGCTCTTGTAGCTACTGTATCACCCAGGACTCCGAGCTGAAAACGAAGGCTGTGACCATTATTGCAGGACAAAACAGACAGCAGGAAGGGCGCGGGTGTGGCCAACGTGGCGCGACAGACATGGGACCGCGAGCACTACGAGAAGCTCGCAAAGTTGCGTGCCGAGGGTCAATTGGACAAGGAAGAAGTGCGTCCTAATTGCTAAAACGTTATTAAATTGCTCCAACTTCTAATAATTTAACTATATTTTTACTGCTATAGACGAAGAAGGTGATCAAGTCTTCCAAGGAGGAGTTTCAGTCTGCCAATGAAGGCGCAGCGGGTCCTGCCGGATCGGCGCGTGCGTTCCTCAAGGCTCGCACGGGTAAAATGTCACTGGAGAACAGTGTGGGCACTGTGAAGGTGGTCAAGACAGACGATGTGAGCAAGAACGGCGGCTACTATTGTGAGGTCTGCGAGTGTGGCCTCAAGGACTCGGTAGCGTATCTGGACCACATCAACGGCAAAAAACGTATGAGCTGCTGGGATTTTTGGGGTCTAATGGTGCTGTGCAAACTGGTTTGTGGTACTGATCTCTGTTGCTCTGGTGTGTGTAGACTTGCGGAAGCTCGGCTACAGTATGCGCGTGGAACGCTCGACGGTGGATCAGGTCAAGAACAGACTGCAGAGCGCTTCGAAGCGCAAATGGGACCCCTTAATGACCAAGAAACTGGACGCGATGGAAGGTGGGAGCATGATTGGGTCCTATGTGCTCGGACACTTGCCAACGACAATTTACTTACGATTTGGTTGTTGTGCGTGGCATTCGTATGACAGATTACGAAAAGAAGTTGAAGGCAGCCGAAGAAGAGGAAGCTCGTGTCAAGCGGCAGAAGAAGGAGGAGAAGAAAGCCAAGAAGCTCGGAAAGTCCGTTGCAGAAGTTAAAAGTTCCAGTGAAAAGGAGGACACGGAAGCTGGCAATAAGTCCGAGGCTGTAGACGAAGCTCCCGATGCCGATGCTGAAATGATGGCCATGATGGGTTTCGGTGGCTTTGGCGGCTCGAAGAAGTCCTAAAACAACAACCGAGTAAATTGCACTTTGAAATGGTCACCATTGTAATTAACAGACCTTACCAGTAGTCATTTGCCACTTAACCTCAGCAACTTACCTATCAACTACAAATTCCAAGTCAATGATTAGCCCTAAATATATGGCTATTTCCGTAAATTCGTATTCTAATCAACTGGCAGCTCAGACCAAATTCCGATCAGCAGCTTTGCTATGTCCGGCCGTTCGCCACACTGGGGCCGCCATGAGGCCTCGTCTCCGCCTCGCGGACAGCGCCACAGCCCACATCCTCCGCACGCAGAGCATCCTCCCAGTTCCACGCTGTTGTTTCGCGGTCTGGCGCCTTCTGTCGACGACGAAATGGTAAAAAAAATTTAATAATTAATTGGCTGGCAGTTGCCAATATAAAACACAATACAATTCAATACCGAGGGCAGAGCGAGGGTAGAACGGTGGTAGGACTCTACACAAAAACTACACAAACGGCAGTCACGGTACTCACCGCCCACTTCGTCACTCCACCAGATCCTCCACGCTCTACGATCTTTCCGCCCGTTGCAAGCTCGAATTATGCACGATAAGGTGCGTAGAACGAGTAGAGTGGAGCTTTAAGATGAGAGGTAGAGTGGTAATTTATTTGGTGTTGTGTAGGCTACGGGAGAGTCTCGCGGGTTTGCGTTTGTGGACTTTGAGTCGGTGGAGAGTGCAGTGGAGACTGTGCAGGCTTTTGGTAGAGTGCCGCTGCTGGCTGGCTGGGTTTTGGGATGCTTTCTGATGTTGTACTGTGATGTGACTGTAGTGTCGAGGCCCCTGGTGTTGGAGCACAGAGCTGTGACTATCAGCTATGCAGATGGGTATCGTCGGCGATCTCCGGATAACGAACCGAGAGGTGGAAGTTCAGGCTCGCGGTTCAATGGCGACATGCCGAGCAATAATCAACACCATGAAGGATGGCAACCACGACCAGACTGGATTTGTGACGAGGTGGGTGCATCGCGGCTTTGAGCATTGCTAGTAGTAGAAGTGTTCTGATTGTGAATCCTTTTGTCGATGACAGTGCAACGTGACCAACTTTGCCCGTCGAACAAGCTGCTTCCAGTGCAAGACGCCGAGGACTGCAGAGACGAAGGAGGTTCCGGTGACGGCAGCGTTTCGCCAAGATCATATGCGTACCCACAACGAATCGCTGAACGGCGATTCTAGTCATTCCGGGCAGCCTTTTGAACCGCACAGTGCCTCTTCGAGAGACGGTGAAAGAAATGCTCGAAGATGCGCAAGCGGTAATGATAGTGCTCGAAGTATTCCTCCATCGCAGGTGCTTGTTGTGCGAAAGCTTCCACTTGATATGGAGGAAGGAGAGGTAAGATCCTGGTATTCGCTGCGCCGTCGAATTGGCGCACCACCTGACACAAAACGTCATCCATATCTAGCTTCACGTGGCATTTGCAGAGTTTGATGGGGTACAAGATATTCGCCTTATCCGTGATCGCGTAACGAATGTATCGCGAGGGTTTGGATTCGTCGAATTTCGCGACATCGATGTATGATTCACTGTATAGCAATTAACTACGTTGTTGAGTGGCTTGCTAACGGCTTTGTTTGGTGTATGTAACTGTTGCAGGCAGCTACAAATGCTTTGAAACAGTGTGATGGTCTACTTGTGCAAAATACTTACGTGGAGGTGTCGTATGCGCGCGATACTCTCTCCAATAGGTCACAGTATTCTGCGGAACAATCTCAAGGACCCCACGCAGGCAGTTCTATGGCGGTCACAGCATTGGAGCAAGCACAGTGGCTGCTCTCACAAGGACGAGGAGCTGACACAGCGCAAAATGATCAGGTGAACGCTTGTTGCATTTTTATTTGCTGAATTGGGCGATATGCTCGTCTTGGGGAAAGCAAGTATCTAATCTTCAAGGCTGTCACTCCACCTGGTGCATACATGCACGACGCTGATCTATTGACCAACTTGTGGTGTTCAGCAGAGTATTGTAGCAGACGACATTAGCGCGCTTTTGGATAGTGCCGCTGCTGAAGTTGTCCCCCACTTTGAAGAGCCCAAGAAACTGTGGCCACCACCGTTTGAGACGGCAGGTGGCAGCTACGTGTATGCGAGCGAGTTTGGACTTTACTGGGACCCAGACAGCATGTTTTACTACGATGCACACACCAAGCTTTACCATAACTCATTTACAGGCACGTACTACCGGTGCGTGAATGCAAGCGAAAGCGGGGCAGCAGCATTTCAGGTATTCGTGCCACCACCACCTACTGATGCTGCTGCATACAACGAGGCTTCTGCGACGACAAATGCTGTATCTAGCAAGCCAGCACTTAGTTTGTCGTTGAAGAAAGACAAGAAGAAAATGCCGGGGATCTCATTCGACATCAAAACTACGGCGTTTGGCTCCATATCCTCCGTGTTCGAGAAAACAACTCCAGCAAAAACTGCGGGAAGTGGGTCTGCTGCACATGTCGCGAGTGCTGTTAGCGTGACCAGTGTCGGAATGAAGCGTAAGAGTGCCGACGATATTGCCAAATGGTCACAACGGCAACGCGAGGCAGAAAAGCAGGGCGACGAAGACTCCAGTATGACACCGATTCAGCAACAACATGTCAGCGAAATGACTCGTGGAGCATCGACCATAAAACAAAATGAGAGTGCTAAACCGAATGCCTCATCGGCCTCATCCAGTACACCGTCAGTTACTGCTGACTCAGTCATTGATGCGTTGACAAGTGTACCTCAGGAAGTGCCGATTTGCCTGGTAAGTTGTTTTCGCGCGCCTACAATGGTATTGGATTTGCTAACGAGATCAATTCTGTGCGATGGGTATGGCAGCTCTGTCGACGAAAGTTCGGCTCGCTGGAAATGCTTCACAAGCACGAAAAACTGTCGAAGCTGCACTTGACCAACTTGGCGAAGGCAAAGGAGAACAAGCAACACATCGCGGCTCAGTACCGCCAGCACGAAAAGGAGATGGAGCGAGATGCCAAGAAACAGCGTCGAGAGGAGCATCCACCACCCAACACAACGTCTGGAAGCAACTGGAATGTCTCTGCTCCAGCAACCAGGGCTGAGCCAAGTGCAACCTCGCTAGAATCGGGTATCGGTGGAAAAATGCTCAAGATGATGGGATGGAAGAGCGGTGAGGGCCTCGGCAAGCACGGCACGGGCATCACCGCACCGATTAAAGCAGCTGGACAAGGAGGTCGAAGCGATACTGCTGGTCTCGGGTTGAAGGCGCCGCTTTCTGCCTCAGTGGATCTTTCGAATGTCACTTCCGACAAGGAGCGTCGACAGCTACTGGCTCGTGCCCGGTATGATGCCGACAACGCATAACTTAGGGCAGAATTGCATCGCAAGAACGAAAGACTGGCAAGTTGTGTGAACGTTCGTTGCACGTGTTATTGAAAATGGTTCCTGAAAACTGAAACAGCTCGCTTGTTCTTTCAGCACAAGCGGTCGTCTGTACCAGTCAGACCGTTAAAACTGGAAGGAGACAGTAAATTAGAGCAGCTTCTGGACGGCGTTCTTGAGCAGCGACTTCTTGTAGCCCGAGATCTTCTCGTGCACCTCCTTGCCGTCCTTGAAGAAGCGGAACTCCGGGTACGCGCCAACCTCCAGCTCGTCCTTGAGCTGCTCCACCTCAGGAATGGACACGTCCAGCTTGGCGAACGTCACTTCCGGGTGGGCCTCGGCCAGGTCCTCCACGAACGGCAGGATCTGAGCGCACTTGCCGCACCACGGGGCCATGAAGTCGGCCACCACGGGCTTGCCGCTCTTGACCAGAGCTTCGAACTGCGCCTTCGTCTTAACCAGCGTCAGGGCCGCCGCGTCGTCGTCCTCCAGGTCCTCCTTGACCGTGGAAAAGTACTCGTAGCTGTCCGTGGGGGTGGCCTTGATGGTCTTGTCACCAGGCTGCCAGTTGGCGGGGCACACTTCTCCGTGCTCCTCCACGAACTGCAGCGCCTTGATGAGACGCAGCGTCTCGTCGACACTGCGGCCAATGGGCATGTTGTTGACCGTGATCTGCTGGAGCACGCCCTCCTTGTCCATAATGAAGAGGCCGCGCAGAGCCACGCCGGCCTGCTCCACGAGCACGCCGTACTTGGCCGAGATGACCTTGGTGATGTCCGACACAATGGGGATGTCCATCTTGCCCAGGCCACCCTTGTTGCGCGGCAGTCTCGTCCAGGCCAAGTGGCTCTCGGGCGAGTCACAGGACACAGCAATCAGCTGCGTGTTGAGCGCCTTGAACTCCTCGGCGCGGTCGTTGAACGCGATGATCTCGGTGGGGCACACGTACGTGAAGTCCTTGGGGTAGAAGAAGAGCACCACGTACTGGCCTCGGAACGTGTCCAGCGAGACGTCCGTGATGTCTCCGTCCACGACCGCCTGGGCTGTAAACTGCGGCGCCTGGCACTGCACACGAGCGGCCACCGGTGGGTACTGCACGAACGAATCGACTTCGTCGTCCTCGAGGAAAAAGTCGTCGCCGTCCGTGGCGAACGTGCGGATGGGCGAGCGCTGCAGCGGCGCGCGGGTGGCTACGAGCGCGTTGGACAGGAACGGGGACGCGGCACGGGGGGCCACACGCGCAGCCGTCGGGAGCGCGCGGGCGGCCGCGACGCGACGCACAATCTGCAGAGCACGCATAGTAATGATGGAGGGGATTGATACACTGGAGAGCTATTCGAGAATGAGCTCTTCGTGGCCCCAGAAAACCGTTAAACGAAGATTCACTTGGCGTTTGTATGGGTGGATTTGAAGTAGAGTTGAAGTGGTGGTTAACGGATTTGAGAGGTGGAGGTGATAGGTAGTAAAATCTTTGTTTTTGTGTTTTTAGTTGCTGAAAGTATAATAATACTCGAAGAATAAATGGTTTACACGTCCAGCCGAGAAGCTGCTACACGAGGAGCAGTAAAGAGGAGAGCAGCAAAGCGATGATATGAACACAACATGCGCGGAGGCAGCTAAACTGCTGCTCTATTGTCATTGAGCGACACGGACTGTGTCGCTTTCATTCAGTATTGGAACTATTTGAAAAAAACGCCATTATTTATTAGTTGGCCGTCGGACTGGCAATCAACATGCAATTGCATTTTGAGGCAAACAAATGCTACCTTGTACTTCAACGTCACCTATGAATTGAGTGTAGTCAAATACGCCCCTAGTTAAAATGGATTCACGAGATCGCGACGTAGCAACTCATTCGCTCAAATCGTGGGCAGAGACATCAAGCACCGCAATGCACAGCACGCAAGATATCCGCGGTCTTGCATTTCTTACTCGAAAAAAGTCGACCCACTGCACCTTCATGGTTTGCAAACCGCTTTTTCGTTCTCTCATTAAAAATTTTCTGGGCAGTCACCTCACCCACTCCTTCGATCAGCCTCAAGTGTTCAAACGAAGAGGTGTTTAGGTCGGGTAGATCCAGCAGATTTCGGTATGCCCGGCTTGCAACTGGTCCAAAATATTGAGCAAACTCCTTCATTGACACAATCACACATCGCGGCGGGAGATCATCAAAGTCACCGGTCTTTTCGCCTGGAGTGATGAGCAAAAACACGTCCAAAGAGTCCTTCGCAGCCTTTTGTTGCTCCTTGTCGTACGTTGATCTGGCGAACTTGTCTTTCGTTTCAAGCAATTTACATTGGATGATTTCACTGTAAGTTTTCTCACTACCGTTCGCCAGTTGAACTCGCATGAAGATGCCACCGCAGAAGCACTCGATCCGTTGATAACGATCGTGTCCATGTCTGCAACTTTGATGTAGCCGTCGCGACTTGTACAGATCGAAGTTTCGTCAGAGACGGCTTTTGTATCCACTTGTTTTGTAGCCTGCACAACCCTGCGTGGACGTACCTCCTCAATGAGAATATTGTCGAGAGAACCGAACCGAGCACCAGCGTGGAACTCAGATAATGTGGCCAGCTTATGGCTAAAGACTGTCGATTTCACGCGACGGTAAAACGCCACGAAGTACTCGAAATTCTGCCATACCAACAGAGAAGCCATGAGATGATCGATGGAGCTGTCGACTTCGCCAATTAACTTTGGATGCATCCGCATCAAAACCAACAGCAGAATGAAAGCACATTCCAAGTACCCTTCACTCGTCAATCGAAATAATCCAAAGCTACGAAGTGTCACACGACAATTTTCAGTGCCAATAACTCCAGCCTCTGCATATTTGTGCTCCTTGATATGGCCAAGCTTGTCCGGAGCTTGTGCAAAGTCGCTTTGGCTCCGTCCACTCTAGCGTATTTAACAATTTCTCCCATTGCACTTCTGTTGATTCAGTCACGACAGTTCGCTTCAGCTGCGGCACTTCCACGATGAGCGCATCCTTCTTCTCTGCACCAAACAGACCAATTGTACTGTTCTCTTCCAGCTTTTCCTTTGCAGCATACTTCGTTTTGTTCGCGAAGAATGTCAGGTCGGACGCGATAACCTTCGCAGGGAGAGCACGAACAACTTTGGTGAGCACTACCTCTTGCACGACAAACACTTTGTCATCGTTAGCGCCATAAACACAGGAGACTGAGGTGAGGTCATTCCCATCATGGCCAACCAAACTTCGCGAGACATCAGCGCGGTAAATTCGAGAATGACAGGAAGAAGGAATAACGTCCGTTTTGAGGTTTAATGCATTTTTCAGCGAAGTGCGAGGCCTCAGTCGTCCACTAAAAGCTCGATGCACAGTTCAATTCTCGTTTCCTCGCTGCGTTTCTGTTTGAAAAGCGGTCAACGAGGCCTTGAAGCTGATGTTCCTGCTTCCTTGAACTCGTTCAATCTTTTCTTTACTCCGCTGCTCGTGGGCGAAGAAGATGTTCATTTCTTCCGTGTTATCCACCACCTCGTCCACTGGACTGTGGGGTCTACGTGTTACTACATGCACGTATTCGCGCGATACATATCGGAGCACAAGCCGGACACGTTAGTTCAGCAGATGGAAGCGCTAACTCAGGGAGGTTTTAATGTGAACAAGGCCGCACAGATGCGCATCGCTCTTCGTCGACGTCTAGACGAGGATAGACTACAGGTGCTTGAGGTAGAATAAACCCACATAAAGCAGAATTCGATTGTTGGCATCTGTAGGATACCCCTGTATGCTTCACTCAACAAGCCGCTGGTGGTCGACTTAATGTGCAAGCCGTCGTATTCCGAGCGAGTCGCTCTGGTCCGACCCTATACATAGAGTAGGCATAAGACCGGGTCCGGATTCCCTCCGAGATACGGCCACAGTATTCACAGGACCTCAGGGACCGCATCCTTTTCAAGTGGAAAGGGGGCCTCAGCCAACGAAAGATCAGTGACCATTCACCTCAAAGCCCGGACTTGAATCCGATAGAAAACTTATGGTTCATTATGAAAACGGAGCTCAGTCGCCGTCCAGCAACTAGTATAGACGATTTGAAGGAGAAACTGCTATCAATTTGGCTGAATATCGACGACGCAGTGGTTAGGAAGTGTGTTCTTTCAATGCCGAAACGGTTGAAAGCAGTTCGCAAGAGTAAAGGTTGTCATACCAAGTATTGAATGCAATTTTGTTTTGAGATTTGAAGTGGGCGTAACCTTTTTCCACCCGCTGTACGGCTCACGGCTGTCATCGAGCTGATCTGCAAAGGTTCATGATCCAGCATGGGGTTATACCGAAGTGTTGCAGAGTACACCGATACTGGACGATGGAACGCTTTTCTGTCAAATACTGCATACGGATTTATATGATGATGAAAGACAAAGCTTTTCTTCGACTATGCAATGACCGGTTTGCTGCGCTATCCGAAGCATTTGGAGAACGAAAAATGGAAGTTCTGACGGATTCCAAGCTTTGCAAGATGTTTGTCACGAAGGGCGTCGGGAATATCAGTTCGTTTGTCGAGGCCTCGTTGTGTACACGAAGGCTTCTGGTTCCGTCTCCGCGTTGATACCAGTTCGACGTTTGACCTCGTACCCTAAAAACCATTTTAGAATAGAGAATAGTCGGTCCGAGTCGTGAATTCCACGCAGAGAGTTGACGTGGTAGCAGATTGTCTGGGATGGCTTCAAAGGATTCTCGATGATGGCGAAGCTGAAATGGTTTTCACCTGTGATAGGAAGCAATAGATATTTGTGAGCGCCCCAGTTAATCTTACCTGTCGTTTCTTCCGCCTTGTCACTAAATCGCCGGTAGTACATGCCAGAGATCTCCATGAAGAACGGTGTGCTAAGAGGGTAAACCCAAGTATCCTCCCTTATCATGTGCTTCAAAATAATTCCGTCGATGATGCGAGTCGTCAGAAATTGACCAGAAAGCAAACTGTCAAAGTCTTGCTGGTGCAGAGGAACCGTGACGACTTCATCGTCTCCACAAAGCTGGAACATCACAGTCAAAAGCAGTTCATCTTGAGCTTTTCTTTTCCTGAGCGTTCTGCCCCCGGTTGAAGCTTGCGCTTTGAGGACTGTTTGTGACTTCCTGGTAGTCCTTACTTCGTCTGCCTTCCCCAAGGCTGTGGCTTGTTTCTCTGGGGCCGTAGCTTGCTTCTCTGGTACCGCGTCGTGCCTTGACTCATTTTGTTTGGTGGTGTCCTCGCCTGGCTTGCGTTCCTCGCTCTCTTCTGAGTGGTGTGGGTGCCGTGTTCGGCTGCTGTGCTACCGCATCTGTGATGATCTCAGACGACTCGTGCTCTGCTCCCTTCTCCGGCGGTTCGTTGTCTGTCTTGTTGGTCTCCCTGGTAGTCGCGCTGCTGGTTGCGGGTCTCTGAAAGCGTTGAATAAACTGTGTGATATTTGCTTCTTGTGTTCCTTTCTTGAGCACTGCGAATTCAGGAACTGTACGGGCGTAATTAAGGAGTTCTTTACGGTCGCACTTCCCTTCCAGCTTGCGACTCTGGTTGAAATATTCGAGAAGTTGCTCCTGGTAAGGTATGAATTTTGCCTTTCTACCCGCCCCTTTAGCTCGAAACTTTCCCGAGTCCGCTCCCGCCACATTTGGGTCATCCAAAGCTGGGATTTCCACCCGAGAAGAGTCCCTCTGCTTGTCCCTAGCTCTTCAGCTGCCTTCCGTGTGCTCCATTCCGAATGGTCTCGCCGGACCTTTAGCTTCTCAATCTTTGTGGCGATCGGAACCTGTGTTAGCACTCGCTTCTCCATGGCAACAGTACAGCAGGAAAAGAGGGAGATCTGTAAATGAGTGAAGGAGAATGAACAACATATGATTGGTTAATACGAATGGTCGAGTAATTGGGCAAGGCGGTCGACTAATTACCTAAAGTGGTCGACTAATTACCTAAAGCGTATCTAAAGTGGTCGAGAAATTATCTAAAGTGGACGACTAATTACCTAAAGTGGTCGAGTAATTATCTAAAGCGGTCGAGTAATTAGGCAAAGCGGACGACTAATTACCTATAGTGGTCGAGTAAAGTGGTCGAGTAATTACCTAATGTGGCCGAGTAATTGGGCAAGTACGTGTAATGCGGTGAGCCCTGTTATTCTGCATCGCCATTGAAGTCGCGCACAAGTTGTCGAACCTGCTTGCCAAACATGTTCAGCGACTGTTTTGCTTGCATTCTTTTTAGCTCCAGTTCTTCAGCAGCGTTGTCTTCGAATATGCGCCGTTTCGCGGCGTACAGTGCTATGGCATCGTAGAATATCTTCCTCCTGCAGAAAAAGCGATTCTCGGTTGGATCGGATCTCCACTTATTACTGAAATTTCTCTCCGCTTCCTGGACAGACAGTTGACCTCCAAGACCTTGTTTATACTCGACCCAGAGTTCAACAATGGTCTGTAACGATCGACTGAGACGTAATGTGCAGGTAGGTTCCAACGCTGGGGTCGAGGTACCATGTTGAGGCCGTTCAGATTCGCTGGCTTCTGTCACATTGATATCAATTGGCACATCTTCATCGTTAACTACTGAGAGAACGAGCTTTTTCTTTGATGACCACATCGAATGCTCTTTCAATTGGCGTAGCTCAGACGAGAGTGCGTCAATCTTACCATTTAGAGCTTCAAAACCGGATTTCAAAGCAGAAGCAACTAATGGTATTGCCAACTCCAGTCGCTGATCCTGGGGTTGTTCTGACGATGACAAAGAGTCCAAAAGGGTCATTTCAAAACGTTTGTACTGCTCCGAAGCAAACAGGGAGTCGCTCCATATCCGATGCTTAGGGAATGATTTACGCAGCAATACCGAATCTTGGAGAAAAATAATCCTGAGATCGTGTAGCAGTCCAGTAAACCCACTTGCAGCAATCTCACGCGCACCTGACTTGCGCAGATCTGACTCTGCTGCTTCTAAATCCGGGAAAACTCACTGTACACCGCGAAACGGCGCATATTCGAAGACAACGCTGCTGAAGAACTGGAGCTAAAAAGAATGCAAGCAAAACAGTCGCTGAACATGTTTGGCAAGCAGGTTCGACAACTTGTGCGCGACTTCAATGGCGATGCAGAATAACAGGGCTCACCGCATTACACGTACTTGCCCAATTACTCGGCCACATTAGGTAATTACTCGACCACTTTACTCGACCACTATAGGTAATTAGTCGTCCGCTTTGCCTAATTACTCGACCGCTTTAGATAATTACTCGACCACTTTAGGTAATTAGTCGTCCACTTTAGATAATTTCTCGACCACTTTAGATACGCTTTAGGTAATTAGTCGACCACTTTAGGTAATTAGTCGACCGCCTTGCCCAATTACTCGACCATTCGTATTAACCAATCATATGTTGTTCATTCTCCTTCACTCATTTACAGATCTCCCTCTTTTCCTGCTGTACTGTTGCCATGGAGAAGCGAGTGCTAACACAGGTTCCGATCGCCACAAAGATTGAGAAGCTAAAGGTCCGGCGAGACCATTCGGAATGGAGCACACGGAAGGCAGCTGAAGAGCTAGGGACAAGCAGAGGGACTCTTCTCGGGTGGAAATCCCAGCTTTGGATGACCCAAATGTGGCGGGAGCGGACTCGGGAAAGTTTCGAGCTAAAGGGGCGGGTAGAAAGGCAAAATTCATACCTTACCAGGAGCAACTTCTCGAATATTTCAACCAGAGTCGCAAGCTGGAAGGGAAGTGCGACCGTAAAGAACTCCTTAATTACGCCCGTACAGTTCCTGAATTCGCAGTGCTCAAGAAAGGAACACAAGAAGCAAATATCACACAGTTTATTCAACGCTTTCAGAGACCCGCAACCAGCAGCGCGACTACCAGGGAGACCAACAAGACAGACAACGAACCGCCGGAGAAGGGAGCAGAGCACGAGTCGTCTGAGATCATCACAGATGCGGTAGCACAGCAGCCGAACACGGCACCCACACCACTCAGAAGAGAGCGAGGAACGCAAGCCAGGCGAGGACACCACCAAACAAAATGAGTCAAGGCACGACGCGGTACCAGAGAAGCAAGCTACGGCCCCAGAGAAACAAGCCACAGCCTTGGGGAAGGCAGACGAAGTAAGGACTACCAGGAAGTCACAAACAGTCCTCAAAGCGCAAGCTTCAACCGGGGGCAGAACGCTCAGGAAAAGAAAAGCTCAAGATGAACTGCTTTTGACTGTGATGTTCCAGCTTTGTGGAGACGATGAAGTCGTCACGGTTCCTCTGCACCAGCAAGACTTTGACAGTTTGCTTTCTGGTCAATTTCTGACGACTCGCATCATCGACGGAATTATTTTGAAGCACATGATAAGGGAGGATACTTGGGTTTACCCTCTTAGCACACCGTTCTTCATGGAGATCTCTGGCATGTACTACCGGCGATTTAGTGACAAGGCGGAAGAAACGACAGGTAAGATTAACTGGGGCGCTCACAAATATCTATTGCTTCCTATCACAGGTGAAAACCATTTCAGCTTCGCCATCATCGAGAATCCTTTGAAGCCATCCCAGACAATCTGCTACCACGTCAACTCTCTGCGTGGAATTCACGACTCGGACCGACTATTCTCTATTCTAAAATGGTTTTTAGGGTACGAGGTCAAACGTCGAACTGGTATCAACGCGGAGACGGAACCAGAAGCCTTCGTGTACACAACGAGGCCTCGACAAACGAACTCACTGGACTGTGGGGTCTACGTGTTACTACATGCACGTATTCGCGCGATACATATCGGAGCACAAGCCGGACACGTTAGTTCAGAAGATGGAAGCGCTAACTCAGGGAGGTTTTAATGTGAACAAGGCCGCACAGATGCGCATCGCTCTTCGTCGACGTCTAGACGAGGATAGACTACAGGTGCTTGAGGTAGAATAAACCCACATAAAGCAGAATTCGATTGTTGGCATCTGTAGGATACCCCTGTATGCTTCACTCAACAAGCCGCTGGTGGTCGACTTAATGTGCAAGCCGTCGTATTCCGAGCGAGTCGCTCTGGTCCGACCCTATACATAGAGTAGGCATAAGCCGGGTCCGGATTCTCCGAGATACGGCCACAGTATCTACCAGTGGGTCTGGACCGCGTCCAATGACCTGGATGCAAGAAACTGGGCGTATCTCAAGGTATTTGGCCAGTATTTCACAATCAGATCATGCCTGTAGCAATGCATTAATCGTGTAAAAGCATAAAGGGTATTCTGCTCGTTGCGACCACTCATTTACGTGGCGTTCTTCTGACAGAGACGATCTTGCCCACTGCCCCCTCGCGCACATATCGATTTGCTTTAGGTTACCATTGCTACAAGGAGCGCGAACACACCCTCCGACAGCAAGACAGACGATTTGCCTGTGGATACCCGTAATGCCAGCGCGCTGCAGCGAGCTGTGACAAACTTTATGGCCCGCCACGCTGAAGGATGCTACCTTACGACTCTCCCTAGGAAAGCAATGAGAGCCCTGGCAGGTTTTCCTACAAAAGGAGGAGGCTACTGGTTGGCAAGAGCAGCGATTACGCCGGAGCAGGAACTACAAAAGCACATCCGTTCGCTATTCCACCTACCGGCTCGTCTAATTTGATTTTCATCTGCGCCCTGTAGTTCAGCCAACTTAGCACCAGATCCCCGGTTGGCGTGGGTCCACACCGAGCTGTCGATACCGCAGGCTTTAAATGCTGTCTTCACTCCTTCTAGTTGTGTGTTGTACGAAATATCACGCGTTGGCTCGGCGCCTTTTAGCAAACGAATATCGTACCAACGTTTGCGATCGGTAAAGGCTGGAAATGGCTCCAAATCAACGTGCCAACGCCAAAACAAGTACATTGCTAGAGCGTTTAATGGACACACTTGAACCTCTTTACATCTCATTGCCGCTCCATATTCAACACGACCGGCCTGGTTGGTTTTTCCCTTGCGCATAATCACCACCAGAGGTGTGCATACTTGTGGGCCCTCATCAGGTAAAGAAAGAGATAGCATGTCCGGAAACTGTATGAATCTCCGTGATTCTCCTCGAGCAAGTAGCGCATGACCAACCAAGAAATCTACTCGATTGCGTAGCGCCGTTCCTATCGACTGATTCAACCAGAACATGTTCAGTGACATCATATCGGCCAAGTTATAACCATCCAGTACAGTTCCAAGGCCTCTGTCCGCGTACGCCTCCATCTTTCGCTTGTTTTCTCCGCGACGCAGCATATCCACGAGACTTTTAAGTGCTTTACCTCGGGGATGTGGGTGTTGATTCATACCTATCGATTTCTGAGACTGGTACAAATCAACTATGGCCTTGATGTAAGCGTCCACTGCCTCAAATCCAAGTCGTACTGGGGCTCCATCTGCAGCTTTCTTGCACTTGTTCCCGCGGGGGATGACAAAGTTGTCTAGATACTTTACTAGCTTCGATTCGTACACGAGAGATCCATCAAAAAATGTCTTAGTTGAGCACCACGCGCGAAAGTCATCCTGCTTACTCTTGTACTGTTTGATAGTGTTAGCGGGCCGCGTTGCAGCGTGGCAGGCCATGACGTTTGTCACAGCTCGCTGCAGCGCGCTGGCATTACGGGTATCCACAGGCAAATCGTCTGTCATGCTGTCGGAGGGTGTGTTCGCGCTCCTTGTAGCAATGGTAACCTAAAGCAAATCGATATGTGCGCGAGGGGGCAGTGGGCAAGATCGTCTCTGTCAGAAGAACGCCACGTAAATGAGTGGTCGCAACGAGCAGAATACCCTTTATGCTTTTACACGATTAATGCATTGCTACAGGCATGATCTGATTGTGAAATACTGGCCAAATACCTTGAGATACGCCCAGTCTCTTGCATCCAGGTCATTGGACGCGGTCCAGACCCACTGGTAGATACTGCTGGGTTCCTGATGGTGACATGCTTGTTGTGCTTGTTGAGATGAGGATTTAGAAGTGAGGTTCACAACAGAAAGGAAATGGAGGACTGCGGAGATCTCCTCGAGACCACCGGTTTTTTAATGCATCTGGTTGGTAGATATAGCGTACGTGTGACGGGTCACACGGCACCTTGCGCTAGAGGAAGCTTGACTTCCGAGAGTATACAAACTCTCTGTGAACGGCAGTTCACGGGTCCCTGGCCAAAGGGGACGATTTACCAATAAGAGGGTAGATTTAAGACTGAGTGTATTTATAGGTGTTTCTAAATCCAACTACATACAAAATATAAGTCACCTATAGAGTTTCCTAGATGTTATCCTATTGGTTGGTTTTGAGGGCATGTACCCATGATGTGGATGACGTGGCTGTGGTGTGTCCACACCACAGGACCTCCACTTAGTGACAGGGCACTCTTCGTGGGGCCCCGTTACATCCTCCCCCACTTAGGTTCGGTTTACCGATCAATCAGGACGAGTGAAAGCGAGTCACACTCTTTCACTCTTCGTCGATTGATATCGACTTGCCGCGACGGCGAACCGCGCGGCGGCTCATTCTCGGTAGAGCCCGTGATCGACACAGCGCTCTTCTTCTTGGTCTCCACGTCGACCTCTGCGAGCATGCCCCGCTCTGGAGCATCTCGCGGCGCGAAAGCGCGCGCTAAGCCTGCTGTTGCGAAGCAGCGGGCTAAGAGCATTAAGCCTCGCAGCAAAGGCTCGTCCCTCAAGAAGAAGGCCGACGATGCGGCCCCTGAGGCAGTCACCTCTCGTGGTGACGTGCCAGCGAGCGCGAGTGCGAGCTCGCGTCGCAGTCGGTCGCCGGATGTCCCTCCGGACGATCGACCCAACCCGCGCTTCGTCCACCGGGACGACAGTCCGGAGCCCGGTGACGATAGGGCTCTGAAGGAGTTCCTGGGGATATCCGAGGACTCCGAGGGTGGTCAAACACCCCTGCCCAGCAAGCACAGCGGCGACGTCATGCGTTCGCCCGCTAGTGATCACGATGGTCACGAGAACAGGACGCCGAAGCGTCCACAGAGCCCGGCCGACGAGGCCAGAGGTTCGCCTGCGGCAGGCGGCGACGAGGAAGAGAAACCTCGTTCGCCAGCGAAGTACCTTTCGCTTGCCGAAGGTGTAGAGCGGGCTCAAGCCGCTAAGGCCTCAGCGGAGGAGGCCCAACTCGCGAAGAAGCGCAATTCTTCGAGGTCTCCACGCCGTGAGGCAATGGAGACTGGAGGGCTCTACCGCGACCTCTTCAATTCGTCGTCTGACGAGGAGGAGGGTGCTGTCTACGAGCCCCAAGAGATCTCTAACGATCTCGATCGGCAGCAAGGAAGATTTCCAAGCTGCCCGGCGAGTACAAGGGCACCCGGTCCCGTCCCAGGCATCGGGTCCCGGTGCCGCACCCGTAGGTGGCGGGGGCACCCACTCGCAGTCATACTGGCCACCCGAGGAGGGCTCTGGGGCCGATCTTTACTTGGAGCAACTCGTTGCTCCTCGTGGACTCATTGGTGGTCACACTTCCAAGGGCGTGTACGAACGCGCCTTGGTACAGAAGGTCGCCTTGTTCACCGAAAACATCGAGGCGGCCAGGTGTGTGCTCCTTGCACAACACCGAATCCCTTTGAAGGGTTTCACGACCCGCCGAAAGAAGCCCGAGAACCGTGGGGGCCTCTTTCCGGTCTGGGGTTACCCTTGGGTCCAACCCGAGGTGTGCCCCACTTGGCTTGCCAGTGAGGATCTCTTCTGGCAGTGGGTAGCCTCCCGCGGCTACTCACAAGAGCACCTTCGAGGGCTCAAGGACGAACGAACGCTGTCCTCCATCTTGGACCAGCGCGATCTCCGAATTGAGTTCGCTCATTTGGTCAGCAAACGCTTGCTGCCAAAGGAGTTCCAGAAGCGCGGGGCTTCAAGCTCTCATGATGAGCCTCAAGAGAACGGGTTGAATGTGAGCACTGGCGGCAACAATGCATGATAGAACGTTACATGGCTCAACAGCCATACAAGGAGCTTCTACACCGTCTTACCACTACCACACACAGGTAGCCTAGCGGTGCTCTGGTAACGCAGTGACAATTGCCGTTGACAACCATTTTTCGTTGTGACATCCGACTCGATAGGCAGGCAGATTTGCTATAATCGTAAAACAATGATCACGCATCATATTAAATGGGGGATATTTAAATGATTCAGGCAACGTCGAAGCATTCACGTTAAATCGAAAAGAAGTACGAGTACAGCTACGCGCACCCCCACACTGTAAGCCCGAAAACAGTATTTTGCAGTTTGCGTTGACCGAAATAAGTGCTTCGAGGTTTGTTGCTAGATAATCCTAATCTGACAGTCTCGGATGTTTTTGACGCTGCGAACATTGTATTGTGCTGCAAGCAGGTATGACAGGACGTGGTAAAGGGGGCAGAGGCGTTGAAAAGGGAGGGTCAATGCGGCATCGCTGCATACTGCGTGATAACGTCCAAGGCATATCCAGACACTCTATCAGACGACTAGCCCGCCGCGCCGGAGTCATTCGAATGTCAGCTCGTGTCTATAGCGAAACTCGAGCTGTTTTAAAAGTGTTTCTACGGAATCTAGTGCAAGTCGCGGTGGTTTACACGGAGCATGCTAATCGAAAGACCGTCACTACTATGGACGTCATTTACGCGCTCAAACACCAAGGACGTACGCTGTACAGCTTTGAACAGTAGGTTTAACAAGGTAGTAGCACCCACGCATCTTCATTAATTAGCTTCGACTTCAAACCTCAAAATGCAACATCCTACGAGCTCTTTAATAACTTGTTCCGCTTTGGTTCCATGTAGCTCGAAAGGCACAGCCGAGGTTACTAACGAACGATTGATATTCTTGCCATACGCCCTGCACTCGCTGTCACCCGACACACCGCTGGCGACAAATTCGGGCGGCGGCGAACTGCTGGAAGAGCACTGGACGCCTGAGCACTCTGAGAATTTCCCCCATTCTCTACACCACCACGGCTACCATCATCTTGCTTGAGCTCCTCTCTATCTTCGCCGCCTTGTGTTCCTCGCTGCTGCCGCACTCGTCACTGCTTACATCGCCATCTCCACTGCTTACCCCATCATCATCAACTTCTTCGTCAGCACGGCTGCTTGGTGTAGCATCACTACCGCTGCTTGCACGGTCAATGGTGGACGCTCCGTCTTGTGCAAGACAAAGATTCAAACGCTTGTGAGTCCGCCCGCCGGAGCCCTCGCTGCTTGACCAGGATCTGAATGTGGGAGCAGAACGGGCGGGGCAGCACTTCCTCGTCCTTCAAACAGATTTGGAGATATAGTACTTGGTGCTGGAATCAGTTGCTGCTGGTGCTGCTCTCTGCGCTGACGACGATCGCCCAAAATTGTTGCTGATGCCTCAGTGCTGTACACGATGATGCCTCAGTGCTGTACACGACGTCAGCCTTGTCAGCAGCTTCACAGGCCTGTTGGTACACTTGCTGCAGGCCTATGAGGCCTTCTTCGCTACCTGTGATGACCGAACTAGCACCACCATGGCCCTGGCGCAGCACACGAGGTTCCTCTTCAGCGTCGACAACAGCACACGATGCAGCAGCCTCAGCGATCAATGCCTGCCGACGCTATTCTTTTGCTGCTTTCAGCTTGAGCACCTGCTGACGCTGCTCTTGTGCGGCGTCCATGACGCCACCAGAACGGAATGTGGTTGGCAAATTCGTCAGTGCGGCGCCATCTCAACCCATCAATCTACGGTACAATGATGGGATGTGGCCTTGCTAGTGTCAATTATTGCTCAATAATTTTTTTGGCTGGAACCTGAATAAGGCGCTATCATGCTATTAAACAGGGAATGTCATTTGGCAATATTGTGTTCACATACATAAACATCAAATTATGTATGGGTACATGTTAAACGAACTATGTGGCATTTTAACTATACTATATATCTACGTTACTATGTGATAGTTTTTCGAACTACGACACCGGCCCGGGTAAGCAAGTCGTAGTTCGTTAGAACTATCGTAGTGGCGTTCGGCTGTCACCAAAAACCGATTTCGGCGGTATCATTAGCAAATGGCTCGATTTTCAGATAAGTCCGCACAATTTCGACGAGTCCGCCCAATTTGGTGTAAATTGGTGTAATTCGTGTATATGGTGTAATATGGTGTAAATACACATATTAGGATGTTTTTCACACATTAGGATGTGGGAGCCACCAACTGCACTCACCAAAAAGCGACGCTTCAGCGACTTTTTTTCAAAAAGGTGCCTCGGCAGAGCGTGGAAGGCATGTCGTTGCTCTTTGCGCTGCCAATCACTCACGCAATGCATGAAAGCTTCTACGAATGGGGGCATTCCTGGAGAAACACGCCCTGGGCGGGGATGCACCCTGTTGAAGATGCATGAGAATCTCGTTATAACCCGCGATTGGCTTCCGCGACGCTCGAGCAACAGTCGGCAACGACTGTCAGTGTGCCGGAGCTGGCCATGGATTCTTTTTGTTGCTGATATTAATGGTTATGATCACGCAGAGAGAAGACAAATGTATCCACGAAATTTACTTCGGCGTCTTCGTTTTTATAAAGTCGCCCTGTTAAAGTTCAGAGCAAGACAAGTTTGAGGGGCACTTTTGGAGAAATGCGCTCTGCGGGGGATGTGCTGAAGGCCGGCGCAGATTTTATTCACTCGACGATTGTGTGCATTCGCTGCAAGCGTCAGATCTCATGCCGCGTTGTTGTTTCGCTGGCATTTGCGTTCTGAGCTTTAACAACAAAAGTGATTTATCTCGCCGAATCTTTGTGGAGGTGGCAAGTGGTTGTTGACTGTGTGTTTGCAATTTGGCTCGGACCACTCGGTTGATATTCAGGTGTGATTTCAACAGAAAGGTGAACTATCTTCACGATTTTGCTGTGTCGAGGTTGCTGGTGCTAACGCAGGTTCTATTGTGCGACTATCGAAGTTGACCGATTGAACGAGATGTCGAGTCAGAAGCGGCGATGTCCTGGTGTTGATGGCGACGACGAAGGCGACGACGATGATGGAGATATCTTACAGCACTTGGATGTCGCTTACAAGCGTGAAAATGCTCGAGAAAGACAGCGGCTGTGTCGGGCACGCAAAAAGCAGCGTCAGGCTAATATTGCTGCCGAAAGGAGACCACATTTTTTGCAACCACTCACTAAGCAGGAACAGAATCGTTGCATGAATTTGCTTCAAGAAGCTTTGGGTGCTGAAGGACTTGACGAATGCTCGTGCTTGGTGTGCGATCGGCTGGTTCTTCAACGTGACATGATGCGGAAGGAGGCATGCGACTGGAAGTTTGTGGATCGGTTGCGTGAAATCTTGGGTGAAGCGGAATCTGGTATTCCCAAGCGGCTTGTCGATCAGTATTCGGCACCACCTCACATCCAAGGACTGGAAAACGTTTTGGTGTCACCGCAGGGGGTCCATTGTTACATTGACGCTAATGGTTGTCCTACTGCCTGGATGTCTCTGTGTAAGTCGTGCAATGATTCGATTCAAAATTATGCAATGCCGAAGTTTGCTATCTCAAACGGATTTTTTATTGGGAGGTTGCCTAAGTATCTAAGTGGCTTGACTATCCCTGAGCGGTTCATGACTCAGCTGTCAAGTATAGGGGCGGTAACACGAGTGATGCGCGGTGGCCGGCATCGCTGTATTCGTTCACACTGTGTCTCATTTGATTGTACGCCGGGGCCTCCGGTTATGCTGTTACCAAGATCTCTTGATTATGCATTGGCGTATCGAGTAGTTATGGTTGGAGATTTTACGGAAGGGCAAGTGCGGAAAGTAAGAAAGATGCATCGCATTAGAAGAGCTTTGGTTCAAGACATCTTTAATTTCTACAAGAGTTTCAACATTTTGTACGACAGCATACTTCCAAATGATAACGTGTTGAACGCGGATTATCCAGATGACGATATTGACCAGGAATTGTTTGACTATATTGAAGACAATGATGGCCACTACGACGGAGGAATGGATGTGGAACAAGAGAATGTAAGAGGCCGGTCGGATTCTTGGTATGTGCCAGGAGGAGTCGATGAGGAGGCTGTTCTTGAGCGACGGATGAGCTTGACCGATGATTCATCACCACTTGTGGCAAGTTACCACCCTCTGGCCCAGCGAGCAAGTGGGGGCACAGAAAATGAGCGTGAATTCATGATTCGACACTCTGACATGATTTCGAATGACATCAAGGGTGACTTATTAGCACGGATTTTCCCTCATCTATTCCCTTTTGGGCGTGGACACCCTGGAGAACGCCGCCGAGTCCCCATGTCTTTGAAGGAATGTGTGAAATATTACATTTCTTTGAGCGGACGCCAATTTGCAGAAGATGAATTGTTTACGTTGGTTGCGTTTGATCGTATCTCCATGCAAAACATGTACGTCCAAAACTCAGTTAGATGCCGTCGCTTTCCGCGCAGATACGACGGTTTTGAATGTATTGGACCAGAGCAATTGGGAACAGCTTTGTTTGTCAACGAAAAACGGCGGCAGGGATGTCTTCCTCAAGGGAACCAAACAGACACTACTGTAGACCGCCTTTTTGAAAACTGTTGAGTTGACGTCTGCTGCGGTGTGGGGGAGTAACGCAGAAAGATCACAGTGCAGACGAAAGGCGTTTGCTTATCAAACACGTTTTGGGAATCCTGCTCTATTTGTTACACTCACACCTAACACGGATAGTTCATTTGCGCTAGCCCAATACACCGGCATTTCATCTGTGGAGTCACTCTTTGATATTTTGGACGCTAGAGTGCCTACCAAGTCCGAGTTGCGCGAAGCAAGCCTTGGAAATGACTGTGCATCAGCACGGTTATTCATGCGCCAAGTTGATGCGTTCATTAAGTATGTCTTGGGCATCGACCCTGACACTAAAGCGCAAATGCAACACAGGGGCCTATTTGGTGAGGTCGAAGCGTATTTCGGGATGGTGGAGACGCAAGGGAGAGGCACACTTCATATGCATATACTAATTTGGCTTAAAGGTTGCCCACCAAATTCTGCAGCAGTTGAAGAAATACTTAATGGTCCAAGTGCTGGCCAGTTTCGAAAGATTGTGCAAGTTTACGCTGACAGCGTTGTCAGCAACGAGTTACCCGTTGGGCTCACCGGGTATTCGTGTTCACAATGTGGCTCCTCAAGTTCGAGCCTGGAACCGTTGTCAATATTAGATTACATGCGAAAATCCCCTCGTCAAAACCGCTATCAGGATCACAAACGGAAAATCATTCAAGAACCAGCACTACTGCGGTGCAAGGTATGCAATTCAGAGTTTAGCTCGCAACATGTTCTTAGAAGTGTGCTGCTCCGGCAGCGACCAACGCACTGGCCAGTGTGGAATTGTGCTTTGAACACAAGTGAAATCGAGAAACAAGCTAGTGTTGAAAAAGTGTGTCGGGATACGGAGAAGCACGCTTTTTGTATGATTGAGGAACGTGAAAAATTGCTAGCAAGTATCGGTGACGATGATGAAAGTTGGAGTGGTTGTGATGTTGAGACTAAATCACTTCTAGACGGCGCCAATAGCTTCCGTATGGAAATGTGCAAATGTGACGACGACCCTTTCCAAAATGATCGTTTAACTCGCTTAATTGAGATGTTACCGCCTTCAAGGTCCGACAATCGGATGTCCCTGCAAGCAATGAACTATATGGTTTCAGTACTTGTGGTTTTGCTCAATCAGCACCTGTGGTCTCACACAAGCAGTTGTTTCAAACAATCGCGGATAACAGCAGACTCAAAACACTGTCGCTACTTGTTCCCGCGAGAGCGTGCTTTCGAGACATCATTTAGTTCTTCTGGAGTAGAATTGAGTCGACCAATGGCTCATGAGTTCATTAATGGTTTCAACTATATCCTTATGGCCACGTTCAAATGCAATCACGACGTACAATTGTTGTTGGGAGGAAACGATGCCACGGATCGCATATATTATTGTTGCAAATATGTTACCAAGAACCAGAAACGATTAGACACCGCTGTTGCTGTAGCTTTAGCTGCATTTAAGCGGAGGCTTGACAGAGAAAATGAACAGGAATTGATCACAACCACATCGCCACAAGATGGTTTGACTGTGTCTCGAAAACGTGTGGCATCAATGTCGTACGCACTAACAAATCGACAAGAAGTGGCTGGCCCCCTCGCCGCACTGTATCTATATCGTGGCACGTGCTGCTACAACAATATAGGATGCGTGTCATTACCACTTGCAGACGTTGTGCGGCAGTTGTGCTCATCAGAGGAGTATTCATGCAACCTAGTCGGTGAGACTGCTTCGAGTGGAGAATCAGTGTTTCGAGCTGTTTCGTTTCTTGACGGCTACATCTACCGACCCGAGGCACTGCACCAATTTAATTTGTACGAATTTTCGATGAGATACTTTCGCAAGCAAGACAAACATGCAACGACATCTGCTCTACAATTCTTGCGAGGACACCCGTTGCAAGGAAGTCACAGCTTAGGTCAGAGGATGAGGGATGCCGTTCCTATCTTATATGGTTATCGGCTGCCATACGTAGACCAAGAAACGTCCATTGAGTTTCGATGCAAGAAGGCATTACTCTCGCTTGTGCTCTTCAAGCCATTTCGCGAAGTGGCCGATTTAAGCGGAGCACAACCCTTGACCGAAGAAGCATGGCTGAATGCCTATTTGGCGTGGGAGAAATCGCGTAATTCATTTGTAAAAATGATCATGAATAACATGGACGACTACTACAATAGCGCGAGTCATGGTAAGAAGGCTGGTGAAGTTTTCAACACAACGTCGGACCAGATAAGACAACCACGGGACTGTGAGTCTGAATCTGAAGATGAAAGCAACGACAATGATGATTTTGCTCTGAATACCAGAGATGATTGGGATGGGGATAGCCCAGAAAGCCATGAAATTGAGTCGACTGATTTCGATGATTGGGACAATGATTGTAATGACTCGCATGTTCCTGAGACCAGCTCTCTTAATCCATCTATTTATCCTACAGGGGCCCCACCAGAACCGGCAATTGATCATATAATGAATGCGTTCAATAACTTCGATTTACTTCAAGATCAAGTTGCAAAAACTGCATTCCAGGCTAGTGCTCAACGTCTCATCAGGGATCTACCTTCAGTAAGCAATATGCGGAAGTGGATTGATGATGCTAGCACCGACAACACAGTTTGCGGACCTGCCACAGTAGTTACAATTACGCACCGAGATACAAATGTGTTTGAGCTGTTGGAGAGCGCTCTTGATGAATCTGCGATGGTATGGAGCCCAAACGCTGATATCAGCAGTAGGTCAGTGCGTGAGTGCGTGAACCCAAGGAGTACTCCAGTATTTCGGATATCTCTCAACTATTCACACTAAACGAAAAACAACACTATGCTTTCAAGGCGATTGGAGCAGCTTTATTGACTAGATGGAAAAACGCCGAATCACTGGCATACTTAGCAGAGGATTCCGCGTCTGTACTAAGATCCAATCAACTTCGTTTTTTTCTCGGGGGCGAAGGTGGTACTGGCAAAAGCCGAGTTATCGAGGCTGTTGAAAGCCTTTGCTCGAGTTGGTATCGCTCCAAGAGTCTAGTGAAGACCGCATTGACAGGAAAAGCGGCTACACTGATCGGGGGTATAACGCTAGCGAGTTTTTTGTTGCAACCTCGCCACCATAGCTCTATCGATGTAGTCGTGGATCTGAGTGCGATAGTCATCGACGAAGTGTCCATGATGAAAAAATCTCAGCTCGTTGAACTAGACAAATTGCTTAGAGCTGCAAAGCACGTTTCCGATGTATTGTTTGGAGGTGTACATGTCATTCTTGTGGGAGACTTCTTGCAGTTACCACCTGTTGGCGCCGACCCATTATACCAAAGCCCAACAGCGAAAAAAATTCGAGTGCACGATTTAGTTGGACATCAACTTTGGAGGTCATTTGATACCGTGATAGTACTTGATGAAAGTGTGCGCTTCCGTACAGATCCAAAGTGGGGAAGAGGGTGCCACCAGGCACGGCTTGGCATCTGGACGCCAGAATTCATTGATATTATCAATTCGCGCGTAATGAAAGTGGGATCGGTATTAGACCAACCAATCATGGATGCCAACGTGTCACCAATTTTCGTTACACCAGACAACACTACCAGGCTCGCGATCAACAATCTTTTTGTTGCTACAGTCGCCAAATCCTTACCTGAAAATGAGTATCCAGTGCGTGTGGTTGCCAATTTCAAAGGCAAACTGTTAGGATTAAACCGCGCAGAAAAACAAATGATCATGGCTCTCCCTGATTCAAAATTCGGGCGCATGGCACCATATTTGGATTTGATTGTAGGGATGCCCATCCAAGTTACTCAAAATGTGAGGCCAGCCAAAATGGTGGCTAATGGTACGCTCGGTACCCTCGAAGCTATTCTGTATCATCCTGGTACTACATTTAGGCTTGTTCGTGACAATGTTGTTGGCATGATTGTAAAAATTCCAAGCCTACCTCCCCCGGCGGTGATAGTGCGTCTACCAAGGGGGAATCCGCGACTGTGCTGCAGGGTTGTGAATCATCAGAGCTGTTCCCGTTAATGTTTGGCTCCCAAGCATACCAACAATGCTTAATCCCATTGAAAGGCAGCTTGAATGGAAAGCCTCGAGCTCTTTCAGTACGGATTCAACAGTTTCCGCTGGTTTGTGCAGTAGCATCGACTGTCTACAAAGTTCAAGGTGACACCCTGCAGAAGATGGTAGTGACTCAGTGGCGCTCAAAGACCGCTATTGCGAACAAACGAGAGCAGCCCTATCTACTGGTATCGAGGGTGACATCTCGCTTTGCATTTACAGCTTTGAGCCCTCTGACTCCAGAGATAGTAAAGTGGGCTCACCCACCAAAGGATGCATTGGTGGAGGAGCAAAGGCTTTTAAGATTAAGTGAAGCAACGCTAGCAAAACTACAAAGATAATGCTGTGTATGATCAATGAAGAAGTATGCATATACATTGTGCGAAGCAGTAGTAATGTTGTCCTGGATGTATACCAAATTCCATAATCTATACACCAGTCGTTGTTTGCCATACAGCGGATTTAATCATCTCATTGGATAGTTGCAAAACAAACTCCACCACTTTACCGGTGTCATTTTTGCCCCTTCACGCGCAAGCTGCAGAACCACAACATTATGCATCCAGAACAGTGCTTAGTAAGCAAGCTTCCCGAGGATATCACTGCGCTATCTACGAATATGGTTGTTGCCCTGCGCTGTTAGCTCATGAAATCGTTGGAGAAGACACGCTTATCCCCGAAGGTCTGGTTGCGACTGTGCTGTACTTCTCGTATTGCCTGAACAATAGAATTGAGTAGTAACTGGCTTGTGGCGCGACTACGTAGACTTCACATGCTCTTGCTGTACATCTTTCACGCTGCTGACAACATTCCGTCTGAGAGACTACAACTCTCATTAGCAGGTGAGCTGTTCACAGATATTGGGTAATAGTCCCGTCGTGTTGATGAGCCAACTTCGCGGTTGCTTTGTGCTTAAGCGACCACAGCATTCAAGAAGATCGTAACAATGGAGTGCACTAGTCCTGGATTGTGGTAGCTTGTGAGCGCGTGTGGCGACTTGTGATACATTCTTCAACTACCTACAACAATCTGTTCAATTTGATCCTCGAGGACGATAAGTGCATGTAGCGGTTTTTGGGTGTTTGAGCCTCAAGTTACTCAAACGTTTCACCTTCGATCACTGACATGGTAATACTGATAATGCCAGCAAGTACATGTATTAACATCAATTAGAAAGACTGTGTTGCTGGTGATAAACGCACATTTGCCTGTTTCACACTACGAAAAGCTACCACGTAGGTGTCAACCCTGGACGCTCGGACCTTCCTCATGGCGAATGGCACGGCGTACGGTTGAAGAAGAACCCGTGGAACTTGTTCAGATGCTTGAGCAGCGATTTTGGGTTCTTGCTGATGAATGGGCACTTCCAGGCATAGCAGAACACATCATCCACGTCGCGAGTATCATCGATCACGCTCATAATCTCGGGTATGTGGTAGTCAGGACGAGCATAGCGTGGAATGTCCAGGAAGGCATGAATGCAGACGTTGGTGGCACAGCTACCAGCAGCCCCGTAAAGATAGTCCCCTCTCAGCAGCAACACATCACCTTTGTTGAGCTCAATCATTTGCTGGTCCGAACGCAGCGCCACTTCACGGTTCCACCCGTAGCCGTAGAAATAGGTACAGTCCTGGGTCGCCACGATCAACGCCCCGGGAAGGTCGGACACGTTCATCGGGTGTTCTCCGATCGAAAACTCGCGGCGAACCAACTGATCCGGAGCACCTCCCGCGGGTTTTCAGGAATCTCAACTCCCTGATATAGGAGTCAGGGAAGTACGTTTTGTAGATGCGCATGAGCAGAATCGCAAACTCTCGGGCTGGTGTATCCGCCACAAACGACCGAAAGCGATAGTCGTCGTAGAGCGCTCCATCCACGGTTTCATGGATCCAGTAGTTTTGGTCACCGCGAGACAGCGACCGCATATAGTCCACCATGGGTTCTTTGACGGCACGGTACAAGACAAGTTTGCCTTGACTCTTCAGCTTGTGGCGAGCAAACATCCACTGTTTACTGGAGGTTTTGCAGTTGGCGGACGATTCAAAAATGAGCAGTATGTCTGGCCCCGCACTTCACGCATGATACATCGGCCTCAAATTTATGGGGGCTCAACCGCTAGTCAATGTACGACCATCGTCAAATTGGCTCCTGCAGCTGCTCCGTGTTTCGATAGATACACGATTTATCAACGACTTTCAGAGCAACTTGCAGCTTTAAGTTGATACAACACGCATTTTTCATAAGTTGATACAACACGCATTTTTCACTATGATTATCAACGGAATACGAAGCACGAGCAATTACAAACGCGTCTGAAAAACTTATAACTCAAGCGCTTGTGCTCGTGCCAGCTTGTAGTACCGTTGGATCCGGAATCTCCAGCGCTTTCCCTCTACGTCCCGATGTGACGTGCTCCCGACGGCGAGCATCCCAGCCGTGGACCAAGAAGAACGGGGTCTCGTCCCGCGTCCGATCGTGAGCCGTGTTGAGCGCGAAGGTAAGTCGCTCCGCGTACTCGTCCCAGTCGCGTTGATCGATGTCCGCGATGTACATCTTGATCGCCCTAGTGATCGTCTGCACCATTCTTTCCGCAGCTCCGTTAGCCTGAGGTCGATATGCAAGCGTGGCCCGCTGTCTCTGACCCATGAGTCGGTTGAACGCTCGGAAGAAATCGGAGATGAAGCCCGGCCCACGGTCGTGTCTAATGGCCTCACTCGCACCGAAGCGTCTGAAGACGGCTTCTTCGTACGCTTCTGCCACGGTCTGCGCGTTTCGCGACGCGTTAGCCTTCACAATGACGAATCCAGTGAAGAGGTCGACCCACACTAGCAACTCCGTGTTGCCTTTGTACGACGCGGGTAGTGACGGGATGTGGTCCATGGCGATGACCTGGAACGGGTACGTCGCGACGATATTCCCCGGCGACTCACCTTGGATCGTGGGTCGGCCTTTTCCCGTCTCACAGTCGGTACATTCCCCGACGAAGCGTTGGACGCTTTTGAAGATCCCTGGCCAGTAGAAATGACGTCGCACACGTTGGTACGTGCGACCTATGCCTTGGTGTCCTCCTTCCAGACTCGAGTGGTAGTGGTGAAGAATGTCCTCGCGCAGCGTCTCCGGGACTACCAATTTCATGATCGTATCCCGATCTTCAGCCCGTTCGTCGCCTCGCACCTGATAGTACAGCAGACCGCCTTCGCCTTCTTCATACTGCGACGCGATCTTCTGGCAATTTCTTCGCCTCTCGCCGAGAGAGCTCGTCAATGTCGCCTCTCAGATATTTCTTGAGGTTGGCGATCCAGAGCTCCTCGTCTTGAGCCACGCGGATACGATCTAGCCGAAGCCGTTGCACGACCAGCTCCTGTAGTGCCTCTGGCGCTTGGCGTCCGGTCGGGGTAGCTCGAGCGGCCGCAGATCGCGTCATCACTGGCGTCACTCGGGGGTTTTCTCGTCCCGAGTCCGCTGGATCGGACGTCCCTTCGGGCAGATCGGGCGATCCAGGTCGGATAATTTCTCCTAGGCGATTCAACGTCTTCATATCCTGCAGTTCTTCATCGGTGTGCTCGTTGCGACCTCCCTGGCGTTGCAGCGCTTTTCCAGCTAGCCAATCCGCACTTGCGTTCCAATCACGATGAACGTGATAAAGTTCGTGCTGGGGCCACTTCCGCAGTTCGTTCCGAGCCCGCTGGCGCAACAGCTTTAATCCCGGAGTCTTGCAGTCCATCTCGTCCCGCATCTGCCGGATAGCCAGGTTTGAGTCGCCGATTATGATGAGTCGTGCGACGTCCGCGTTGTCCAAGAGCGAGAACCCGAGGAGAAGACCTCGGTATTCGGCCTCGTTGACCGTTAGGTCGACTGCATATCCGGATGCGGCGTGGACAATCCCCCAGTCGTGCAGCTTCCAAAGGATGGCGCTGAACGCTCCTCCCTCTCGCTTCGGTTTGGCAGACCCGTCGAAGCTCAGGACGTGCACTTCCTCGTCGGGTTCGACGATCGGGACCGGGATGACAGCGGTTTTCGACGGCCGTTTCAGCGGCGCGATCTCCTCCAGAGCGGCATCGACGTAGGCGCGCGGGGTGATACTCGCAGCCAGTGCTCCAAGAATCTCCTCTTCCCCCTTCATGGAACGGCATATCTCCAGCTTCCATGGTGAGAGAGTCGCAGCCCACTGCGCGAGCCGACCTGGGAGACCCTTGGATCGGAACAGCCACGCTAGCGTCGTGTGACGCGTCAAGACGCGTATCGATCTTCCGGCCAGCATCGTGTAACAGTCGTTCAGGACGCGCAACAGGGCCAAGATCTCCTTCTCGACGATGTCGTAATTCAGCTCATTCGGCTTCAGCGTGCGGCTAGTGAACTTCACCGGCATGTACACGTCGTCGTGAACTTGCGTCAGCACGCCCGAAATGACCCAATCGCTGGCATAGACGATTACGACGGACTCCCGTTCTGGGTTGAAGTGCTTCAGCATCGGGGTTTCCGCGAACTTCGACTTGAGAACGTCGAACGCCCGCCGAGCGTGTACCCATTTCTCCTGCTCTCGGACCTCTGGGGTTGAGACGTATTCCTCAAAATCGCGTTCGGTGAGCGCGTACAACGCGGTCGCGTACACAGCAAAGTCAGCGATGAACCTGTGGTAGTAGTTGAGACTACCCAAGAAGGATTGCAGGCCCTTGAGTGTGCGCGGGAACTCCAGATTCTTCGGCTTCGCCTGCGGACCGCGCTCCGTCACCTTATGGCCCAAATAGTCGACTCGGACATTCCCCACTCGCTCTTCTCGACGCTGATAGACAGGTGCCACTTCTCGCAGACGTCCAGAAGACGCTCGACTTTGTCGCACAGATCGTCCCAGGACGTGCCCCCGACTAGGATGTCGTCGATGTACGATCTTCGACCTAGAACGCGTGTCCGGTGATTCCGGTTCCCCGTCCTCGAAGACGTCCTGTGTTTTACCTTCCGGCGACAACTTCCAGAATCCATAGAGCGCGTTGTCGATCAGACGTTGGTATATCTGCGGCACATTGCACAGGCCGAATGGCATTCGCAGCCACTCGAACAGACCCAAAGGCGTGATGAAGGCCGAGATAAGTCAAGCCCGATCTGTCATAGGGACGACCCAGAATCCACTCGCCGTGTCGAGGGAGCAGTACCATAGATACCGGTCCAAGTCTTCCAGCAGGTCATTCACCAGTGGCATCGGGTACACCATCAGCTGCGTCAGCCTGTTCACCAGTCAGTAATCGATGCAGAGTCGGATGTCGACCCCGTTTTTCTTCACGATCACGACGATCGGGGACGCCCAGAGAGACTTCGACGCTCGGATCATGCCTGCACTCAGAAGACCCTTGATCAAGTCGGCCACCTTCTCTCGGAACTGGGGTGGAATCTTGCGAACGCGCTGAGCGATCGGTTTAGCGTCGCCCACGTCGATATCGCACACGACACCTACCGCTGCTGGGGGCAGGGCGTTGCCTTTCCCGATGAGCAACTTTCGACGCCTCCAGATGATCTGCCGTAGACGCTCTTCCTGTCTCGCGGCCTCGTCCGGAGGGACCCCGGTCGGTCTCCCGACCTTGAGGTCCTCGATTTTCACTTCGGCAGTCAGTGCCAGGTCAGGCAGGACGGCCATCTCCGCCTCCAGATCTTCGGCAAGAAGGTCGGACCGTTCATGGATCAGCACCGCCTCGTCTTCTTCCGCCTCATCGCGATCCGTCTTAGGTTCTCCGACTTCAGACGCCAGAACTGGTTGGGGTCCGATCTTCGCTGGCGCATCGTCCGATCTCTCTTTCCGATCCAAACGGGGCAGCTCCTCGGTCTCCGACGTCGGCGTCGCACGGTCATGTGACGGTTCAACAGCCACTGTTGCCAGCACTGGGGTCGCAGCCCGCTGCGGGCGCATGATCGCCTTTGGTGTCTCGTACGTTGGACGGTCGGTCATCGGCCCGTCGAGCTCAACGGGTACCCAACTGTCATCCGCGTCGCAAGTCGCGCCGTACGCCAGGTTCTGCCACTCTTGGTATCGCCTCGATCCGATCTGGACGAAACCGTATGCACGCGGAACTGCGTCGATGGGCGTTCTCCAGCCTAACGTCGTGTGAGCGTCCAGATTCACCGGCTTATCTCCGATATTCGTCACTCGCAGGTACGTTCGTCGTCCCACTCGACTTTTAGCGAACGTTGTAACCCACGTCTCTCCACGTGTTACCCACAGGCGCGGTGCGGTCCGATCTATTCGAAGGGGAACATCGAGTGTCCGTCCCGGGTTGATCGTCGCGGGCGACTTTGGGGAGATCGGGTACATCTTGGCGCCGTACAGCGGTCTACTTCCGATTAGCTGGATGCGCACTTCGTCGGGTAAGCATGCTGTGCCGTCAGCCGTATCAATGCGCACTCCCGCCGGGACCATGAAGTTCATTCCCAAGATCGCGTGTTGTCCGACCAGGTCTCCGACCCAGATGTCCATGTAGTACACCAAGTTCCCGGCCAAGGTAATCTTGATCCTTGTCCGGCCCACCGTGTAGTACGTCTCATCACGAATCCCCACGCATTCTTGCGTGACGTCCGTGTCGATCAAGCAGCCTACCTTACGAGCAAAGGTGGCGTCCAAGATGGACACCTCGGCTCCTGTATCGAGCAGTACTACGGCGCGGTGGTTGTTCAGTTTCCTGTGGATCTTGGCTTGCATATACCACTTGTGCGGCGCGTAATGTTTCCAGTATCCACGCCGCTCTCCTGGCTGAAGGTCGATCTCTCCCCGTGGCGGCTCTCGCATGAACTCGTCTGCTTCCAGTCGAATTGCTGATACGCGAGGTCTGCACTCTTGCGAGGTACGTTCCGGGTTGGATTCACATGTATTATCATTCAGGGAAGTCGGATCGTCACTAACCACTCCTCGCGACTTCTTGGTCACATATGCATAGACGTTAACAGATCGCTCGTCTCGTACTGGGTTCCAAGCCAGCGAGCGATCTAGTTTAATATCTTTTCGGCGGACTCCGGCAGCAGACCCGCGTGCTTCTGTGGGTTGTACCACTGGCGGAGCTGGTTGAAGAATTCCTCCATCGGACATTTCCCGGCCTCATGGACTTCTCCACAAGCCTTGCACGTTCGCAGGCATCGGTCGGTGGGGTGCTTCCCGGCGCACTTCTGGCATGTCAGCAGGTTCCAGCAATCTTCATCAGGGTGGCGACGGGAACCGCAGTGACGGCATCGAGGACGGTCACGTCCCGAGTCATCAAGGTCGAAGCCACGACGGCCGGGTTCACCCGGCGGCGCGTGTCCAGCCACAAATAACTTGGCGCGTTCTTCATCGTCCCGATCTTGGTCGTACAACTGGTCGTCACTGTCTCCCTCGTCGTCGTCACCTGAGTCGAGTCCGCTCGACGTCGTCTGGATCGCGTGGACCGCACGAGCCGGCTGTGGTGCTGGCGTCGGGGCTTTCTGGCGAAACTTGTTTGACCCGAACAGAGTCTTCTTCTGGTGGGCCAACCCACGTTGGCGAGCTCGGAGTTTCTTCTCGAGCGCGACTGCGTCGGGGACTTCCATCAAGGTAAGTCGCGAAGCCAGTTCTTGTTCTTGCGATCCAAGCGTGTTGATGAATAACTCGACGTGCTCTCGCTTCTCTTCTGCAGTACCGTCTTCGTAGGGAATGTGGGCCCTCAGCGCAGCCACATTCAGCCGATACAAGTAGTCCAGCGGTGTCTCGTCGGGATATCTCGACGCATGGTAATTGCGGCTCGCCATTGACACACCTTTGCCGCAGTATTGGACGCGGAACTGGTCCATCAAATCGGGCCATGACTTTCGCGTCTTCTTGGACAACTGCAAGTACCATTGACGGGCAGGGCCGCTCATCAGATCGCCGAACAGCCAACACACTTCTTCGCCCTTCATGGCATCACGACGGGCGGCCGACTTCAGGCGGTTAAGCCAGGCTCGAGCTTTCTCCTCACTGGCATCCCGGCCGTGGAATTCCTTCAGCTCGGACGATGCTGAGAGGCGGACTCGCGCGAGGCCTGTACCCGCTGTGGCAGCTGAGATTGCTGCCGCGGCTCCCAAGGTGTCGACATCCAGATCGAACAAGTCGTCGGGATCCTCGTGAACGTCGCGTCGTACGTCGGACTTCGTGGAGCGTGAACTCACAGACTCCATCGCCACATCGGCTGTCTCCCGTCTGGGCGACGCGGCCGTCGTTGGACGCTGTGCCGGTGTCGCCGCCTGAGTGGGCGCTGGCGCTTGCGTAGTCGCAGCGCGCATCATCGTCGACTGCATGAGTCGGACGATCGCGTCTTCCAAGGCTTTCGGAATCGCTCCTTCAGGGGTGGTCGGGGTTTCCGCTCGCACCGGCTTAGTCGCGACCTGCATGACGCGTGGCATCTGGGGCATCGACATGCGACTGAGGGAATCCAGGCTGCTGTCCGAGTCTTCGCTCGATGGGTAGAAGGGTAGTGGAGGCACTGCCGCCGTTGGCGCCCGACTACCTCGGGGAATCGGCGGGATCTCCCGTTTCACGGCTCCGACGAGGACTGTCAGAGGACCTTCGATGGCTCGAATCGCTTCCGTCCAAGATGCGAGGTCCCAGTCGTATAGCTTCTCCATCTCGAAAGCTCCCAGTACGAAACCTGACTCTCGCAGCATCTCGAAAAGCGTTTCCGCTGCCTGCCAGACGCCCATGAGACTTGCCCAGGACGACGTCTGGATGGGTCCCGTGAGCTTGTTCATCAATTTGGGCTTGATGAAGCTCAAGATCGGGTTGCGTGCCAGCTGTCGGAAGAGTTCTTTCTGCTGAGCCCATATCTCACCTCTTCGACAGCGTACTGGCGTCCCGCGTCTCGGCCCTCCGACTTGGACGGGCCTTCGTCAGCCGAGTCCGGCGCGCGCAGCTTCTTCTTCTTCGTCGTCTTGCGCTTGGACTTGGCGGCCTTGGTGGTGGGTTGTTGGTCTTCAGCCTTCACAGGCTTCAGACCGATCGGACTCCGACTTGCAAGTCGGGGTCCGTCGTGGCTCCGTGGGGAGCCACATCGGGAACGGCAAACATTTCTTCGTAGCCCTCCAATTCGTCGCTGGCACCATGGCCCGTCGTGTAGGTTCCCTCAGAGCTACCCGACGCGACAGGTCTATTCACAGGTTCATTCGTCGACGGCGACCTTGTAACCGACGACGCTTCCTCTTCTGGCTCCCGCTTAATCTCTACCCCGTCTTCCGGAGTAGTACTCCCGGGTCGCGGCACCATTGTGGAGTAGCGCCCTCGCAGAAATCAATAAAATCCCTTGAGTTCGTCCTCACACAAACCCGTCGCGTCCTCTTGCGTGGTCGCGTCGGGCTTTTATTCCCGGTTCTTGAGCAGCGTATCTCTGGCTGGAGCGGAGATCGGTGCGGGGGATGAGCTTGAAGAAGATGACCTCTCTCTCTCTCTCTCGTCTTCTACGACTTGGACGTCCCGCTCGTGCGCAGTGGCGTCCTTCTTCCCTTGGGCGTGCGGCGAATTCCGGCCGGCGTGTCCTTGGGGTCTTGCGTGGCGTTATCAGGCCGACGCGGTTGGTGTGCGGCGTTATCGGGCCAGCACGGGTCTTCGTCGGGGCGCGGGTTATCGGGCGCGCCTTACGACGGGATTATTTAACGTGTCCCTCCTGTCGGGCACGGGGTGTTGGGGGTGAGTACCTAACCCGCCAAGAGTCGGGGGACCGCGTTATCGGGGCGGTTCGACTTGCCGGCGCTTGGTGGTTCCCGTTCCACGGGGAGAAGATCTCTTGGGTAGAACGAAGTAGATTTAGGACTGAATATATCCTATCCTATGCCACTAACTGTTGACTAAACCATTGGCGTCGGGTCGTGCCTGGCGCGCTTCTCCATCTTCAACCTGATTTATGATGACCTGATCGTAGATCGGGGTCCCCGATCTGAGTTCCCGATCTGGATCCCAGATCGGGGTTTCCAAATCGGGGTCTAGTTTCCCAATCGGGGTTCCTGATCGGGGTACATAGCCGGGCCACATCCGTCGCTTTCCGAGAATTTCCCGTCTTGGTCGCCGTGCATCCTTCATCGTCTTGTTCGTCGGTCTCGCGCCTTTCCTCGGAGGCCACTTCACCACAACCGTCCCGCTGGTGCACGTGAGCACTCCCCAGGTGCGTGCGCTGCAGCAGAACTCCGCGTCCTTCCTTTGCCAACTCTGTTCGCTGATCGTGTGTACAGGTCGATCCAAGATGTCGTCGAACGATGACGACGCGGGGAACTCATCTCCGCCGGTTATTAACACCTGAAGACCTGGCCAGCAGCTCCTGCGCCGTCTGTCGACTCGGTTCCGGTCGTCCAGCTTTGACCCCTCCTCCTCGGGTGCAGGTTCCGGCCCTCCAGCAGTCGAGTCTCTTCTGTACAGCGCCTCGTGGCCGACGCGAACGTCTTGGCCGCTGACAATCGGGCTCTGCGCGCACGGATCGAGGAGTTGTGGTGAAGTGGCCTCCGAGGAAAGGCGCGAGACCGACGAACAAGACGATGAAGGATGCACGGCGACCAAGACGGGAAATTCTCGGAAAGCGACGGATGTGGCCCGGCTATGTACCCCGATCAGGAACCCCGATTGGGAAACTAGACCCCGATTTGGAAACCCCGATCTGGGATCCAGATCGGGGACTCAGATCGGGGACCCCCATCTATGATCAGGTCATCATAAATCAGGTTGAAGCTGGAGAAGCGCGCCAGGCACGACCCGACGCCAATGGTTTAGTGAACAGTTAGTGGCATAGGATAGGATATATTCAGTCCTAAATCTACTTCGTTCTACCCAAGAGATCTTCTCCCCGTGGAACGGGAACCACCAAGCGCCGGCAAGTCGAACCGCCCCGATAACGCGGTCCCCCGACTCTTGGCGGGTTAGGTACTCACCCCCAACACCCCGTGCCCGACAGGAGGGACATCGTTAAATAATCCCGTCGTAAGGCGCGCCCGATAACCCGCGCCCCGACGAAGACCCGTGCTGGCCCGATAACGCCGCACACCAACCGCGTCGGCCTGATAACGCCACGCAAGACCCCAAGGACACGCCAGCCGGAATTCGCCGCACGCTCAAGGGAAGAAGGACGACACTGCGCACGAGCGGGACGTCCAAGTCGTAGAAGACGAGAGAGAGAGAGGTCATCTTCTTCAAGCTCATCCCCCCTCACCGATCTCCGCTCCAGCCAGAGATACGCTGCTCAAGAACCGGGAATAAAAGTCCGACGCGACCACGCAAAAGGACGCGACGGGTTTGTGTGAGGACGAACTCAAGGGAAATTTATTGATTTCTGCGAGGGTGCTACTCCACATCATTACCTTGATAGCCGCCGCGGAATGTGCCGAGATCGCTTGGTTCTCACTCATATTCAACTATGGTAGTATCAAATCTGTCCAAAAGCGGGAATACAGTAGAACAGGCTCTGGCATGGCGACATAAATCGATGGTACTTTTGGGTAATTAAAGGCACCTTGGAGTACCACCTCGCGTCCATGTTCTTTTCAGAAGATTGGCACCACTTAGCAACTGTCGTATAGTTGAAGGGTCCCGCGTGCAGTCGAGGAAATTACTCGTCCAGCAAATATGTGCTCGATATAAACTCCGCGAGCATATCCCCCACAATGTCGTCCATTTGAATGTCTGGATCAACGGCAAATGTAATGCTGCAGTCTTTGGTGATAAGGTACACCCGAACCCCCAAAAATTTATCACCAGTGGCCTTACACGTCCAAACATCTGCAACGCCAACGAAGTTGGGGTACGCTTCGCGGTGCTCATCGAAAAACTCAATCAGTTCATTCTTCGTCGATGAATACAGTTCAATTACTGCTTCCTTAACACGATCTGCGTTAATGACTGCTCGCATCTCCTCTTTAACAACGAGTGCTTCCTTTAGTCGCGATTCCTCGTACTCACCAGTTCGCAATGGCAAATTGTTATTGATGATTCTCAACGTCTCCAGAAGTAAATTTAATCGGCATGGGTTGCGAGATTACAACGGAGAAGCCCGCAGTTGATCTACTTCAGCATCTCGTTTTCGTTTGACAGACATTTCTGCTTCCGTTTTGGGGGACTCGACGTGGTGTACAGTTCTTAGGTGGTGGACGGCTCGCGATGTTTTCCCTGCTGTCAGCTTGTACAGATTTTCACCTGACGCTCGGCAGCTTTCGTCGGCTAAACATATCCATGCCGTGCGGATATTGCCGTCGTCATTGTACTCGACTCGGACGCCCCACTTGTAGATAAAAGACGATTCGTTGGGAGTAGGTGGCTTCAGTGTGAATGGTCCTCCGGGGTTAAACGATTCCACAGCTAGCCGAACTGCTGCTGGAGGATGAGACATCGCGCGAGAGGATACCAAAACAACACGAACGAGGCTTGAATCCTAGGCGACTCGCTTTAAAGTACCAACGACTCGATGGCAGCGAGTAGTCTTCGAAGATATCGCCGCCATTTTCAACCAATGGGGCTCGGGAAAAACGAGCCCGAAGCGGCGGCGACCTGCGAGAACGAGCACGAGAAGAGGGAGCAGTCCAAAGTGCTCCTTGCTCTCGTGCTTAAGTGAAGGAGCACGAAACTGTCAAAATGTCTGCTCGCGCATTTTTGAGGAACGATTTTTTTGCGTACAGTTGCTCCCCCTCGTCTGAGGCTAGCCAAAAGCCTTAATTCGACGGGATGGCCGCTCCGGTATACCGGTTCAGATACCGGTGCCAGCTGGGCTCCCCAAAAGCCTTAATTCGACGGGATGGCCGCACCGGTTCCAGAACCGGTGTTAAGTTGCAGAGTCTCGTTTTTACGAGCCCCATCAAGGTGGAGGAATTCTTTGTGTAATGAAGGGTTATCGTCCCTCGCCCAAAGTGGGTCCGGGACCCGGTCCTTAGAGGATTTGTATACGGGGGAGGGCCTGGCGTGGATAACCGTCAAATCACTTTTCAGCCAATAGGCAGCGTCCGACCAGGAAGCAGAGACCCGGGGCAAACTCGTTCATAGCCAAAGAATAACACTGCGGCACAAGTCAATCCAGCCCCGTTCTCCACGACCAGCATGCGGTGCCACAGAGGCTTCTGGGTATATGCAGGCGAGCGCGGTGAGGACATATCCGGTGCTGCAGCACGAACTGCACGCGAGAAAGCCGCTCTGGACGAGCCTGGCAGCAACAAGGCTGCTGAAGATTGGCTCAGGAGCCGAGCTGGACGGACATTGCGCAAAAGCTGGCTCGCGGAACCGCCGGTGGAGCGCCAGAGATACATGACAAGCCACCTCGACACCAACTTCCCGTTGTCCGAGAACCCAACGGACATTGCAGATCTGCGTCGAGACCGCCGCCGATACCCGAGGATGATCCATACGGACGTCACCACCCTCCAGGTTTTACAGCAAGCCGGATCGGGATCGGATGCTCCGGCCTTGGCAACATGTGACAGGCAAACGAGAGAAGATGTGAATTTTTACTAAGAACACCGAGGCGAGCTGATGCGTGCAGCATTTGCCGCAGAATTGACTTCGTTGGGATATGCATGTCAACAAGGTGACGTGGGTCGGGTTGTAGCGCATTCCGCCGCCTTGGTGGAGTGCTTAGGGGCGCAAATAGCTTCAGGACTGCCCGCATCACGTCGATCCCGCATTGTGGAGATCACTCGCGAGGTGGCGGAGCAGATGAGAGCAGCGATGACACAGATGCGTATGTGCTCAGATGAAGAGGCCGATGCTGCGATTAGCGAAACCCGCACCAGTGTCAACAACGCTGACACTGCGCTGTGCTCATTCGTGAGAGGTGCTCTTCAGGCGAACCCGAGCTTTGAGGCGATGTATAATCACCGAGATAACTATCGAGCTGTTGGAACAAACTTTCTGCAGCACTTTTATTGGCTAGGGGAATTTTAGCAACATCTTCAAATGGAGAAATTGATGAAAATTCGTCCGGCGGCGATGGAGCTCACTCCAACAACTCCACTGAAACAAGTCCAACCATTGTACAGTCGTTGACAGCGCTCATTGATTTGGCTGCTGTTACTACTGCTGCACAGGACACAAGTGATGTGGAGCCCACTCAACTAGCAGCAACCACTGCGTCAACACCCCCCACGGCAACTACGAATTTATGCAAGCGTCGACGAGAATGTCAAGATGATAGCGATGATACACATGATGCAAATGGACCCGTGGAATGTGTTTCGGACGTTAGCGTTGTGGTTGACAAGAGTGAGGACTCTGATTACGATGTTAGCTCGGAAGGTAGCCTGTTTGAGCACAGCAGCCAGAAAAAGAGTGATCAAGCTGTGCCTCATGCGTTCTTTCGGAAGCAAGTCTCGAAAAACACGCCACTTGTGGTGTGGAAAGATTCAAAGCACTCAGATGAAAACCGAGAGGTTTACATCTATCAGGATGATCTGGATAGCTTGCTGCCTGATGGTCTGCTTTCGGCTGCAGTGTTGGACTATTTCATCTATCGCCGCATGCCCCGTCAAAACGGTTTGATTTGCGCGTGTGGAACAGGGATGTATTTGTCAATGGAAATGGCGAAATACGCGCGGTACCCTAAAAAGAAGCAGCGTTTGTACGCAGCCCTACAGGAGCAGTTTGACTGGGCGTTGTTCAAGTACGTACTTCTGCCAGTGTCCGGCCGTAACCACTGGAGTCTTCTCGTGGTTGAGAATCCTATGAACCAAGAGCCCACGAAGGTTTATCACGTCAACTCTCTTCGAAAGGCACATGATCCGCTCTATGCTTTTGACGTCCTGCATGCGTTCCTCAGTAAAGCTCACGAAACGAAAATCGGCTCGCAGCGTGCGTTTGAGTGGAGCACTTTTGTTCATGATACGAAGCCCCAGCAACCGAACAGTGTGGACTGCGGGCTGTACTTGCTGCATTATATGACAAAGATATCTCAAACAATTGCTGCCGAGGAACCTGTTTCGCTGGAAGATACTATGTCGAAGTAGGTTTCTGGAGGATTCAATGTTACGAAGGCAGCAGCATATCGGTCGCAGCTGTACAACCAGCTCTCCTCCATGTGAACGAAGCATATTCGGCGGTACACTTACAGCTCAGTTTACATTTCAATTCCTTTAACATGCAATCGTTTTCAGCACTAGTATTGCCTCCTTGCACCGCAAAATATTACTGCGGTAACTACTTCAAAATGTCAGTGCGGTACCGCAGCGTGACACTTCTGTACCGCAGTGTAACAATACTGCACCTACCGCAATGCCACACTTAGGTATGTACCGCAGTGTAACAATAATGCACCTACCTCAATGCCACACTTAGGTACGTACCGCAATGTAGCAGTATGGTACTTACAGCAATGAGACACTAAGGTACCGCATTGTGCACTGAGGTACCGCAGCGCGACACTGAGGAAAGTATTGTGTACCCTACTAGTAAATGATTAGCAAATGCATATTTTTCACAGTGTAAATCTACCCACGTATCTCTCAAACATTGTTCCGCTCTGCCGGCCGGGGTGGAGCGTCTATCCGAAGCGCGCTCCTGACTAGTCCTTTGATCACTTCAGGGTTGTTCGACATCCAATACAGAGTTTTCTTTTGTGACTTCCGAGTAGATTCAAGTGCATCAATAGTCTGTTGAACTGCGGTAATCTCGTCATTAACACCAGAATTCACCAGTTGTTCGCTTAGCTCCTTCATAAGCGTAATAACTCGACGCCTACGATTAAAGAATCTGCGTTCGTCTGAGTTACACCACTTGGTGCCATATTTTTCCTCCAAAACGCGGACGGCAGGGCCACCATTCAACCCAACAGACCACTCCTTCCACAAATCCTGTACAGACACTAAGCTACGGCTCAACGCGTAGGAAACAGGCGGGGTAATCGGAACACTGGGTGCTGGGCTTGATTCAACAACACCTGGTTGTAAAGACGCCGTAGATGATGTCGCGTCAGCGTTTGGAACCAGCCTGACTTCAACAACCGCAGTACCGCAAGATAACGGGACAATTGTCTGCATCACACCGTTGAAGCTGCTCTCCATAGCCTGCAAAGACATTCCAATTTTCTCAATCGCTGCCTTAAGATCGTGATGCACACCGTTGAGTTTGGACTGCAACACCGGCATTGCTCTTTGAAGACGTTGCTCCGATGGATCATCCATTTCGCTAACCAACCGTTTTGCCTCGCACTTGTATTGCAAAAACTCCGTCGATTGAAATATCTTGTGCTGCCATATCGGGTGCCCAGGCATCTAATCACTCATAAAAACTGCATCTTGTAGAATTACAATTCTCAGGTATTGCAGCAGCTCCAAAAACCCTCCCGCGGCAATTGTTTGTTCAAAATCGCCGTTGTTGAGTGACGATTGCGTTGACTCTACCTGTGGAAACACTTGGCGTTGCAAGGCAATCGAGGGATCGACGTGTGCACGGGCAAGAAAATAGCTTCCGTTGGCCGGCACAAATCCTGCTAATGTTCGCATTGCCTCACGGGGTAGAGAAGTCAAATAACACTTTTCCATGACTTGGTTATTCCACCGGCCAAGGCGTCGAATCTGTGCCTCACTTGCTCCAGCCAAATCAGCCATTCTTGCCCCCGATCCTCTGCCTATGTGCGTTTTGGCTTTGCTGTTAATACCAACGCTCTTTAATGCAGCTACCATTGCTTCTCGATGTACTTTATAAGACATCTCCACGGTTGGATCCTTTCCTGTTTTTAGTAGTTTTGTTGGATACCATCGCTCGGAAGACGTAAAATCAGGAAAAGGTTCTCGCTCCACATGCAAACGCCAGAACAAATAGAATCCCAGTAATCCATGAGGACATATCTCCACAAACTTGTTGCGCAAGAAAGCGCCAACTTCAATCCGGCCTACCTGATTCGTTTTGCCTTGCCGCATAACCATAACCACGGCTCGACATGGGCTGTACCCTTCGTTTTCTAGTTTGACGGAGTGAACATCAGCCAGTTCCATCTTGCGAGAAGCCTCACCCCGTATCAGTGCGCAGTGACTCATCAAAACCCCCAGCAAGTTACGAAGTTTCACACCGGGATCGCGACCACTCCCCCAAAAAATTGAGCTACGCGTCGTATTTGGTCTGTGGTGGTATATCCAACCAGCATCGTATCCACACCACGGTCTTCAAAAACATTTCCGCTTACGCTCGTCCTCTTCATATTCTGTTACTTTGAGAAGAGCTTCCACAGCCTCGTTTCGCGGGGAGGGGTTGCTGTTGATATTTGCTTGTGCTTGCTGCTTCCAAAGGTCGACCATTGCCGCAACGTAGCTGTTTACCGTAGATTTGCCGATTGTACTTTGTCGCTCCGCGCTTGGACATCCGTTCCTATTCTTGTGCCTCTTGCTGCGACCGATGACGCATTCTTCAAGAAACACAATCACCCGTTACTGTGGTGCGCGTCAAGTCACTAAAAGCAGACCCTTTTGTCGTACACCAGTCCAAAAACTCTCGCTGGCGGCTGTTGTACGCGCGCTGAGTGTTCTTAGGACGAATTTGAGAGGCGTTCGCGTACGTTCTATTGATTGACTCCTGGAGCTCGACGCTCATACGTGCTGCCTCCGCCATGGCGCTCTTCCTTCACCTTCTTGTTTTTGTGGGTGTGCCTCCTTCCCCTCCCTCCACATTTTCAGCCAATCATTGCTTGCAGGGCGACATGACCAGATAATCAGGATATTTAACCTCGTCTGAGGCTGTTAACGAGGTTTTTTGTAGGCGCGGTGCTGGTCCCGGCCCGGGCGCCGGTTACGATAGTGATAGTTTTTATTACTTTGGAACAGTGATATGTATTGGGTAGAAGGTCACCCCTGCTGATGAATGTTCCCGCCGCAGATGCTGCGGCTGCGAAGCAGACGCAGGCGATGCGCTTTGCGGTTCAAAACTAAATATTAACTACGTCTAAGTGCTTTGTATATTTAGACCATATTTCCTACACTTTCTATCCCAGTCTCGCGTAGCCCTAGTTTTCACCATTTGCTAATTTTGACCCCCCTCCTATTGTGGTGGATTTGACGTGCTATTTTTTGTAAGCTGACAAGTTGATTGTTGCGTAGGAAGTATTTGATTGTATCTGATCTGATTGGTTGTAATTCATTTCCGGTTCAAGCGATATGATTGGCTGAAGAAAGCGGTTGGTGCCGCTCGGTCACCATTATTATCGAACTGTTCGGTCGTCATGGCTTCCGTTGCCGATGCACCGCGCCTGCCCTACGTCATATATGCGGGCGACACTGTCATCTGCGAGACCAGCGACGGCCGCATGTTCTTTCAGGCTGTCACGAAGGACGAGTACGTTATTACACAACGCTACGGCCAACCACGGTGTTAGTTGATGTCTCACAGTTTGCACTACCAGGTCGATTCGCGTCGGCAAGAAAGTAGCAAGCCTGAAGCCCGTTATTGGTTCGTTCTACGGGTACGTTAATCGATATGTGTGTAAAAATGATTGAAGCTAATTATTTCATTGTGGAAAACAGTGCCATTTTTGAGGAGCAGAACAAGAAGCTGGTCAAGGTGACGGGGGGCCTTTTTCCCGACCCGGTGGCCCCTGGTAGGCACAGCCGCGCCATGTTATTGCGAGAATTTTATGAGATTTACAACTGGTTTCTTTCATTGAAAAGTAGAATCGGGTGAAGGTTTTGTGCCCGACGGTGACAACCGCCACTATGCGGATACAAACTCCGCGCAGACGCTGAAGCAGACTGACATTGGTGAACTTCGTGAGAAGGGTGCGTCCGGGAAGGAAATTATCCAGAAGTTGGTCGAGAACAGCTCTACGTGGGAGACCAAAACTGAGTTCTCCAAGCAAAAGTACCTCAAGAAGAAGCAGCAGAAGTACATGCCTCGCGTGCGGTTCCTGCGCTGCACGGCCGAGCCTTTGTGTCGCACATATCGGCTCAAAAACCCTGCCAAAATTTGCAACATGCGCGAGGACTCGCTGGGGCAGATTCTGGTGTACGGCAACATTTTCGCTGGTGGGCAAGTCCTCGTTGTGGATACGTGCATGGGTCTAGTAGCGGGTGCAATTGCTGAGCGCCAGAGAGGCTCCGGACGAATCATCTGTCCGTTTGAAGGCCAGCAACCAGCAGCAGACATTCTGCGTCGCTTCAATTTCGGTACGATGCATACTTCTCGAGCTTGCTTGGAGACCAACGGACTCTCACGAATCATTATTCATGTTGTTCATACCCACAGACAAACGTACACTGGAGTCCATTCACTACATTCCATTTAACCAAGTGCGGTTGCTGGAGTTGGTATGGTGCACCTTTCATCGAATGCTGGTCATTAGTTGCTTCTAACCGGCGTTGGTATATCTACAGAACGAAGAGGATGTGATTGAGCCGCAGAAGGTGGCCAGAGATGGTCTGACACCCGAGGAGCGGGAACGTCTTGCAAACGAGCGTGCAAAGAACTTCACTCCCGAACAGCAGAAGAAGTACGCGGAAAAGAAGGCTCGTCGCGCCGAGACCAAGGTTAACCGTCAGGCAAAGTCTACGATCCGCCAGTGGGTGCGTGAGAAGTCGGACAGCTTGGTAATAGCGGCAAACTACGACCCGGAAGAGGTGTTGCTAGCACTGCTGCCGTACCTTGCCCGCTCGAAACCGTTCGTTGTGTACTCGGAGTTCCTCGAGGTAAGCATTGTGTCCTCTCCGTGTACTACGAAAAAACAGAGTGTTGACCGCTGACATCTATGTGTTCTCTTTCAGCCGTTAACTCGGACGTTTGCCACGCTGCAGAAGATGGAGGCGGTCATCGATCTTCAGTTGAACGAGACGTGGACACGTGAGAACCAAGTGCTGCCTGGGCGGACCCACCCCGAGATGAACATGAGCGCATGCAGCGGTTACTTGCTGTCTGGCATCAAGATCCTAGACACCCCACCTATTGGAGCTTCGTCGAGTGTCTCCGAGCAAGCAGATGGCAACGTCGGGTCTCCTGTGAAGAAGAAGGTGAAGATGGAGCCCATTGCCTAGGTTGTCAAATAGATTCTGACCGCTTTTGTCCAATCGGAATCCAATTGAGCTCATTATCATTCAATCATAGCGTGCCACCTATTCCACCAATTACGTCGAATCCCGCTGCTGATTGGGCGAAAAACCGTGGTTCGTCATGTAAGTTACATGATAAGTAATTGGCAGAGCTCCACTAGCCTCGTTCGCTCCGCGTCACTCAGGCTCCAAGCAGTCCGACGTTCGTCCTCCCTTTCGTCCGTGTTTCCAGGCGCCCTCAGCTCTTATTTGGGCCCAGTATCCACTTGAGTTCGTCGAAGATTGGGCGGGATACTGAGTGACTATTCCGTCTGATTGGGCGAGTGGCCAGCAATGCAGAAGGAAGAGGCCAAGATGTCGCGCTCGCTGCCTGGCGGTTGGCTGGAGAGCGGGCACGGGGCTGTGGTGGTGTACGTCAAGGACTTCCGCGACCCACTGGAGCGCCGCAAGAAGCTGATGCTGCGTCCCTGGGCTAGCATCAAGGATATCAAGGACCAGCTGCAAGTGGTGTTTAACGTGCCATCCAACGCTCAAAAGCTTTTCTATCAGGGACGCGAGCTGAAGAACGCGCACAATCTACAGCAATGTGGCATCTATCAGGACAACGCTGTAGTTGACTTTGTAGCACGAAGGCCGCAGAATCTCGCTACGGCATACACGCGTGAGTGCGACGAGGAGCGCGTCAGCAACGCAAGCAGCAGACATAGCGGTGAGGGTGCTGTTACGAAAGATCTTGCGCCAGCTCGAGTGAACGGCAAGTCATCGCAAAACTTGCGGCCGGACCAGATGCCTGTCGTGAATATTCATCCCTACGGTGCTCACTTGCTGCCCGTTGCTCTCATGAAGATTACACACCAGGTACGCACCAATTCCAGATTGCATTTCGCTCATGCTCTCTTGATAATAATTATTTGTGTTAAAGGCATTGCAAGGTCTTGCTTTGGGATTGGCACCAGTGCTGGCTATGGATGGCACCGGCGGCACGTATTTCTTTAAAGATCCGTCCCACCGAAATGTGGGGTGCTTTAAACCCCAAGACGAAGAACCATTTGGACCTAACAATCCGCGTGGCCTCGTAGGGCAATTGGGTCAGGTATGTTGCAAATTATTCTTGACTAGAATTGAGTTCACACTGACCTCGTTGCTGAACATGTCTTGCTGTACGTTCGCGTAATAAATGCTATAGAGCGGACTACGTCGAGGCATCCTCTCTGGGGAAGCTTGCGAACGGGAGCTAGCCGCATATCTGTTGGACAAGGTGATGAAAAAAATATGCCCAAGGAATTTCCAGCTAATACGCTAACTCTGTGCTTATTGTCATCGATAAATAGGACCACTTTGCTGGAGTGCCGGCTACATCTCTTGTGGAGTCGCGGCACCCTGTGTTTAATTACACGGGTAGTGCTGGCGCCTTGCATTTTAAGGTTGGCTCACTACAGGAGTTTGTGCGGCACGACGACGTGGTGAGCGACCTGGCGCCAAACCAATTTTCAACTCATCAAGTTCACAAGATTGCCCTCCTGGATATGCGTTTGTTGAACACAGACCGCAATGACGCTAATATTTTAGTGCGCAAACGACGGTCAGCGACTACGGGCCATGCCGAGTATGAATTGATACCAATCGACCACGGCTATTGCTTACCGCAGTTCCTGGAGATCGGTTGGTGTGATTGGTGCTGGTATAACTGGCCGCAGCTTCAAAAACAACTGAGTGCAGAGGACCGTGCGTACGTTTTGTCGCTATCAGCCCAAGAGGATGCAGACCGACTGGCGAAAAGGATCCCCTTGCGGCGTGCGTGTCGGCGCAACATGATTATAGCAAGTATGGTGTTGCAAAAGGGTGTGCGCGCAGATTTGGTGCTGTTCGAGATCGCTCGGATCATGTGCCGTGAGGACTTGGATGCGCCTTCCACCTTGGAGCAGTTGTGTATCGAGGCTTTCCGCCAGCTGCAGATTATCAAGCAACGCAAACACAGCGATTCCCTTCTTCACCATGCCCAATTGCAACCACCAATCACGCCAATTGTCAAAGCAAGTGAACCTGCTGAAAAGGGACAAGGCACTCCGCCGATTGCTATTCCGTCATCACCACGAGCAACCTTCCGGAATTTACGGGTGTCAATTGATCCTCCATCACTGCGAGAATCTTTTTCCTTTGGGCGTTCTCCGGTTGCTAGCGGCGCTCAGTCCCCACCTGGCTTCTGGGCAAGCTATGCCCCGTTTAGCTCAGATGAGGAAGACGATGACGACGAAAACGCCCACGACATTACTCAAGCCAACGAGGACGGAAGGCATATATCGAATGGGAGAGCCAAATCTTGTGTTTCACTTAACTGGGACGATATGGCATCACATGCTCTATCGGACGCTGTGCATCACGTAGAGAATGGATACACTGGATCGATTGCCACGCCCATGAGTGCACCCTCGTGTGTCCATACCAGCTCGATCGAGCATAATAACGGTGCTCGATCGCCCACAGCATCCTTCATAGGTGCTGAAGATGACAAGGATGAATTTGATATTATGAATGATTCACTGGACGACGATGTGCAAGACGAAAAGCTCTTCCTTAGCATCTTAGGCCGGCTGCTGGATGAAAAGGTTGAGGCGGCAAAGAGACGACAGTTAGAGGAACAGAAGCGGAAACAACACACAGAATGCCTCGGTCGCAGCAGAGTTGCGGGCAGCAGCGCGGTTTCCGTCCACGACTAAAAAACAGAAACATCAACCGCTTTTACCCGGTTCACTGCGTCATGGTTGAGTACTGTACACTAGCTTCCTGTTTTGCGTGGAGTTGACTCTGATTGCTTCCCCAGAGCAATCTAGCGAGGTGAGTTCGTTCAAATGTTCACGTCAATATCCCTGGGCTCCGAGAGCCCGTGCGCTGCAAAAAATCTTGTCCATTCGTCGCGATCAATGCGCAAAGCGTTGCGAAGGAAAAGAAGAAGTTGTTGTACTTGTAGCAGCTCAAGATCATCGTGATGCAAGTATGACACCACCTGGAAAAGTTGTTTCGACTGGAATTCGCACCCACCGTTGGCAATGTGGCGAATGGCTTGAGCAATGAAAAGCTCGGCAGCGTGCGGCCCAGCTAATCCATTGCTATTGGAGTTTCCTGTGCCTGTGCTTGACAGATTGACGCCTTCCCGGGCAAGCAAGCGACGCAGTAAATCCGGGTACCAGTCTGCTGTTTTTGTCACTACTGCAAGCACTCGCTGTCCACGGCATCGTTCTGAGCGTTCGCGCATCCGTCGTAGGTCTTCCATAGCATCGCATTGCACTCGAAGGTTGCAGAATTTTCCCGCAAGGCATTCGCGTCGATCCTGCTCGAGCATTTCTAGTGCAGTAGTCAGCCGAATTGATTGTTGTGATTTGGTGGCTTCGAGAGCGTCCACCGCTGTTTGCAGTTTCTCGATGCTGTGAAGTGGTGCTACCGATGCAGACGGTAGCTGTGCAGAAGTGCTTGTTACAGCAAACGGAGAGACTGCAACCTTGTTTGAAAATGGCGAAATTACCGCGGTTAGCTGTACGTCACTTTCATTACTCTCCCCCACGGCATTGAGTACTCCAAAGGTTGGGGCTATGGATCCCCGAGCTGAAGCCAAGGATGCATGGTGGGATCGCGACACACTTGTCTGCACTCTATGCTGGCTTGTTTTGAAATTGCTGGACGCTCGAAGTGGTCTCGACGGTTGTTTATCATCTCTTGTTTGAAGTCGGAATTCTCTCAAAGATGGCAGCCGTCGATGAGGCGAGCGCTGCAGTTGCCTGGTAGTGTACGGCAGGTACCAAGCGCCTTGATTATCACCACTTTCCATGCTGTCAAGCGAGACATCTTCATCTCGGTTCTTAAATTGCGATGTATGTCTAGTGGTGACATCGTGCGTTGCCCTTTGTCCGATATGCATCTGAGAATTGGTTCTAACTCCACTCACGCTTCCATTGCTTGGTATTTCCAGTCGTACTCGAAGATACTGTTCATGGAGTGAGTGAAGCCCGTTGATGTCCGAAGGAGGTACTTTTTGTAAGAAGTTGGTGCCGTTGCGTGTAGAGCGCAGCCGGCTCGTGCCTTCCTCGATGGCTTCGCGTAGGAGTTTAAGGGATGTGTCAGCATCCGATGTCTGGTAACGCTGCTGTTGCTGACCCGCCGCGTCGTCATGGTCTTCTTGCTCCTGGGCAAGCGGCTTGCGGTGAAGAAGCCCGCGAACTTTTTCAGGTGAGAACCCGCCCACGTTAGCCTGAAGTCTTTGCGCGAGCTTTACCTGTCGCTCATCCAGAGACCGCTTGCGGCTTGTTAGCGATGCTACAAACTGATCTACGAGAGTCGTAATGGACGTGTTCGAACTAGCGGTGGCCGTGCAGGACGAAGGATCTCGCAGCTCCTTGTCCTTGTCCGAGTCCCCAGCCCTCGTTGCACCCCCAGCACCACCTCCTCCCTCGAGCCCACGGACACGATGTGCATTCTGGAGTATGGGGCTAACTCCGTAGACGAGCTGCGGCGAAAACTTGAGGTTGAGTTCGGGGCGGCCCAACGGGCGGTACGGCTCGCCATGCGGGCTACTCCATCCTCGCTGGTCAGCTTCGCTGGGTGCCGAGGTCTTTCCTGACCCCGAAGACGGCGGCACTGGCAACGTGATGTGGAATCGTGTACGCGAGACAACAGCGCGCTCCAGCTGCGGCGGCTCCCGAGGCCTCGGGTGTCGCGGCGTGGCTGCAGAGGGAACGCTAGGCACGGAGACCGAGTCGCTTCCAACGCCTCCCCCGTCGGTTCGCCTGCTGCAGTTCGCGCAGACTTGGGTGCTGAGGACCGGGTCATCGCCTCCGCAATTGGTACAGACTGAAGGACGAGCGAGCATTGTCAAAACGGCTATTTGGAGCACTTCAACGTGAGTACCGTAGCAAACATCTGAATCCGATTGTTATTGTGGCGTGCACGGTACACCTTTTACAAACCCTAGCCAGAGCCCCAGTGGCGTAAATCCAACATGGTGACCACTATGACAGCGTAAGGCGTCGGAGAGAAACCGAGGGGAGAGCAGATCAGCCCCACCCAGCACTCCACCAAACCATACGATACCTCAAGCATGCAACCTTCAACTCACGACGACAAGACGGACCTCTGGGCCTGCGCTCGGACGCCCGAGACGACCGCGCTGGCGCGACTATTGCGCGACGGCACGCCCCCGACGACCGCAACGACTTTGGCGAGACGGCGCTGCACCTGGCGGCCGCTTGCGGCAACGATGAGGCTGTCCGGCTTCTTCTTCGCTACGGAGCGGATCTGTTGGCGACGGACTGGGTGCGTCCTAGCGTTTGGCGACTCAGGGGTGCGCAATACTGACCTCTTGTGTGTCGAGCAGGAGTCAGGCTGGACGCCGTTGCACCGCAGTTTGTACCATCAGCATTTGTCCAGTGAGTGTGCGCTCGATCTTTGTAGAGTGCAGACTCGCTGCATCTCACGCTGACGGTTGCTTGTCTGTTCAAAGCATCGCTGCTGCTGCTACGCCACGCTCAGACGCGCTTTGGCAAGAAATTTGTGCAGAAGTATTTGCACGAAACCCGGGACAATGCACAGCAGAGTCCTATGGAATTGCTGACCGCAAGACTACCGCAGCATCGGAAACCTTTGGAGGGACTTGAAAACGCCGAAGGAACGTGGGGCGGTGGCCTTGTCTATACTTTCGGAAAACGAGACTACCAGGTACTGACACATTGCGTCTAATTCAGCCCACTTCACTGCAATTTGCTCACAATTAGTATGTTTCTTGTCGTCAGCTTGGATATCATCTGCCGAATGCAGACATTCAGGTTTCTCCGCGTCTCGTGGAGCTCCCTGCAACCTCGCCTATTATTCAGCTTAGTGCCAGCAAATATCACACTATCGCTCTGAATGCAGTAGGTGAATGCTTTGTCTGGGGCTTTGGCAAAGGTGGCCGCCTTGGGACGGGAAACGAGTTTGAGTACGTACTATTTTGCGATTACTCTCAGTCAAGTGAAGGTGCTGATACCTCGTTCATTGCTATCCTGGCAGCCGTATCGAGCCAACGCGACTCGTGTCGCTGGAAACCACGCCTATGAAAAAGGTAGCTGCAGGGGAAAACCATACGTTGGCACTCTCGCGTACCGGTCAAGTTTTCTCCTGGGGATCCAATAGCTTTGGTCAGCTCGGGCAACCTGGGAAGGCAAGCTCGTCGCAAAGCCGCCTTACACCCAAGCGCATTGATGCTTTCCGCTTCCACGAGGTAACAGACATAGCAGCCTCTGGTTGCCATTCCGCGGCTATTGATGCGGAAGATGGCGCTGTATATACCTGGGGTAGCAATCGCCGGGGTCAGCTCGGACGCAAAGAAGGCTGCGGTACCGATCAGGCGGATGCAACTCCGCGAATTGTGGACGCCCTCCGCCCGCGGCACCCGATGTGCGTTGTATACGGTGACTACGAATTCGTGCGAGCGAAGAAGCTGGCACTCTCCGATTGGCACACATGCGTAGTGCTTCGCTGCTCTCACAACGGTCGCAGTTTAGGCCAGGTGTGGCAGTTCGGATACGGCTCGTACCGTCCTAGCCGGGTTAATTTTCCGTCGGCGACCGCGACAAGTGGAGCTGGAGCTATAATGTGTGACACCTGGGTGCCGACGTGCAAGCAACGCGGCATGGATATTGTAGGCGTTTCGTGTGCTCAGAATCACTCAATTGCGCTGAGTGCTAGTGGTTGCGTGTACACGTGGGGCCACAATGCGCCAGCGCTATCGCACCAGCCAAGTGGAAATGATTTCCAGGTTTCTACAACAGGGAAAAACGTGCTGTCGCCAAGTGCACCGCAGAAGGTGTCGCTGAGCAGCTACGGACCTGTTGCTAGCGTTTGTGCTTCACAGGATCACTGCGCTGTGGTCACACAGCAGGGCGATCTCGTTTCATGGGGCTGTGGTCAACAGGGTGTACTAGGCCATGGGCGTGGAAATACATGGCAGCCAAGTCCAAAGCGCGTGACCGGTGTGAAGAAGGCTGTGTCAGTGGCAGCGGGTCATCAGCACACGGCAATTCTAGTAGCACCCGTGCACCCCGACTTCAACTCCGCAGCAGATATTGCCGATCAAGGCGTGGTTCCCTCACTAATGGAGCTGGTTGAACGCAAGATCGCAGCGCACGTGGATGTGGCGAATTGTTCGCTGGTGTGGCAATATGCCGAGCGCTACGCTGCGTTGCGGCTGCAAAATTACTGTATCGGCTACATGCGGAATAATTGGGATGCTGTGTTGGACGGAGTAGGGCGAGATCGAATGGATACATTATTTGAAGTCATGCTGCCAGCAATGGAGGAGTCAGAGCCGGAGGAGAAGGCATTCGTCGCTGCCGTCGAGGTGGCTGAGAGGCGCCATAAGGGCAAGAAAGGTGGTAACAAATCGTCTGCAACTAAAAGTACGAGTGGGAACCAAGTCACTTCGCTGCCAGCTGAGAAACAAGAAGATGTAAATGCTACTGTGGAGACACTAGTCGCAAATCCCGTCAAGAACTCAGCTTCCAGTCGCTCACCAGTAGCCCCCAGCAAGGCAAGGGGGCGTCGCAAGAGCAAAAGTAGCAAGTTTGTGCCGCTGACGTCATTTTTGTCGGAAAAGCCCGCGGCAGCCCCTGCACGTGACACTAGCAGTCCGTGGGACCTCCAAGCCTCCTTTGATACGAAGACACCATCGACGTCTCAAAGCAAGTCGGCGATTCCTGCATCTCCCAGTCTTCGACCCAGCCCAATCGCGGCTCAGGCATTTCCCGAGGCATTCCCGTTACCGGCGACTTCACTTCGTAAAAGCAGCATCGATGGCAGTTCTCAGAGACAGCGCAAGACGAGTATTGGGAGTCATCCGTCGGCAAGTCCACGGCTTTCCTTCTCACCGCTGCCATCCTCTACCAAGCACATGCTGGGCTACGATGGCATTGAGTATGAACAGGTAACAGCGTTTTCACTTGACGCGTTCCTGAAGAAGCCTTCGCGTCGCGGAATGCGCGGCAACGACTCGGCTCCTCCCGCAGCGACATGGAGTACTCCGTCTTCAGACTCGGCAGTCGCTCTCGAGCAGAAGTCGCCGCCGAAGACGCTTAAGGAGATCCAGTTGGAGGAAGAAGCAGCTGCAGCGCGCGAGCGTGAAGCCAAGGCACGCCTTGGTGGCCCCTCGCCTCAGCGTTCCCAATCGACAGTGAACAGTTGGGGGCTCTTCCGTCCTCCTGACCATGTTTCCCTGGCGGATGTCCAGAAGCTACAGGAAGAGCAAGAGTTCCTGGAGCAGCAGCGCCAGATCCTCGCGCAGATTGAGCGCGAGCAGGCAGCCCGACTGGCTCAAGCAGCGACAGCTACTGGTGGTGGCGACCGCAACAGCAAGCGGAACAAATCCAGAGACAGCAAGAGGGCAGCAGGGGGTAGCAACCAAAGACGAAAGACGGTGACCAATGCCGGCGCTTCGACTGCACCAGCTGAAGGCGCTGGCGACAGCCAGAGTAAGCAGAAGAAGGCCAAGAATGCCAAGGAGCGCAAGGCAGCGAGGAAAGCGGCGGGTGAGACGTTCGCAGGTCCCTCCACTGCGAGCAGTGGGGCCTCTTCCACTCGAACCACGGGGAGGAAGAAGAACAACGCACCCAAGACTGCTGGTGTCGACGTTGCGGGTGAAGGTGGGCTATCGCGTCCGAGGCCGAAGCGGAAGAGCAAGGAAGGTGTTGCCGCAGCTTGATTGGCATGAAGATCATCGCTGAGCGAGCTTTGATTGGCTAATATACATTGTGGACTTTCCATGGACAACTTCAACATCGGGTTCATACTGAGTCCAAGTGACCATGCCCCTCAATGGTCAACCAGCTCTTGCAGCAGGGATAGATGGCCAAGCTGCCGTCTCGCCGCGAGACTCTCGCACATGCGGCAGGCGCTGACCGCGGGTCAAGGCGATCCATGTGGATCTAGGCAGAGGGTGTCTAGGAGGCTGCACTTGTCGTCAACGCGCTTAATCAGCATAAACCCTCTTTATATCGATTGGTCTGTCCAGTATTCACTTGCACAGGGCATTCCGCGCATTTCTTGCTGTGACCCAAAGACAAGAAGAGCGCCGCGAGCCAAACTGCGCCACAAGCACTTTCGCCCGGAAGCCCCCGCCCATCGGCGCTCTCGACACTTCGGGGCACGATTGAGCTCACTACCGACTTTGAAGAACTGAACCCGTGGCAGTGGGAGATGTCTCTGCTGAGCTGCTCGCGCCGCCATCGCTCGCTCATCTGGTACCGCAGCACCCAACGAGCACTGACCCGTCGCCAGCACCATCGTTTGCAACAGCAGCAACAGCAGGCGCGGATCAATCGCACCTCCCCTTCCAGCCGAATGCTGGTCACGCCCACCACCTCCAGCGCCGTCGTAGCGTTGGCGAAGCAAGCCAGGGCCACGCACTCGCTCAGCAAGACCACCGCCATCCGCTCCGCCAGCGCCGCACCCAACTCGTCGTCGTCCATGAGCGCGGTAGCGGCTGCAGCTGCCGCGACCGCGGCTTCAGCAAGCGAGGACAGCGCAAACGCTACAGCGCTGGCGTCGCCTCAGCTGAACCAGCCCACCGACACCTTGGTGGCCGTGACCACCTCTAACGAGGCAGTGGGAAGCGCACTCCCGCTTGAGAACACCGTAAACACGTCCGACTCATCCCGGCCGCCAGAATCGTCGTGGAGTGCTATGCTTATCGCTTTATTTGCGATGATCCAGCCGGAGTGGACGAAGGAGAAGCTGGAGCTCGAGGAGATCCCACTGGAGGAGATCCCCATCACATCTGTCCCACCACAGGTTTCTGAAGTGCTACCTAGCAACGACGCTGCTCTGTTTTGGCGCTACGACATGGACAGCTATGCAGCAAACCGCAGGAACGAAGACAGGTCGCAATACGTGCTGGATTCCATCGCTCGCCCTGGTAGAAATTCAGAGACTCCCGTGTTCTTCTGCGGGTGCTACGATGGCCACGGCGGGGAAGAGGCTGTGGACTTTGTGCAGAAGAAGCTGTACCGCAACATCCGCAGCCACTTGGTTGAGAATGACGAGCCGGTGGCTCACTCAATTATTACAGGCTTTAAGGATACAGAGGAGGAGTTCAAGCGCCGCAGCCAAATCAAGTTTGAACGTGGCTCGTGGTCGTCCTGTTCGGTTGGAGCATGTGCGGTCATGGCACTGGTCATCGAGAAGAAGCTGTACGTCGCGAGTTGCGGCGATTGCCGCGCCATAATGGCGTACCGCGAACCGGATGGATCGCTCAGTGTGGAGCAGATTACTTTCGATCACTCTGCAAACGAGGAACGTGAGCAGCGGCGCCTGCGTGTGCTGTACCCAGAGGACTACGACATTGTGTGCGAGATTGGACAGAAAAACTTCTACGTTAAGGGTCGACTGCAGCCGACCCGCTCCATTGGAGATACTTATATGAAAGTGAAGGATGTGAACCGTTCCCCCATGCCCCGCGGCCTGCGGATCCGCGGCAACTTTCGTCGACCTTACATTTCTGGTGCGTTCCCTGTTTAGAGCTTGCTTCAAAAGATTTTTGCACTCACAGTTTTGTTGCTTAAAATCTATAGCCGTCCCGGACATTTTCCAAGTTGATCTCAAGGATCGGAAACCGGAGTTTGTCGTCCTTGGATCGGATGGGCTCTTTGGTGAGCTGAAGAATGAAGAGATTGTACAGCTTGTGGGTCAGTTCCGCGACCAGGGTGTACAGAACGTTAGTCAAGCGTTGCGCGAGGCTGTGCTCCAGCGTATCGCTGGGATTTATGGCACGACGTCGGCGGACCTGGAGAACGTCCTCCCGGGGAACCGCAGGGACTACCACGACGATATCACCATTGACGTGTTGCATTTCACGCCACCGCCGGCAGCTGCCCAGGCTGAAGCGGCGTAAGCGACCGACGGACGTGCTGGTGGATGTTTGGATGTCGAGTGTCGTTGCGAGCGGGAGGAAGTCGAGCCACCACGCGAACTCTTTGCAATGTGCATGCGTGCGTGTGCGTCGCCACTGATTCTCCCCATGTATTTATTGATACTAGCCAACAGAGAATGTACTTTAACCCTGACTTGTGGTGGTCACTTCAACTATATTCTGATTGGTTGAAATACCCATTTCTTCGACCAATAAACGGACTCACAAAATTCTCCCCCTTCGACCAATCGGGAGGTTTGAACATTCAAAAGAACGCTCAGAAGCGCGAAAGTTTAGCGCAGATAATGATGGCAACGCCGTTCGCCGCCGCGCCGTCCGCCTCGCTGGTCGTCCGCCGGGAGAAGCGGAGGCGCCGGAAAGACGTCGGACCAAGGTATGGACCGCCCCCTCTTCTCTAGACCCCCCTTTTGCTTACTGTGCTTCATATCTTGTCTCTTCCCGATCCCAGCGACGCGACGCGGAGACCCCGACGAGGCTTCAAGTTCAGCGACAAGAAGGACGAGGACGCCACTCAGGACCCCGTAGAGGCCACACCAGTAGGAAAGAGGAATCCTGGTACACCCGCAAAGGACAACACGTTTGTGTTCCGCGTTAGGAAGGACGACGAACAGGACGTTGGGAAACAGCACGCTCTGAACGCGGCCGCAGTGTCGGCTGCCCTGCGAGCCAAGCAGGAGAAGGCAGCAAGGGCCGAAATGCGAAGACTTGTGCGGCAGAAAAAACGTGAGGAGGCGACGCGCGAGGCACTGAACGAGGAGGAGATGAAGGCACAAGAAGCTGTCGGCGGACCAAGTCTCGCTCTATCACATGGTTCAGCGGCAAACGAAGCGCGAGCTCCGTAAAGTGAGGAAGGAGTTCCTTAACTCGGCAGCGCGTCAAGACATCATGCAGCTGAGTGAGACGAGTCTGCAGACCATGAAGCAGGAGCTGATCTCGTTCATGGCGGAACACCCACCGGGGAACGTTGCGGTACGACCTCTAGCGCTTGCGATGGCAGCCCTCCAAACCGTTGTCTAACTCGATCCCTTCTACCTGCAGATCAAGATTCCAAACCCAGAGAATGCGCGAATGCGAGCAACAATTGAAGCGCACGAGGAGCGGATCAAAAGGTGGGTCTTCTTGGTGGACTATTGGCCGGTCGGCATCTAACGCTTGCCTTTTCCGCAGCCTTGAGGAGGAAGAAAAACAGTGGTTAGAAATGAAAGCAGCGCTTGAAGCCGATAGGTCATCCGCGTTCGGCGAAAGTGACAGCGAGGAGGCTGGCAGTGCTACGAATCAGGTCGAAGTTAGGACAGAGGACGGAGAAGAGCAGGAGAAGCTGCCTTGCGAGCTGAAGGTCACACAAAGCGTTGAGGCGCTCCAGCGCTCGGCGCTACAGCAACTTGGGTCGACCACAGAACAGGTACTTGACATGGCACTCTTCGGTTTGTTTCCGCGAAGACATGTAACTGATCCTCGCGTGGTGGCTTTGGCGTTCGATTTTGCCCGCAGCTAGCGCTCCTGGACGCGTCCATGCTGACCGTGAACCGGTTGATCGTGGAGTCCGAGATGAAGAAGGCGCAGCTCTTTGGCGCTTACCACGACAGCGCCTTCAAGGGCTACGGCAATGTAGCGCAGCCCAAAGAGAGCCTACGCGCGCTGCTCAAGCTGCCAGCGCGAGGCGGGGTGCCATAGCCCGTCGAGGTAGTTTTGTGAAAATATTATACTTAGTTAATTGCGTCGGTTCTCGTAATGTTCGTGCACCGACGACTTCAAAGCTTTTGATCACTCGTCCCCTTTCTCTGACGACATAACGAGATGGCAGCGCAATTCGCGATGGTAGCTCAGGAACTGCCAAAGATGGTGCTGATACTGACGCTGGCGCCGAGCTCCAGATGCCGCGCCAGATGTGGTTAGCTCGAGTGCACTCGCGGCGGCTGGATACTCACGTAGTGCGCCGTGCAAACGTGCGTGCGAGCGCTCGAAACGGCGGCATACCCTTCCACGAACTGCAAAGACTCAATCGAGGCAAGTGTGCTAAAAATCGCGAAACGTCTTGATAAATATGACATCTAAGACGGCGGGACGCACCCGCCGCCAGCTCTGCGCCGTCCAGACCTGTCCGGAGTTAAATACTGGCTGTCATCTAAATCTACATGCGCCAGCGCACCCTTCAACCGCGCGTGCTGGCTGTCGTCACCGCCTGGCTCCAAGGCGGACGCGCTGTCCACCTTGGACGGTTCGGTCCTGCGTCTGCTGCCGCCTGCGCCTACCGCATCTTGGCGCTGAAAGCGAAGACCTCGTTCTCCTGGATCGTGCCGAGGCGCCCGAAGTGGGTCTTGCGGCTGCTGACCCAGCGGTTCGTGGCGCGCGCCGGTCCGTGCAGCGGGAGCACGCTGGCGCCAAAGTCGTCCTTGTCGAGGTCGTCCCAGCCGCGCGCCAGCTTGTACACGAGCACGAGCAGCACGGACACCACGAAGACGGTGCCGGCCAGCACCATCATCTCCGTCTCGCTCACGTCGCGTCCGAAGGCGTTCGAGCTGCCGAAGACCACGATCATGCTGGCGTCTGTTCGTTGCGAAGGGGCCCGTCCTCGCGGGGCTGGTTCCTGTAATGGCGGTGCGCGGTGCGGCACCGGAACGTAAAGTGGTAGGCGTCCTGAAAGCGCTCGTTGGTCGCCGCCGCCGGCTTCCGCGGCGAATTCAATAGTGAGCGCAGAAGGCGGCTCCACTTTTCCAGCAAATCCGGCCAATCGGCGCGCGGCAGCACAACCCATAGTGGGGGCCAGTCAAGCTGGCGCCGCAAGCAGCCGGCCCTAATCGCCGCCGCAAATGCGTAATCATCGCGAACAGGTGCCGCGCCAGAAACGGGGACGCTCCGGCTAAGTGCGGCTTCGACTAAGTGCGGTTCAACCCGCAAGGCAACTGCTCGGGGTCATTTGACGGGAGAAATCTTCCGCGGTGGAAGGCGCCGAACGCATTGCCATTGCCAAGAAGGGAGCTGCTCGCAGCGGCAGCCGTCGCTCGCTGACCAGCGCACTCGCCAGCTGCAGCTCTCGATCGCACTGCCAGGTGGGCCGTAGAGGAGGCTGCCGGCGAAATATTGGATCCGCCGCTGTCGTCAATAGCGATTTACGCTCGGGATTGGAGTTGCGCCTTGCTTGGGAGCGATGGCAGCACAGGAATCAAGCCGTCCGTGGCTCCCTCGTCCCACCAGCCGGACTCTGCTTGACCGAATGCTGTCACCTGCGCCAGTTTCGGTCCGCCCCCGAGCTAATCCCAGCTGGTAGATGTCCCAACACAAGTCGCATTGCGGTCAAAAAGTGCTGTTGCATGCCGTCGAGGCTCGACTCGAGCCGAAGCAGTGTCGCCGAGCCGCAGTATCAAGCCGTGCAGAGCGCCCGCCAACGCTGTTCGTCTGCCGACGATTACGCCGGGATCCATTGGCGACGCGGCCCGCATCGAGCGAGCACCAGCGAAATGGAGGCGGGGACGCAACGCCGCTCGGCTGGGCCCGCGGCGGTCTTGGATTTGCAAGCTTGCTTCAACTACGAACAGCTCGAATGCGCAAAGGGATCCCCGTTTGGCTGGTCGGCGGCAGGCTCGGCGAACGCCGCGGTTGGTGTCCCAGCATTGCTGGCCTAGTAACGTCGTTGTTGCAGTCCACCCACCATTTCCGACGTCTGCCTTTCCACCACCAGTCCAGCTCAGCCGAACCCACGCGTGCCTCCCTCGCTCACAGGCCCCGCTGAATCAGCCGAGCTGATACGCGCGTGGCACCAACAATTTCGCTGAGCACGCGCTGCCTGTGGAGTACCGGCGGCTCGCCAACGGCTTCTTCTCGCTCTGCAGACGTTACAGATCCGTCCGTGACGACGCTCTTTAGTTTGAAAGACGTGTATATTGTGCTTAAGCTATGCGTCTACGTGCAGTCCTTCACTCACTTCTTGGCGGCGCCGCTCTTGGGCTTGCCCTGGTCGTGGCACTGGCGGAACTTCTCCCACTCCTGCCGCACAGACCACAACGCGTTAGCCAGCGCCGCGAACATTGCAACGCACCTACCGCCAAACTCACCTCCGTGCAGGCCGACACGCGGCCGTTGTGGAGCTTCATGCAGGCTGGCAAACACACACAGCAGGCCATCCGTCCGTCAGCAGAGAGTCCCGTGACGACAGCCGCGAAATAACGGCAAAACAAAAATCGATCGGCAATCCAGCAACGGAAAACTCACCGTCCACGCGCAGGTAGCTCTCCTCGCAGCCCGTGTTCTCCACGGCGCTCTGGTGGTGCGTGTCGTCGCCCGGCTTGCACGTCAAGCACTCCTTGTTCGGCATGGTGTCGTAGCGGTTGGTGGCAGTTGATTGATGTGCGGCTCCGATCCGTTATGAAGCACTTGTTTTCATCCAATCGGCTGCGGCCAATGCCGCTTCATTTCTGCCAATACGAGAGCAGCGTCACATCGCGCGGAAGAGGCCTTCCCACACTTGGGTTTTGTATGCCGATGGCCGCTCGGTACAGTAGCGAGTTCGCCTTCTTCCCACACTCGCTTTGACAGCGCAGCGGACGAGACCATGGCGCAGATGCACGACGACGTCGAGTGGCTGGACAGCGAGATGGAGGACAGCCCGAGCTCCAACGACGACATCAGCAGCATGTTCAGCAGCAGCCCCAACGCCAAGGGCGCCGCCGGCCGCGGCGTGCGCTGGCCCGAGGACAATCAGCACCCGAGTCGCCCGCCCGCCGTGTCGTCCGCCGAGTCCATCGACGTGGAGGACGAGGAGGGCGACATGAGCTCGTTCTACGGCGCGCAGTTCGCCCCCAAGCCCGAGGCCGGCAACTACCGCCTGCCCGCCAAGTCGGTGGGTCAGCAGCGCTTCCAGGACATGCCCGTGGGGCTGGTGGCCGATCACGGCGTGGCCGCCAAGCGCGTGCTCATCCGCCGCATCCACCAGGAGTCCATGACGCAGCTCGCCATCCGCTGCCAGGCTGTGCTGGTGCGAGGCGCTTCGGGCAACTACTACGTCTACCACCTCGAGATCACCAGCGACTACTACAAGCAGAAGTGGGTTGTCTGCAAACGTTACTCCGAGTTCTACCGTCTGCGCAAGCGGCTTTTGGCGCGGCTGGCAACACACAAGAAGCAGTGCGGATGCTCTGTGTGTGGTGCCGTGCGCGATCAACTCAAGGACGTGGGCTTCCCGCGTCGCATCGTCATGTTCAAAGATCCTTCGTCGCTCGTGGGCCGTCGCACCGCCGGTCTCGAGGAGTTCATCATCGCCTTGTGCGAATACCTCTCTGCCGAGCAAGAGGTGGAAGTGTGCAGCGAGATCACATCGACGCGGTTCTTGGTAAAGGAGTTTCTGCAGTTCCCGCTTGATCACGAGCGCCAACACGTCCGGTCAATCCGTCAGCTCAAGTACGTCGATCCGCGCGACGTCCACGTGGACTCAGACTCTTGTCCCATTTGCCTTTGTGAATGGGCCGAGCTGGATGGCAACCGGCTTGTCCTCTCGCCGTGTGGACATTTTTTCCACGAGCACTGCATCAACGAGTGGTACCGTACACGCTTCGACTGCCCTATTTGCCGTACAATCTCGGGTGAGGAGGAGAACAACAACAGCAATTACTAGTAAGACAGGCAGATGAAGACTGACGTGTGTACGTTCACCACGACCCAAGGAAGGCGAGGCGGGCGTGGCACCGAGACGAAATATATAGTTATGCTTGATATCGTGTTGCAAATGGCGTTGATTCCACGGTCTAGTGCTCTAACATGAGAAGTCCACGGGGACTAGGTAACCTACTGCAGCGATGAAGCCGACGATGCAAACCGCTGCACTTCGAAACCCTTGTCCGAGAACTCGTGAAGGTCGTCGCCGTCCTTGCCGATGATGACGGTGCGTTTCTCAGGTGCGTCCTCGCTGAAGTACTTGCGCGCTAAGTCCACGAGGTCCTGGCGCTTCAACGACAGGTACTGCTCGCGTCGATGCTGGCGCATTTCGTTCGTGATGCCACGCAGGAAGCTCATACGGCCCTTCATGGATGGGGTCTTGGGGGCATCCACACTAGCGAACACTGACAGCAGTGCTTCCTGAACGTCGCGGTCAGAGAACTCGCCACTGAGAGCCCATTGACGAGCACCAGCGTATGCATCGAGCGTCTTGAATGTGTTCGGATCATAATGAGAGCTCATGGAAAAGGAACCCTCGTTCTGCGAGACACCTGATCCGTATGCTCCGCCTTGTTCACGCACCTGCTGATGGAGGTAGCACGAAGACATAATTTGCGATAGCACCGTAAGCGGAACATGATCTTCATGCGCAAATGACACAGACGGCTGCGTCTCCACCACAAAATTCACCGAGACCGGGAACGCGAAGTAGTTTTTGGGCACCACAGTCGGAAGCTTCAGTTCCTCGTTCGCCAGCGCTAGCGACGCAATGCCCGGCATCGATGAGGATCCAGCCAGCGGCTCGAGCAGCTTCGACTTCAAGGATTGCTCCACTTGAGAGCGCAGCTTGCCCTCCGTCACAACAGAGAGGCGTAGGTTCGCGGGTGAGAAAACCATACGCGCGATATCCTGTAACACGTGAGCTATCTGCCGTAACTCTTCGTCGGAGCATCGCGCCCACTTTTGAAGCTGCTCGATCTGCGTAAGACCGCTGTACAACTCGTCATAGACACCAGCAGGTGTAAGGCCCACGCGCGAACGCGTTCCTGCCAGTGCGGCGCCCGACGACGAGATACTGCTACTCGCAGTGGAAGCACTACTCTGCAGGATGAGACGCAGCTGACGCAAATTCTCTTCGCTCAGGAACTGCGTGTCGGATAGCAGTTCATGCAGCAAGCTTAGCGTTTCGTCCACTTTGTGAGGCAAACACATCGTGCCCAGCAACAGTGACTGCTTGCTCGGCTCACCGTGTACATCTGTGAGCGATGGCGCCGTCATTGCCGAGCATGAGACACCACCGCTGCAGTTCGCAATAACTGTAGGGAGTTCGTCATAAGCGTAGCGCGAGGTGCCCAGGGATCCAAAAACCGTCGTGAACACATTCATGTATCGGTGGTACGCCGGTGGCAGTGCAGACATATCGAAGAGAAGACGCAAGTACGAAATCTCGTTGGTGGATGGCACCCGCACAAATTCTGCAGATGTCGAGTTGAGCTGCGTCTTGTCAATCTGGTCAAAGTTGCCTTCCTCGACACGCGGGATATCATCAAGGGTCAGTGTAGGCAGGCATTCCACGGGTTGCTCTTTCTGCTGGTGACGTTCAAGCTGCGCTGTGGTTCGAGCGATGCGGTCCAGGTCTGCGTTTGACTGCTCAATGAGCTTAGCAGCCAGATTCTCATGTTCGCGACGCTCCTGGTCACGGACAAAATCCTCAGAAGGTAGCATCAGCATCTGCACCTCGCGCAGATCATCGCGCATAAGATAGTCGCGAACATAGCTCTCAAGGAATTTCGGGTCACGAGCCATTTCATCATTCAGGCGTTCAAGAAGCGGGTTCAGCTGAAGATTCTCCATGACATCTCCACCATGAGCCCATACAGAGCTGATGCCGTGCATGAGTTGTAGACCAAAGTTGCCTGTCACATGCTTAAGACTCAACTCCAACTGGTGCAGTAATCCTGCTACCCGTTCCTTCTCAAAGCCTTCCGCAACCACCTTCGTCAAAGCGTCATCCACTGCCTTACGAATCGTAGGCACGGCACCCCTTCCTCCTTCAATACCTTCTACACCCACGCCAAACGTAGGGTAGTATGTGGAAGTATCAAAACCTGTGCCCACCGAAAAGTCTTGTGCGAGGTTGGAGTCGATCAGCTCCTTAAACAACGGCGATGCTGGTCCATTTGTAAGCAGGTAGCCTACGATTCGCAGCACAAAGGTCGGGAATGGGTCCGTCGAGCTTACGTCCACGAACTTGCTCATGCAAAACTTGGTATTGGGATCGGCGGCCTCTCCACTCATGTTGCTGCTGGGACCGTGAATAACGATCAGCTCTGGATTCTCCGATGTTGCTTTCCGCATGCTGAACCCCTCCGTATCAATATGTGTGGCGGCTGATACTGAGCTGTACTCGAACTTGTTCAGGATCTCTTGGTCCAGATACGCTAGATGATCCGTAAGCGGCATGTCGCCGTAGGAATAGAAGCAGCAGTTGGATGGGTGGTAGTTTTTGGCGTGGAAGGCACGCAGATCCTCGTACGTAAGGGACGGGATATCCTTGGGATCTCCACCACTCACATGTTCGTAGATGGTGCCGCGCATGAGTTCCTGCTGCAACCTCGTCCCAAAGAGGTTATTGCTGTCGGAGAGTACCCCTTTCATCTCGTTCAGCACGACTCCCTTGTAGACCAGCCCCCTTCTCCATCCTTGTCCTCATTAATCTCCAGTCGGTGTCCTTCCTGCAGAAAATCGAGCTTGCTCAAGTTGGGGAAGAAGGCTGCGTCCAGATACACACTCATTAGATTGCGCCAGTCCTTGGCGTTGGTCGTGGAGAACGGGTACATGGTGTGGTCAGCACCCGTGAGCGCATTCATGTACGTGTTGAGACTGCGCTTGATCATGTTGAAGAACGGGTCGCGCACAGGGAAGCGCTTGGAGCCGCACAGCGTCGTGTGTTCTAAGATGTGTGCCACACCCGTCGAGTTGCTTGGTGGTGTGCGGAACATGACGGCAAAGACGTTGTTCGGGTCCTTAGCGTCGAGATGGAGGTACTTGGCTTGTGTGGGCTCGTGACGCAGCTCCAGTGCGTCCACACCATACTCGGGCACAGTCGCGACTCTCTCGAGCTTGAAATTGTGGTACGTCTCCGCCCACCTGAAGAGATTTGCAGCCGTCTCCACGCTGCAGAACTGGCACGGACGAGAAGCTGCGGCTGTTGAGGTGGCGGAGACGCTGGGCATGCAGACGCACGGAGGCCGGCGACGCGGCGAGCACGTGGCGCAGCATGATCCTGGGGCTCTCGAGTGTTGGGTGCGGTTGATTGACAACTGGAGGTCGGACAGCTGACGCCCGGTTAATTGTGTTCTCGACATCATATTACGTGTGATACATAAGTTGAAGTGGCTTCGGTGGTCGAATGCCTATTGTGGAGGAGACCTGTGCCTTTGTGTCGGACAAGAACGCTGTTTATTTCAGTTGTGACTTTGCTTAGTGTGAATGCATCAATGCCACTCAGAAGAGAATTGTCTGTGTGGCTTTGAAGAGGAAAAATGCCGTACTCGATGCCGCTGCAATCGGCTCTGACGTTGACGATGCTGCTGCTGCTGCTTCACGGTTTGCTGCCTTCCGTGGAAGCGACCACCACCACTTCGCCTTGTGACGGCTCCTGTGGCGACGAAGACTCGCCTGTGTGCGGAACCAACGGCGTCACGTACCTCAATGTATGCTTGTATATGAACGCCGCCTGCAACAACAAGACCCTATCGCTCGCTGCTACAGACGCTTGCGCAGGTTACGTGCCCAAGACTACGAGCCGCCCGCGTCTTAGTGGCACGGCCTCGGTCTCCTCCTCTAGTACGTCCACTTTTTCATGCAGCAACACCTGCAACAAGGATCTGTCCCCAGTGTGCGCGTCCGACGGCCAGACGTACACCAACTCGTGTCTGTTCAACGCTGCCAGGTGCCACTCGAATGGGAACCTCTGGGTGCTCGACTACAAACCGTGCTCGCAAGTCATCACTTCGCGCAGGACATGTGGGGGCAACCGCTGCACAAGTTCGCAGCAGTGTATGATGGAGCTCGAGTCGGATGCCAAATTTTGCGCCGAGACGTGTGCTGGAGTGAAATGCGCCGGGGGGAAGCTATGCACGCTGCGGCGCTCCACGTGTGAAACCAAGCCATGCCCGCCCCAAGCAGTGTGTGTCTAGAGGCGAGCAAAGCGAAGGGCTACTAGGCTGTAGTCACAGACTCCTGCTATAAGTATCAAACACAATAATATAACAGCAACTCATTGACATGACGGAACTCGCATGGTCGAGATGGGCTGGACTCCAGCCTCGCGGGATCTCGCTTTTCGCTGCGCGTTCTCTTGCATGGCGTAGAGTTGGCAGACCATTTTTTGGGGACGTGGCTAGCCTTTGCGGTGGTCTCCGCCTCATCGTGCTGAGACCGAAGCCGAGTTCTGCGTATCCAAATGGCCGAAGCGCCTTCATCAGATGGCGTACGCTAATAAATCGTTGCGAGGTCAGTGACCTCAGGTCACGAACGTCATCCATAGAGAATGCTGTGCCCCGGCGCAGCACGCGAAAGACTGCATCTTCAGATGTGCATTGTTGCCACCCCGCGTGCTCCTGCTGAATCGAGTTTTGTAAGGGCGACTCGCACAAAATTCTCCATGGATGGGGTGGACTCAACGACTGGGCTGCCTAGCGCGAGGCAATGCAGGACTTTCCACATCGAAATTGGCGAGAGGAAGCTCAATGCGGATTCTTGCAGCCTCGCTAGTAGCAGTCGTTGCTGCGCTCGCGGCGCCTTCCGTCGCTCTGGAGGTCAGCGTTTGCGGCGACGCAACGTACGACTTGCCCGACGACCGAGGCGTGGTCTGTGCATCGGCCGACCCCGTCCCGCCAGGCACGGCATGTCCACTGAAGGGCGACAAAGCAAGCGCCGACTGCTTCAACAACCTGCCATCGTATGCCAACGGCGCTTGTGTGGCCCCTGAAGATGCCGTGTGTGCATTGGTGACAGGCAAGACTTGGGGCTGTGTGCTTCCATCCATCGGATGCGGCGGAGAAACACTAACAACAGCCGCCCCGGCATCTCCTGTGGACGAGTGCGAGACTTGGGACTACGAAGAAGACGACTCGGCGTCAAGCATCGATGCTGAAAGCCTCTTCGACGGAAATACAGACTACGATGAAAGCTGGTTCGTGAAGGTGACGGAGGTGGCGGTGCTGTTCGCCTGTGGCACGGACAAGCCGACACCAGCACCAACGTCTGACGCTACTCCAGCACCGACGGATGCTGCAGACTCATCCGAATCTGAGGAACCAACCCCAGCACCAACGGACACTACAGACTCGTCAAACTCTGATGAATCAACTCCAGACACTTCAGACTCGTCCGAGCCCGACGAGCCAACACCGGCACCTGCATCTGACAGTACTACCGAAAATTCGGCAGATGAAGACATACCAGCGGACTCTACAGATCAATCCGCGCCGGAGCCCACTCCAGCGTCGACATCAAAAAATACAGACACATCAAGCCTGGACTCCACCGACGCATCAGAGCAAGATGAAACATCAGCGCAGACAGATACTACTGAGTCGCTGGCGTCGGAGCCTACGAGTACTTGAATCAAATCGGCTTGTTCTAGGTATGTCATGAAGATTAGCCCCCGGAGCTGGCCACACTGTCGAAAATGGTCGTATCCGCCAGTTTGAGTTGCAGCCTGTTGAAGATATGTAGCCATAGACACATGTGCGCCACCGGACGTCTCTTCGAGCACTCTACCGTCACCGACTCACGTGGACCACTCCTGTATCTTTCACGAAAGGTTGCGCTTGACAAGCATCGCGATCTTCGCATTTGACGACTGCCAGCAATGACAGGACGATGCACATGGATGCGGGTGACTCTTTTGCTGGCCTGGAGCTTCTTATCCATAACTCTCGTTCGTATCCAGGAGACTGGGGACGGACTGGCACAAGCGGTGGAACTCAAGGCGACGCACTGCCCCGGTGAAGGGAGCCAGTGCTCACATCATGGCTCGTGCGCTATCAACCGCCAGGGAGAGCATGTGTGCAATTGTCAGTGGGGCTACAATTCGCCAGACTGTTCCAGAAGTGCGTGTGGATCTCAGAAAGCATGTAGCTTTTTGTGCTAGGTGCTAACCATGTTCTTGTTCGTCTTCTCTCAATTTTGTGCTGGTTTGCTGCAGACATGTGTCCGTATGGTACCAATCCAACGTCGTCTCAGCAAGAAGATAAGAAGATTCGTCTGCGTGTTTCGACGAGCGGGGGTGTATTTATCAGTGGTGGGGCTCTGACAGTCACTTTCCATGCCCACACTGTTGAGTTTGAAATGCCGCTCGAGCAGGTGACAAGTGACGGCTGCACTACCATATTCCGACGTTTTCAAAACCTCGGAGACCTGGTACACCAATTTCGCTCGCCTTTGTCAGCTCGATTGTACTCATTCTAATGGTTCTCTTGTTTTAATTTCCTCAGGCGTGCGAGCGAGTGTCGTTCGAAAGACCCTCCACAGCTACATTTGAGATCACACTGCGCTCGTTCCCAGTTTTCCCCGTCATGAATAACCTGTACTATCATGACGGAAACCCGCGGGCGTCTGAATTTTGGTGCGATGCAACCAGTGCTCAACTCTCACCCCCGTCTGGATCGGTTCAGTGCGTGTTTGAAGACGTTACAGATGTCAATGTGAAGTCATATGAAGAGTGTAGTGGCCACGGTGACTGCAATCCTGCAACAGGAATCTGCGCGTGTCACGAGGGTTTCTATGGTGATCACTGTGGTAACAACCGCGATGATGAAGATGTACTGAACGCGCCTGCTCGAGGGCCATTCTTCAAGGGCAACGTATTGCATTTGTCAGCGACGCGCGAGCTGTCCTCTGAGTTTCAACTTGTGCGAGCTGACGTAGGTGGCCAAGCTGTGTTTACTATGAATGGTCGTGGAGATACTACATGGCACCACGGTTCATTGAAACTGCGCAATGGGGGATTGTACATGAGTGGTGGTAGTGCATTGCAGCTGCAAAAAGACACAATATTCGAGATGAAGGATGGGCGTGCAAGGCTGCAGGACTCACCGCTTCATTTGCAGCTTCAAACCGCGACTGAATCCTCTACCAGTAGCGCAGCGTTGCTTAACATCGAGAGACTGGCAGTGGCGTCGACTTCTGAGCTCTCGATGCTACCAGATTATTTCCGCATCACGCAACCAAAAGGCCCAATATTGCGGGTTAGCGGTGCAGGACAAACTATCATCCACGGGGGTGGTCTGGAGATTTTAAAAGGTGGTCTAAGACTTGAGCGCGGTGGGATTCAGGTGCTTTCCGATGGAATAAAGATTATGAGTGGAGGTTTAGAGGTGCAAAGTGGCAATCTAGCTGTGCGCTCTGGCAAATTGAGTCTGAAAAATGGACAAACAACTCTTGCTGCCCCTGCTGGTCCAGTACTTCTACTGCAACGTGATAACAGTGATGGGGTGTCGCCTTCAAGTCCATTGATCGAGGTGAAGGGCAGTAGGAGCAGTGACAGTACGGTATTTGAAGTGCTTGATTCGGGCTCCACTGTGGTGCACAGTGGTGGAGTGCACGTACTTGCAGGTGGCGTGACTATTGAATCTGGGGGTCAAACAATCACGTCTGGTGGCTTACGCGTGGAGTCTGGTGGCATTCGTGTCGAGTCTGGAAGCCTTACTACTCGAGATGGCTTCGCTATTGAAGATGGTGGACTGACAGTTCAAACGAATCAAGTGAACGGGAAAGCGCTTCGAGTGGCCTCAACTAACGCTAACTTTGTAGGGGCTTTACTGAGCTTTGACCTGTCTGGCCAACAACGCAGCACGCCACCTTTCCGTGTTTTCGAGGCCTTTAAATCTTCCGAGTCTAGTAGCGATGCGACCCAAGCAGATGATGTGTTTTCGGTTGATTCTCTAGGAAATTTAGAGACGCGTGGAGATGTCACTACTACGCACGGTGGTCGAATTATTGCGAATGGGGCTCTAGTTTCGCAAGGACAAGCAGTGTTCTCGAATGTACAAATTCGTGCGTCGGATAATTTGGTGGTACCAAGCACGAACAGCTACGTCCAAATTACAAGTGATGGAGCAGTCTCGACTAACACTGCTCGAATCGATCATGAGCATGCATATGCCGGACAACTTCTTGTCATCCAGAACGACGACGAGCAACCGCTGGGTGGCGAACTCAATGTCGCGGCAGGAGCAGCTGCAATTTTCGTGTTTGATGGCGGGGTGTGGCGTCCTCTGACGGCTGCAGCTTTTGATACGTCGTCTCTCACGGGTGTGAAAACATTTGAAGCTGCAAACGATCTCAACTTGGGTGAAGTCACATTGTCTGTTCAGTCAGTGCAGGTTGCAGGTCAGCGATCTGGTTTTGTGGCCGTATACGGCAAAGGCGGTGTCCTGGAACAGCATGACAGTCTACGCTTCGAGACTTCATCAGGCACATTTAGCGCCGACAAAATTGAGGCGAATCGCATGCGTGGGTCCATTGATATGAGTGAGAGTGAGCTGCGTAGTGTGGACATTATCGGTGGACACATCAGCAACGTGAACATGACAGCTATTGAGATGGTTGAAGTCCAAGGTGAGCTCTTTGTCGAAGATGAAGCCTTTTTCGGAGCAAGCGTGACTGTGGATGGCCAAGTTATGGGCTCCGGAGCATACGTGGATGCATCGGACGAGCGATTCAAAGTTGATGTTCACCAGATTAGCAACGCTTCCGAGGTTGTAGCTCAACTACGAGGAGTCGAGTACGCATACAACTTAGCCGAGTTTCCAAACAAATTCCCGCACGATGGTCGGCGTGAGTTAGGATTCATTGCCCAGGAAGTGGAGCTGGCAGCGCCTCAAGTCGTGTCGACTGACGGAGATGGATTCAAGTATGTAGCCTACGCACGGTTGATGCCCGTGGTAGTTGAGGCCTTGAAGCGAGAGCAAAAGCGTGCAGATGCTAGCGAAGAGCAGCTTCAGCAGCTTAAGGCCGAGATGAGTGAACTCAAAAGTGCATTACAAAGACAACAAGAGATACTGCAGCGGCTCGCGAACAACCTCCTGGCCCAACAAATGCAATAATCATACCGTAGTTGCCATTACGCTGCCTTCCACCTTAGCCGTCTTCGTGCTGCTTGTTTTTTTCTCTCTACTGACTTACTGTGGCTGCTGCTGCAGGGGCGGCGCTTGTAAATATTGCCGCTCGGAGCGAATGTAAAGGACAACCCCGAGAGCGATCGTCAATACAACGATGAGGAAGTTGTCGGACTGCAGCACCTCACGCCAGTTACTGAAAATGTCCCGCAACAACGTTTCCGTACTTACTGTTGCGTCACCAGGCCACCACTTCGCCAATAAAGACGACAGAGAGGCCCCAATTTCCGGTTTCGTATCGGCCGCATTCCCGTTGCTTCGTGAAGGATCATCGGGTGAAGCCTCTGAGGACGAGATACCCTTTTTGGACGGCGGAATATTGCCTACCAGCTCGTCCCACCACCTCTTCCAGGACCTGAGCGATTTGTGCGCACGCAGCTTCCACAATGCTAGTGTTACTGGAACGCTTGCGTCACTGTGCGCGATACGAGCCTTGTCGAAAAATCGCTTGGCAAGGTAAAAGTCCTGATCCACGCCAATGCCGTGCTCGTACATGAGCGCGAGGTTGAACATGGCCTGTGCATTGGAGCGTTTGCTGGCGAGTGAATAGTGCGCGCTTGCTTTGACAAAGTCCACGGGGTGGCCTCCTTTCCCGTAGTAATAGTAGTCACCGATCTTCAAGTTGGCATCCACGTTGCCCTGCTGAGCCGCCAACCTATACAGCATCACGGCGGTCGAAGCTACGACATCCTCGTCAAGCTCCATACCCGAGGGCGTTAGCGACAACATTGGCGAAAATGCTGACGGCGTCAGGAAATCATAATCCAGCAGGTATGCAGCGTTGTGCTGGGCGACCTCGTAGCCCTGCTGCGCCATCACAGAGTACTTCATAAATGCCGCCTCGTAGTCCTGACGCTTGAAGTCCTTGTATGCATGAGTAAGAACGCGATCCCACTCACCACGCTCCGCTACCATCTTGAACGACTCGACAGCATTCTTGCAAGAGCGAGTCGTACCAATGCCGTGTAGACTCATGTGACCAAGCTTGTGACTAGAAACAGTGTGACCTTGGTGGGCAGCCACCTGAAAATATCCATGCGCGACTACGTATTCAGGGTGTTCAGTGGCAAGAACCGAGCCCTTCGAGCCACCACCGCGCATGTGCAGGACGCCCAGGTTGTAAAAAGCCTCCATGCTACCCTGCTTGGCAGCGGCCTTGAACAGCGACACAGCCTGATCTTCATCTCGTTCCGTCCCTTTACCGAGCAAGTACATGTGCGCCAACTCGTTCTGTGCTGCTGTGTTGCCTTCATTCACCGCTTCCTGCAAGTACCTGAACGCCGTGGCGTTGTTTTGCAAAACGCCAATCCCTAGACTGTAGATGTGCCCTAGATGGTAAGCCCCGCCACTAGCTCCCAGGTCGTAGGCTTTCTGAAACAGCACCGCTGCACGCTCCACATCCTGCGCCAGTCCTCGGGCGCCGTAGTAGTACAACGTCGCCAGGTTGAGTGTCGCGTCGGGGTCGCCCTTGTCCGCTGAAAACTGGTAGTAATCCACAATGGCGCTGTCGCCGGGCAGGTTCTTTTTGTGCTGCGTCTCCGCCAGCGACTTGAGGCGACGGTGCGGCAGGTCATAAATGGCTGGGTGGCTCGTGTTCTGCTCGCGTCTCGCGACAGCTTCGTTGGCCGCCACTTCATAGTATCGTACGGCCGACTCGCACTTCTTCGGGGCTCCCAGTCCCAGTAAATGTTTGTGTCCCAGCGCCATGGAGGCGCCCATGTCCCCTCCTAGAGCGGCGAAGTAGTAGTGCGTCATAGCAGCCGCTTCGTCCAGCGGGAAGCCCCAGAGTCCGTAGCTGAGAGCGACGCCCACATGGAACTGCGCCCTGGGTGCCCCCAGCGCCGCCGCCTCAGCGTACAGACTCAAGGCCAACGTGCCATTGACGCTCGTGTCCAGTGAGCTGTTGCCGTAGAAGTACATGTCTCCAAGCTGCACAAGCGCGTCTCGACGCTCGGCGCGAGGCACGAGAGGCGACAACGCGGCGTCGCTGAGGTCCCGCACCGCTGCGTTGTCCGTCTGCACACGTCGCAGCGTCTCAGCGAGTGGCGAAGGCGGCGCGATGGCGTCTGCAAGAGGGAGAACACAGCGATCGAGTCAGAACTTAGTGGGCAACTTCAGAACAGAATAACGGAGGGAATACCGGACGCCCGCGCCTCGGAGACGTCGGAGTGCGACGCGTAAGAGCAGGAGAGCGCGACCGCCAGCGCGACGGTCGCCAGCACGCGGCGGAAGGAGCGGCGCATGCCCACAGAGATGGCGACGGAGTGACGGAGGCTCCGCTGCAAGTTGGTTTCTGTCTGAAGCCGACATTCCATTCCCAATACGTAATCAGATCGGCATGGGGAGGTATTAGTTCTAAAGGACAACATAGAATACGCAAAACGACTGCAGCCATATCGTTTACAGCAGGGAATACACTACTGCGTCAACTGAAAATACAGCCACGTCACTCGACCAAGACGAGCTTCGGCTTCGGTTCAACACGCTGCTGCTTTTCGTGGCACTTCACTGCCCTAGTGCGCCATCGAAGTAGCCGCCAGCATCGCATGCGTTGCCAGCCTTCACCATATTTCGGGGAGCTAGCTAATACTCAGGTGTAACTGCCGTACGTATCTGATCCAGCACCGCACTTAGTCGGGAGCAAGGCACTTGGTAATCGCCGTCATGCCGCCCAAGAAGCTGCGGACGTTCCTGACCAACGCGCAGAAGCTGCAGCTCAAGCAGTTCTGGAGCGAGCATCCGGACCTGCAGCTGCTGGCCGTCGTGGACTGGGTGCGCGAGCGCTTCGGCGTCACTGTGGGCCGCGCCACGCTCTACCGCATCTATCACATGCCGGTCGAGGCCTTCGCAGGCAACGCACAGCAGAAGAAGGGGAGGCGCGTCAAGTTCCCGCAGCTGGAGAGCGACATTTTGACTTTTTGCGAAGAGAACCGGCAGCTGGGTGACAGCAATGGGGCCGTGCTGTCCGACGACGCGTTGCTGCGCGCGGCTGCGGAGCTGCGGACTCGCCACGGCATCTCGGAGACGGAGCTCAAGCTGAGCAATGGCTGGTTGCATCGGTTCAAGGAGAGGCACGCGCTCCGGGTGGCTCCGCAGCCTACAGGAGGCGGTTATACTCCCATGCAGACGAACGTGGATGCAAGGACACAGGTAGCGACGGAATCGGTACAGACAGGAACCATCAAACCACCGCGAAAACCAAGTGTTCCACCTCGGACAAAAGGCATCAACGACGCGAGGAGGCATTTAATGGTAGCACCGGAAGGCGAAGCGGGGGCAAGCATGCCGATCCAGGCAACGTTGGGTATGGACAGCTCTGCACCGATCGCTCAAAGTTCGCCGATTCTCGATGCTGACGCTTCCAATCCCTTTCAGGAAACAGCAGAAACTGCAACCACGATACGCACAGCAAGTTTTCGGACGCTTACTTACGTCACGGCAATTGCAGTGGAGTCGATTGCTTCGGTGGCGTTTGTGCGGTGGAAGCTGGGCAGCGGAATGGCACACGCCGAACATTTTTCTGTGGAAAACGACGGTGTTTCGATTTTGAAGAGCGCCAGCTATCAGCTCAATGTAGAACTACAGCACAGCGCGCCGCCGGCTGAGGCACCCTCCCTTGTGTTCAAAGTATGGGCTGGCGTTGAATTGCTCGGCCAGTGCGCCTGTTCTGTGCTCAGGGACGGCGATCATGCGCTGAGCGTGTTTCAGCTACAATGTGCGCTGCCAGCGCGGACCGTAGTTCGAGTTGAGTATCATGCACCAGGCGCAGTATACAGCGGGAGTCGACTTGTCGTGCGATTGCTAAATGAGCTCGTGCAATGATAACCTCGGACTCGGTAAATTAAGTGAAACATCAGACAAGTACCCCCTTCAGCGTCATTTCTTCCAGTAGTAGTGCGCTATTGCAGCCGCCGCACAACGAGGCTGCTGTCCGTGAACGCGTAACCTGAAGCGAGAAACTCCACTCTTAAAAATGACTGTGTATCACAAGACAAGCTTGTCTCCGCCCACATACTACTTGCCACGTTGTCCTTGAATCGTGCCGGAGCTTTACACAGCCCCACAACACGATCACCACAGTAAACTTTGAAACTGCATTCGTTTGCGGCCAACGGGGCAGAATGCTGCACTTGAATCGTCAACTCGTACACTCCTGGCTGCTGCACCAGAACACCATCAGCCACCACTGCGAACTCTTGTTGCTGGAATTCACCAACCGGTTCCCAGTTGAAAAAGCCTGGGGCCTGTACTGTAGTGAGTGCTCTTGCTGACAGGATACCGGTACCTGTCTCGCTCATGGCATTGAGGCTTGCACTGTCCTCGTTTTCACCGTCATGTGCATCAGGCAGTTCGCTGGTTTCCTCCAGCGCTAAAAATCCTTCTCCAGTAGCTTCTGAAGTGTTTGAGTCAGCTTCTTGCATCTGTGGAGGCACGTTGTTGAGTTGATGTCTGATCTTGAAGCGGTAGAGCCACCCGTTCGAGAGTTTGAGCTCGGCGTCGCTGATGCCGCACGCAGCTCGACACTCGGCCGCTTTGCGCATTAGCAGGTCGTCCGACACGTCCTCCCTGCGCGCTCGTCGTTCTTCGTAGAATTGAAGCAATTGCTGCTCGAACTCTGGGAACTTGACGCGCCGCAGCTTCTTGCGACTCGGATTCCCACTGAAGGCGCTTTCGGGTGCGCTCTGGATGCGGTAGAGCGTCGTCCGGCCCAGTCGCACGTGGAAGTGCTCGCGTACCCAATCGGCGACGGCAAACTGCGGCAGATTTGGATTGGCCGCTAGGAACGCTCGGAGCTGCGCCTTTTGCTGGAGCGTCAAGTGCGCTCGCGTCGCCTTCCGCTTCGAGCTCTCCATCCTGGACTTGGCTCAAAGTGTTAAAGTAGTTTCGTCCAATGATTTCGAAGCATTCTTGCAGCAAAAGAGGTATTGCTTGGTATGAGCTCACAGTTCCAGTGAAAGATATCCAAGTTGGTGCTACGACGTCTTCAACTCATTCTGGCAGAGCTCACAAGAAGGTTTCCCAATTTTCGATCGGTTCATCAATCTCGTAAACGAAAAACACCATTTAGACCATTAGGCTCTGGCAGTGAGCAGTATTGGGTGTAGTTAGCCGCAACAAATTCAAACAAAAACACATCTGACCAGCGCGTGGTGCTCACGTGTGAATGCGCCCACAACAATCGGGTCTGCAGCACAAATGCGTGAGCTAGTCGGTGCCCTACATGAGTGCTCCGCCAACTACTCGTACGGAGCACTTCAATTTCTTCCCGATATTAACTGCGGGGCCAAAAATATTTTCAACTTTCAAGATATCTTGTCACCATCCGCATCTACTGGGCCAGAAGTGCAGCCTCACTTGTCGAGATATCGGTGCGAAGGACTTGCTCGTCTTCCAACATCTCCAACGTTGAAGTCACCCCACGGTTAAATCGAATCGAATTAACCTCCTTTTTGAATCCTATAGCATGATTGGTCCAATAAATTCCATTTTGACCAATCTCCGACGGCGTTCATCGCGCGCGGAAGCCACCCACGCATTCTACACCGATCAAGCAGGGAGAGCAGCTAGTAGCCATGTCGTTCGGTCAGCCCGCGCAGGCCGGCGGGTACGCGAACCCCAACAACGACTACACGATCGGAGAGACCATCAACGACGGCATCCAGGACCTGGCGTGGAGCCCCACGAGCAACGTGCTGGTGTCCGGCAGCTGGGACAACTATGTGCGCTGCTGGGAGGTGCAGCAGCAAGGCACGCAGTTCAACGCCGTCGCTAAGGCGCAGATCGCGCACGAGGGTCCTGTGCTGTGTACGGCTTTCAATGGGGTGCGCACACTTGCATTTATGGTTAAACAATGCATTTTTCATAAAATGCATTTGACTAACATGCATGCATTTTTTTCCTGCAGGATGGAAGCACGGTGTTCTCCGGCTCGTGCGATAAGACAGCCAAGATGTGGAACCTAAATGGACCAGCACAGGGCCAGCAGATCGCTGCGGTGGGTTCTGAAGCAGAGATGTTGTTGCTGAAGTAGATACGATGGGACTGACGATGACTTTGACTTGTTGACAGCACGACGCACCGATCCGCAGCATTTCGGCTATTCAGGAGGCCAACTGTGTGGTGACAGGCAGTTGGGATAAGACGGTGAAGTACTGGGACACGAGGTCGCCGACGCCTATGGCTTCTGTGCAACTCTCGGAGCGCTGCTATGCCATGGACGCCAAGCACCCACTGCTTGTGGTTGCCACGGCGGATCGCCAGGTGCACGTGTTCGACATTCGCAAGCCGTCGCAGATTTACAAGTCCATCCAGTCCAACCTCAAGTTCCAGACGCGGGCAATTGCATGCTTCCCGAACGCCGCCGGTTTTGCCATTGGATCAATCGAGGGACGTTGCGCGATTCAGCACGTTGAGGACAAGGACAGGAGGTGCGTGGATACATTTTATATGGTACTGCATAAAGCTCTTTGTGCGCCAACCATGTTGTATTTGATGTTCTGCTTCAGTCGCGACTTTGCGTTCAAGTGTCACCGCGACGGATCGGATATTTACCCCGTCAGCAACATCGCGTTCCACCCGTTCGGTACGTTCGCTACCACGGGTGGCGATGGCACTTTCTGTTTCTGGGACAAGGACGCCCGACAGAAGCTCAAAACTTTCACCAAATGGTACAGATGCAACATGGGCCCCTCTTGATTCCGCATTAAACCGCTAATTGATCGTTTACGTGTGTGTCTGTGAACCTCAGCAACCAGTCGATCACGTCTGGCAAATTCAATGCGCGCGGTGACATCTTCGCATACGCGTTGTCGTACGACTGGTGTATGGGAGCGGAGAAATACAATCAAAGCCAACCAAGCGTTATCCGACTGCACGCCGTCGCGGAGGCGGAAATCAAACAGAAGAAAAAGCCAGGTACTGGGTCGCGGAATTCGTTCTAGAAGCGTAAGCCACAAGCCGCGGGCACCACATCCGTTGGGCGTGGCTTGATCTCTGTGCGTGTGTCTCGCGGCTTCTGTTGCTGCTTCTGTCACCAAATTCCTTGACTTAATATGTTGTTTTCGTTTCCTGTTTGCGTCGTTAGCCTCTAGATAAAGTATTGATCCATCGCCCAGTCCAACGTTCGCGCCTCAGCACGACCTCTGCTCCAGCTCACCTACAGTCGAAGCCTACAGTTTTTCGCATTTCGTCGATCGAGTGTGCTTGACAGTTTTTGCGAGTTCGGTAGGATGCAAACGGATACGGAATCAGGGCACGACGCCGTTTAACCGAAGCGAAAAAACCAACCAGCGAAAGGAACCAGTCTTTGTCTCTTTATGCTCAGCGATCTAAGCAACACGTACGTCGTTTGTTTTGAATAACTTCGTTGTCCTTGTGCCTAGTTTGACGGTTCGTGAGGTGCTCCAAGCCGATCCAGTGCCTGCGTCGCTTCCTGCAGCCCACCCTGTGCCGCTAACTGGTAGTACTGCACAGCTTTCTCGCGATCCACTGGGATCCCTTGTCCGTTTTCGAACAACTGCGCCAGACAAAGCTGTGCTTGCGGTACGCCACCCTCCGCGGCGAGGAAAAAGAACTGCGCCGCCTTCGAGTGATCCTGCTCTACGCCCCGTCCAAGCATGAAGCAAGCTCCTAAATCGAACTGCGCCAGCGCGTTGCCAGCTTCCGCCGCGCGTCGGAAGTGCGTCACTGCCTTCTCGGCACTCTGTTCCACGCCGCGACCGTGCAAACACGCGTTGCCCAGTGCGCGGTGAGCCTCGGGCATATCCTGCTTGGCTGCTCGGCGATAAAGCTGCACGGCCTTTTCGTCGTCCTGACCCACGTGCAGTCCCTGCGCGTACATGTAACCCAGATCGTAGCAGGCCGCCATGTGGCCGCTCTCCGCCGCCTGTGCCCAGTAGTGCAGCGCGCGCTCCAAGTCGCGGGGCACCTCGTCACTTCCCTGGAAGAAGAGCTTCCCGATCTCATGGCAGCTTCCGTCATGGCCAGCGTCGGCTGCCTGTTGCAGGAGTTGGCTGCCCAGTGTCACGTTGCGCGGAATGCCGGCGTGGCCCTTGATGTACAAGCTCCCAAGCGCTCCCTGCGCACGTACGTGACCCATCTCCGCCGCGTTCGTCCAGTGCAGCACAGCGCCATGTACCGACGTAGCACTCCCCACTTCTCCTGCGCCTTCCGCTTTGCCCAGTAGGTACTTGACGCCCAGAGCGAATTCAGCGTCGCCACTGGCACCAGAGGAAGCAGAAGACAGAGAACGAGTTGACGCCAATGGCGCGCGCGAGTGGCAGCGCTGGGCGTGACGCTGCAGCGCACGGAGTTGCTGTCTCCACTGACCTGGGACCATTCTCGGAGACTTGCGGTCGTCAACGACAAATACAGTGTACCCCGCGGGTTACGATACGTACCTATAGGGTTACACTCGGAGACACCATCGATTTCAATGAAGCAGCGCGACTTGCTGAAGGTGACGCCGCGTTAAATGCGCATTTTACTCTGCGCGTGTCTGATGGGTTACGTTACAATGACGTTGACTGTGACAGGGCCGCGTAGAGCGACTGCTGCGAGACCAGAAGGACATGGGCCAAGTGGGGGAGTCCGCTGTGCTCTGCTGCTGTGCGTTAAAAAGTGTAGCCATATTGAATGATGCAGCATTTTTACGACTTTTTGTTGGCGTGCAGCTTCAGCCGTGCAGTTTTTCGTGCGGGATCTGGCGAGTAAAATGCAGCAGCAAGCGACTGAGGGCGTCGGACTCTCTCCGATTGAACTGTGCGTGCCATGTTGAAGGGGTGACGAACTCTAGATGCCCCTTGCTTGACGACCTTGACTTCTTGTGTTATAGGAAGAAAGCCGTGCTGGCCAGTGGAGAGCTCAACTTTCTGCATGAAAAGGTAACTGCTATTGATGAGAGCGATGCCAAGTACCACAAACCTGCGCGCGGCAAGAAGCGGACACAGGCAACGGCTGCCAAGAAGTGAGTGCTGGTGATCGCGTCGATGATCATGGATGTTGGTTATCTAACGGGAACGTGGTTGATCCAGACCGACTACCAAGAAAGCGCGGACGGCAACGAAAGCTAAGACACCAAAGACGTCCAAGTCCACAACACAAGTTTCCACAGCAACGAAAGCTCCAACGCCTAAAGAGCGACGGATACAGAGTGACGCTTCTGGGGCTGAAGGCAGCAATGCATCAAAACCTATCGCCCGCACGTTTGAAGTTGAAGAGGACGATGACTACGACGAAAGCGGCAGCGACTCATGAATTGACACTTGACTGCAAGTCTTGCATGGAAGCAATGTGCTCTTGTGTTTTGTTTCTATTGCCACACGAATGGTGCTCTCATGAGCTACTACAGTCGGGGGTCTCTCTATCTACATGAAATACAAACTTCTAGGTATTTTGTGCCACCACGCTTGAGGCTCACCCTGTCCGTTCTTCCTACGCCGTTTTGCTGGGCGGCGTGGCATCAAGCAACGACTGCCATGTGGGGCCAAAGAGCGAGTCACGTGAGGGCGAACGGCGAATCGTTGCTTGCTGGAAGACGCTGGTGGTCGGGGCAGGTACAGCAGAGCCATTTGCATCGCCGTTGGTCGTGACGGCTGCAGGAGTGGTTGGGTGAAGAGGAAGAGGTGGTGCAGCTGCTGAAGGCTTCGCATCAGACTTCGCTGGGGCATGCGCCGATTGTTCGTCAGCGGGGAAGAAGAAGCCGTGCATGCGTGCAACAATGTCATCAGCCTGCTTCTGCTGCAGGACGAACGATAGGTTCAGGTCCTCCGCAGACTCGCTTAGCAGCAGGACGTCGTAGTTTTCAAGCACGTTGAAGACGCAGCCAAGCTCTGCCAAGGCCTTACGCAATCCACGACCCACAATCGAAACGACCGAGCAATCCTCGAACACGCGCACCTTCGAGTGCTCGTTCAGTGCCTCAAGTAGTTGCTGGAACGGAGCACCCTCCACACCTCCAGGGATGTGGTCCAGCGTCACCGTGACGGAGAACTGAGATGTCGCGATCAGATCCACTGAAATACCACACGCTTCAAATGGAGCAAACACCTTCGCCAAGAAACCCGACGTACCGCACATGTCGAAGGCCGTAATGCTGAGCGTAGTCATGTTCTGGCGCTTCACTCACGGCCAAGATCTTCGGGCTACTGCTGTCAGCCTTGTCAGATTCAGAAGCGGGGTGGATGACAGTCTTCTCGCCAGTCGGGTCGTTGGTGTTGCGAATCTCAAGCGGAACTTTACCCCACTGGGCCGGGATGATGCAGCGCGGGTGCAGCACCTTGGCGCCCATCGCCGCCAGCTCCTGCGCCTCACGATAATCCAGACTCTTAATAAGACGAGCGTTTGGCACGTAGCGCGGGTCGGTCGTGAACATTCCGTGCACGTCCGTCCAGATCTCGTACTTCTGCGCGCCAAGCAGCGCAGCGAAGAGCGAACCGGAGGTGTCACTGCCTCCACGTCCAAGCACACACGTCGCTCCCGTGCTCGTGCTGGCAATGAATCCCTGCGTTAGCACCACGCGCTTGCCGTTCGCCGCGTTCTCGGCCTGGTCCCGGTCCAGACGAGGGTTCACCTCTGCCTGCAAGTAGCGGTCCTCCTCGGACTTGGCACTTGCTGGGTCGCTCACCAGCAGGTCTCTGGCATCCACCCTCTCCACGTCTGTAAGTCCATTGTGGTTCATAATGCACCTGCCCAGGTGGGTCGACAGCAGCTCTCCGAAGGCGAAAACACGAGCCTGGATGCGTGGAGACGCCTCCTCCGTGAGTTTGATGCCTTCCAACACCCTCACCAGGTTCTTCAGCTCCTCCAGCAGTGGGTGCAGTGTCTTGGGCAGCAGCGGGTTAATAGGCGACGTAGAGAATGACGAGCCGTCGTCTCCGTGGCTCAGCACGCTGTCCAGCCAGAGCTGCTGCCATCGGTCGTGCAACTCCACGCTTCCCTCCACGTCGGGCAGATCCGGTAGTAGACCGACCTCGTAAGCCAATGAGAAGTGCTGCAACACGATGTTAGTGGCCAGTTCGGTGTGGCTGCTGCCGCGTTCACTGGCGAGTGCCAGCGCTCGCGTGAGTTTGTTGGTGATCTGGGACAGCGCCGAGATCGTGACCCAGACGCGCGGGGAGGACTCGGACTCGAGGTGCGAGCGGATCTGGTCGCAGATGCAGCGCCAGCGCGCGGCGGTCGACACGCTCGTGCCGCCGAACTTGAGCACCACCCACGGGGACGACGACGACATTGCTACTAGACGAGGAATTGGGGAATGGCGCACCGCTCGGACCCCATCCAGTGAAAAACGCGCGGGAAACAAATCGCGTGTTCTGTTTTGGGACATCTAAATCGGGACGACGTGGCCGTTTCGATGCTGGAAGGGCTCATATGCGACCGTTTGGGCCGGACAGTGATTACAGCGGAATTTTCTCATGGCAGCATCTAAACATTCGTTTAGCGGGCTCGTGAGCTTAGGCCTTCAGCGCCACCCAGGCAAATGGAATTCTCGCAGGAGCGGCGTAAATCTACAAAGCTTCATCTTTCTATTGCAGGAGCCGGAGTGTCAATCCTCAAGATGAAGCACAATCTGTTGCTCCAACGTGGTGATGCAAGCTGGATCAAATCGATATTCGACGCTGTCAAACCTGAGGACTGTGAAGGTTTTGAGATTAAAATGGAGAACTCCACAGGCTCTATAGTTATTTCGTGTTCATGGCGAGTAAGTTGCTCAGCAACCGATAACAAGCAGCAGCCTATCGTGCAATGGTCTGCGCATGTGTTTTATGAACACCCCGTGCCGCAGCTTCGACGGAGTACCCTCGATTGACTCTTCTTTTGTTTGTACACTGCTGTTTTTCTTGTCGCGACGCGCAGGTCGGCGTCGGTTGTCTTGGTCCGCTGAATAAAAAATGAAAGGCCAAGCATTTGTCTGGTTGCGTCCGACTTGCAACACTCGCTGGTTTTGCCTCTTTTGGTGTTTGTGTGGCGATTGGAATCGATCGATTCATTACTCGCAGTGCGCCGTGGCCTCCAAGTTCTTTTGTTCGGCCACTTGCACGCCAAAGATGTCGAGCATGAGGAAGTAGCGCAGCACCGGCAGATTGCAGATCTGACGATCCAGTTGCAGCAGCAATAACTGCAGCGACCGCTCGAGCTGTAGACGTCGCTCCTCCAGGACACTAGTTTGCGTGACACGGAACCACGTCTTGGCCGGCAGCTCCCACTGGAAGTTGCGGCCGTCGTCGGACGCTGCCACTTTGGTCTCTTCGTCTTCTTGCTCCGCGCAACAACGAGCAGCGAATCCGCTCGCAAGTTGCTTGTTCACTTCTGCAGCGCACGCCACGAACTCGGAGAAGCGGCGCTCGAGCTGGAAAGTGTGGCGCGGCTCGTCGCACGTCGAGAGCTCCAGTGTGTACGTGACAAAGCCCTCGTGGGTCTCCTGAAACGTCGGGATGTGTGCCGTGAACGTCTTGCAATTGGCCGCCTCTGCATTGCGAGACCGACTGTAGACCGCTTCCTCGCCTCGCGGCAGGAAGATGGAGCAGAAGTCGGGCATCGTGGGGCGGCACACGAACACGAGCCGTCGTCCTCGTCCTCGCTCTGCGACGTGGCCTTGTCGCTGCTAGTGGAGTCTCCTCCGAGCGTAGTGAGCTCCAAATGCTTGCGTTTGACGTCTTCGTCGCTGTCCCACTCGGGAGTGGGCGACGCGGTGGCTCGACTGGCAGCACGATGAGCGGCGCGTTTCCTGCGGCCGCGAGCGCGTTTGCCGGAGAGAACGGGTCGCTTGTCGCTTGCCATGGAGAAGAAGGCGAAATGACGAAGGAACGCCCTTCAGATACGCTGCCGTGTCCGAGTGAATGCGAAGTTGAAGCGGCAATAGTGAAGCCAAGTGAACTGATAATTTTCTCGGGGGGTAGGGCCCTAACGGCCGTCACCTCGTGATTTGCACCGTCGTCGGAGATGCCGCCGTCACAACCGACACCTCGGTTTGTTCAGACTAGGAGCGCGAACGCACGTGGAGATGACCACAGCAGGACGTGAAAGAAGTGTGACAGCGGCAGCGGAGACCGATCTCAAGTCGGGATTCCCTTGCCGACGACGGCCGCGTCGACGTGCGAAAGATTCGGCGGCAAATTCAAATTCAAACGGACCACTTCAACTACAACAAGTCGGCGGAATCTTTAGGCCGCGCTAGATTCAGCGGCGTTTCCGGTCCTCTACCCTCGTCGCATTTGCGGCACTGCAACTTGAGATCTACCTAGTCGCGTCCGCTGAGACCCCACGGGGCCAGGGTCACGAGCTCCTCGCCGGCCGTCGGGTGGATCGCGATGCAGTTGTCAAAATCGGCCTTGGTGGCGCCCATCTTCACAGCCACGCCAAAGCCCTGCAGGATCTCGTCGGCGGCCATGCCGATCATGTGCAGGCCCACGACCTTCTCGTCCTTGCCGGCGCACACGAGTTTCATGGCCGTCTTGGGCTTGTCCTTCGGCTCGCCCGTAGCTTCGTCCACCACGTTGATAAGACCGTAGTACATGTTCACGAATCGACTCGTGTACACCTTGATCTCGCAGTCCCCATACTGGTGTCGAGCCTGCTCCTCGGTCAGGCCAATCGTACCGACGGGAGGGTGGCTGAATACGACCGTCGGGATGTTCTCGTACGATACCTTGGCATCTTTCATGCCGCCAAAAAGGCGGTCAGACAGCCTTCGTCCAGCCGCAATGGCGACGGGAGTCAACGCAGGGGTCCCACAGACGTCACCGACGGCAAGCACCTTGCTGTTGGTCGTCTCCTGGAATTCATTAACTTGAATAAAGCCATGTTTGTCCGTGGTGACGCCTGCCTTGTCGAGCTGTAAATTTGTCGTCAACGGGACACGTCCGGCAGCATAGATCACTACATCGTAACCTCTGTGCTCCGAACCGTCAGCTAGTACCAACGTCTTGGTGCCGTCGGCTGCTTGCTCCACGCGCGCGATGTTGCTGTGTGGGCGAAAGTGAACACCGTCCTTTGCCATGGCGTCCTCCAGAGTTGTGCGCACAATGTCCTGTACCCACGTAATTAGTCAGCGTTGAGCATACTATTGAAATAAAGCAGACATCCATTCAGCTTACATCAAACGTGCGGAGTACGCCCTCCTTGCGGCAGAAAATGGACGTGTCCGAGCCGAGCGCATTGAGCACGCCTGCTAGCTCAACCGCGATGTAACCAGCACCCACAACAGCCACCTTCTTCGGTAAAGTCTCGAGCTCGAAGAACCCGTCGGAGTCGATGCACAGCTCCTTTCCTGCTCAACAAGTACCAACACTTAGCAGTTTTGAAAATCTACGTCTCCGCAAAGTAAACGCACCTGGGATGTCAGGGATCAGCGGCTTACCACCAACCGCAACTAGGACGCTCTTGGCTAGCACTTCTTTCCCGTCCACCTCCACATTTCCCTTCTCGTTGAACTTGGCAGAGCCGCGGATCAGCTCCACTTTGGAGTTCGCCAAGTTCCTGTCAACACCACACACCACAATCAGCTCTCCACCACGTCACAATTCTTGCTAACCCGCCTTTCACCCTACTAGAGTCTCCGTCGTACTCCCTACCTTTCGTAAATTCCATTAAGGCGCAGCACGTACGCGTCACGACGGGCCTTGAGCTGTGGCCAGTCAAAATGCGTGCGTTGGCCCAAATGACCCCCCGTCACCTCATCCTCAAAGCCATAGTGAAGGAAATCATGGTGCAGTTTGTGGCTCATGTCGGCGGCAATGAACATGAGTTTCTTGGGCACGCAGCCCACGTTGACGCAGGTGCCGCCCAATCGCGCTTGCTCTACCACCGCCACTCGCGTCCCTGGGTAACTGGCGGCACGACGAGCGCTGGCCATACCCCCACTACCAGCGCCGATCACCAGGTAGTCATACTCCGTCTGCAGTGCGCGAGAGGCGCTCAGAGCTCGAGCGAGGCGAGGCGCTCGTGACGTCAGCTTGATCTGGAACATCTTCATGTGAGGCGAGGATTTTGGTGGTGTGTTGTGCTAACATTTCATTTTTCACCAATCAAACAGCGCCATTTCAGATTTACGGACCAATGAGCGAGCGTTTCGGGATGACAATTTATCGCTTGAATTAAATTAGGAGCTGGATCCGCCAATATGGACGTCTCCATCTCGCCCACCTTACTCACATCAACTCGCATTCTCTTCGTGGCACTTCAAAACTCTTACTTCTCAGGGACCTTGGGCGGACTGCTGCTCGGTGCGAGCTTGGAGGATCCGGACGCACTGCGAGATCGTCGAGCACCCACCGGCGGCGAAGTTGAAGGCGCTGCAGGTGGTAGGGACGACCCCGAGGTCACGGCCGCCTGGAACGCAGCCTGCTGCGCTTGGAAGGCGCCGAATCCAGCCACCGAGAAGTTCAGCAAGTACGGAGGGAGTTGGGACGCTCCGTCCGGCAAACTCCCGCCGGCGGTCGAGTTGGCCCAGTTGTACGCTTGCATGTGAAGGTGCAGCTCGCGCTCCATCTCGCCCAGTACGATGGTTCGAGATTCCGAACGGAGGTCGTCCAGACTGCGCAGCCGTGTCTTCTTCTGCATGTGTTGCAGCAGGTCTTGACCTGCGGCAGCCGTCACCCGCTTCTCCACACGAGACTTGACCTCTGCGCGGAACGGAGCCGACGTCTGCTCCAAATACAAGGAAAGTGAGTACCCGAAGTGGGGTGGTAGAGCGCCCATAAGACCCATCGGGTTCGACGCCGTCGGGAGCGGATTAGGCTGAATAGGTACATGCTTCGAGGCGCCACCCGTTGAACGTCTCGATGGCGATCGATACGCTGGTGAGCCTGCCAAACCGGGACTCATAGGCTTGGGCACAAGAGGTGGCGTGCCCACGTGCAACGAGGGTGATGTCGACACGAAAGACGACGGTGTGTTGTTCGGGGTTTGGCTACTGGAGCGTCCCCCGCCGTTGCCATTACTGAGTGCTTGGTGAGAATAGTCGATCTCCAGCAGGTTCCAGCACACGGAGCATGAGCGTCCGTGCATACTACCCTTGCTGTTGCACGAACCGTAGTGAAGCAGCATTGCCTTGGCATCGTTACAAGGCTGTTTGCACTTCCCAACCACAAGTTCACATCCCAGGCAGTGATTCAGCACGCGGCGCATAACACTGCATCCACCAATCTCGCATCCATTTTCACACTGCGCGGCGTGAAGCAACAGCCACAGCGATCCCGCTGTCTCGGGTGCCTTGGCAGGGAAAAACAGCGGTGACTGCATCAAGTAGTTGCGTTCGTAAGAGGACAATGAAGACCCAGCATCCGAGTTTTGCACCGAGTGTACCAGAATTTGGTGCAGCCGCATACGCATGGGGACGCACCCTGATGGGGACATCCCTGCTGGAGGTACTGAAGAAGATGAATCCAACGAAAGCGGTCGCGGCGCAAGACTCGACGCCTTCTTATGGCTTCCAGGGTGCAACGGGAGACTGGCTGTCGTCTTCCTCGTTCCACTAGACGAGATACCGCTGTGCTCCTTTGTCTCAATCGGCGGTGGCATATGTGTAGGCTGTTGGGGTGGCTGCTCTGGTGAGGGTTGGGCATCGAAAGTCTCCATTGTGGCACCGGGGGACTCAAAATCACGGATCGCGTCAAATAGATTCGCGCGCTCTTTCTCCGACAACAACATATCGAGCTCCGACACCGGTTCAATTTCCGCCGATGAGGAGACCGAGTTATCTCCAGCGTCACTAAACGACTGCAGCGAGGCTTGCTGCTGTTGCTTCTGGTGTGCCTGTTGCATGTAGCTCCCGCCGATCGAGCTCGGGGCCGACCCATAAGAGACTGGGGACCAATTCTGGTCATTCGATTGCAACGAAGACGAGAAGTCTTCCGTGGAGAACCCAATCATGTCGCTTTCAGTTGATCTGTACGTACAGCCCCTCGGTAATGTTAGAAAACTCAATAGTAGATTAATACCAAGGCACCGCACAAACTCACTCTTGGAGAAGCTGGTCTGGCGTGGGGTTTGACGAGTTCAAAGTATTTCCGAAGGTTTCGGACCCGTCCAGGTTGAAGGACTCCGATATGGGTGTCGTGGAGTCGAAGGACTTGTGGCGCTGCAGCTTCATCCAGCGTTCAGAGCCTTTTTTCCGCTTGCTATTCGCTGTAGTCGTCACACATACACACTATTTAGTCTCACACAAATCTTTGCTTCCTCCGAAAGCAGAGACTGTACCATTCATCCGATTGTACTCGGACTCCATCGTGGACAAGTCGGTGAACGACTGCGAGCCATGGAATCCGCGTCTTCCGCCTGCCATCTGCTGCTGCTGCACCAAGTCCATCGGCTGCCCCATCACTTGCTGGTGGGGGAACTGGCGCTGTGAAGGGTTTTGGTAGTCTTGTTGGAACTGCAGCAGCATGTCGTAGCTCTTGTCCGCGGAGAACGGCGTGTCTCCTGCGGGGCCCATGGCGTCCATGAGCGGCTCCTGGGCACCGAAGGGGAAGGACAGGAGGCCGCTACCGCCGTCCGCTGTCCCCATGAGGTCATCGCCGTCGTCGAGTCCCGAGAACGACGGACACGAGGCCGAGTACGTGAGTCCCGCTTGGTTTGCGCCCTGACTGGCGGCGCTCAGGAAGTTGTTGGCGCCGTGTTGCGCGCGCTCGTCGCCGCCGTCGGGCGGGTAGAAGTTGGCGGACTCGAGCAGCTCCGCGTCGGGCCAGTCGCCGTTGCCGTTGCGCGGCTGCGGCTCTTCCGGCCAAGCCATCATGGTGGTCGATGCGAGGGTAGCGGGGAGCTCGGCCGGCGCTTGCTGCTTCACTATGAGTTTCTGAAGTGAAGGCTGAAGGGAGCCCGCGAGGAGAAGGGCGAGAGAGGGCTGCGATTTGTTAGAATCAAGGCGGAGAGACTGGGCGCCGCGAGCTCATTTGTGCACGGCCGGGGCGGGCTCAGTAACAAGTGATCCATTTTTCAGCAACATGTTGCTCAAAACAACCGATGGCTGCATCTGAGCCGCGCAGCACACCACGCATTGCACCGGCAAAGTGTGTGCTGTGCAACCGCTTGAAAATAAATTGAGTGCGCGCAGGGCTCGGGCGAGACATACGCTGGCATCGCGAATTGTGGCGGACTTGTGTGTGACTTCGCTGAATGCAGGGTTGCAGTAACGATAGCGGTAGGAGGAAGCCGCGATAGGTAGTTAGCTTTCCTGCGTAAAGCGACGGAGACTCGACTACCGCTATCGAGATATTCATGAAGTTGACCCTCTCGACACTGACGAAAATAAAAACTACTTTCGGAATGATAGTGATATCTACCGCGTCGACTCCAGCGCAGCTAGCGTCAACGCTCCGAGGCCAACCTCGACCACCGCGTGTTGCAGCCCTGCCTTGCAAGCAAACCCCACACCGGAACACTGTGTGCGTGCAACCGCGGACCCAAATGTCCTTTTTGGTCCCCTTTTTGGGCACACGACCGAATCAGATCTGAGGGCTGTCAATACAAGAGCTCAACGACTTCGAGGTGCACACTGCAAACAAGTGGCTTCGAATGCTACGAAGCGCGTGGGGCGACTCGGCTATCGGTGCTTCTTACTGCTAGCATCGAGTCGGCAACCAGCTCGTGTGAAGCGCCTCGTAGTCTTTCTCGTGAGTGCCACCATGGTGATGGGACTTCCCTGCCCGTGTAAAGCAGGACCTCGCCATACAAACACCAAGTGCAATTCCAAAATTGCGCCGCCAACAGATGCCTCCTGGACCAGGAATCGCTCTCCAATGTCGTTTCCGCCGGCTACAAATACAAGTAAGCGGCGTTGTTGCAGCCACCGAATTCGCCGCCGCCAATCTCGCTGCACCATTCGCGGCAGTAATTCGCTGGGGCTAGTCTCTGGACGCGCGTTTCTGGTGATGCAGCTCGACTGGGATCCACGAGTTTGTTTTGCCAATCGAGTCGGGCGGAGATTCTTTTACCTTCTGTCTCTGCGTGTTGGACCGCCAAGCACGTTGCCGCTGGAGCACGTGCGCGAGGGACTGATCGATCAGTGCGAACTGTACCGGCGGCCTTCAGATGGATACTTCTCAACTTCACTTCTGAACCAAAAGTGCGTAATCGTTCAGTGACGTCAGACTTGGCCAAACTGAGCAAGGTATCAGGTAATGTTTACCGTAACCGGCCTGCAACCTGCAGGCCACGGACACGCGTCCGGATCTATTGTACACGCAGCTCCATGCTACTCGTTCCTAACTCTATATGCGTTAAATATGTCGGTACATCCATGCCACAGGACAATAGCTAAGCAGAATGTTGTCGTCACCTCGGCCGCCCGGTCACCGTTCGCTCGCCGCTGCTGGGGGAGCTCGACGAGAGAAGGTAGATGCTGCGCAAGATCTCGAGCTCGTTGTCCTCGTCCCCGCGCATGCGCCTCAGCATGGCCTCTTCGCCTGCGAGCTGCTGTCGGCGACGGCGACGGAAAATCAAAACTGCGATACCAGCAACTACGACACACCCGAGCACGCTCGCCACCACGATGAGCGCTACCTCATACCGATCCTGGGAGCGTTCAAGCGCCGAGATCCGTCGGTTGAGCTCGTCGAGATTTGAGCCAGAGGACGAGGCGTTTTCAGAGCTGCCGTTGCTACCAAAGATATCGATGCTGCCACTGCCGCTGCTGCTGCTGCCGCTATCACTGTTGTTGAGAATGAGTACGCCATCGTAGGCGTCAGTCACGCCAAGTACCAAGAGACTTGATGTGTTGGAGATGGTCAGGCTCGGCGTAGGCAATTCTGCCATACAGGACGCGTCGAACACAGTCAGATTGGCACCACTGCGCACATAAGATGCCAGCACTTGGCGCGCGCATGCGGTGCCGTTGGGCAGCAGCGCTGTCTGCATTACATTGTGAGTGCCATTTGGTGCTACAAGCAGTGCTTTGTTCTCAGCTTGAATCGCATCGAAAAATGCTGCTGTGTACTTGGGCGGTGAGAGGGTATCGAGCGCTCCACTGAAGAAGAGCACGCTGGATCCAGGTGGAAGAGCAGCCGCGCTTGAGTTCATCATGGTTTCTTCGTACGACAGCGAGGGTCCAACTGACGAAGAGCTTGAACCTGACACCGAGAACTCGACGCACGCGTTGGAGGTGTCGCCCGTGAATATGCAATAAGCCTGCAGCAGAGTATAGACCCGCCCGGAACTGATCGTCGCGTCAATGAATCGCTCCGTGAGCTGCGTTTGGTCAGGTGAAGGGGTTTCCCAGAGCTCACTGAACGCCTGGATAGCATACAGAAGTTCCGGCGTACTGGTATCGTCCCCGTTCGAAAATGTGT